>LR738713.1:345999901-346016396 GCA_902687465.1 Secale cereale
AAATATTGCATAAAACCAGGAGTTCAAAGATATGTTTATATCTCCCATATCCCTTCCCCAAAGCCCTGGCCTGTTCCTCTTAAAATCTGGTTATTCTGTTTATTGGAAGAAACAAAATGTTAAAGAGAAGAGAAACTTTACCTGGCCTCCCAGCCGAAGCCCACATGGGCCTTACTTTCCCCGGCCCAGCCAAACCGAACGACCACCTGCTCCGTTTGCCTGGCCGTCTCTTTCCTTCAGAGAAGTGCACGCTCCAGCACCGTGAGCTCCCTCACGGACGTTGAGGTGACGGCAGTCGCACCCCTATAAAGCTAGCATCTCGCCCCTAGGGTTTCCCTCTTGCCCCTTCAAGCTGCCGCCGCGCCTCTCTTCTTCGTTTGCCTCCTCTTATGTTCCCAAGTGAGTGAGCAGAGAAAGAGAGATCAGGGAAGAACCACCGGCGTCTGTCGTCGTCCTCGCGTCCGGGTGGCATCAGGAGCCTCTCCGACATGTCTTCCAGCACCCCGTCACTCTCCTCGACCGATCCCCGGAGTTGGTTATGCGAGAGTGTCCACATGCACACCCATGTCGTCGTCGTCGCCGTTGCCATGGCCAGGGCCGAGCCGAGTTCATGCTCGAGGCCGGTGTAGCAGCCGCCGTCTTCTTCGTCCGGAGCCCTGAGTGCCTCGGCTTCGTCTTCATCGACTACGCACGCGACCACATGGACTACCGCAAGAGCTCCTTCCTCGCCGGCGGCTCCTTCCTCTGCTACGACTCCACGCGCACCCAAGCACAACCGCCATGATCAACACGCCGCCTCGCCATCTCCAGTCACCGTCGAGCCGGATCAACTCCAGCAGCACCCCCACGGTGAAGGTCTTCTCCTCACCATCATCATTCCCGTTGTTTTCCCTCGTCGTTGCTGCCATTCCACGTGCACCCTGTCTGCTTCGCCTCGTCGCGCCTCTGTACACACCATGTTGTCACCCTTGCTGCACTTGCACACCTTGCAGGTCGTTGTTTCTGTCTACACACCAGGCGGTCGCCACGCCTTGCCGCACCCCCGCACACAGCGCCATCCGTCCAGCAGGCCGCCATGGACTGGCTGAACCCAGCCTCGCCGTGGCCTCCTCACCGCACGCCCAACACCGGCCGCTTGCTCCCACCACCTCCGCTCAAACCGCATCGCGTGCAGCAGCTCACGCTCGCACGTGCGCACTCAAACGCGAGCATGAGGGACTTGCCAGCTACAGCCGGCCGCCTCGCTGTCCTTCTTTGCCGTGCCCATGTCTGCAAGGCCCCATGATCTCATGCCCGCTCACCCCTTGAACCCTGCATGCCCGCTCCGTACACCTCTCCCGCACGCCCGCCGCTGCCTCCGGAGCCCTGTCGTGCCGTCGTTGATCACCGGCGACGACGGCATCTCATCTGCCTCGGCAAAAGAAACCCAAGCCCGGCCTTGGGAGAGTTCAAAAGATGATGGCCCCCACTCTGTTTCGCACCAGGACCGTACCGCAGTGGTTCGTCACTCTATCCCTTACCCCAGCGACCCGGGTTCGAATCTCCCCGGGCGCACACATAAACCCAAACCGGCAAACCCACCTTTTCCCAGTTTGTTTTTCCCCTCTCTATGACATTAGGCCCCGTTTGTCATCCTCTCTGCGCACATACCCTCTCCACACCCCACTCCTGCCACCTCAGCACCCCGGGCCCTCTCGTCATTAACAGTGGCTGGCCCAGTTCATGTCCCCTACTGTTTCCTTTTTGTTTTGCATAGTTTTCAAAAATGCCACTATTTGGTATTGTTAATAACTAAATATACATGCATCCAAACTAAACATGTCATATATGAAAAATGCTTAGAATAATGAGTAGATTCATAATCTGCAACTTTCATCCATGTTTAAAATGTTTAAATTGTTGTTTGCATTAATTTGTACAAATAACATGCTAAAATGATTTAATTCATAACTAAATAACTATAGCTCTAAATTTAATAAACTTTATATGTAAATAGGGTAGAAAAATGAGTAGATTAACTTGGTGCAATTACTTTTGCTGTTTGACAACTTTAAAATTGGGTTATAGGAAGAACAATAGCAAATACGAAATATGCACATGGGGACTTTCCGGAATTATTGTTTGTTGTTCCAGCCTCATTTAAACTTGTCTAAATTGATAGTTTATATATGATTCACCTCTTGCCATGTTTAAAAACATTTAATATTGTTGGGTACATAAACAAGAGTGAACTAAATACTTGAATGTGGTGTTTCCTCAATGTGCAACTTGTTGCATACTGAGTTCCACTTAATTTGTAGTAT
The DNA here is from genome assembly GCA_902687465.1 of Secale cereale. Taxonomy (NCBI): domain Eukaryota; kingdom Viridiplantae; phylum Streptophyta; class Magnoliopsida; order Poales; family Poaceae; genus Secale; species Secale cereale. The sequence continues at coordinate 346,002,205 of LR738713.1, forward strand.
TGTTTGTTGCACTTTGCCTTGCCATGCCTATTTAATCTTGTCATGCATCATACTTGTTTGAGCATTATGCCATGTTTATGCTTGTGTGTTTACCATGTTCTTTGCTTCTTTTCGGTTGTGCTTCTTCTCGATAGTTCTTGTTTCGTTGTGATCGTGAGGATTCGTTCGACTACGCTTGGTTCGTCTTCGTGGCGTCATCTACTTCATAGACTCGTTCTTCTTTCTAGCGGGATCTCAGGCAAGATGACCGTCACCTTGGATCTCATTACTGTCATTACTATGCTAGTTGTCTCGATGCTATCGCTATATGTCGCGCTACCCACCTTTTGATGTCAGCATCTCCTTGTTGCCATGAAACCTCTAACCTTTGACACCTTCCCAGCAAACAGTTGTATGGCTATGTTATCGATTGCTCAGCCCCTCTTATAGCGTCGTTACCTGCAGGTGAAGATGAAGATTGCTCCATGTTGGATGTTGGTTTTTAGAATATCACAATATCTATAACTATAATTAACACACCTATATACTTGGCAATGGGTGGAAGGCTTGGCCTTTTTCTCGGTGTTTTGTTCCACTCATGCCGCCTAAGAACTGATAAATTGGTGTTATGTTCCTTGATTTTGCATTCCTAACGCGGTTGGGTATATGGGGACCCCTTGACAGTTCGTCTTTGAATAAAACTCCTCCAGCAAGGCCCAACATTGGTTTTAATTTGCCTCATAATAAAACTTAATTAATTAATTAAATTGCATAGGGGGTCGCGTCCCCGGGTTCTTAATTCTACATTACAGGGGGGCAGTGCCGATGGTGTTTGTCCCAACTAGAGTCGTTTGCGACGCTACCCCTTGGCAACTAGGGGTTTGGTCGCTGTATGCTGTGCTCATCCGGACATGGCCTGAGACGAGATACGACCGACTACTATCAGGGTGTCGGTACGCCAGGAGGTCTTGCTGGACTTGTTTTACCATTGTCGTAATGTCTTGTGCACCGGGATTCCAAGTCTGATCGGATTGTCCCTAAGATAAGGAGTAATACTTTTACTTCTGCTGATCGTGAGAGCTTGTGATGGGCTAAGTTGGGACACCCCTGTAGGGTCATGATCTTTCGAAAGCCGTGCCCGCGGTTATGTGGAAGATTGGATTTTGTTAATGTCTGGTTGTAGAAAACTTGACAGAGGATCCGAAATAAAATACATGAACCGCGTGAGTAACAATGATCGTCTCTTTTCACTTTGAGAAGAGAACACAGTGGGGTTATGTTTGACTCGTAGGTAGTTCAAGATCTTTAGCGATCATTACTAGTTTGCGACTGTTTGCGTAGATGCTCATCTTATTCTGGTACTCGTTAGTTCGCCACCATATTATGCTTAGCCGCTGCTGCAACCTCACCACTTAACCTCTTCCTACCCATTAAGCTTTGCTAGTCTTGATGCCCATGGTTATGGGATTGCTGAGTCCTCGTGGCTCACAGATACTACAACAATAGTTGCAGGTGCAGGTTTTCGATGACTTGACGAGAGAGCGATGTACTTGTGTTGGAGTTCTTTCTTCTTCTCCCTCGCCAGTCTTGGGTTAGGTTCCTGGTCGGCAGCTTGGGATAGCAGGATGGATGTCGTTGTGCTTTTCATGTTTGCATCCGTAGTCGGATGTCTTGTATAAGATGTGATGTATTCATGTATGATTGTGTATCCCCATGTATTTATGTAATGGTACGATGTAATGATATCCATCTTGCTAAGCGCTCGAAATGCGGTTGTGCCCCAATCACGAGTGTATCACGTGATCGGGATAGAGTCACATCTTGGGCGTGACAAGTTGGTATCAAAGCCTCGACCGACCATAGGAGCCCCCTTGATTGATCGTAGTATGGCCATTGTCGAGTCTAGAAGAAAACTTTTTCGGAGTCGAGTTATATCGGAGAGTACGAATTCTGAGAGTACGAATTCTTTTTACTCCTCAATCCCTTCGTCGCTCTGGTGAGGAATCTTGATGTATGTGTTTTGAATTACTCCTCTTACCCTTCAATTTTTTTCAGGATCACGTGGATAGTTTTCATTCGTTGCGATATCAGCTCTTTTCATTCGATGCATTTCTCATACAAGTGGATTCGATCCTCTTCATCTTTTGCAAGTTCAATCCTTAGTTCTTTCCAACCGGCGTCGTTTTCCCCATCCGATGTGTCTTTTCTTTTTTCCCACCCGCCCACCCTTTTTTCTTCTTGGAGCCGAAGTCCTTAATCAAGTATCATATTCATGTGAAGTCTCTTTATTCTTTCCTCAATGCTTTCAACTTGGTGATTTCTCGTCTAGTTCGTCGTTCTTCATCTCTTTTCTTTTCTGGTGGTTCCAATTCAATTTGTATTCGGTGTTCATCATATTCTTTCCTCTTGCTCGTTCGCCTCTCGCCATTTAATTGTTCCGGAGTTCTGAAGACATCTCAGGAGATTCGTCTGTATTCCAATTAATTCGAGGTTGTCACCTCATTCGAGTTTTTCAAACGTTCAAGAGCATATTTCTTTTTCGAACAATTCTTCCAACGGTGGTTTTCTTTCAGTGGGCCCTAACCAACAGGTTTTTTCCCAAGATCTTACCTGACTCTTCTAATTTCCCGGAGTGTTCCGAAATTCTTTTCAAAGTGTGATGTAAGAATGAATTCCATCAGTCATATGCCTTCTCCAAGATCGCTTTCAATTCTTGTCATGCTTGGTTCAACATTTCCTCCTTTCATTCTTCCGGAGTATCTCGACAATTTTGGTAATGTTTCTCGTCGCCATTATCAACACTTGAAAACCGAAGAAGAGTTTTACTATAAATCTTGACCGTTCTCTTGAAAATTCGTGGTTCTACCTTCATGTTATCCTCTCGAATGTCATAAATTCTTTTCCTTACCCATCCGGAGTTTTTCATGAATTCTTTCCATTGGAGATCCTCCGAAGGCCATCATTTTAGAAGATTTCTTCGTTCTCAGTTTTCAACTTCGTCCTCCAACTATTCTAAAGTGATGCCTCTTCGTTCGTCTCCATATTCTTCCGGTGCTTCGTTCAAGCATTCTTTAATCCATCTGCGATCTTTTCATTCGCTTGCATCTAAATTCCCGTAAGTTCTTTATTCATTTTCGAATTTTATCCAGCGATTCATTCTCTTCTCTTCGTTCGTTCTCTAATTCTTCTCGACGATTCATTCTCTTCTCTTCAGTCAATTTCAATTCTCACGGTGGTCCACTGAAGAGTTCTTTTCATGTGTTATCATATCAATTTATTTGTTCTTTCCAATCCTACCGGTGGTTCATGAAGACTTTCTCAATTTTGTGCTATATCCCTCTTTATTCTATTTCAACGCGAATAAGTGGTATGCAAATCCATTGCTTATCATCAATTTAATTGGTGGAGGATAACAATAACATAATTCTTATTCTTCTTTCATCAACTTGTTTAATCCCTTCCTTCAGAATTTGTTTCATGATGAATAAATTCTAATCCCAAGTGTTTTCATCTTTTCTTTTCTGGAGTTCAAAGTTTTTCTCGGTCATCTCGCCGGAACCCCATCTAAATCATCACAAGGCTTTAGTCTTATTATTTTCAACCTTCATTCCTACCTCATAACCCTCTTATTACCGGAGTTCTTCATGGTGGTTCATCATGATTTAATTCATTCCTCGAGTGTTCATCAAATTATTCTGGAGCAGCTCAAGCATTATTATTCTTGCACCTCGAGATGCAAATAATTCTCGGTATACTTTTGAAGTGGAGTTTTGCATTTCTTCGTTCTTCTCAGCTATCCAATCATTAGGTAGTGGCAGAAATTCATCTCATGTTTTGATATGTTTACATAAGCCCACACAAATCAAATATTTTGTTGTTGATTCTTCAACAACTCCGTTCAAGACTTTCTCTTGAAGATCCTCCTTCAAATTCATTTGTGGTAGAAATTGTCACCTTCTTCTCCGTTCTTTTCATTCCACTCTATCAAGTGTTCCGGGGGCATTGTGTTGTTACTCTCGTCAAGCATCATTCCATCTTTTCAAGTTCTATTCCTTCCATGTTCAACAGGAGTGCTCTCCAAATTCTTTCATTCTTGTCCCTTGGCTATCTCGTTATATCGGTGCAGTTCATATTCATTTTGGCTTGTTAAGCTCTGGTTTCATGTCTTTCCACCTTCAAGGTTCTCGTTTATTCCCCGTTCCTCTGTTGTAACAGAGCTCCTCAATCTCGTTCATCTTCGTTGTGTTCTTTCTTTCAAGTTGTCCAACATTTCAAGATTCTTTTGTTTCACTCTCTTGTCCAAGGAGCAACTTTGTACATCCTTTTCCTCTTCCGCCTCGCTCCAAGATCTCGGGACGAGACCTCTTGTTAGTGGGGGAGTGTTGTGACGCCCGAGACCGATGCTCCAGTTGCCTCCCATTTATTTTCGTTGTCATCGTGTTTTTTTTGTTGCATTGTCATAGTTATTTTGCATATTTCATTCCTATATGTTGATGCCATAACCATGTTGAGTGCATTGTCATATTTTTCTTCTTGCATCATGTTCATTATTGATTATATCTTTGCCATCCTTGTTGTTGCCATGATCATCTTTCTTTGTTATATGCTTCATGATTTTGATGTGCCTCTTGTCATTTTATAACATTGCATCATGATCATCAAGCCTTGTTTTGTATATTTAAGTTTTGTCATGTGTTCTTGTGTCAACCCCTCTTATGCTTAACTCCACCTCTTTTATTCGCCTTGCATATACCAGCAACCATTCATCAAGTTCACCCAAGTTTCTATCCCATTCATTCCATGTATTGTTTCATGTGACATTTTCCTATCCGAGAAAATGTTCCTTATTTATCAAAAACTCCTAAACCATGCCAATATCTCCTCCTCCAATTTTCATGTCTTACGGAAGTGTTTTGGTTGGACTAAGGATTTATTCGAGTTTGAAACATTTACAAACTTGGCTAAATTTACAGTCTCTAAAAATTGCCAGAGCAATTTATACAAATATTGCATAAAACCAGGAGTTCAGAGATATGTTTATATCTCCCATATCCCTTCCCCAAAGCCCTGGCCTTTTCCTCTTAAAAATCTGGTTATTATGTTTATTGGAAGAAACAGAATGTTGAAGAGAAGAAAAACTTTACCTGGCCTCCCAGCCGAACCCACCTGGGCCTTTCTTTCCCCGGCCCAGCCGAACCGAACGGCCACCTGCTCCGTTTGCCTGGCCGTCTCTTTCCTTCAGAGAAGTGCATGCTCCAGCGCCATGAGCTCCCTCACGGACATCGAGGTGACGGCAGTTGCGCCCCTATAAAGCTAGCATCTCGCCCCTAGGGTTTCCCTCTTGCCCCTTCAAGCCGCCATCGCACCTCTCTTCTTTGTTTGCCTCCTCTTTTGTTCCCAAGTGAGAGAGCATAGAAAGAGAGATCAGGGAAGAACCACCGGCACCCGGCGTCATCCTCGCTTCCGGTCGGCGTCAGGAGCCTCTCTGGCATGTCTTCCAGCACCCCATCACTCTCCTCGACCGATCCCCGGAGTTGGTTATGCAAGAGTCTCCACACGCGCACCCATGTCGTCGCCGTCGCCATGGCCAGGGCCGAGCCGAGTTCATGCTCGAGGCCGGTGTAGCAGCCGCCGTCTTCTTCGTCCGAAGCCCCGAGTGCCTCGGCTTCGTCTTCCTTGACTACGCACGCGACCACACGGACTACCGCAAGAGCTCCTTCCTCGTCGGCGGCTCCTTCCTCTACTTTGACTCCACGCGCGCACCCAAGCACAACCGCCATGATCAACACGCCGCCTCGCCGTCTCCAGTCACCATCGAGCCTGATCAACTCCAGCAGCACCCCCACGGTGAAGATCTTCTCCTCATCATCATCGTTCCCGTTGTTTTCCCTCGTCGTTGCTGCCATTCCACGTGCACCCTGTCTGCTTTGCCTCGTCGCACCTCTATACACACCATGCTGTCGCCCTTGCTGCACTTGCGCACCTGGTCGGTCGTTGTTTCTGTCCGCACACCAGGCGGTCGCCGCGCCTTGCCGCACCCCCGCACACAGCGACATCCGTCTAGCAGGCCGCCATGGACGGGCTGAACCCAGCCTCGCCCGCGGCCTCCTCATCGCATGCCTAACACCCGCAGCTCGCTCCCACCACCTCCGCGCAAACCGCAGCGGGTGCAGCACCTCATGCTCGCACACGCGCGCTCGAACGTGAGCACGAGGGCCTCGCCATCTATAGTCGGCCGCCTTGCTGTGCTTCTCTGCCATGCCCATGTCTACAAGGCTCCATGAGCTCATGCCCGCTCACCCCTCGAACCCCGCATGCCCGCTCCGTACACCTCTCCCGCACGCCCGCCGCTTCCTCCGGAGCCCTGCCGTGCCGCCATTGATCGCCGGCGAGAATGGCATCTCATCTTCCTCGGCAGAAGAAACCCAAGCCCGGCCTTGGGGAGTTCAAAAGATGCCGACCCCCACTCTGTTTCGAACCAGGACCGTAGCGCAGTGGTTCGTTGCTCTATCCCTTACCCCAGCGACCCGGGGTCGAATCTCCTCGGGCACACACATAAACCCAAACCCGCAAACCCACCTTTTCCCCAGTTTGTTTTTTTCCTCTCTATGACATTAGGCCCCATTTGTCATCCTCTCTGCGCACATACCCTCTCCACACCACACTCCTGCCACCTCAGCACCCCGGGCCCTCTCGTCATTGACAGTGGCTGGCCCAGTTCATGTCCCCTACTGTTTCTATGGCACCCCGGCTCGGAGAAAACCGGAACGCCCCGTATTCGAGCCCAGAGATCGAGGTGAAGTCTTCTGGAATACGGCACTGCTTATTATAGAACAAACCAGCTCTTTATTACAACACGAAGATGAATACAAGGGTTCCGATATTACAATGAATAACATCGGCACAGCGACACTACGCCAACCACGGTTGCTCTATACAAGCAGCATAACAACTCGAAGCAGCGGAACAACTACAGGCAGTGGAACAACGAACGACGATGATGGACTCCAATCCGCAAGGACTCTGGCTGGAACATTTATCCTAGCTCGCGAACACGGGAACAACACCAAACAAGCAAGCAATCCAGGCACGACCTGCAAGCTGGCATGACACGCCAGGTCAGTACATTGAATGTACTTGCAAGCTCACAATAACCAGAAGCATTCTAGGCAAACAACAGCATGGCAATTACAGGTTAATCAGGAATTATCATGAGATCATCAGGATAACATAGCATGAACAACATGAACATGATACAACTAGACAATATGAGCATGGCATGAACATATAAATCTGATGATACTAGCATGCAACCTGATGACACTACATGCACCATTTATTCTGTTCGGGTTACCTCGCAACCAACACATGCATCACTTACCAACCTCGGACATTATATGATCATCTCAGGATCAAATCAAGCTTGGTATAAACAATACCGTAGTAACCATCAAATGACCACAAGGAGCTTGATCTTTTACCCACGATTCATGCACAACATCACGAATATCCAACAACTCGGTATCCTCGATACCACAGTGATCATTCCGGCGATCACAACCATGACCAACACTTGGTCTCAAACGGTGATCTTTTCGGCGATCACAACCAACTTATCTAATCGTCGAACCGGGGTTGTTATTAAGCACATTATTATTATCACTGTTGACTCATAGTGTGACCAACTATGAACTGGGCCCTTATCCGCGGGCGCGGCTATCGATAGATTTAATATACACTTTGTAGAGGTAGCGCACTGTACCCACACTACCGAACCCATGGCCTCGCACTCCCAATCGAGTGGACCAACAGCGTTCCGACAAAACCGATCTACTGCCATGACACTCTCCCGGCCACTCCAACCAACTCCCCTTTGGGCTAAGTCCTGGGTGGCCCCGTGTCTACCAAAGACACAACGACCACCATCGTGGCCAAACATAAACGGTCCCAAACTGGGACCCGGATCCAATCAACAACAATGGGCACACAAGGTTATGTCTGCTTACCGGGCCAAGGTACCGCACGCCCATAACCTTCCCTCTTTGGAGGCATCGGCGAGAGGCATAACAATAGACCCAGTTAGGACCTTCCCATAAAGATAAGCATGGTAGCACTGGTCAGTTCGATATGGTGGCACCATGACTAAGCTAACAGTTGTTCAAGTTCAATTTAATCAGGTTAAACTTGAATGCAAATATGTTGAGCCATGATAAAATACATGATGCAATTACAATGCATGAGCATGAATATCAACATAATCATGAGAGAACCACATAACTATCCACTGTATCAACAATGAATCATAAGCATGGCATACTGACTAGCATGAACATCATAAGTACATACTTCTCCGAAACATAGCATGACCACTAACATCAACAATAAATATCATCCAAGAACATATCAACAATACTAACATGCAAGCATTTAACTAACTGGATGCAAAGGAACATGCATAACAACGGTACTCGGGACAGACGGCAGTCATGCACCGAAGACCATCACCAACATCAGCATGTACTACTAGCAAGCATAAATGTATGAAAGGAATACTAGCAACTAGCAGGGCATGATAACCAGGTGTATAACAACATAGCAAGAAAGTAAGCATTAACCCCGAAACATTACTGAAATAATGATAACCATATTTTAAGCAATCAATCATTTAATAAATATTCAGGTTGAAAACCATGTCTAATGCATGACTATCATGCAAGTGGGTATTGTGGCTTGCCTGAGGGTGATGGAGACTCTGGGAAAAAATGCGGTGAAGTCACAGAACGAAATGCCGAAACACTTCTTTCTTGGAGGGGGCTGATTAGAGGCAAGGGAATAATGGTCATTTTCACAGTTTGAGCACTTAGTGAAAATGGTACCAACAGAAAGAGCTCGACAAGACGAAGACGTGAGCGTTGGTTTCACCTGATTCAGAGTTACGATCGCCGAGATATGAGGTGTTGAAGGAGAGGGACCAATCTGTAAATATTTTTATCACCAACGGGTCCCTGAGTGGATAAGGCAGAAACAGATTTCAGAAAATACGCTTTCTGAGTAAGAAAACACACTTTAGGCAAAAGAAGAGGGAAATACGCTTTCGGAAAGGGACAGCATAGTTTTAGCAGAAGGAGACCAAGAATACGCTTTCGGAATATTGAAAACGTATTCTTGAATTACGATTCCACTTAAAACACGGGGGCCCGGGGCTGGGGTCACTTACACGTCGGGTCGGGCAGGGTCCATTGGTAGGAGGAGGGGCACGGGGCTCGACGTCGTCTTCCTCCTCGTGACTCTGTTCCCTAGTGGAACAGAGCGGAGGCAGGGGAGGGCCGCGGCCAAGGAGCCGGCCGGCTCCGGCCTGGCTAAGCACACCGGCGGGTGCATGGGGCCACGCCGCACCTGCCTCAAGGGAGAAGAGGCGCGGGGAGGCTTGGGGCTGTGGTGGTGGATGGTAACAGAGAGAAATACGGCGTGGGCGCTGGTGATGGAGCGGGCTACTCCGGCCACCTCAAGCCAAGGCGCGAGCACCGGAGGCTTCAGGGCGGAGCACTGCACCCATTCAGAGGCAAAGAAGGCACCGGAGAGTGGGGGAGAGACGGCGGGGTCCCAACGACAGGAGGTTACAGAGGGCTCGGGTGGTGGAGGTACTCGGCGCTGTGGGCGTCTCCGGCGAAGGGTGAGGGGTCGAGGTGAACCACGGGAAGGAGGGGAACGCATAGGACAGCTTGGAACGGCGAGGGGAGGCTGGGTTTGGCTGGAATCATCCTGATACCGAGGCGGCCATGGTGAACAGAGGAGAAAAGAAGAGGGGGCCGTGGGCTATGGTGGTCGAGGAGGAGCGGGAAGAGGCTGGTGAGCTGCGGGAGGAGTCGGGCGTTCCTTATATTGCCGAGGGGAGGGCTCTGGAGCTCACAAGCGAGATTGAGCAGTGCTCTAATGGAGGTCAGAGGCTGGGCATTGCAGAGGCACTGTTGTGACGGTGCAATGCTGGCGATCCACGACGAGACAGTGATGCAGAGCGATGAAGTGGAGCACGGGCGAGCTCCAGGACATGGATGGAGGTCGAGACGAGGAGGGAGGCTATGGTAACAGTGGCTGAATCGATCCAGAGCGCGCGCTGTGCATGACGCAAGCGTGATCACCACGCGCACTGGTGCGAGCGGCGCGCTTTGGCATGGACAACCATGTCCAGTAGATGGACCTTAGTGCCCTTAGTAAAGATGCATAAATATATTGGTCCAGGGGCAAAGAAGTGATTTGCACTTAGCTCCAATGTAAATCAACAGGAAGATGCTTGTAACTTCCTGTGGTTAAACCAGCTTGGTAACTCAGTAACTAAGTTGTCTGGCGGTGATCTTACACTAAGATCATGTAGATCACCAAAAATCGGACTTAGAAGAGGACTTTAGCTGAGGGTTGCTGTAGAAAGTGCAAAACTGGCCAAATTAGAGAGCCATGATGTTGCACTCTCATACAGAAGTGCCATGAGCTGAAATTTGGTGGAGTGGGGTTAAATGGCCACATGGAGCTGCTGTAAAAATCGCATGCCAATTGGAGTTACCAAAGTGGCACTTCCTTCACAAAGCTCCATTCTGGACAGTAACTAGGAGATTTTACTAGGGGTAAATGGATAACTGGATTGAGTCAAAACTTGGTTGAGGGAGTAGATGTAGATGTAAGAATGTCCTGGTAAATTTTTAGCTCAAATAAAGCAAGGTAAAATAGTGTTGCTTCACAAAGTGAAAATCTTACCAGAAATCAAGATTTGGAGCTGAGCTCACAAAGATGATCTCCATGAGCTCAAATTTGGTAGAGATTCCTGAGTTGGTCAAATGAAGGATGTGACCAAGTTTCATCTCATTTGGACCTGCCTAGAATATACTTCATTCACAAAGTTCCTTTCTGGACAGAAACTTTGAAAAATCACTGGAAAATAATTACTAGGCAAACGAGTTTGAAATTTGGCACAGAGCAATGATATAGACAGGAAAATATGTCCACAAAGTTTGAGGTCAACTGGGCAAAGATAATTAGCACTTGCTTCATAAAGTGCCATTTAGGGCAGAATAGGAAAATGATTATTGGAGGATTATTTTTCAACATGGCAATGAAATGTTTTGCCACATTTGAGCAAGATGTGACCCAAGAAATTTATGAGAATTATTTGGGAATTTTTAGAATGACATAGATATAGGTTGCTTCACAACCTAGGGCAAAAAGAATTATTCCTTAAATAGAAAAGGAACATTCCCTAGAAAAAGGATTTTGGATTAGGTCAAGGATGGAAATGGCAGGGTCTTGGGATGATGATGAGGGTGACAAACCACTATAAAACCTAGGAAGACATGATCTTCCCAAGTTTCAGAACCACATAGCCACAGAAAAGAAAATAAAATCAAGAAATCCAAGAAATTCATCAGAAAAAGAAAAGAGCAAAAATCCAGGCTATTACAATTTCCTTTTTGTTTTGCATATTTTTCAGAAATGTCACTGTTTGGTATTGTTAATAACTAAATATACATGCATCCAAACTAAACATGTCATATATGAAAAATTCTTAGAATAATAAGTAGATTCATAATCTGCAAGTTTCATCCATGTTTAAAATGTTTAAATTGTTGTTTGCATTAATTTGTACCAATAACATGCTAAAAAGATTTAATTCATAACTAAATAACCGTAGCTCCAAATTTAATAAACTTTATATGTAAATGGGGTAGAAAAATGAGTTGATTTACTTGATGCAATTACTTTCGCTGTTTGACAACTTTAAAATTGTGTTATAGGCAGAACAGTAGCAAATACGAAATATGCACATGGGGATTTTTCGGAATTGTTGTTTTTGTTACGGCCTCATTTAAACTTGTCTAAATAGATAGTTTATATATGCTTCACCTCTTGCCATGTTTAAGAACATTTAATATTGTTGGGTACATAAACAAGAGTGAACTAAATACTTGAATGTGGTGTTTCCTCAATATGCAACTTGTTGCATATTGAGTTCCACTTAATTTGTAGTATTGTTTGTTGCACTTTGTCATGCCATGCCTATTTTATCTTGTTAGGCATCATACTTGTTTGAGCATTATGCCATGTTTATGCTTGTGTGTTTACCATGTTGTTTGCTTCTTTCCGGTTGTGCTTCTTCTCGATAGTTCTTTTTTCATTACGATCGTGAGGATTCGTTCGACTACCCTTGGTTCGTGTTCGTGGCATCATCTACTTCATGGACTCGTTCTTCTTCCTAGCGGGATCTCAGGCAAGATGACCGTCACCTTGGATCTCATTACTATCATTGCTATGCTAGTTGTCTCGATGCTCTCGCTATATGCCGCGCTACCCACCTTTTGATGTTAGCCTCTCCTTGTTGCCATGAAACCTCTAACCTTTGACACCTTCCCAGCAAACCGTTGTATGGCTATGTTACCGCTTGCTCAGACCCTCTTATAGCGTTGTTAGCTGCAGGTGAAGATGAATATTGCTCCATGTTGGATCTTGGTTTTTGGAATATCACAATATCTATAATTATAATTAACACACCTATATACTTGGCATGGTTGGAAGGCTTGGCCTTTTGCTCGGTGTTTTGTTCCACTCATGCCGCCGAAGAACCGATAAACCGGTGTTATGTTCCTTGATTTTGCGTTCCTAATGCGGTTGGGTATATGGGGACCCCTTGACAGTTCGTCTTTGAATAAAACTCCTCTAGCAAGGCCCAACATTGGTTTCAATTTGCCTCATAATAAAACTTAATTAATTAATTAAATTGCATAGGGGGTCGCGTTCCGGGGTTCTTAATTCTACATTACAGGGGGGCAATGCCGTTGGTGTTGGTCCCAACTAGAGTCGTTTGCGGCGCCACCCCTTGGCAACTTGGGGTTTGGTCATTGTACGCTGTGCTCATCCGGACGTGGCCTAAGACGAGATACGCGCGGCTACTATCAGGGTGTCGGCACGCCGGGAGGTCTTGCTGGACTTGTTTTACCATTGTCGAAATGTCTTGTGCACTGGGATTCCGAGTCTGATAGGAATGTCCCTAAGATAAGGGGTAATACTTTTACTTTTGCTGATCGTGAGAGCTTGTGATGGGCTAAGTTGGGACACCCATGCAGGGTTATGATCTTTTGAAAGCCGTGTGGCAGATTGGATTTTGTTAACGTCCGGTTGTAGAAAACTTGACAGAGGATCCGAAATAAAATACACGAACCGCGTGAGTAACCGTGACCGTCTCTTTTCACTTTGAGAAGAGAACATGGTGGGGTTATGTTTGACTTGTATGTAGTTCAGGATCTTTAGCGATCATTACTAGTTTGCGACCGTTGCGTAGATGCTCATCTTATTCTTGTACTCGTTAGTTAGCCACCATATTATGCTTAGTCGCTACTGCAACCTTGCCACTTAACCTCTTCCTACCCATTAAGCTTTGCTAGTCTTGATGCCCATGGTTTGGGATTGCTGAGTCCTCGTGGCTCACAGATAATACAACAACATTTGCAGGTGCAGGTTTCCGATGACTTGACGTGAGAGCGATGTACTTGTGTTGGAGTTCTTTCTTCTTCTCCCTCACCAATCTTGGGTTAGGTTCCTGGTTGGCAGCCTGGGATAGCAGGATGGATGTCATTGTGCTTTTCATGTTTGCATCCGTAGTAGGATGTCTTGTATAAGATGTGATGTATTCATGTATGATTGTTGTATCCCCATGTATTTATGTAATGGTATGATGTAATGATATCCATCTTGCTAAGCGCTCGAAATGCGGTTTTGCCCCAATCACGAGTGTATCACGTGATCGGGATAGAGTCGCATCTTGGGCGTGACAGCACCCCAGAGTTCGAACCTCTCAAGGGTTTGTGGAACCCAATATCCGACAGTTGTCTCCAGGCACTCCCTCGCGCGGTTATCAGCGACAAGCTAGCCTATTTTGTGGGGCCATATGCGGAACGTTAATGCATGACTTTGACCCAACAAACAAGAGAGGTTATATGACCAATGTGGTGATTCTTCTTGGTCAGTCTTACAATACGCCTTGGTGAGATGCCTCCTCGCACCGACTCAAAGTGTGTGTGGGGGGGCCAAAGTACTACTTCATACTAGATGAACCTTCATGGGGTCGGGGATGCCCGGTTAATTTGCGATGCACATGTGCCGCATCAAATTTGTGATCTGGTTATTTAAATATTATAGCACATCATTTTTACACACACGCACACACACAC
>LR738713.1:346016714-346043418 GCA_902687465.1 Secale cereale
TGTGTGTGTGTGACGTGCGCTTTGTGCGACAGGTGCCACATCGAAGTTGTGCATTGGGTATTTGAACATCAAACCACCCTTTTCATACATATATTTGGTCCACATGCAAGTGTGTTCGTGTTCTGGCCCTTTCCCGCATTTTTGGCCAAAATTATAAATAGCACACGAGTCAGACGCAGCAACCGTGTGCCATCGGGTACGAAACAGACACGATTCCCTAGGACTACCCGTGTTCCGCGCCCCTGCCCATGTCACCCACATGATCACAGTAGATTGGGCTCCACGAGGCTTCCCTCCCCCTCTCGAAAATATCTAGTCCCTCGCAATCTCGAAAATATCTACCCGCATAGATGGTTTTCCTGTTTGATAGCACACAATTAGTATGTCTGGAGCATGTGAGATGTCTGTTACTCCCGCTCTACTTCCGTCAGTTGATCCAAGTTTTCAGTAGCCCCGACATTTTACTCCCGCCTCCATCCCTCGCAATATCAAAAATATATGCTCAGCTGGAGTGTTTTTTCGTTTGATAGCACATGATTATTATGTTTTAATCGTGTGTGATGTTCGTTACTCCCGCCCCGCTCTGCTTCAATCCCTTGATCCAAATTTTCGGTAGCCCCGCCATTATACTCCTGCCTAGTAAAATTTTCAGTACCCGCGAAATTTCCTCAAACACCACCTTGGAACCCCTCCACACACACCCCAAATCGCCCGCTCACACACATACACACCACCCCTCCCTCGCTCCAAACCTAGCTAGGTCACCGCCGCCACCGCCGCGCCGCCTCCATCTTCAACCTCCATCGGTATGCCCTTGCAATTTACCCACCAATATGCATACCCTCGCTGTGCCGAGTTTCTTAGATGGCGCCTACGAAATGCCCCATTCCCAGAGATTGCCATACCCACCCCCTCTGTCGGGGGAAACTGTCCACCACGAACACCTATGGGACCGGAGCCCCTTGTACGTTGCGGTAAGGGAGCGGAGGGAGCACGAAGAGCGGATCGAGGAGTACACGCGGGTAGTTTACCCAGGTTCGGGCCACGCGGACGCATAAAGCCCTACTCCTGCTTGGTTTGTATTGAGTTTGTGAGCTCGGGAGCTTGAAGAGCTAGCTATACCGAGCAAGAGAGCTATCTAGGTTCCGAACCCTTTCTACGTTGTGCATGGGCCTCCTTTTATAGCTCAAGGGGTCACCGACAGGTGTCAACGTAGAGGAGGGCAAAAATGTAACTTTGGTGGTAGTTGTAACAGTGCGGGAACAGTGCATGAACAGTGGATGAACAGTGATCTTCACCTAATCTTGACAGTGGGGGACAAGGGCATTAAATGCCCGTCACCGTCGACCCCAAAAGCACCCGTCCATGCGTCTCCGTTCGCCACGGCGGTAGCCTCGTCACCGTGGAGTGCAACCGTGTCCCCCAGGCTGCACAGCCATCCGCCACGCGTCCCTGGAAGGGCCCCAGGGCGACGCGTGGGCCGATGAGCTGGAGCGCGGGCACACAGCGCAGGCTTCCCCCGGCAAGCACCTTGCCGGGGTCTTGATCTTGCCGGGCCCGGAAGCTTGTCGCTCCCCGGGCCCTGCCGGGGCGCAGGGTGCGCCGAGGCATGTCTTCTGAAATGCAGTCTTCTGGTCTTCCTGGCAAGCTCCTCTTGCCAGTGTCTTGTGTTAATGTGATAATCTTGAGCCTGGTGTAGCCTTCCCGGCAAGCTCCACTTGCCGGGGCCTTGATCTTCTAACTTGTATACTTTGTTTTTGAATGGCTTCTTAAGGACCAGTAAAGTTTCTGGCGAGCACGTGGTAAACCCTGCCGCGGGAAGCTGCTACTGCCCGTGCACAAGTTGGGGTACTAAGGTACCCCTATCTTAGTACACCGACAGGAGCCCCCGGGCCTAGGCCACACACGGTGCCGAGCGCTGTTGGGCCAGGCCCAAGACAGTGCACGGGCACGCGTGGCCCACGGCACGCCGAATCGCCTTCCGCATCCGCCGCGCCCCTCCCTAACGACACGCGTTGATTGCGGCGTCGTGGGAGAGATCGTGGCCTCGTTCTTTAATGGGAAATGCGGAGCGTCCCCCACTACCCCCTTAAAAGCAGAGGAAGTAGGGGCAGTTTCCCTCCTTCGTCTTCATTGCGTCTTCAACCTCCAGAAAACCTCCGCTGCTCTTTGCCTCCACGCCTCCTCCGCCGTCTTCCGCATCCGCGGCGCCGTTGAGCTCCTCGCCCCTCCCCTCGCCGCCTCCGCCATGGCTCCGAAGAGCGAGAAGGCGAAAGCGGAGAAGGCCAAGAAGGAGAAGTCCGAGCAGGCGGCGAAGCTTGCCGCCCTGCGGAAGAGGAACATGGTCTTCCTGCCGAGGCTCAGCGCGAGGGAGCTGTGGAACAAGTACTACCTCTTCTGGTCCGGGGAGACCAAAGCTCATCCCCGCACCAGAGTCTTCCCCGCCGTCGCCAGAGATCTGTATCCCGGCGGGTATTTCTTCTTTGCTGCCTTCTTTCACTGTGGGTTGTGCCCTCCGTTTTCAGAGTTTTTCTGTGACATTATGAACACGTACAACCTCCACCTCCTAGACTTCACCCCCAATGCCATCCTTACGATGGCCGTTTTCGCACATCTGTGCGAAAACTACATAGGGATCCATCCAAACGTAGCACTCTTTCGCCATTTCTTTATGCCTAGAGTAGAGGCTGGCGCTCCCCTCTCCGGCGGTATCTCCTGGATCTTCCGGTTGAACAAAAAGGACTCATACCTGAAGGGAGAACTCCGCGGCAAGTGGGAAGAATGGCGTGCAGATTGGTGTTGGGTGGTGGAGGACAAGCCGGAGCCCTTCACTGCGCCGCGCACAACTGCCATAGTGCACGGGAGAGACTGGAGTGAACTGGCCCCGGAAGACAACAGACTCAGTATTGCCCTTGTTAGGATTATCCGTCTCCGGGCCGCCAATCTGACCATCGGAGAGGTTGGCGCAGATTTCCTCCGCCGCCGCATCGCCCCTTTACAAGAGAGGAAAAGGCCCGCCTTGGAATTCGGCAACGCGGCGGATATCATGAGATTGCGCTGCGGATTGAACTTCAATTTCACCACTTTGGAGCTGAAAGGAATGTTGCGAGAGCTCTTCAAGCATGACCCGGCGCACCCAGAGTGGTTCAGACCCGCCAAGGGAGTAGTGCTGCTGTGCAACAGCACTGCCTGTGACTCCCTGCGCGCAGTGATGCCGGAGTGCGACTCCCACGGCATCGTCCCCACCTGGATCCAGCCTCCGGGAGATACAGTGCTGAGCTTCTTCGACAACTTGGTCGAGGTGCCGAAGAACGCCGAGGAGATCAAGGGTCTCACCCGGGCCACCACGGAGCGAGATATAGCCTATATTGCTTCCCGGATGGAAGAGGCCGCCGCAGCCGCAGCGGCGGGAGATTTCGGATTCACCGTCGATGAGGCGCAGGCCGCGGACGAGGCGTGCCAAGCAGAGGAGGCAGAGATCCGTAGGCTGCTCAAGCTTCCACCCGACGAGCTTGCCGGGGTCCCTTCCCTGAGGCATGCCGGGATCCCCGGGATTGTGAGCGAGGCCGCCGCAGGAGGCGAGGTTGCCGGAGGGAACAGAGGTGCCGGAGGGAGCGGAGCCACCGGAGGGAGCGGGGCCGCAGGACAAGATGCTGGACCTAGCGGGCCTGCCGGGGAGGGAGAGGAGGACGCCGAGGCCGATGAAGACACCGGTGGATCTCTGGGGCTTGACGACGACGCCTCCTCGTCCTCGGAGAACTCCCCGCCTCCGGCAAATCCCAAGCGAACATCGTTGAAGCGCCTCCGCAAGGCGGCTACAGCGACAAGGACGGAGGCGCCCCGACAGCAGCCTGTTCGCCGGGCGACGCGTGCCACCAGGGCGAGCCAAACCGCGACGGGGGCGCCCCGCGCACCAGCGCCAAGCGAAGGAGGATCCTCCCGGAGCGAAGCGGCCGCTCCGCCTACTCCTCGGGCCTCGGCGCCAACGGAGGCTTGGTCTTCGCAGCCCCCAGCCCCGGAGACCACCAAGCGCCCGAGGGAGCCTTCTCCTCCTGCTCCTCGCGCGGGAGCAACTCAGGTGGAGTTCGACTTCTCCGCCCTCAGCTCCGACGACGACGAGGAAGAGGAGTAAGTACTTGCTGCTTGTAACTTCTTCGATTTTGTCTTGATTCTTCCTTTGATGATTCTGATCTTGTTCTTGCTTTGCTTGCAGGACCTTGACCCAGCGGATGGCGAAGAGGGCCAAGATCCCTATGGTTGAGGTCGAAGACGATTCGCCCGCCGCGGCGACAGGAGACGCGCCAGCGGCAGGCTCGTCGAACCAACCTGCTGCTCCGAGGAGCAGCCCCCAGCGCAGCCCCCAGCGTAAGTCTGGGTTTTGGATTTTTTTGTTTGTCGGGCGCGCTTGAGGTTTTAGCTTGTACTAACATCTTGTTGCTTCGTTTGTCTTGTGCAGAAGTGGAACCGCAGCCGTAGGAGCAACCGGAGGTTGCTCCCGAGGAGCCACAGGTTCCACCCTCCCCGCCAAGGGCGAGCTCCCCGGCGAGGGAGAGCGCTCCGCCAAGGACGGGCACCCCGCCGAGGGCGGCACCCCGCCAAGGGCGAGCAGCCCGACAAGGGTGGCCACCCCGCCAAGGGAGGGCGCGGGCGGCCCTCCGCCAGCAGGAGCCACCGCTCCACCGCCAAGGGAGGACTCCTCGGCGAGGGAGCCTGTCGTCGAGGAAGTCCGCGAAGGCGAGTCTTGTAACTTTATCTTCTTGGACTTGTCTTTTTGGATATTTGCTGGAACTTTTCTTTTCTTTTTCTTCTGCTAGATCCTCCTGCGCCGGAGCGGATGGAGACAGAGACCGCCGGCGAGGAGGGCGCGCAAGGCGACGGCGGCAACGCCACTGCCACTGTGGGCATGGCCGGAGCCGATGAGCCTGCCGCTTAGGAGACCGCGCCGACCGCAGAAGCCGCGGGCGAGGAAGGGACCGGCGACCGCACTACTGACCCGGAGGTAGCAGGAGCGTCAAGCGCTGCGCCGGCCGCCGACCCCTCCGCGTCCACGGAGCGGTCGGGCGTCTATCTTGAAGCGCCCAACGGAATCTTCATACAAGTTCCATGGGCATCTTCGTCACGAGCCCCCGTGGAGGGAGATACCTTTGATGGGGAGGTCCTCGCCTCCGCGGGGTTGAAGATTGTTGAAGCGCCTGGCGGGAGCGACGAGCCCAAAGAGGAGAAGCTTCTTCGCCAACTACTGGCCCTTTACCGTGCCAGGCAGGCGAAACTGGAGTCCCGGGAAGCCCTCACCGCCAAGGCTGGAGCAGACTTGGAGAAGCGCGCCGCGGAGCTCCGCGCCGCCAACCAGGCGGCCCTCCGCGACTTGGCGGAGGAGCGTGAAACGCTTGCCGGAGAGCAGCAAGAGTTCCTCCTGGAGAAGGCTGAGGCCGAGGAGCAGCAGCGGCTGGTTGGTGAAGAGCTGTCCCGGCGAGAAGGAGCGCTCAACCAGCGGAAGGTCGACCTCGACGCCCACGAGGACGACCTCACCGCCCGGGAGCAGGCCCTTGGCGGGGCCCTGAAGGAGGCGAAAGCTGCCGCCGCCACCGCGGAAACTGCCAAGAAGGATCTTGAGGCCAAGGTGGTGCAGCTGGAACAGTACCTGAAGGCGAGCACGGACAGGATCACCGCACTCAATGTGGAGCGGGAAAAGGACGCCCACACCAATTCTGACCTTCAGGTACGTCTCTCCAAGAAGGGCGACGAGCTCAAAGCCGCCAAGGATTCAATTGCTGACTTGGAGTTGAAGGTCTCCACCTTGACTGACTCGCTGGACGCCGCCCGGGACCGCGAAACGAAGCTGAAGGACGAGCTCCGCAAGGAGCGAGGCCTAGTGGAGAGCGCCACCACTTCAGCTAACAACTTCAGCCGGGCCGTGGAGCAATGGACCGATGATCTGGTCGCTTCTGCTGCCAACATCGACAAGGAATTGATGGCGCTGAGGGTGGAGCACCTCGTGTACTCTCCGGACCAGAATCTCCCCCACAGCGCCAAATTAAGTCTTTTCTTCAGGGGCATCGCGCCGGCGCTTGCACGGCTGCAGGAGAAGCTCCCCGCGCAGCTGGCCGAGGAGTCGCGTCAGCTCTACGCGGGTACCTTGGAGCGCGTCTTGACAAAGATAGTCTACCGCAACCCTGGCATCAATCTTGTAAACGTCCTCCGCAGCTTGCCGGCCGATGCAGATCTGGAGGCGCTGAAGGCGCAGGTCGCCCACATCATCGCCAAGGTGAACAAGATCTCCAGGCATGAAGGCGACCGCGTAGACTAGGCCTCTTTCTTTCTATTTCCTTTGCTGCTGCAAGGTGTGTTATGAACATGGATCAATTAGTTATCGCGACAAGTTATCTCTGTAATATACTATCTTATTTTCGAGCAATTGACGCATTGTTATCTCCCTTGCTTTTGGTCCTTTACTTCGTATGCTTTTTACCCTACGCTTTTAGGGAACTTGCCGGCAAGGGACCCTTGCCGCGAGCGCTGAGTGCTGGACTCTGAGCAGCCTGCTGGCAAAGGTCTTACCGGCAAGTAACCTTGCCGCAGCTAGTCGCAACGCACTTAGCTTGCTGAGCGAACTCGAAAACGAAGTAAGGGCGCGACACTTGTCGCAGCTCACTTAGGCCGTTGAGCGTACTCGAAAACAAGGTAAGGGTGCGGCTAGCCACGGGTAGGTTCCTCCGCGCACAGGTTTTCCATACAAAGTGTGGTTGTTCAAGGAAGATAACTAAAACTTTAAAAAAATTGAACTGCTCAAATTCTGGTAACTTAGCTTTCATAATCTGTTCGTTCTCCGGCAATCTTCTCTTTCTTGAACAGAACTTGGTTCGTCCTCCACCTCCTTCCCCCCCGGCAAACTTGTGCGCGAGGAAAATTCCTTCTGCTTAAGATGGAAAGAAGAAGAGAAGTGAAAACAAGTATAGGGCCTCTCGGCGTGGTAATGCTTACCGGGTATGTGTGTTGCACAAAATGCCAAACAATGCATGCAAATAACAAAGAAAGGCATGGAAAATGGCAAATAGTGCGAAACACAAAAGCTTTACTGATGCACGGGATCTGCGCCCGGCTTTGTACAAAGGTTTACATGCGACAGCGGCAAAACTCGTACAAAAGGTGGTTGCCAGAGCGGATCACGGCAACCGCGCCTTATGGGTGAAACTTGCGAAGATGCTCTATGTTCCAGGAATTGCTCACCGGTAAGCCTTCTTCGGTCTCAAGGCGGACAGCGCCGGGCCTTGTGACTTGTCTCACCCGATAAGGGCCTTCCCACTTCGGCGTCAACTTGTTGGAATTCTTGGCGGACTGAACACGCCGAAGAACAAGGTCGCCTTCCTCGAGACTCCTGGCCTTAACCTTGCGGCTACGGTAGCGGCGCAAGGCTTGCTGGTATCAAGCAGCTCGTACAGCATCCTGGAGACGTTCCTCCTCGAGGAGCAATGCATCATCTAGTCGCAGTTGCTCTTGCTCGAGCTCATCATAAGCGAGCACTCGAGGAGATCCGTATACGAGTTCCGTGGGGAGAACTGCCTCTGCCCCATAGACAAGGGCAAAGGGTGTCTGCCCGGTGGCTCGACTTGGTGTCGTTCTGATTGACCAAAGAGCCGCCGGCAACTCCTCTATCCAGTTTCTTCCGCACCTGCGTAGCCTATCGAAGGTTCTTGTCTTGAGCCCGCGCAGCACTTCAGCATTGGCCCTCTCCGCTTGACCATTGCTCCTCGGGTGAGCAACAGAAGCGAAGCAGACCTTGGCGCCAAGGTCTTGGACGTACTGCATGAAGGTGCGACTTGTGAACTGTGTGCCGTTGTCGGTGATGATCCTGTTAGGAATCCCGAAACGGCAAACAATCGACCTGAAGAACCTGACTGCTGACTGTGCTGTCACCTTTCTCACTGGTTCCACTTCTGGCCACTTTGTGAACTTGTCGATCGCAACGTACAAGTACTCAAAGCCCCCGACAGCACGGGGGAAGGGGCCGAGGATATCGAGCCCCCAGACCGAGAAGGGCCAGGACAAAGGGATCGTCTGGAGAGCTTGAGCTGGCTGATGAATTTGCTTGGCATGAAACTGGCACGCTTCACACTTGGTTACTTGTGCAGTTGCATCTTGGAGGGCTTCTTGCCAAAAGAACCCTTGCCGGAACGCCTTCCCGGCAAGTGCCCTTGCGCCAATGTGGTGGCCACATATGCCTCCATGTATCTCTGCCAACAGCTTCTGTCCATCTTCTCTGGAAATGCACTTCAACCTGACACCATTGAGCCTTCTTCTGTACAGTTCATTGTCCACGAACTGCCTGGTTATTTTCTCTATCTCTGCTGGGTCGTCGGGAAGTTCTCCAGTTTGCAGAAAACGGACGATCTGCTGTGCCCATGCCGGAGCCCGAGGCTCAATGACAAGGACTAAAGGCATGAGGGCCGCTGCGGGAACCCCAGCTTCTACGGCAAGAACCTCTGGTTCTGCCGGAGCTGATGGTCCCTCGGCAAGCCTATCGGGGCAAGGCTTGTCGGGAACGCTTGCTTCAACTGTACAGACCCTTAGATCTGCAGGAGCAAACTGTTCCTCAGCGTTCTGATTGTTGATCTTGGGGACTTTGGCGGCGGCCTCGGGTAGATCCGCCGGCAAGTAGTCGCCGGAGACCAACTTTCTCTTCTTGGGCTGCCCAATTGATGGTGTAACGGATGGCTGAGTTAGCTTGAGCAGGAAGGTCCCTGGTTCCACAGGTAACTTCATTGCAGCACACTTTGAAAGGCCATCTGCTATATCATTCTGAGCTCTCGGGACGTGCTCCATTTGCAGACCTTCAAAGTTCTCTTCAAGCTTCCTCACTTCATCTACATAAGCTTCCATCAAAGGGCTCTGATAACTTTTGTTCACTTGTCGGACCACCAACTGAGAATCTCCCCGCACAATCAACTTCTTGATCCCAAGTTCAGCTGCAATCCTGAGGCCGGCAAGCAGACCTTCATATTCAGCAGTATTGTTTGTCGCTTGTTCCTTGGGAAAGTGCATCTGGATAACATACTTGAGGTGCTCTCCGGTGCGCGCTATGAGTACCACGCCGGCACCGGCGCCTTGCAGCGAGAAAGCACCATCAAAGTACATCATCCATTCGCTTGTCGCTTCTTGTACGGGGACGCTTGTCTCTGGAACTTCTTCATCAGGTGTTGGAGTCCATTCAGCTATGAATTCTGCCAAAGCTCTACTCTGTATGGTTGAAGTACTTTCAAACTTGAGACCAAAGCTTGACAGCTCCAGTGCCCACTCGACGATCCTGCCTGTTGCTTCTGGATTCTGTAGTATCCTCTTCAATGAAAAGCGAGTGACCACTGTTATCTCGTGTGCTTGGAAGTAATGGCGCAGCTTTCTCGAGGCCATGAGGAGGCCGAAAAGCAACTTCTGCACTCCAGAGTATCTCGATCTAGCCCCCTGCAAGAGGGAACTTATGAAATACACTGGGCACTGCACCATCTTCCTTCGCACTTCTCCTTGCTCCTGCGCAGAGTTGTCCTTGTCGGGGCCAGAGCTTGCCGGTGGAGCCCCCTGCTTGTCGCTGGACTCGCTTGCCGGAGGTGTGGGCTCTTCCTCTGCCTCCCTTTCCGCTACCAACGCGGCACTAACCACTTGATTGGTTGCCGCTAAGTACAGCAGCAACTTCTCTTGCGGCCTAGGTGTGACAAGTATTGGAGTGGAGGATAGGTATCCTTTCAAGTCTTGCAGCGCTGCCTCCGCTTCCGGAGTCCATTTCATAGGACCTGCCTTCTTCAAAATTTTGAAGAAAGGCAGGGCGCGTTCTGCAGACTTTGAAATGAACCTACTGAGGGCAGCCACACAACCTGCAAGTCTCCTCACGTCCTTGACGCGCTTCGGGGCTTCGATCTACTCGATGGCTTTTATCTTGTCGGGATTGGCTTCAATCCCCCTCTGGGACACGAAGAACCCGAGAAGCTTGCCGGAGGGGACTCCGAAGACGCACTTCTCGGGGTTCAACTTGAGCTGGATCTTGCGCAGGTTTGCAAAAGTTTCTTCCAAGTCTTGGATGAGGGTATCTTTGCTCTTGCTCTTGACCACTATGTCATCGATGTAAGCTTCTACATTTCTGTGGATCTGTGGCTCAAAAGCAGTGTGCACCACCCTTGCAAATGTTGAGCCTGCATTCTTCAATCCAAAGGGCATGCGTATGAAGCAATATGTGCCACATGGAGTAATGAATGCAGTCTTCTCTTCATCTTCCTTGGCCATAAAAATCTGGTGGTAGCCTGAGTATGCATCAAGGAAGGAGAGCAGCTCACATCCAGCAGTGGAGTCAACAATCTGGTCAATGCGCGGCAAGGGAAATGGATCCTTTGGATATGCTTTATTCACATCAGTGAAGTCTATACACAACCTCCACTTCCCGTTGGCCTTACGCACGACAACTGGATTTGCCAACCACGTCGGATGGATCACGCCTCTAACCAGGCCCGCTGCTTCTAGCTTCTTGATCTCTTCGGCAATGAATTCTTGGCGCTCCACGGCTTGCTTCCTGACCTTTTGCTTGATGGGCCGCGCATGAGGACAAACAGCAAGCTTGTGCTCAATTACCTTCCTGGGAACGCCGGGGATGTCAGATGGTTGCCACGCAAACACATCGGCATTCGCCCGCAGGAAGGCAACGAGCGCGCTTTCCTATTTGTTGTCAAGTGTAGCACTGATGGTGAAGGTACCACCAGTGCCGTCCTCCTTGGCGGACACCTTCTTGGTTGCCGGTGGAGCGGCCATCCCTTTCTTGCACTTGCCGGTGGAGCTCGATGGAACGTCCTCGACGGCAGCGCAGCACTCCGAAGAGGTGCGTTTGCCGGAGTGGGCCCCAGAGCACTTGCCGGACTTGGTCTTGGTCTTCTTCCCCCCGGGAGCTTCAGCGGCAAGTGTGTTGCTTTCCGCCGCGGCTGCTGCATCCCGGTATATCTTGTCAGCGCAGATAAGCGCGTCCTTCTTGTCGCCAGGGACAGAGATGACGCTTATCGGCCCCGGCATCTTGAGCACATTATAGTCGTAGTGGGAAGCTGCCATGAACTTGGCGAGGGCAGGACGTCCAAGTATCCCATTGTACGGCAATGGGATATCGGCAACATCGAAGGTTATCCTCTCCGTCCTGAAGTTGAGCTCCCTGCCAAAGGTCACTGGCAGAGTAATCTTGCCCTTCGGCTTGCTCCTCCCCGGGTTTATTCCTTGGAACGAACCTGTTTCTTCGAGCTCGCCGTCTGGGATCTGGAGTTTCTTGATCACAGCCGAGGAGATCAAGTTCAGGCCGGCCCCGCCGTCAACCAACATTTTGGTGACCTTGAGGTTGCGGATGGTGGGTGAGACCAACATCGGTAAGCACCCGACCGCAGTTGTGCGGTCAGGGTGATCCTCAAGATCAAAAATGATGGGCGTGCTGGACCACTTCAGCAGCCTTCGTGACTCAACGGGCGGCTCTGCTGCGTTTACTTCCCGCACCCACTGCTTGAGTTGGCGGTGGGAAGTGTGCAGAGAGGCGCCTCCGTCGACACACAGTACTTCTGTGGCCTTCTGGAACTCCTGCTCGCTGTTATCACCTTCCTCCATGTCGTCGTCGTCTTCTCCCTCGTCCTTGTCGCGGCCCCGGGGAGGTCGATCACCTTGCCGCTGCTTGGCCTTGCCGCGGCATCCTCCCCGGCCATTAAATGGCCGCTTCTTTCTTGGCTCTCCTCCGCCACCTTGGGCCTTCTCCTTGTCGCGACGCTCGTATTCAGCTTTCTAGTGCTCTACGAGGTACTCGACTCGCTTGCAGTTCGAAAGGTCGTGGCCCTTGGTGCGGTGGATCTTGCAATATTGCTTGTCGGAGCCGTCCTGCTTGTCGGCTGCCGCTACAGGGGCAGGTTCCTTGCCGGAACCGCCAGCCTGTGCTGTCTTGGCGGGAGCCTCCTTGCCGGACTTCTCGACGACCAGCACCTCCTTGCTCTTCTTCTTTCTGTTGTTTCGCCGCCGGCTCTTCTTTGCCGGGGCGGCGTCCTCACTGTCACTTCCCCCTGCGCCAGCATCCTCTCCGGGGAGTCTCCTCCCCTCCTCGGCGCGCGCGCACTTGTCAGCCAGAGCGTAGAGCTCGCTGACATCCCGTATCTTGGTCATGGCCATCTCTTCCCGCATGCGACGGTTACGCACGTTCTGGTGGAACGCGCTGATAACCGCGGCGGGGTGGACGTCGGGAATGTTGTGCTGCACGCGGCTGAATCGTTGAATGTACTTGCGCAGGGGTTCTCCTTCCTTCTGGGCCAAGATGTGGAGATCACTCTCCTGGCCGTGGGGTTTGTGGCCGCCCGTGAAGGCGCCAACAAACTGGTGGCACAAATCTGCCCACGAAGAAATGGAGCCTTCCGGCAAGTGCATAAGCCAAGAACGGACGTTCGGCTTAAGCACCAGCGGGAAGTAATTGGCCAATATCTTCTCGTCGCGTCCCCCGGCAGCCTGCACCGCGATGGTGTAGATGCTGAGGAACTCCAAGGGGTGCGTCTTGCCGTCGTACTTCTCGGGTACGTCG
This sequence comes from Secale cereale, assembly GCA_902687465.1. Taxonomy (NCBI): domain Eukaryota; kingdom Viridiplantae; phylum Streptophyta; class Magnoliopsida; order Poales; family Poaceae; genus Secale; species Secale cereale. Next base: position 346,029,283 of record LR738713.1, read on the forward strand.
GGCTTGAAGTTTTTCATGCTGGGCCACTGGATGCGCCGCAGCTCACGGGTAAACGCAGGGCAACCTGCCGTGTACGGCAAGTCGCCTGGCTCACCGGGCGCGTGCGTGTCGATAGCGGTCCCGGCGCGCTGATCCGATTGTCGCCGGGCTTCTCGTCGGCGCTCGATCGTCGTCTGAGCATCTTCTTGCCGCCGATCGTCGAGGACTTGGCGCTGGTCCCGACGAGCCCGCGGATCCGACAACGCCGTGGAGTCGTCGTCGACGTTAATCCGGCGGGGAGGCGTCTTCTGCTTCCGCGGCGGGGAGTGCACGGTGGTTGCACCCCCGGTGGTCTTGTCGCCGTCGGCCTTCGCCTGGTCGACTTGCCGTGGCCGCGATGTCGCCGGCTGCTGCGGCGTGTCGTTGTTGGCGAAGGCGATGAGGCTTTGGATTGTCGCCCTCCAGTCTTCGGCCTTGTCTGCCGCTGGAGGGAAATCGAGGAGCAGTTGCGCTCTTGCGAGAGCTTCTGCTGGAGAGGAGGGGAGCGGCGGCGAGCGGTGCGAGGAGCGAGATATGCTCGGACTTCTAACAGGGTTAGAAGGAGCAGTCTCTCGCCCCGGCGACCGCGCCTTGCTCGTGCCAGGACGATGGCCTTGAGCATCCCGCGATCCTCCGGTTTGTCCTTGGCCCAGCAAGCGAATGGTAGCTCCTGTACCACGGCGCTGCTGGCCTGTCGTCTGCTGAGAAGGATGTGGCGCGTCTACGGAGACCGAGGCTTTGGAATTTGCCCGGTCGTCCGTCCTGTCTTTAGACTTGGCGGTGCCGTGAGTTTCCTCGCCGGCGACCACCCTTCCGCCGGCGTCTCCTCCACCCACCGTTGGTTCTGGTGGTGGTGGAATCGACGCAGACGGGCCTCCGACCTCCGAAGCCTTCTTCTTCGGGGCCATGTTGCTGTTGCTGATGAAGTTGATGAAGCTGGAGAGGTTGATGAAGAATGCGCCCGCGTGAGCACCGGATCAGGTTCTCACAACCTCGACGCCCCCTACCTGGCGCGCCAAAGATGTCGGGGGAAACTGTCCACCACGAACACCTATGGGACCGGAGCCCCTTGTACGTTGCGGTAAGGGAGCGGAGGGAGCACGAAGAGCGGATCGAGGAGTACACGCGGGCAGTTTACCCAGGTTCGGGCCATGCGGACGCATAAAGCCCTACTCCTGCTTGGTTTGTATTGAGTTTGTGAGCTCGGGAGCTTGAAGAGCTAGCTATACCGAGCAAGAGAGCTATCTAGGTTTCGAACCCTTTCTACCTTGTGCATGGGCCTCCTTTTATAGCTCAAGGGGTCACCGACAGGTGTCAACGTAGAGGAGGGCAAAAATGTAACTTTGGTGGTAGTTGTAACAGTGCGGGAACAGTGCATGAACAGTGGATGAACAGTGATCTTCACCTAATCTTGACAGTGGGGGACAAGGGCATTAAATGCCCGTCACCGTCGACCCCAAAAGCACCCATCCATGCGTCTCCGTTCGCCACGGCGGTAGCCTCGTCACCGTGGAGTGCCACCGTGTCCCCCAGGCTGCACAGCCATCCGCCACGCGTCCCTGGAAGGGCCCCAGGGCGACGCGTGGGCCGCTGAGCTGGAGTGCGGGCACACAGCGCAGGCTTCCCCCGGCAAGCACCTTGCCGAGGTCTTGATCTTGCCGGGCCCGGAAGCTTGTCGCTCCCCGGGCCCTGCCGGGGCGCAGGGTGCGCCGAGGCATGTCTTCTGAAATGCAGTCTTCTGGTCTTCCTGGCAAGCTCCTCTTGCCTGTGTCTTGTGTTAATGTGATAATCTTGAGCCTGGTGTAGCCTTCCCGGCAAGCTCCACTTGCCGGGGCCTTGATCTTCTAACTTGTATACTTTGTTTTTGAATGGCTTCTTAAGGACCAGAAAAGTTTCCGGCGAGCACGTGGTAAACCCTACCGCGGGAAGCTGCTACTGCCCGTGCACAAGTTGGGGTACTAAGGTACCCCTATCTTAGTACACCGACACCCTCCCCCACTCCGGAGCATCGCAGCCTAAGCCCGATTACGCTTCCTGGGGAGCTCGAAGAGAGAATGGCCCAAAAGAGCTTTACCGCGGCCTCTTCGCCCGACGTCGGCGAGGCGGCCACCGAGGAATCTGACGACGATCACTGGACCTGGATTGAGCCTTTCAATCAGCGGTCTAGAGTATTCTAGCATGTCGCGGACGTCGGCTATGACATCAAGGTCGTCGACACTGACGACTTGACGTGGGTGATGTCACAGGTTAAGTTGCCCACCCCCAACCCTTCGGGTTCAACAACTGTGAATCTCATCGATGGGCCTGCCGCTGATCTCTTGCGGCTCGTTATGAACAATTTTCCATCTTTCATCGTCATGGAGCCCCTTTTGTCATTTCTGAAGGACATGTTTTGCGACGCTGGCTTGGGATCCTTAGTTGGCAAGTCAGACCTCATCGACGGTGACCATGAGGAGGAGCCAATCTGTGACAAGTGAGGAAACCCATGATTTGTTTTCTCGAACCCCTTTTGTAGTGAGAACATGTCCAATATTTATTGCTATATTTGTTTGAATGCATTACGCCTTGTTTATTTCTATGGTTTATGGTTGTTCCGTTGTTTGTAATTAGCATATGTCCAGTTTCAATTGCCATCTTTGGTTGTTCGTAGTATGCCTTGTTTATTTCGGCCATTAACAGTGCGATGTTCTATTGTTCTATATGTGCTAGTATGAACTGTGCATTCAATTTCATCAATACCAAATTTAACAATAGCTCTATGAATGACTCTATTTGGTTGCTCTTAAGCATGTTGTACCCCCTCCGAATCTTTTTAGTTCGCATATAAGATTTGTCTAAAGTCAAGCCTCGTAAAGTTTGACCAACTTTATAGAACAAAATACCAACATTTACAATATGAACTAAATATTAGTACATGTGTCATGACTTAAATTTTCATATTGTATAACTTTAGCATGCTAGATGTTGATATTTCATATAAATAAGGTTAAACTTTATGAAGTTTGACTTCAGACAATTCTTATATGCAGAGTAAAAAGGACCGAAGGGAGTATTGAACACACCTTTCCATTTGATTTAACAATGGCACTGTTTGGATACTATAACTTAGCTAGAGGTTAGAGTTAGTTCCTAGCTCACGACAATTAAAAGGGAGAGAGAGAGATTGGTGGAATAGTTGATTGTATTGCTTGAGCCTCGTGGGCATATATATAGGAGTACATGGTCATCTTGGAGTACAAGTCAAGGTAGAATAAATCCTACGCTATCCTATGTTTCCTAAATAACAATTATACTAAACATTGACTAACCCTGAACTAACTCTAGCCAAAGAGGTGTTTGGACGATAGTGTTAGATTGACAATAAATGCACTAGGAGAACTAGCCCCAATCAAAACCTCTTGGGTGGGATAGTTGTTTTGGGTGGGTTTGACGCAACTAGCTCAAACTAGCCCTCATGTTTGGATACTTTAGGGATATTTAGGCCCAAACTATCTCAAACTAACTCTAACCCAAGGATCCAAACACGGACAATAACTAGTGTACTTAGACCTGCACAATACAAGTTTGAATGACTGTGTTTGCTTGTTTTTAAATATTAGGCATGTTGCAGTTAATAACACACCTTTACACTTCTTGTTTTTCAATTTTGGTTTTTAGCAATTTGGTCTTGCACATGTAGGTCCTGCTGTCAGAGGTTTTGACCCACTGTTTGACCATTTTTGCATATGTGGAAATGAGTTGTCCATGAATATCGGTCAAGTTAAGAAACTCAAAAATATTGTTACGATAAAGAAATTAGTGACAAAAAACAACAAGATCATTGTGTGCACAATGAAGAAGGCATCAGTTCACTATGGGATGGTACTAACTGTTATACCTTGTCTTTTTAATTCCTTTGCGCCATTTCAAATCTGGAGAAGATATTAATGCATATCCTTGTTTTCAGGCCTTTCCAAAGCAGTTCACTGATGATTACCTCTCAAACCACCTGTATGCTTAGGAGGTGAGGAAGGTATTCATACAACACCAATGGTTCAATATTGAATTCTTCCTGAAGAGGACGAAGGATGGATGGTCAATCATCCATAGGCACTGGCCTAAAGTTGCAAAGACCTTCAACATCAATGAAGGCTCAATATTCGCCTTCCGCTTTGGCAGTTTTCTAGATGAGATTCATCTGTCTATGTACCGTCTATGATGCTAATTTCGAAAGGTTATAGATGTTGCATGTGAAACTTGGTGCTAGTGCAGTTGTGTAATGGGGTAGCTGGGTGCTGAAGCTATATGATGTTGTACTCTGATGTATTTCAATTATGAATCCTCTTCCTTAATATGGAAATGAAATATATTGTGTGCTTAATATGAAATGTCAATTAGATTAATAAATGGATTACTAATAATAGGGTAATTAGCCTGCTAATTGGGTTTTCTATTGCAAACGGTTATTGAGGAAACACCGTGGGCGATGACCTCAGGCAATGCACACAGTTTCTAGGAATAAACTATGTTGGATCAATGAACAATCACACACGACATCCTCTTGAAAACTGTTTGCGTTAGGCCACCTTGCGCAAACGTTTACCACATAAAAAGTGTGTGTGATGGATAGCCTTTGCCACACTTTTTCTTCTACGCACCGTGTGTGATGCGTTCAATAACTCAAACGATAAAATTGTTAATATCGTGTGCAATGGCAACGCGATCACAAATGATTTAATGGGGAAATTGTGTGTGATGTACCTGCGAACGAAAACGTTTTCCTTGGAGTGACTGTGTGGGGTGTATATACAAACGGAAACGTACTTCTTGGATTAACTGTGTGGGATGTACATACTAACAGAAACGTATTCCTTGGATTGACTGTGTGGAATGTACATACGAACAGAAACGTTTAGCGGGGACTGACTGTATGGGATGTACTTATGACCGGAAATGATTTGGCCACTATAATTGTATTTTTTAGCACAAATGTATGTATAATTCGCTCGCCGATCGCACACGACCTCATTTTGCCGAGCATGTGTGCCAGGAGGGCATATCCTCGACGGTTTCTGGGTCGTGTGGGAAGGACCCCCCTATAGTAGTCACTCACTAGGTGACGGTTCACAACGTCGTCGCAGAAAGGGGTTAAAAACCGTTTGTATAACACCTCGTTGTACCAGTGCACGAATCCTCCAACATGTTGAGTTTGTTTTCTATCTCTTGCTAGCAAAATCTTTTGCATTAAGTAGATATACTACTTGTGCATCCTAAAACCATAAACCTAGTTTCATGCCATGAGAGTCCACTATATCTACCTATGGATTGAGTAAGATCCTTCAAGTAAGTTGTCGTCGATGCAAGCAATAAAAATTTGCTCTTTAAATATGTATGATCTTTTGTTGTGAGGAAAATAAGATTTATACGAACTTGTGATGGGAACGAAATAAAAGCGACAGACTGCATAATAAAGGTATCCATCACAATCGGCAATATAAAGTGACGTTCCTTTGCATCAAGATTTTGTGCATCCAACCAAAAAGCGCATGACAACCTTCGATTCCGTCTGCGAAGGGCCTATCTTTTAATCTTACCCCCTTACCTTCATACAAGAGTCAAGGTGATCTTCACCTTTACCTTCTCACTTTTTATTCTTTTGGACAAACACTATATGTTGGAGAATGATTCAGACATGCATACCCACTCGGATATAGGTGATCATGAGTTATTAATGTTGACACTACCTTTGAGGCAAATCGTTGGGAGGCGAAACTATAAGCCCCTATCTTTCTATGTGTTCAACTGAAGCTTTGATCTCATAAGTATCATGTGAGTGTTAGCAATTATGAAAGGTTAAAAGATGGTTGAGTATGTGGACTTGCTATATAAAATCTCTTACGTTGACTCTTTCCGATGTTATGATAAATTGCAATTGCTTTAATGCGTGAGATCATCATTTGTTAGCTTTCAATGCAGTTCGTGATTCATACTTTACTTTGTGAACGAATTATCACCTTGTTATAAGAAACTATATGACAACATATTGATGTTCTAAACATGATCATGATGCCCTCGCGTCCGTATTTTATTTTATAGAAACCTCTATCCCTAAACATGTGGTCATGATTATCGATTTCGGCTTTCACTTGAGGACAAGCGAGGTCTAAGCTTGGGGGAGTTGATACGTCCATTTTGCATCATGTTTTTATGTTGATATGTATTGCATTATGGACTGCTATTCCACATTATGGTACAATAGTTATGCCTTTTCTCTCTTATTTTACAAGATTTACATGAAGAAGGAGAATGCTGGCAGCTGGAATTCCGGACCGGAAAGGAGCAAATATGAAATACCTATTCTGCACAACTCCAAATGTCCTGAAATTTTACGGAGAATTATTTTGGAATATATAAAAAATATTGGGCGAAGAAACTCCAGAGGGGGGCCCACCAGGTGGCCACAAGCCTGGGGGCGTGCCCTACCCCCTGGGCGCGCCCCCAGCGCTTGTGGGCCCCTGGCCATCATCTGATGTCCATCTTCTGGTATATGAGGGGTTTTGACCTAGAAAAGAAAAGAGGAGAGCTTTCGGGATGAAGCGTCGCCATCTCGAGGTGAAACCTGGGCAGAAAAAATCTAGGGCTCCGGTGGAGTTGTTTTGCCGGGGAAACTTCCCTCCGAGAGGGGGGAATCGAAGCCATTATCATCACCAACGACCCTCTCGTCGAGGGAGGGTCAACCTTCATCAACATCTTTGCCAGAACCATCTCCTCTCAAACCCTAGTTCATCTCTTGTATTCAATCTTTGTCGCGAAATCTTAGATTGGTACATGTGGGTTGCTAGTAGTGTTGATTACTCCTTGTAGTTTATGCTAGTTGGTTTATTTGGTGGAAGATCATATGTTCAGATCCTTGATGTTATTAAATACTCCTCTGATTATGAACATGAATATGCTTTGTGAGTATTTACGTTTGTTCCTGAGGACATGGGAGAAGTCTTGTTATAAGTAATCATGTGAACGTCGATTACATGAAAGTTCACCATTATTTGGGCCTAGGGGGAGGCATTGGGAAGTAATAAGTAGATGATGGGTTGCTAGAGTGACAGAAGCTTAAACCCTAGTTTATGAGTTGCTTCGTAAGGGGCTGATTTGGATCCATATGTTTCATGCTATGGTTAGATTTATCTTAATTCTTCTTTCGTAGTTGCGGTTGCTTGTGAGAGGGGTTAATCATAAGTGGGAGGCTTTTCCAAGTCAGGACAGCACCCAAGGACTGGTCCACCCACATATCAAATTATCAAAGTAACGAACGTGAATCATGTGAGCATGATGAAAACTAACTTGACAGTAATTCCCATGTGTCCTCGGGTGCATTTTGCTTTATATAAGAGTTTGTCCAAGCTTATCCTTTGCTACAAAAAGGATTGGGCCACCTTGTTTCACCTTTATTACACTTGTTACTTGTTACCCGTTATGAATTATCATATCACAAAACTATCTGTTACCAATGATTTCAATGCTTGCAGAAAATACCTTGCTAAAAATTGCTTGTCATTTCCTTCTGCTCCTAGTTGGGTTCAACACTCTTACTTATTGAAAGGACTATGATAGATCCCCTATACTTGTGGGTCATCAGCTTGCACCGGTTGTATGTGAACGTAGAGTCTATCACACCCGATCATCACGTGGTGCTTCAAAACGATGAAATTTTGCAATGGTGCACACTTGGGGAGGACACAATTTTATTTTGAAGTTTTAGTGAGGGATCACCCTATAATGCTACAATAATCCTAAGAAAAATAAGATGCATAAAGTATTAACATCACATGCAAATCATAAGTCACATGATATGGCCATCATCCTCTGCTTTTGGTCTCCATCCCTAAAGCACCGGCATGATCGCCATCGTCACCAACATGACACCATGATCTCCATCATCATGTAGCCATCGGGGTTGTCACGCCAACCATGCTTCTACAACTATTGCTGCCGCTTAGCGATAAATTAAAGCATTACATAGCGCTTAATGATTGACACACAACTCAAACAATAACTAAAGACAACCCTATTCCTCCTGCCGGTTGCCGTATTCATCTACATGCAAGTCGTAATATCTATACAAAACATGATCATCTCACACATCAAATATAGCTCATCATGTCTTTGTCCATATCATAGCAGAACATACCCTACAAAAACAAGTTAGACGTGCCCTAAAATTTGTTGTTGCATGTTTTACGTGGCTGCTATGGGTGACTAGTAAGAACTGTTCTTACCTACGCAAAGCCACAACGATCATATTAAAGTTGCTATTTAACCTTCTACAAGGACCGCCTTTGTCGAATATGAATCAACTAAGGTGGGAGAGATAGACACCCACCAGTCATCTTTATGCAACAAGTTGCATGTCAGGCGATGGACCAGTCTCATGTACGTGGACATGTAAAGTTGGTCTGGGCCGCTACATCCCACAATACTCCTCAATGAAGATAAGACTAGGGAAGTAAGCAAACTAAACATCAATGCCCACAAACTCCTTTGTGTTATGATCGTCATGTCATCTACGCATAGACCTAGCTCATGATGCCACTGTTGGGAACATTGCATGGGAATAAAAACATTCCTACGCTCACCAAGATCAACATATGAGATGTACATCTACGAGAGGAGAGATTGGATCTACATACCCTTGTAGATCACTAAGCAAAAACGTTAAGAAACACGGTTGATGTAGTGGAACGTCTTCGTGATCCAATCACGATCCGTCCCAGGAACTCCCGATCAAGTGCCGAACGGACGGCACCTCCGCGTTCAACACACGTACCGCTTGGTGACGCTTTCACCTCCTCAATCCAGCAAGCAAGGATGAAGTAGTAGCTCGAGGTCCTGGCAGCACGATGGCGTGGTGGCGGTGATGGTGGAACAATCTTAGTAGGGCTTCGCAAAGCGTCTGCAAGAGGTGGAGGAGGTGTAACGGGATGGAGATGGGCAAGGGTTGAAGGGTTGCTGCCCCCAACGCATCCCCACCTTTATATAGGCATGGAGGGGGCTGGTGGCTTGCCCTCCAAGGCCCTAGGGTCGTTGTCCATATGGGGAGGAAGGAAATCTCTCCTTTCCTTCCCCACCGGTCGCTATCCCCTCTTTTTAGGGATCATGGTCTTATCCCTTTTGGATATGATACTATTCCTTTTAAGGGAGGATCTTGGTGCGCCTAGACCAACATTGTGGGGACTTTCCCCACCACCCACGTTCATCTGGGCCCCCCATGTAGGTGGGCCTGAAAACATAAGTGCTCCCTGGGTGATTTTGGTAATTAATGTCAACATATCTCTTGTTGGACTAATACTTTTACCTAGTATATTTCAGATGAGTTCAATAGTGGAGTGGCATGGACAAGACGATGTGGAACCCCTCAAGATGCTAAGAACAGAAGATTGGCAAAATCTCAAAGCTCAGGACTCTACCTTTTCACTTTTAGTGATCCAAGATCATATTGACTCCTTAGGAAAGCTAATACTATTAAAAGGGGATGAGGTGTTGCTTAACGAGTTGGTTGCTCACAATGCTTGATTATATGCTCCAAAACCCTCACACAACCTCTCCACTCCAAACAAGTCAAAACCAAAATGCCAAACTCAGACTCGCTGATTTTCATATCCAGTCCTACCGAGTTTCCTTTGACTTAGCCAGAGCCATAAACCCTAACATTTTGGTCTCGCCGATATAGGCCTTCGGTCTCACCGAGATGGTTTTGTATACTCTCTGTTACATGTTAATTTATTTCGGTAACACCGAGTTCATTAATCGGTCACACCGAGTTTTACGTTGCCAAGTCTCTGATGACTTTGCCCTAGCCTTCGGTCCCACCGAGATGTCCCAGTCGGTCGCACCGAGATTCCTAACATTCACATATTTGAACCTTTCGGTCAGACCGAGTTCACTGAATCAGTCCCACCGAGTTGGACAAAATGTGTGTAACGGTTAGATTTTGTGTGGAGGCTATATATACCCCTCCACCCCCTCTTCCATTCGAGAGAGAGCCATCATATCATGACTACACTTTCACTCATCTAGATCTGAGAGAGAATCACCTACTCAAGTGTTGAGATCAAGATACTCCATTCCTACCACATAAATCTTGTTCTCTAGCATGCCCCAAGTTGCTTTCCACTCAATCTCTTCTTCCACCATATCCAAATTTGTGAGGAGTTGTTTGAGCGTTGGGGAGACTATCATTTGAAGCATTTGAGCAAGGAGTTCGTTATCAACACACCGTTTGTTACCTTTTCGAGAGTGGTATCTCCTAGATTGGTTAGGTGTCACTTGGGAGCCTCCGACAAGATTGTGGAGTTGAACCAAGGAGTTTGTAAGGGCAAGGAGATCGCCTACTTCATGAAGATCTACCCTAGTGAGGCAAGTCATTCGTGGGCGATGGCCATGGTGGGATAGGCAAGGTTGCTTCTACATGGACCCTTCGTGGGTGGAGCCCTCCGTAGACTCACGCAGCCGTTACACTTCATGGGTTGAAGTCTCCATCAACGTGGATGTACGATAGCACCGCCTATTGAAACCACGCCAAAAACATATGTGTCTACAATTGCGTTTGCACACTCCAATCCATCCCTTTACTTTCTTGCAACTTGCATGCTTTACTTTCCACTGCTCATATACTCTTGGCATGCTTGCTTGAAATGTATCGTGGATGTTTGAAATTATGCTAAAAACTCTACCTCAACTCTAAGAACTGAAAAACTGCTACTTTTCTTGTTGAGTGTCTAATCACCCCCCTATAGACACTTCTTCTTCGATCCTCTCAATTTGTATCAGAGCTTTGGTCTCCATTGCTTTGGTTTAATCACCATTGGAGGAAGATGGATGAGTCAACGATTAGGAGTATTAGACTTAGAGTGCCTATGCTAGATGGAGAATTTTATAAGGAATGGAAAAATGAAATGCTTGAGATCTTCAATGAATATCATTTGAACAAGTATATTGTTAGTCCTTGTGTGCCCCCATTGATGCTTCGAATACTACTTCCAGTGAGAAACTTGACATGATTCGAAATCTTAGAACTGTTGGTCTTATCACTAGAGGATTTCCTAGAAACTTGCTTGTTTGTTTGCCAACTTTTGAATGTGCTTACACTATATTGAGATTCCTTGAGGAACAATTTCCGGACTACTCTTTGAAAAATCTAGATGTGATCATTCAAAAGTCCATTGCTTTAAATAAGATGAACTCTAGTGATCCCGAATTTGATGAATGTCTATTTGAGCTTCGTGACCTTATGCGTGCCAAAGGAGATGCAGGAATTATTAGTAATATCATCTCGGAAGTCATTAGAATTCATAAAGATGAACATTGTCATGATCACATAACTAATGGATCACTCTCTCTAGGTGTTGATCTATCACAATACAATGTTGAACATGGTTATCATGATGAGGATGATGATAGTGACTTTGACCTTGATGAACAAATGAGACATTTTGGTCTTATGGCTAATCTTCGTGGTTACGTAGCCAGAGGAAAGGAATGGGTGCTTGACAGTGGATGTACAGATCATATGACCGGAGATAAGGACATGTATGATGAGCTTGCTAGAAATGATGGTCCACGAAAGTAAGTTACCTTTGGTGACAACTCTAAGGGTAAAGTTGTTGGCCTTGGTAAGGTGGCCATATCCAACGATAGCTCTATCAAGAATTTCATGCTTGTAGAATCTCTCGGATATAATCTTCTTTTCGTGTCTAGATTAGCTGATTTTGGTTTAAATGTGCTATTCACTCATGTTGATTGCCAAGTCTTTCATAGAGATAATCATAATATGGTCTTTACCAGCATTCGTAGAGGCGACCTATACATTGTTGACTTTACAAATAAAGCCCAACCTCGCACTTGTTTTATTGCTAAATCTTCTAAAGGTTGGTTGTGGCATAGAAGGTTAGGTCATGTCAGTATGAGATATCTTGATAAGCTTATTAAAGGTGATCATATCCTTGGTGTTAAAGATGTTATATTTGACAAGGATATACTTTGTAGTGCTTGTCAAGCAGGAAAACAAGTTGGAGGAAGTCATCCTGTGAAGAACATCATGACCATGAGAAGACCGCTTGAACTACTTCACATGGATCTTTTTGGTCCCAATGCTTACAAGAGTCTCGGTGGTAACACTTTTAGATTGGTCATTGTTGATGATTTTTCAAGATTTACATGCGTGTTCTTTCTTGAAGATAAATCGCAGGTCCAAAAGATCTTCAAAAACTTCGCTAGGAAGGCCCAGAACCAATTTGAAGTGAAGATCAAGAAGGTTCGGAGCGATAATGGAACGGAGTTCAAGAACGCAAATGTGGATACCTTTCTTGACGAAGAAGGGATTTCACATGAGTTCTCGGCTACGTACACACCTCAACGAAATGGAGTTGTTGAGAGGAAGAACCAGACACTCATCGAAATGCCGAGAATGATGCTTCATGAGTACAAGACGCCAAGACACTTTTGGGCAGAGGCGGTTGAGACAGCTTGTCATGCTACAGATCAACTATATCTTCACAAGCTTCTCGGCAAGACATGATACGAGCTTCTCACTGGTAACAAACCCCAAGTTGGATACTTTCGAGTATTTGGCTCAAAGTGTTACATTCTTGACAAGCATCGTCGTTCAAAATTTTCCCCTAAATCTCAAGAAGGTTTTCTACTCGGTTATGGCTCAAACTCTCACACTTACCATGTCTACAACAATTTCACATGTAAGGTTGAAGAGACAGTAGATGTGAAATTTGATGAATCTAACGGCTCGCAAGTAGAGCAATTGCCAACTGATGTAGGAGACAAATACCCTTCGGAGGCAATACAAGACTTGTCTATTGGCAAGATTCGTCCAACGGAGGTAAATGAGAATACTTCATCCATTCAAGTGGAAGCCTCATCTTCATGACAAGGTGAACCACAAGTTGACTTGGAGGCATCCACAAGTGGGACACACGATGGTGAATGAAATGAGGAAGTGCTTCAAGATGAACCTCATCGACCTCCTTCTCCACCTCCACAAGGGGGCAGCAACACCAACAACAATGAAGAAGGACAAGAGGAAGAAGAAGATGAAGATAATGTTCCACTCCGACCCAAGCAAAATCTTTCATGAGTTAGAGCAAGAATTGCTAGAGATCATCCTGTAGAGCAAATCTACGATGATATCCAAATAGGAGAATCACTCGCTCTAAATCTCGCCTAGCTAACTTTTGTGAACATTACTCTTTCATATCTAACCTTGAACCTATGAAGGTTGAAGATGCTCTTGATGATCCGGATTGGGTGAACGCTATTGCTACCTCTTGAGCATGCGTTGTATTCCCTCGAAGAGGAAAGGGAGATGCAGCACAGTAGCATAAGTATTTCCCTTAGTTTTTGAGAACCAAGGTATCAATCCAGTAGGAGACCACGCGCCAGTCCCTCGCACCTGCACAAACAAATAAGAACTTCGCAGCCAACGCGATAAGGGGTTGTCAATCCCTTTACGGTCACTTATGCGAGTGAGATCTGATAGAGATGATAGTTATATTTTTGGTATTTTTGTTTTAATAAAACAGCAAATAAAAGCAAGTAAAGTAAAGTAGATGTAGAATGATATGTTGAGAATAGACCCGGGGGCCATGTGGGCCAGCCTCGAGGCAGGGGGGCGCGCCCTGGGAAGGGGGCGCGCCCCCCACCCTCGAGGGCAGCCCAGCTGTCCGCTGACTTGGTCCTGACGTTTTCCGTGCGTGATTTTCTCCAAAAATATCTCTTGGGAAGGTTTCATTCCGTTTGGACTCCATTTGATATTCCTTTTCTGCAAAACCCTGAAATAGGCAAAAAACAGTAATCTGGACTGGGCCTTTGGGTTAGTAGGTTAGTCCGAAAAATGATATAAAAGTGAATGATAAAGCCCATTAAACATCCAAGACTTCATAAATAATAGCATGGAACAATCAAAAATTATAGATACGTTGGAGACGTATCAAGCATCCCCAAGCTTAATTCCTGCTCGCCCTCGAGTAGGTAAATGATAAAGAAAGAATTTTTGATGTGGAATGCTAACCAATATAGTTTTTCAATGTAATTCTCTTAATTGTGGCATGAATGTTCAGATCTGAAAGATTC
>LR738713.1:346043428-346054682 GCA_902687465.1 Secale cereale
CCCACCCTCGAGGGCAGCCCAGCTGTCCGCTGACTTGGTCCTGACGTTTTCCGTGCGTGATTTTCTCCAAAAATATCTCTTGGGAAGGTTTCATTCCGTTTGGACTCCATTTGATATTCCTTTTCTGCAAAACCCTGAAATAGGCAAAAAACAGTAATCTGGACTGGGCCTTTGGGTTAGTAGGTTAGTCCCAAAAATGATATAAAAGTGAATGATAAAGCCCATTAAACATCCAAGACTTCATAAATAATAGCATGGAACAATCAAAAATTATAGATACGTTGGAGACGTATCAAGCATCCCCAAGCTTAATTCCTGCTCGCCCTCGAGTAGGTAAATGATAAAGAAAGAATTTTTTATGTGGAATGCTAACCAATATAGTTTTTCAATGTAATTCTCTTAATTGTGGCATGAATGTTCAGATCTGAAAGATTCTAGACAAAAGTCTATATTGACATAAGAAATAACAATACTTCAAGCAATACTAACAAAGCAATCATGTCTTCTCAAAATACTATGGCTAAAGAAAGTTATCCCTACAAAATCATATAGTGTTGGCTATGCTCCCTTATTATCACACAAAAATATTCATATCATGCACAACCCCGATTTTAGCCAAGTATTTGTTTTCATGCTCTATGTTTTCAAACCTTTCAACTTTCACGCAATACATGAGCGCGAGCCATGGACATAGCACTATGGGTGGAATAGAGGTGGTTGTGGAGAAGACAAAAAGAGGGATATAGTCTCACATCGACTAGGCGTATCAACGGACTATGGAGATGTCCATCAATAGATATCAATGTGAGTGAGTAGGGATTGCCATGCAACGGATGCACTAGAGCTAAATATGAATGAAAGCTCAACAAAAGAAACTAGTGGGTGTGCATCCAACTTGCTTGCTCACGAAGACCTAGGGCATTTGAGGAAGCCGTCGTTGGAATATACAAGCCAAGTTCTATAACGAAAATTCCCACTAGTATATGAAAGTGACTAAACATGAGACTCTCTACAATGAAGAACATGGTGCTACTTTGAAGCACAAGTGTGGAAAAAGATAGTAGCAATTGTCCCTTTTTTCTTTTCTTTTCTTTTCTTTTTTCCCTTTTTTTCTTTTTTTTGGGCCTTTCTTTTTTTCTTTGGCCTTTCTTCTTCTTCTTTTCCCCCCCTTTTTTTGCAGAGGGGCTTTATAGATTCAGCCTTTCCTCCCATGGGACAATGCTCTAAAAATGATGATCGTCACACTTTCATTACAACACAATATTACAACTCGATACTACAACAACAAAGTATGACTCTATATGAATGCCTTCGGCGGTGTACCGGTATGTGCAATGAAACAAGAGTGACATGTATGAAAGAATTATGCATGGTGGCTTTGCCACAAATACGATGTCAACTACATGATCATGCATAGCAATATGACAATATGATGCGTGTCATATAAACGTAACGGTGGAAAGTTGCATGGCAATATATCTCGGAATGGCTATGGAAATGCCATGATATGTAGGTATGGTAGCTGTTTTAAGGAACAATATGGTGGCTGTTTTGAGGAAGGACATATAGTGGGTTTATGGCACCGGCGAAAGTTGCGCGGTACGAGAGAGGCTAGCAATGGTGGAAGGGTGAGAGTGCGTATAATCCATGGACTCAACATTAGTCATAATAACTCATATACTTATTGCAAAAATTTACGAGTCATCAAAACAAAGCAATCAACGCATGCTCCTAGGGGGGAGGTTGGTAGGAGTTAACCATCGCGCGCCCCCGACCTCCACACAAAGGTTGGCACTCTACGAATACATCATACTTTAACTTAGTCACACAACGGTTCACCATACATGCATGCTACGGGAATCACTAACCTTAACACAACTATTTATGAATTTCATAATTACTCCACTAGCATGACTCTAATATCACTATCCTCACTTCTCAAAACAATTATCAAGCATCCAACATCTCTTTCTATTCAATGCACTTGGTGTGATTTTTTTACTACATTGACGTTGGATGTCTATCATGTGAAGACTAGTTTCTTTAGCCTAAACACATTGCAATGCTGTTTTAATAGACTCTAAAATAGATATAAGTGAAGCATGAGAGTTCAAAAATTTCTACAAAATATTACCACCACCGTGCTCTAAAAGATATAAGTGAAGCACTAGAGCAAAAACTATTCAACTCAAAAGATATAAGTGAAGCACATTGAGTGTTCTAATAATTTATAGGTCATATTCAACTCTATCAAATAGGTGTGTCCATCAAGGATGATTGTGGCAAACTAACAAGCAAAGACTCAAATTATACAAGACGCTCCAAGCAAAACACATAGCATGTTGCGAATAAAAATATAGCTCCAACTATAGTTACCGGTGGATGAAGACGAAGAGGGGATGCCTTCCCGGGGCATCCCCAAGCTTAGGCTTTTGGTTATCTTGAATTTACTTGGGGTGCCATGGGAATCCCCAAGCTTAGGCCTTTGCTACTCCTTGTTCCATAGTCCATCAAAGCAATACTCAAAACTTGAAAACTTCACAACACAAACCTTAGACAAAAATTCTCGTGAGCTCCGTTAGTAAGAGAAAACAAACCACTACTCAAAGGTACAACAATGAATTCATTCTTTGTTTACATTGGTGTTAAACCTACTGTAGTCCAAGTTCTCTATGTTTCATATCCTCTAATATTACTCATAGATGCATCGGAATAAGCAAACAACACACGAAAAACAGAATCTGTCAAAGACAGAACAATCTGTAGTAATCTGCAGGGTTCGCCTACTTCTTGAACTCCAAAAAAATCAAACTAAATTTTTAAATTTGCGCAATTTTTCTACCAATCAGAAGCAAGAATAATAAACTAAAAATCATGCTCCAGTAAAATCTGAAGTCTACTTTAGAGAGCGCTAACGATTCTGTTTTTCACATCAAGATCAAATAAACTTCACACAAGTCTTACCAAAGGTTTTACTTGGCAAAACCACTAAACAAAACATGAAAACACATCTAATCAGAGGCTAGATCCAATATTTATTCCCTAACAGCAACAAAAACAAAAAATATAAAATTGGTTTGCCTCCCAACAAGCGATGTCGTTTTACGCCCCTAGCTAGGCACGATACAAGATAGATCTAGGTATTGCCATCTTTGGAAGGCAATCCATAAGTGGCTCTCATGATAGATTCATATGGTAATTTGATTTTCTTTCTAGGAAAGTGTTCCACGCCTTTCCTTAATGGAAATTGGAATCTAATATTTCATTCCTTCATGTCAATAATTGCACCAATCGTTCTAAGGAAAGGTCTACCAAGAATAATAGGACATGAAGGATTGCAATCTATATCAAGAACAATGAAATCTACGGGCACATAATTCCTATTGGCAACAATAAGAACATCATTAATTCTTACCATAGGCTTCTTAAGAGTGGAATCCACAAGATGCAAATTTAAAGAACAATCATCAAGCTCATGGAACCCTAGCAAATCACACAAAGTTTTTGGGATGGTGGAGACACTTGCACCCAAATCACACAAAGCATAGCATTCATGATCTTTTATTTTTACTTTTATAGTAGGTTCCCACTCATCATAAAGCTTTCTAGGTATAGAAACTTCCAACTCAAGTTTTTCTTCATAAGATTGCATCAATGCATCAACTATATGTTTAGTGAAAGCTTTATTTTGTCTATAAGCATGCGGAGAATTTAGCACGGATTGCAACAAGGAAATACAATCAATCAAAGAGCAATTATCATAATTGAATCCCTTGAAATCCAAAGTAGTGGGTTCATCACCATGCAAAGTTTTAATCTCTTCACTCCCACTTTTAGCAATTTTAGCATCAAGATCTAAAAACTCTGAAACATTGGGACACTCTAAAGCAGAATCATCTCCAATCCTACTCTCATCAAGATTAACACTAGAAAACAAGGATCTAATAGGAGACACATCAATAACTTTCAGATCTTCATCTTTATTTTCACGATAACTAGAAGAACACGATTTAATATAATCTTCTCTTTTAGCACGCATCCTAGCAGTTCTTTCTTTGCATTCATCAATGGAAATTCTCATGGCTTTGAGAGACTCATTGATATCATGCTTAGGTGGGATAGATCTAAGTTTCATAGAATCAACATCAAGAGTAATTATATCCACACTTCTAGCCAATTCATCAACTTTAAGCAATTTCTCTTCAAGCATAGACTTGAAATTCTTTATCGAGATCTTAAACTCTTTAACACTAGTTTCAAATTCAGAAGGCATCTTTCCATAAGAGTTGTTGTAGGAATTACCAAAATTATTAGAGGAATTACTAGGAAAAGTCCTAGGATTAAAATTACCTCTATAAGCATTGTTACCAAAATTATTCCTACCAACAAAATTCACATCCAAAGATTCATTGTTATTCAAAGTGGACAAAGGCATATCATTAGGATTAGAAGAAGCACTCTTAGTAGTAAACAATTTCATAAGTTCATCCATCTTTCCACTCAAAACACTAATTTCTTCGATAGCATGCACTTTTTTACTAGTAGATCTTTTGGTGTGCCATTGAGAATAATGAACCATAATATTATCTACTCCCTCCGTTCCCAAATATTTGTCTTTCTAGACATTTCAAATGATTACAACATACGGATGTATGTAGACATATTTTTGAGTGTAGATTCACTCATTTTGCTTTGTATGTAGTCATTTATTGAAATCCCTAGAAAGACAAATATTTAGGAATGGAGGGAGTAGGAGTTTGGTAGCTTCTCCTAAGATAGTTTCCATGAAAGTGCCTCTGGCAGCCGAATCTAAAAGATTTCTAGAAGCAAAATTTAAGCCAGCATAAAAGTTCTGAATAATCATCCATAGATTCAAAACATGTGTAGGGAAATTACGTATCATTAATTCATTCTCTCCCAAGCTTGTGCAACATGCTCATGATCTAGTTGCTTAAAATTCATAATATCGTTTCTAAGAGAGATGATCTTAGCAGGAGGGAAATACTTAGAGATAAAAGCATATTTGCACTTATTCCACGAATCAATACTATTTCAAGGCAAAGAGGAAAACCAAATTTTAGCACAATCTCTAAGTGAAAACGGAAATAACTTCAATTTAACAATATCGTTATCCATATCCCTTTTCTTTTGCATATCACACAAATCAACAAAGTTGTTTAGATGGGTAGCGGCATCTTCACTAGGAAGGCCGGAGAATTGATCTTTCATGACAAGATTCAACAAAGCAGCATTGATCTCACAAGATTCAGCATCGGTAATAGGAGCAATCGGAGTGCTAATAAAATCATTGTTGTTGGTATTGGAGAAGTCACACAATTTGGTATTATTCTGAGCCATAGTGACAAGCAAGCAATCCAACACACACAAGTGAACAAGAAGCAAGCGAACGAAAAACACACGGCGGAAGAAGGGCAAATAAAACGGCAAGGGTGAAGTGGGGGAGAGGAAAACGAGAGGCAAATAAATGTAATGCGAAGGATAAGGGTTTGTGATAGGTACTTGGTATATGACTTTTGCGTAAGTCTCCCCGGCAACGGCGCTAGAAATTCTTCTTGCTACCTCTTGAGCTTGCGTTGTATTCTCTCGAAGAGGAAAGGGAGATGCAGCACAGTAGCGTAAGTATTTCCCTCGGTTTTTGAGAGCCAAGGTATCAATCCAGTAGGAGACCACGCGCCAGTCCCTCGCACCTGCACAAACAAATAAGAACTTCGCAGCCAATGCGATAAGGGGTTGTCAATCCCTTTACGGTCACTTACGAGAGTGAGATCTGATAGAGATGATAGTTATATTTTTGGTTTAATAAAACAGCAAATAAAAGCAAGTAAAGTAAAGTAGATGTAGATTGATATGTTGAGAATAGACCCGGGGGCCATGTGGGCCAGCCTCGAGGCAGGGGGGCGCGCCCTAGGAAGGGGGACGCGCCCCCCACCCTCGAGGGTAGCCCAACTGTCCCCTGACTTGGTCCTGACATTTTCCGTGCGTGATTTTCTCCAAAAATATCTCTCGCGAAGGTTTCATTCCGTTTGGACTCCGTTTGATATTCCTTTTCTGCAAAACCCTGAAATAGGCAAAAAAATAGCAATCTGGACTGGGCCTTTGGGTTAGTAGGTTAGTCCCAAAAATGATATAAAAGTGAATGATAAAGCCCATTAAACATCCAAGACTTCATAAATAATAGCATGGAACAATAAAAAATTATAGATACGTTGGAGACGTATCAGCTATGCACGAGGAACTACATAACTTCGAGAGAAACCAAGTTTGGACATTGGTTGAGAAGCCCGACAACAACCAAAACATCATCGATACAAAATGGGTGTTTCGCAATAAGCAAGGTGAAGGTGGACAAGTTGTACGCAACAAGGCCCTTCTCGTCGCCCAAGGCTACACTCAAGTTGAAGGTATGTATTACGGTGAGACATATGCCCCCGTTGCTAGACTTGAGTCCATACACATCTTACTTGTTTATGCCAATCACCATGATATCACTTTATACCAAATGGACATAAAAAGTGATTTTCTCAACGATGAAATTGAGGAGGAAGTTTATGTTAAACAACCTCCCGGCTTTGTTAATCCCAAGAAACCTAATCATGTTTAAAAACTTCACAAAGCTCTTTATGGTCTTAAACAAGCTCCTAAAGCATGGTATAAATGCTTGACCAAGTTTCTTATTGAAAAAGGCTTTGAAATTGGGAAAATTGATTCCACACTTTTTACTAAAAGGGTTAATGGTGAATTATTTGTGTGCCAAGTTTGTGTTGATGATATCATATTTGGTTCTACTAACCCCCATTTTAGTGAAAGGTTTGGAAAGCTAATGTCGGAAAAGTTTGAGATGTCTATGATGAGTGAATTCAAGTTCTTTCTTGGTTTGCAAATCAAGCAAACTAAGGAGGGTACCTTTGTTTCTCAATCGAAATATACCAAGGACTTGTTCAAGAAGTTCAACATGCAAGAATGAAAAGGTATGACTACACCCATGCCTACTAGTGGACATCTTGACTGGACAAAGGATGGCGAACCTGTTGACCAAAAGGTTTACCGCTCTATGATTGCTTCATTGTTATATCTATGTGCCTCCCATCCCGATATTATGCTAAGTGTGTGCATGTGTGCACAATATCAAGTGGCCCCCAAAGAATGTCATCTTAAGGCTGTGAAAAGCATAGTGAGATACTTAATTCATACACCAAATTTTCGCATTTGGTATGCTAAGAGGTCCTTTTTTGATCTTGTTGGCTACTCCGACTCGGACTATGCCGGTGACAAGGTTCATAGCAAGTCCACTTCGGGTACTTGTCAATTTCTTGGTAGATCTCTTGTGTCTTGGTCCTCCAAGAAACAAAACTCGGTATCCTTATCCACCGCCGAAGCGGAATACATTGCCGCCGGTTCATGTTGTGCTCAATAACTTTGGATGACCCAAACTCTTAAAGATTATGGGGTCTATGTGAAACATGTTCCATTGCTTTGTGACAATTAAAGGTCTATTAAGATTGCTCACAACCTCGTGCAACATTATCGAACTAAGCATATTGAAGTTCGTCATCATTTCATTCGAGATCATGTTGCTAAGGGTGATATCAATCTTAAACATGTTCGCACCGATAAGCAATTAGCGGATATATTTACAAAACCACTTGATGAGAAAGTGTTTTGCAGGTTGAGAGGTGAATTGAACATTATTGATGCCTCAAACTTAGAGTAGTAACTCCATTTGGATACATGCAAGGCATGAGCCTTTGACTAATCCTTGATATTTCTCTTATGATGATGATCATATGTCTTGGATATACTTGCACCCTTGCATGCTATCTAATCCTTGTAGGTACTTGGATGAACCCAAATCCATGAGATTGCAACTCACTCATATCCTAAGCAATCTCTACATCACCAAATCTCTACAATATGGTGGTTGAAGTCAAGGAACCATGAAACCCTTCAACATATCCTTTGACAATTTCTATATATCAAATTTCATTTGGTATCAAGTTTTCATGATTGTCATTTTGGATACACAAGTGCCCTTCCTTGCAAATCTAACCCATGTAGGTAGATGAACTCAAACTACAAGTGGTGCTCCCAATTCTTGATGAGCTACATCAACCTTGAGCATCCCACACAAGTTCAACTACATGATCAAGATCAACACCACCACCCAAGGTATGTCATTCCATCTAAGAGAAGCTTTACCCCAAGTCACGGGAAAAAGCAGCTCAACAAGATGTGAATACATCAAAATGCTTAAACGAAAAATGGTAACCCCATTTTGAGCTTAAACGAGGAGTATGATCTATGATCAAGTGCTCTCACTTGACTCCTAAGTCAATATACTCTAACATAGGTGACTTTGTCGCCGACCAATTCTAGATGAAGTTTTCTAGTGTTTCTTTGTGCTCTTGCATTTGTGTCATGCATACATGTTTCCCCTTTCAAAAAAACTTCATCTAGATTTCTTTTATTCTCTCTGCATCCAATTCATTACAAATATTTCAGTTAATTCCTTGCAAATCTTTGTGGGATTCTATTTGCCTAGTGAGCTGAGATGAAAATTGTTCTCTCTGTGTTGAACTCGGACACACCGATTTGCCTCTTTCGGTCAAATCGAATTATCTTGGTGTCACCGAAGAAAACAACTTGGTGTTACCGATTTCAATACTGAGGAGACACTTTGTCATTTGCGTCCAGCATATTTGTTACAGCTCCACTCGATGATTCTTATCCTCTATCAGCATCACATTCTACATATTGCTTTGTACTGTGACTCAAGGACCAAACCTACTTGACTCATAATCCAGAAGATCCCTTCTTGGAAATTGATGTCAAAGGGGGAGAGAGAGTTCACATCAAACCTTACTTACACCAAAGGGAGAGAGAGAGACCCTATGGGAGAGACAAATTTCGTAGTCCTCCCAGATTCTTGGTATTAAAAGAGGAGAGAAGTCATATGTCTTCTAGAAGGGAAAGACATGTCAGTATTTGTTATGATTATTTGTCTTGCTCTGATTTTCTTTTCCCTATCTTCTCCCATTATCAAATATAACATTCAGGGGGAGAAAGACATCTAAGGGAAGGAAATCTTTGAATTCATTGCATACCTTTCCGGGGACATGTCTATACTTCAATAGAGTACCTAGTACTTACTCACTACATGTCATCCCAATCTTGGTACTCTTGTGGTTTGCTACTCTTGCTCTGCTTAGTAGATGTTTTTGTGTTATCTAACCTTGTTTACTCAGGTGCATCTCTTCCAAAGCTAGCTCAAGACCACAAGGTAAGTATATGCATCACACTCCTGTGCATGATGATCTCTTGCTGATGTACATATTGTTTGCAAGAGGACTCATGAACATGAAGGTACATTTCCTATATCCATTTGCTCGGATGCATTCAGCCAATATACATGAACGCATTGCTTGCTCTGACATGCTTATGCATTCACTTGCATCTACATTCCATATTCACATGATTGCATACATGTAGGGGGAGTCATGAATGTTACATGTCTTTCCAAAGCTTTACTTGCCATTCTCTATATCTTTATCTAAAGTTTTGATGCATGTTGTCATCAATTACGAAAAAGGGGGAGATTAAAAGCACAAGTGCTCCCTAGGTGATTTTGGTAATTAATGTCAACATATCTCTTATTGGACTAAAACTTTTACCTAGTATATTTCAGATGAGTTCAACAGTGGAGTGGCATGGACAAGAGGATGTGGAACCCCTTCAAGATACTAAGAACAGAAGATTGGCAAAAGCTCAAAGCTCAGGACTCTACCTTTTCACTTTTAGTGATCCAAGATCACATTGAGTCCTTAGGAAAGACAATACTATTAAAAGGGGATCAGGTGTTGCTTAACGAGTTGGTTGCTCATAATGCTTGATAATATGCTCCAAAACCCTCACACAACCTCTCCACTCCAAACATGTCAAAACCAAAATGCCAAACTCGGACTCACCGATTTTCATATCCAGTCCCACCGAGTTTCCTTTGACTTAGCCAGAGCCATAAACCCTAACATTTTGGTCTCACGGATATAGGCCTTCGGTCTCACCGAGATGGTTCTGTAAACTCCATGTTATAGGTTAATTTATTTCGGTAATACCGAGTTCATTAATCGGTCACTCCGAGTTTTACGTTGCCAACTCTCTGATGACTTAACCCTAGCCTTCCGTCCCATCGAGATTCCTAACGTTCACCTATTTGAACCTTTCGGTCAAACCGAGTTCACTGAATCGGTCCCATCGAGTTGGCCAAACTGTGTGTAACGGTTAGATTTTGTGTGGAGGATATATATACCCCTCCACCCCCTCTTTCATTCGAGAGAGAGCCATCAGATTGTGCCTACACTTTCACTCATCCAGATCTGAGAGAGAATCACCTACTCAAGTGTTGAGATTAAGATATTCCATTCCTACCACATAAATCTTGTTCTCTAGCCTTCCCCAAGTTGCTTTCCACTCAATCTCTTCTTCCACCATATCCAAATCTGTAAGGAGCTATTTGAGTGTTGGGGAGACTATCATTTGAAGCATTTGAGCAAGGAGTTTGTTATCGAAACACCGTTTGTTACCTTTTGGAGAGTGGTGTCTCCTGGATTGGTTAGGTGTCACTTGGGAGCCTCCGACAAGATTGTGGAGTTGAACCAAGGAGTTTGTAAGGGCAAGGAGATCGCCTACTTCGTGAAGATCTACCCTAGTGAGGCAAGTCCTTCGTGGGCGATGGCCATGGTGGGAAAGACAAGGTTGCTTCTTCGTGGACCCTTCGTGGGTGGATCCCTCCGTGGACTCGCGCAGTTGTTACCCTTCGTGGATTGAAATCTCCATCAGCGTGGATGTACGATAGCACCACCTATCGGAACCACGCCAAAAACATCCATGTCTCCAATTGCGTTTGCACACTCAAATCCCATCCCTTTACTTTCTTGCGACTTGCATGCTTTACTTTCCGCTGCTCATATACTCTTGTTAAAAACTGCTAAAAATTCTACCTCAACTCTAAGAACTTAAAAACTGCTACTTCTCTTGTTGAGTGTATACTCTTGTTGAGATCACGGACATCACGAGGAGCTCCGGAATGGTCCGGAGGTAAAGATTCATATATGGAAAGTTGTTATCGGGATTTCAAAAAAAGTTCGAGTTTTTTCGCTATTGTACCTGGAAGGTTCTAGAAGGTTCCGGAGTGGGGCCCTGAGAGGATCTAATAAGAGGTGTCTAGTGGGGGGGTGAT
>LR738713.1:346057325-346068707 GCA_902687465.1 Secale cereale
TCAAGCTTATTTTTGGCATCGTTATCGGGGAGGGGATTGCTTGAAGGTATATCTTAAAATCTTGCAATTGAATCTTTTAGTTTCTTGTTTATTCACTAGTTTGGGTTATTAAATAAAACTACAAAAAATGGAAGTGAAGTTGTGCCAAATTGCTTATGTTTATAAATTCTTTCTTCAAAATGATGGATCTGAAAATTATGCCAAAGTGTTAGAAGAAGAATTCAATAAATGTATGGCATAAAATCTTTGAATGATAAGCATGATTACAATGTTGCTATTATGAATTGTTTGAATCACTACCAAAAAAACCACTTCCGTGATAATATGTGTTTGTCACATTAGGTCACGTTTTTTGTCATGCAAGTACAACCATGATGATTTAATGACAGAATCAAAATAGTCATACATGTCTTGTCGTAGAAGTGTTCCATGACAATACCAAAATTATCATCACGGAAGTGTCCACTTCCATGACGATTAATGGCGCGTCATGCAAGTGCTTTCGTCAAGGGTAACCGACATGTGGCATCCACCGTAACAGGTTGCCGTTCAGCTATCGGGTCTGGTTTTGGATTTGATAACAGGCTGACAGCAAGGACCAATGAGGATTTCCCACGTGTAAAATTCTCATTGGCCGAAGGAACCACATGTCAGCTCCACGTGCGGACAGATGTCAACCAACAAATGAACATGAGGCGCCTATGATACTTCGACATGTGGCATGGCCCACCACTGGCCCATTCAGGTCAAAAGGCTGGCCCGTTTGGCTTGGTCAACAGCTAACGGGTTGGCCCATCGAAAGCCTGTTAACGGCCTGCTCGCATATAGCTCATTCAGGTCTGATAACTCATGTCCCATTATGGCCTTTCTGAATTCGGTCCACTAGCTTCATCTAGGCCGTCCAATATGATTCGAGCTCGTTATAACTTCTGGCCCATGTACGGCCCATGACGTCTTTCGGCCCATATGAGGACCTTTGTAACTCTTGGCCCATTAATAGCCCGTGGTGAAACTGGCCCATAATGAACAGTATATCGATTCATACCCATTAACGACCCATTACCCCCTTGGGCCATCCCCATCCCGTGTTATCATTCGGCATTTTAAGGGCCCATTTATTCTTGGGCTGATTTGCAGCATTCGGTTGCTTACGGTCTGTTACTGGCCTTTCTGCTTGTGGGCAGCCCGTGGTTAAAGTTGGCCCGTTTGCGACCCGTTAATCCGTAGGAACGTTTTCATAGCGTCATCAAATATGGCCCATTAATGACCCGTTATGTCTGTCGATAGAATTAAGCCTGTTATACTCGTCGGCCTCTTAAAGGCCCATTATGTTCGGCCCATGAACGGACGCCAGCCACTCTAGCCCGTTTTACGGCCCATAATGTGTTCCGTTATTTGCCCATGTTTGGCTAATAGATCATATCGTCCATAGAAGGCCCATTGATTCTACGGCCCGTAGAGGGCCCATGGTCACTACAGTAGATAGCACGACCATGGTGACAACGGTTCGTATGTTGGCCATGGTTATTGCGGCTTAGTTTAAAAAAATAGGTTACTAAAGCCATTTATTTGTTTGCTTGTTTATTGTTTAATAACTACAAGCACACAAATAAACAAGACATCAAGGAAATAAATAAGCAAGCAATTTACGCTAGGCTATTACAGTTGTTACACATATTACATCAAGTGGGCATCATAGTTCGCCACCAGTGCAAATATGGGGAACAAAATAGGATGTTACATACTGTCGAATTCAGGGCTCTGCATACCCAAGAAGGTTCGAACTCTGGGGCGTGTGTGAAGAACTCAACCTCTCCGGCCTACCAACTCGTCGATCTCCTGGCCTAGCTCGACGAACGGGGAGGAAAAGAGACTCAACAGTAAACCCAGGTTCTGGCCACCTTGCGGCGTAAGACCCTACTCCTACTTTGGGGTGGATTAGCCTCATGGAGGGATGTGAATGAACTAGTACAAGGGGACGAACAGTCTCAGGAGGTTTGCTCTTGCATGAGTGTTGGCTAGTGAGGGTTCTCGGCTTCGATCCCTCCTACGGTGGTGGCTAGGTTGTATTTATAGTGGCCTTGGTCCTCTTCCCCAAAAACAAAGGCGAGAAGGGATTCCACAATGGCCAATTTGAAAGGGGACAAGAAGTATGTCTTATCTTGACGAAAGGTGGTCTCCGCCTGCAAAGCTTCTGCGTGTGACGTCGTGGTGGGATCAGCGATGACGTCTGTCCTTCCGTCCTGGCGATCTTGGTCTTGTTGCACAAGAATGGAAACCTTTGGCTGATTCCTTGGGACTCCACGACTATGCTTGCCTTCTTAGCACCAAAGGGGGAACCTGTCACTCTGCGCCCACTGGCACCTGCCTGGCCTTGGTCATCATGGCTTGCGTCACTTGATCCTCATGAGGTGGGTGCTCGCATAGGAAATTCCGCTCCTCACAAGGCCGCCTAAGGAGGTCGCTCCCTTCGTAGGTCCTGGCATCGTCCGCCTCGTGAGGCTTGGCCCTCGCGGGGGTCTTGTCTTGTCGATGATGAAGATGGGCCATACCAGGCCATTGGTGGAGCCACGCGGTGGGCCGCAGGTAGGTAAGTCTGGGTACCCTAGTTCCCAGAACATCGATAGTAGCCCCCGGGCCCAAGGCGCGCTTGGACTTGGCTTCGAGGCGAAGCCAAGAAGCAAGGGCGAAGCACCGTGGGCCACAATTGCCTGCGGACCGGGTCGACTCATGGCGCTTGATGGGACGTGGGCGCCTCCACTTCCCCATGTAGCCCCGGTTCCTTCTCGATTGGACAACTGCCTGGTGCACGCAAAAAGGCCATCATTGCCCGGGGTACTTACCTTCTTCTCCCTTTCCTGCGAGCTCGTGCCGCCTTGACCAGAATCCTTGCCTGCTCCAGTTCACCTTGTCATCATGGCCGCAAATTGAAGAGGGGGGAAACTCGCACGGTCGTGGAGCCCACACCGGGTTCAGAGCTAGCGTTGGAATGGTCCACGGTGGTCAACCAGGAGGGATTGGACAAGGTCCGACGAGCTCTTGCCGCAAATTCCAATGAGTGGAGGGCGACGACAGTCTAGCCTACTTCCTGGACCTTGGTTGATATGGAGGCCACCGAGATCCCTCTTCACTTCCATGCTCTCTTCGCTGGCCTGCTGGTCTCGGTCTCAGACTTCTTCAACGTCATGTTTTCGCATTACCAGATCCACGCGCTGCATCTGGATCCCAGTTCCATCGTCCTCCTCTTCACTTTTGCCTTCCTGTGCGAGGCTTTCATAGGCGCCGCCCTGTCGTGGCCTTGCTCCGCCACTTCTTCTCGCTTCGCCTGGTTGATGGTAGACAACACTCGGGGTGTGTGTCGCTTCGGGAAGCAGCAGCAACTGCCGTCTCCAGCATCGACTTCTCCCTCTGACCGGACATGAGGGGGTTCCGGAAGCACTGAAATCGATGGCACCAGCGTAGACGCCACCGTCCGCAGCCGCCTTCTTATTCTTCCGATGGCGCCAGCAAAGCCAAGCTCCGGTTGGGGGCACATGGAGCTCACTGATCCGTGGGTCGCGCGCGTCTAGTACAGACTGGCAAAGCAGAAGCAGGCCGGGGTGACGATGGCAATGGTGGTGAATGAGTTTGTCCGACGGCGCATTGCCCCACTCTAGTGCCCCACCCGCCCAATGCGGGCCTTCTCTCGTCCGGGCAATCCCATGAGGCTTCAAGTGCCCTCGCTTCCTCCTAACATGCTGCAAGAGGTGTTTAGGCTTCTGACGGGCGGCGATCCAGGCGCTCTTCCACTCGGCGGACGCCATTTGTACCATTACCCAGTTGGGAAGGCCTTTGCCGAGAAGATGTCGTGCTTCAACGAATGGGGGCTCGTCCCCGCGGTCCATGAGGGGCCTCGCAAGAACCCTATCTTGGTATCTCCCGTGCTCATTGGTCCGGAGACGCGCACCCCTGAGGTGGTCGCAGGCGAACGCGCGCCGCCAAGCGCTCTTGAGGCAACTGCTGAAGTGCGGGCGCCGCCAAGCGCTCCTGAGGTAGCTGCTAGAGAGCAGGAGCTGCCACAAGTTGCGGAGGTAGCCGCTGGGGGCAGAAGCTGCCACACGCCCCGAGGTGGCCGCTGAAATGCAGGTGCTACCAAGCGCTCTCGAGATGGTTCCCACCCCCGCGGGCAGTGCGGGGGAAGCTCTACGCATGAATGCGACCGCTGCCCATGTCGTGAAGGGCGGCGCGCCATCCTTCAGCGCACCCCTTCCGAACACCGGGGGATGGCGCACGAAGAAGAGGTTCGCGAGCTGCCACGGCGATGCCCCACGGGCCCTGAAATAAAGGAAGTGGATAGCTGTGGATGAGTAAGTACCATGCCTCCCGAATTCCTGCGCATCGCGTCCTCTCCTGATGTTTGCTTCTCAAGATCCCTTCTGCCACCGTGGTGAAGCCGCCTGGGGTGCGGCCTCCTGAGGCCTCAGGTTCTCCCATAGCCCCGGGCCTCGAAGGCCAAATGACCACGCGGGAGGTGACAACGGTCCATGGGCCGGGGTCACTTCTAGGAGGCCCTGGACCTATCCTTCCAGTGTCTCTCCTCCGGAGCCACCCCTGGGACGCAGGGGTTGCATCCAGGGCTCCTCCGTTGGTCCCAGCCGGTGGTCGAGTATCCCCTGCGGAGGGGCTGCACGATGTCATGCGTCTGCTGGAGTCCGGGGAGAGATTGGAGGGGCTCCGACCGCCAGCTCGTAGCTAAAGATGGGTGAGTCATCTTGTGCTTCTTCTACAACCCAGAGCACAGAGGAGGGGCTCGGCCACACGCTGGAGCTTGCGCGCATACGCAACGCCGTCCACCACGACCTCCTCCGAGAGGCGACGAGCGCGCTGGGTCGGCTTGATATGGAGCTTGCCGATGTTGACGCGTGCCTCAAGGTGGAGGGCCTTCACCTGGCGCATGAGTGGCATCAACTGAAGGTTTCCATAAAGCTTGGGCACCTGCAGCATGAGTGTGCCCGCACAAAGGCCGAGGAATCCTTGGCAACTTCTTGGGAGGCTTGCACCCGCGCTCTAGAGGAGGCCCAGGCCGCAGATCAACGTCGTGAGGCAGCCGAGGAGCACGAGAGGGAGCTCCAGGCCTCCAACGCTGCCCTTGAGCGGCAGGTTCAAGCACGCAGAGCCACCCTTGTGATGCCGCTAGGTGAACCCCTCATCGACGCGGTAGGGGCACGAGTACATGAGGAGGCGCTAGTGCTTCAGGCAATGGAGCACTGCCTGGAGCGCGAGAGGCTGGAGGTGAGGGAGCGCCAAGTGTCCACGGCCGAGGACTCCCTCGCCTCTTGGGAGATAAGGATTCAGCAGGAGGTCGATCAGAGGCTGGCGGGGATCCGCCATGCCCTGGTTGGCGAGTATTGTCGAAAGCTGGGGCTCTAGGAGCCTCGCTTCAAGCAGCGGTGAGCCGAGCTTCAGGGCCAGGTCGACGCCTGGAAGGCGAAGCTGGCCATAGCAGAATGGCGTGGGAAGGCCGTCGAAGATGCCCGGGCCACTGCTGAGGCCGAGCTGTCCTCCCTTCAACAGTAGGTCGCGGGCGTCACGTCTCTTGTGGAGAGGGCTTCAAATGACGCGAGTCGCTGTCGAACGTTGTAGCACGAGAGCTCCTCAATGCTTGAGGACCTCCAGGTCAGGGTAAACTAGTCCATGGACACCATATGTGAGGAGAGTGTCGCCCGCCCGTACGAAGCCGACGATGCGGGCTACCTCTGCTTCTTCACTCAAGTCATGGCCTACCTCGAAAGCAAGGCTGCAAGGGCATGCCAGCTCGTTGAAGACAGGAGCCGGGAGCTCCTCGAGCGTGCATTCTCGCGCCTCTTCAGCTACCCCCTCAGCCTTGATCCACATTTCGATTTCAACACTGCGATAGCCCCCGTGCCCGGGGTGACTTAAGGCGATCTGGTGAGCTAGGTGGACGACCACGTGGACGACCTGGTCAGGGAATTTGCCCAGGACGGTGACGTGGCTGCACCCACGGCCGAATAAGGCGGAGCTAGGGGTGATGATGATGACGACACCGCGATAGCGCACCTCTCTAGGCTTGTAGTCCCTTGCTCTTCCTGCCAAGATTTCGGGTATGGCTCCCGTGAGGGCGTGAACACATTTTTTGGGGGAGGGTTCCCCTCTAATGTATGTATGAAACACTGATGTGCTCTCTAAACTAATTCTAAAACAGTTCGCTATGAGCTGAAGGCTCCCGACTAGAGTAGTTGTCATGACTTATCTTTTGCGCTCGAGGTCTTGGACGGGTCCTCGAATCGCAGAGGCGCTCCACTCCCGAGGCGGGCCCTTTGGGGGATTTCAAGGATTTAATCCTCCTGGGGAGCCTGCTGGACCGCACGAGAGCGCCGCACGAGGAGCCGATTGCCAAGTTACGGCAAGGTGTGCGCGCAGTGGTCCTGTGGCAATTGCTCCCCCGAGGGGGCCTCGATGCCGCTTAGGCTAGCCCAAGCTCTATCCCAAGCGCGCGCATAGCACGCAAACTACGCCAAGCCCCCACTCGCGGGGGGGGGGGGGGTGGTAGGCATGAGCCCAGCTTTTTAACACAAAGAAAAGGGCAAGAAAACACCGCACATCGAAAAAAAATCCCCCTTTTCCCTTTTAATAAGCACACGAAACTCCAAATTTCATTCCAAAAGATGGCAAATTGGGTTACAGAAAGAAGGCAAAAACAAACAGTCGTCTCCGGAGCCTAGACTAGTCTTCTCACCCGCGTGGAGCTAAGTGCTTCCACATAGACATGGGTAGGAGCCCCCGTGAGGCCCGAGGGCGGCGCTCACGGGACTCCGGGGGGTGTACAACCCCAACTCATTATTACGTGAGAGTGTCATGAGTGGAGATCTTCACAGGCATCCCTGGCGCCTGGAGAGGACCCCGCCCGGCGCATCCCCCGACCACTGTTGGGGCGTCCGGAAACTAGGACGAGACCAAGTGGCAAGGGGGTACACTGGCGGTGCCCCGTCGGTCGTAGCCCTCTACCGGGGGAAGGGATCGTCGGCGCCTTTCCTGGTGAGGACCTACCCCTGGGCGGCGTGCGTCACCGTCGTGGTGGCGCCTTGCGCCGCGTGGCACAGGGGAGGCTCTGGCATTGGGCTCCCCCCGCGCAGCCCCCAATGCATCATGTCCGCTTGTGGCGGGGCCATCGTCCTAAGGTTCACGGCCGTTGTCGTAGCTTGGTTCACATGCGGTCCATTGTTAGCGTAATCATGCCCCACAGATATTGGTTGTACCCGGTGGCTGTTGATGCCGAAGGCGCCTGGGTGGCTCACGAGGAGCCTTGGTCTCGCGCGGTCCCGATGCTTAGGTCGGCGAGGGGAACGAGCAGGGGCTTCTTCCTGATGCGTACAGCAAGACCATAAGTGGAGGAATGGGGGCGCCTGGGGCCACCATCCCCGAGTCGGCGCTCGACCCCCCCCGGCCCCGTCGCTTGCCATCCTTGGTGTCGGGTTGTGACGATCATAGGGTGGCATGTCTGCGCGTCCCTGGGAGGGGCCGCCCGGCCCTGCAGTACCCTGGGGTAATGCATCCTGGATTGAGCAAGCGGTGTCGTGGGCCAGGTTGCCCCTGCAAGGTCCTTCGGCTCCCCCGGGGAAAGGTACGTGGGCGCAGCGGGGGTAGGCGCGCGCCCCCGGCAGTGATTGCAACGTAGGCAAGGTAAAGAAAGGCACTGTACCTTCACAAGCAGCATCGAGCAGCTCGGCGACACGTTCCAGCAAGGCGTCGGGGCCGCCTTCTGCCAGCCTGCATCATAGCAGCTCGCGCGTCCACGATGAGTGCGGCTCGCGTGTTTTCCTCCTCTCGGCGAGTGCGTAGTGTCGGTATCAAAACCGGCAGATCTCGGGTAGGGGTGCCCAAGTTGTGCATCTAAGGATCGATGGTAACAAGGGACTGGGGACACAATATTTACCCAGGTTCAGGCCCTCTCTATCGAGGTAATACCCTATTTCCTACTTGATTGATCTTGATGAATATAGGGTTACAAGAGATGATCTACCTCGAGATCGTAATGGCTAAACCTTAGCAGTATAGCCTATGATTGTTATGATTCGGTTAGCCTCTACGAACTAAAACCTCCGGCTTATATACACGCCGGAGGGGGCCTAGGGTTGTACAGAGATGACTTGGGGAGGAAGGAATCATTACATCCGGACATCTATCTTTCCTTTTTACATACATAGGAGTCCTATCCAGACATGGAGGATGGTCTTCTGCTTTTATCTTCACGGCCCATCAGTCCGGCCCACCTTCAGTAGTCCGGACACCCGAGGACCCCTAAACCCAGGACTCCCTCAGTAGCCCCCAAACTTTCCTTCAATGACGAGTTCGTATCCGGCTTCATGTCTTCGGTCTTGCAAGGCAGGTTCTTCTTTGGAACAATGACAGTTCGGTTCTGACTTCGATACCCTGCCTTGATGATTCCTTCCCGTCGTCGCCTCGGCTTCCACGTGTCAGACGAATGTGAATAGTCCATGTACTTTTTTTACAAATAAACCCCTGGTCGCGCGAGGATGGCATCTATTTAAAGAGATTGGATCTCAGATGCCATTCCACACCACGCAGAAACCCTTAGCGCTAGCCACGAAAAACCTTCCAAATATGGCAAGCGCCCCCAACTCATCCTCGTGCCCACAGACCCTCAAGCACGCGATTGGGGAAGTTGCTTAGTATCTCATGCTCATCTGAATGGACTTCATACGGAGGGATATCTCCCTCTTGTGGATCTAGTCTCCGTCCGGGCTGGATTAGCTTCGATCAACGGTGAAGCCTTGGCGGAAAACTTCCCCAACCCCACCAAAGAGGAGCGGGTGTGCTTCGTTTCCTTCCTCTTGAGAGGCATAGGATTTCCAATCCATCCTTTCCTTAGAGGTTTCCTGGAGTTTTATGGGCTCCAACTGCACAATCTCACGCCAGGCTCTATCCTGCACATTGCGGGTTTCGTTGCTCTTTGCGAGCTATTCTTAGGCTGTCAGGCCCATTTCGAGCTATGGAGGAAATTCTTTTGCCTCGTTCCTCGCTCCCAAAAGGGATCTATATTTGAGGTGGGTGGCACCAAAGTGTGGCGCATGGCAGGGACAGGTTACCTGTCCGGCACTCCCAAGAAGGGACCTGAAGAGTGGCCCTCGGAGTGGTTTTATATCGAAGACGTTGTTCTTCCGGACCCCATTCGATGTGGCCTTCCCAAATTATCCAGTGCTCCTTTGAAGAAACGCTTCAACTTGCACCCCCGAAGCCTCAAGGAAGAAGACAGTGCGGAGATTAAGAGGCTAGTCAGCAAGATCAGAGTACTTGCCCACTCCGAACTTTTAATAATTGAAGTAATGGCTATTGCTATAAAGCGATGTGTTCAGCCACTTCAGTCCAGAGGGTTTCCCATATGGCATTACAATGGGCAGGTCGATGCATCTCGTTGCCTACGCGAGGGTCTGAATACCCCAACCGCCATCTTAGCTGATCTTTATAAGGGGGAGAAAGAAGACTTTGTCCGCTTGAAGTGTCGGGAAGGTTTTTCCATGTATAACCCCATCGACCGGGTGAGTTTCTTAGATTGCTAGTTTTATACAACCTCTTTACTGAGATATGGTAACCGAACTAAATTTGGCTATTTTTCAACAGGTATGGAGAAAGGTGATTGAGGGGGTTTATTGCCCTGCCCCGCAGCCAGAGGACCATGTTCGTGACAAAGTCCCGGATTTTAAGAGGACCCGGATATATTCATAGAACTCACTGACGGAGTTTTCTATCAAGCGAGCCATGATGGTACAGAAGTGACCATTATAGTCGATTATCCTGGCCTTCTTCCCTCCTCCAATGTAAGTACCCAGGAGACATCCCCTCGAAGAGAGCCTTCCCTTCGCGCCTCACCCACCGCACTGTCTCATGCTCCAAAGGGGCGGCGCTCATCTCATCGCACTGCATCAAGTGCATCTCTTAAGGGGGCGACGCCTATGCAGGGCGAGTCTTCAAAGCGAAGGAAGCGGACGACACCGTCGAGCCCCCTCCTTCATCGAAGAGGTATAGTTTTCAATCTGTGCCCGATAGCAAGACCAGATTGTCACATTCTTTCCTTTCGCCTTATTCCAGAAGGAGCATACGCCGAACTGTGTTCGAGGACCCCACCAGTCGAGCACCAACCAATCTAGCCCCGGGCCCATCAACAAGGACAAGAGCCGATACGGGCGTAATACTGGATTGTCCTCTCCAGGAGGATTTCGATAATGTATCAGTCACAAATTCCGAAGTGGGGAGTGCGATGAATCATCAGCAGCGAAAAGAGGCCATGCACGATCCAGTATTTACTGAGGAGGCGTTCAACGCCCTCAGCTCTGTGGATGTGTATATCTGAGCTGCTCGGGACAAGCTTGCCAGAGCCACTCACCTGCTTTCAAAGGATATGCGGGTAAGAATTTTTGTAAATTGAATAAGCACATGCCAATAGCCCCAAAGACTTGAAGCAATTGGCCCAACTGATTTAAGGATCGTTATGATCGTAGGTTCTCGAGGAAAAGAATGATGCATTGTCCAAGGAGCTTGAAGCAAACCGGATGAAGCTGAATTCCATCACCACCGAGCTAGAAGACTTGAAGAAATCCAAAAAGGGATCTAATGGTAAGGACGAATAGTGTCTGGAAAATATGATTTTCACCGTCAATGATGTTTAAGCATACATTGTTTTAGTTTAATGGCGGAATCGACAGATCAACTCGAGGAGAAGCTAAGGGATGCTCAGGAGGACAAAAAAATGTCATGTTGAAGGGCAAGAAGCAGCTGGTCAGCGTGTATTAACATGGACCATTGAGCAAAAGAACAAACAGCTGGATGAAAATGTCAAGCAAGCCGAAGAAATAAAGGACTTAAGGGCCCAACTATCGGATGCCTTGAAGGAAAATATAAAGTTAAAAGGCGGCATATTCAGTATGACCTTTGAACTCGCTTTCATATTATCCCATGATTCAGAGTTTTACAATGCTATTCCTGCAGGTTTGTTGACTCGACGGCCCAAAGGAGAAGTATCCAGATTTCAGGGCAACGTGCTACAAGAGCTCTCCAAAGTGCCTGAGCAATTTCGGAAAGCCATGAAGAACATGGCTAAAGCCTTATGGTCATCCGATTCTCCTCCAGAAATTACGGAGGATCTGTCGAACTTATTCAAAGGAGCTCGGTGTCGCTTTGAACTATGGAAGGCGTCAGCATGCTGAGAAGGTGTGAAAGAGGACTGGGCCATGGTGAAAACGCGCTATACCGGGCTTGATCAGAATCATATGGCCCGGGTTGGACCTCGGGGACCGGACGGAAAAGAAATTGTCGTGAGCTTGGTGTATGACCAAGTAATGATAGCCGCAAAATGTTCGCAAGAAG
>LR738713.1:346068717-346095362 GCA_902687465.1 Secale cereale
TGCAGGTTTGTTGACTCGACGGCCCAAAGGAGAAGTATCCAGATTTCAGGGCAACGTGCTACAAGAGCTCTCCAAAGTGCCTGAGCAATTTCGGAAAGCCATGAAGAACATGGCTAAAGCCTTATGGTCATCCGATTCTCCTCCAGAAATTACGGAGGATCTGTCGAACTTATTCAAAGGAGCTCGGTGTCACTTTGAACTATGGAAGGCGTCAGCATGCTGAGAAGGTGTGAAAGAGGACTGGGCCATGGTGAAAACGCGCTATACCGGGCTTGATCAGAATCATATGGCCCGGGTTGGACCTCGGGGACCGGACGGAAAAGAAATTGTCGTGAGCTTGGTGTATGACCAAGTAATGATAGCCGCAAAATGTTCGCAAGAAGACTGTAGTTTAGACAGTCTTATAGATGGCATAGATAAAGAATAGGCGTTTGATTCCATGTAGCAATGTACTTTATCATCAAACTTATCTCTGACCGAACTTGTTAAAATTTTATCATGGCAGGCCTTCGGCTTTAACTTCCCAAACCCAATGGTTGGAGTGTTTCCAGATACTATACTTGTGACGAACACTCAGTATGTTCGAAAACCAGGCAATTCGGTCATTTTGCTTGAACAGACAAGTTGTGTTCAGGGAGTTATGTTATATTACTATTTAACGTAAGAAACTTCTTCCAGGGAGAATAGTTCCATTAAGGGTTCCTTTCCCTGGCCTAGGCTTTGATCCTAAAAAATAGGATTACAGGAAGCTTAACCTTTGATATTGAAAAATTATGTGCAAAAAAGCAATTCGTCGTTTGTCCGCCGACCAATGATTCCCTTAAGAACACTAGCTTTCTGCTTCACCCGTCTGAGGTACAGGTCCAGATTACCCGGTTGTAACAATCGCAGGGGTGCTCCCTTTACACCATAGCAGAACAACCGGGAATGTAGGGTATAAACACAGGAGACAGGCAACCCAGCTTGGCAAAAACTTAAGTCATAGAGGTGCATATAATGGCGAAGAGACTATATGAAACAGACGGCATAAGGCCCAGTTCTTTTGCTGGCTTTTTTGGGCTTCCAGAATAAGCTGCCCCCAACCCAGCTTATTCTAGAAGCTCAAGTTATTTTTTTTCTTTTAAAACCCTACTAGTGAAATCTTAACTACTAGGCTTCTAAAAAATAATTTGGTTCGGGCTTCTAGAATAAGCTGGGTAGGGGGCAGCTTATTTCAGCTTATTCTAGAAGCCAGCAAAAGAACTGGCACTAAGTACTATAAGCAATAAGCTTTAATAATAAGCTTCGTTATAGAAGCCCCCAGGTATCATGAGGTATATACATTTAAAGATGTTCACCCCTAATAGTTCGGTATAGCCAAACACTTTCTGGGAAGGAAAAACAAAAAATGAAGAGTAAGAAAAACAAAGGAAGAAACCTAGACAGAAATAGAAATAAAAGGTGCTACCGAACTATCCGTAGAATCGTCGGAGCCTAGCCGCATTCCATGGATTCGGCTCAAGGCGATTGTCTGATGTGTTTCGAAGTTGATAGGCTCCTCCGGTGAGAACTTCGTCAATGATGAAGGGGCCCTCCCATCTTGGTTTGAGCTTATCCTTTTCTTCTCTGGGAGGCGTAAAACAAGTTCGCCAACGTTGTATGTTTTTGCCCGCACTTCTTTGCTCTTGTATCGCCTAGCCTGTTGCTGATAGAATGCGGAACGAGCTTGCACGATATCGTGCTCCTCCTCAAGGCCGTCTAGGTCATCCTGCCGATCAAGCTCGGCCTCTCGCTCTTCGTACATTCGCACTCGAGGTGAGTCGTGGATAATGTCACAGGGCAAAACAACCTTTGCGTTGTACACCATGAAAAAAGGTGTATATCCAGTTGTCCGATTAGGTGTGGTCCACAACCCCTAGAGTACGGAGTCAAGCTCCTCAACCCAGTGTTTATCTCACTCCCGTAGGGAGCGCACCAGTTAGTGTTTAATGCCGCTCATTATTAAGCCATTAGCCCATTCGACTTGATCGTTTGTTTGAGGGTGGTACACGGAGGCGTAATCAAGTTTAATGCCTAACTTGGCACACCAGTTCTTCACCTCGTCAGCTGTAAAGTTGGAGCCATTATCTGTGATAATTCTATGCGGGAAACCGTAATGGTGTACTACGCCGGATATAAAATCTATCACTGGCCCTGCTTTGGCCGTTCTTACTGGTTTGGCTTCTATCCATTTAGTGAATTTATCCACCATAACCAGTAAATATTTCTTTTTATGGCTTCCTCCTTTAAGGGGTCCAACCATATCCAGCCCCCAGACCACAAAAGGCCAAGTAATGGGGATGGTTCTCACGGCAATGGGAGGCATATGACTTTGATTGGACAAAAGTTGCCATACAACACAATGTTGGACTAGGGCTTGTGCATCTGCTCGGGCTATTGGCCAGAAGAAACCTGTTCGGAAAGCCTTGCTTACGAGAGCCCGAGCTGCGGCATGATGGCCGCCCATACCAGCACATATTTCGGCTAAAAGTTGTCGTCCCTCCTCTTCAGAGATGCACCTTTGGAGAATACCAGTAGTGCTTTTCTTGTATAGTTCACCTTCGTGAACTTTATAGGCTTTAGAACGCCGAACTATGCGACGGGCCTCATTTTGACCATCGGGGAGCTCTTGCCTATTAAGGTAGGCCAGGAAGGGTTCGGTCCAAGGAGTGATGACGGCCATCATCTTATGAGCCGAAGGTGTTATTTCCATATCCGGATCCCGATGACATCTGTATTGAGTTCGGCTGGTGGGGGTGTGGCCGGGTCCGAACTAGCATCCCTGCTCTCGTCCTGCCATATTACAGATGGCTTGAACAACCTTTCTACAAAGGTGTTATGCGGGACTGGGTCGCGCTTGGCACCCATGCGAGCGAGTATGTCCGCTGCCTGATTACTGTCCTGAGCCACATGGTGAAATTCGAGCCCCTCAAACTGAGATGATACTTTCAATATGGCGTTTCAATAAGCCGCCATTTTTCGATCCTTCGCATCGAATTCTCCGTTACCTGAGATATTGCAAGGTTTGAGTCTCCGCGCACCTCTAAGCATTGTATGCCCATGGATATGGCCATGCGGAGACGATGCAGTAGCGCATCATATTCGGCAACATTGTTTGAGTCCGTATACTTGATTTGTAGTATGTAGCGGACTGTATCCCATGTGGGAGATGTCAAGATGATGCCAGCCCCGAGTACGACTAGCATTTTTGAGCCGTCGAAATACATGGTCAAGTAGGAATATGCCCTGTACTCTTTAGGGAGTTCGGCCTCTGTCCATTCTGCGATGAAGTTAGCCAACACCTGAGATTTAATAGCCTTGCATGGTTTGTATGCTATTTCGAACGGCAAGAGCTCGATGGCCCATTTGGCTATGCAGCCTGTGGCGTCCTTGTTGTTTATAGTATCATTGAGTGGTACTTCAGATGCCACTGTAATCGCACAGTCTTGAAAGTAGTGTTCGAGCTTCCAAGATGCCATGAACACTGCATAGGCAATTTTTTGATAATGGGGGTATCGTGCCTTGCACGGTGTAAGAACCTTTGATACATAGTAGACTGGTTTTTGGATAGGGAATTTATGTCCCTCTTCCTCTCGCTCGACGACTAGCACAACACTCAGGCATGCCGAATATTACGTAGAATTTAATACTTCTCGAACACCAGGCTTCCCGGATGGGGATGATTGCTCGAAAGGTTGTATTACTTTGCTCAATGCGGGTTTTATCGACTTGCATTTTTTTGAGCGTGTCCTCGTATATGAGGTTAAGTCCGCTACCACTGTCCATGAGCACTTCGGTAAGGCAAAATCCGTCTACTATTGGGTTTATTACAAGAGTGGCTGCGGCTCGGACTGGTTGGACTTGTGGTTCGTCATCGGCAGTAAAAGTAATTGCCGCGTCGTTCCATGGGCTCACAGCGGTTATTTGATGAACCTCGGCGAGTTCGTGAAGTGCTCTCTTGCGCCGGTTATTTGAAGAGAGGGTCTTGAAGACCGTGAGGACTTTAAAATTGTCCTCCTCTGGTGTTGCGATGGTGAGGATGGCTTCACCGCTTTTAGCTACATGCCAAAGTACCCAACACGCTCGAAGGCTGTGGGTTGGGATCATACCAGGGGTCGCATGTATCGGGCAAGGTTTATCTAGGAGTTCATCCATAACAGACATGTATCCCGTAAAAGGTTTATTTCTCTTGCCGACGAGCATATGATTGGATGGCCTACTAGGGTATGTCCGTTTTGCTTTAGCGGCATATTGTTCGAAGACAAGCTGTTCCAGATGGGTATTCTGGGCCTTCCAAGTACTTTCCATGGCACAATACTTTCGTACTAAGTGCGACAACTCTGTGAAACTCTGTACGCGATGGTGGTTGAGGGCGTTCAAGACTCCCTTGTCCGTGCAATTACGGTGAAAGATTGGGACCGTGTCGTCATCGCAGCAGTCCTTAATCTTGTTTTTAACAAGTAGGAATCTGGCCCAGAAGTGATGGACCGTCTCCTGGGGTTGTTGTCGCACGTACATTAAGTCACATATGTCTGGAGGGCCAGAGTTACTTGGATAATATTGATTGTGGTGGTTGGGTGTGGTAAAATTTGAGTCCCGACCCAATATAGTATCCGGGGTTTGCAAAACCACTGGTGTAGATAACTCGGGTCCAACAGGATGTGAGCGTTCCCCGGGCTTCGCGTCTATCCATGAGCTTGGAAGATGTAGAGTCTCGCCCGAAGGAGGGACGTTCGGCTCATAGGGTTCGGAGATCCGAACACAGCCGGTCTTCGGTTCACAAGGAGATGTGTATTCGGCCCGTTCCTCGACGGCCGCCACCTGGTGAGAGATCAGGGCGGAATTGTCTTCCCCCTGGCCGGGTTTAAGCCCGATCCGATCATTGGATCCTGAAAGCCCTAATGACCCACAAGTGTAGGGGACCTATCGTAGTCCTTTCGGTAAGTAAGAGTGTCGAACCCAACGAGGAGCAGAAGGAAATGATAGGCAGTTTTCAGTAAGGTATTTTCTACAAGCACAGAAATTATAGGTAACAGATAGTTTTGTGATAAGATAATTGGTAGCAAGTGACAAACGGTGAAAGTAAATAAGGTGCAGCAAGGTGGGCCAATCCTTTTTGTAGCAAAGGACAAGCCTGGACAGACTCTTACGCAAGGTAAAGTGCTCCCGAGGACATATGGGAATTATCGTCAAGCTAGTTTTCATCACGATCATCTGATTCGCGTTCGGTACATTGATAATTTGGTATGTGGGTGGACCGGTGCTTGGGTGATGCCCTTACTTGGACAAGCCTCCCACTTATGATTAACCTCTAATGCAAGCATCCGCAACTACAAAAGAAGTATTAAGGTAAACCTAACCATAGCCTCAAACATATGGATCCAAATCAGCCCCTTACGAAGCAACGCATAAACTAGGGTTTAAGCTTCTGTCACTCTAGCAACCCATCATCTACTTATTACTTCCCAATGCCTTCCTCTAGGCCCAAATAATGGTGAAGTGTCATGTAGTCGACGTTCAAATGACACCACTAGAGGAGAGACAACATACATCTCATCAAAATATCGAACGAAGACCAAATTCACATGACTACTAATAGCAAGACTTCTCCCATGTCCTCAGGAATAAAAGCAACTACTCACAAGACATAATATTGTTCACGATCAGAGGGGTAATAATATGCATAATGGATCTGAACATATGATCTTCCACCAATTAAACCAACTAGCATCAACTACAAGGAGTAATCAACACTACTAGCAACCCACAGGTACCAATCTGAGGTTTGGGTACAAAGATTGGATACAAGAGATGAACTAGGGTTTGAGAGGAGATGGTGTTGGTGAAGATGTTGATGAAGATAGCTCTCCCCAAGATGGGAGAGTTGTTGGTGATGATGGCGGTGACGATTTCCCCCTCCTGGAGGGAAGTATCCCGACAGAATAGCTCTGCCGGGGCCCTAGATTGGTTTCCGCCTCGAGACGGTGGCGTCTGGTCCCGAAAGCCTCCCCTTGATTTTTTTTTCCAGGTCAAAACACTTCGTATAGGAGAAGATGGGCACTTGGGGCCTACCGGCTGGTCCTCGAGGCAGGGGGCGCGCCCCCCACCATCGAGGTCAGCCAGTGGCCCCTCTCGTGGGTTTCTTCCGCCAGATATTTTTTATATTTTCCGAAAAAATGTTCTGTGAAGTTTCGGGGCTTTTGGAGTTGTGCAGAATAGGTTTCCAGAGTTTGCTCCTTTTCCAGCCCAGAATTCCACCTGCCGGCATTCCCCCTTCTTCATCTAAACCTTGCAAAATAAGAGGGAAAAGGCATAAATATTGTGACAAAACATGTATGAACAGCCCATAATGCAATAAATATCAACTTATAAGCACGATGCAAAATGGACGTATCAACTCCCCCAAGCTTAGACCTCGCTTGTCCTCAAGCGAAAGCCGATATCGAAAAATATGTCCACATGTTTAGAGATAGAGGTGTCGATAAAAACAGAATACGGACATGAGGGCATCATGATCATTCTTATAACAATAACTTATATAAATATAGTCATATGATCATTATGCAAAAGTAACAATTCATCCACAATATCAAGTATGCATCATAAACTTCATTGGAAACTAACAAACTTTGGTCTCGGTCATTGAAGCAATTGCAATTTATCATAACATCGGAAAGAGTCAATATAAGAGCTTTTCAGCAAGCCTACATACTCAACTATCATATGGTCTTTCACAATTGCTCACACTCACGCAATACTTATGTTTATGGAGTTTTAATCGGACACAGAGAAAAATAGGGGCTTATGGTGTTGCCTCCCAACCTTTTACCTCAAGGGTAATGTCAACAGTAACAGATCATGAAAACTTACATCCAAGTGGGTATATATATATATCAGGATCTTTCCAACACAATGTGCTTTCCAAAGGATAAAATGAAAAGGAAAGGTGGATCTCACCTTGACACTTATAAGACGAGAATAAAAGATAGGCCCTTCGCAGAGGGAAGCAGAGGTTGTCATGTGTTTTTATGGTTGGATGCACAAAGTCTTAGCATAGAAGAACTTCGCTTTATATTGCCACTTGTGATAAGGACCTTTATTATGCAGTCTGTCGCTTTTATTACTTCCATATCACAAGCTCGTATAAAGCTAATTTCTCACACACTAAGAAATCATGCATATATTAGCGGGTTTACAACATGACAACTTACTTGGAAGGATCTTTCTCAATCCATAGGTAGGTATGGTGGAGTCTCATGGCAAAACTGGGTTTAAGGATATATGGAAGCACAAGTAGTATCTGTACTTAGTGCGAGAAGTTTTGGCTAGCATGAGAGGGAAAGGCAAGCTCAACATGTTGGGATATCCATGACAATATACTTTTTCGGATATAAGAAGACATAACCCATTATGTTGTCTTCCTTGTCAAACATCAACTCTTTAGCATGTCATACTTTAATGAGTGCTGACAATCATAAAAGATGTCCAAGATAGTATATTTGTATGTGAAGCCTCTCTTCTTTTATTACTTCCTATTAATTGCAACGATGACCAAAACTATGTTTGTCACCTCCCAACAACTTTTATTTATCATACTCTTGTATGTAAAGTCATTACTACCCATAAGCTCGATATGATCTCTTTGATTCTCTTTTTGTTTTCTTTCTTTTATCATGACCCAAGTGAGGAAATCAAGCCCTTGACTCAACACTAATCTTTATTATATAGCTCATGGACTCGATTACAAAGGATAAAGCTCACAAAGCAAAAGCTCACAACTAGATCATGCTAACTTTATTCTAATAGATCAAGATACTACCAAAAGAATCGACCTAAGTAAAACGGTAAAGATAGGAGTGATGGTGATACGATACCGGGGTCACTCCCCCAAGCTTGGCAGTTGCCAAGGGGAGT
Organism: Secale cereale; assembly: GCA_902687465.1. Taxonomy (NCBI): domain Eukaryota; kingdom Viridiplantae; phylum Streptophyta; class Magnoliopsida; order Poales; family Poaceae; genus Secale; species Secale cereale. The sequence goes on from LR738713.1 coordinate 346,076,650, forward strand.
GCCCATACACATATGATTATGTCTCCTTCTTCGGGGTTGGTGATGATGGAGTTGCAAGTAGTGATGGGGGATCCTCATATATCGAGCGTAGGAGATCTTCCAGCTTGCGGATAATACCTTTGAGAGCAGCTATGTAATCCTTCATCAAAAGATTTTCACTCGTGAGATGCTTGTTGCGAATCTGAGCTAACTCAATCATCCTGAAAGCTTCTAGCTCAGTCGAGGTAAAGAGATTAGGAAGGGATTTAGTGTCTTCTTCTCCCGCTGCCGGATCCAGATCCTCCACCTCCATCTTGATCTTCTTCTCCTTGTGGATCTCCTCGGGTCCTTCCCTCTTCAGATCTATCTTCATTAGCCAAGCATCATTGCCTTCGTTGTTGGAGGAGGGAGACGACATGATGCCTAGCTTCACAAACCCTAGCAGAATACAGCTCGAAACGAGAATAGAGGAATTCTGCGTGATACAGAGGTCAAAACCTTCGGGAGTATATATAATGAATTTTTCCCGCACGAAAGGAGTAACCCACAAGAAAACGGGGTCCAGGGGACACACGGGGTGCCCTCGAGGCAGGGGGCGCGCCCTGGGAAGGCGGGCGCACCCCCTACCCTCGAGGCCACCTCGTGTCTCTTCTGGACTGCGGTTTATTTTTCTATTTTTCTAAATATTCCAAAACGGAGAAAAATTGCCTTTAGAGCTGTTTTGGAGTCGGTTTACTTACCGTATCTCGTACCTCTTCCTTTTCGGAGGCTGAATCGTTCTGGAAAGTGTCCCTTATGTATTCCTCCGGGGTTATGGTTTCAATAATATTAGTTTCAACATTTATAGGATTACCTGAGATATAATGTTTGATCCTTTGACCATTCACCACCTTCGGATTTGTGCCTTCGAAATTGTTGATTTTTATGGCACCGGAACGATAGACCTCCTCGATAACGTAAGGTCCTTCCCACTTGGAGAGAAGTTTTCCTGCAAAAAATGTTAAACGAGAGTTGATAGCAAAACATAATCACCTACGTTAAACTCGCGCTTTTGTATCCTTTTGTCATGCCATCTTTTAACCTTTTCTTCAAATAACTTGGCATTCTCATAGGCATGGGTTCTCCATTCATCGAGACAACTAATATCAAATAGCCTCTTTTCACCGGCAAGTTTGAAATCATAATTGAGCTCTTTGATAGCCCAGAATGCCTTATGTTCAAGTTCGAGATGTAAGTGACAAGCTTTTCCATATACCATCTTATATGGAGACATACCCATAGGATTTTTGTATGCAGTTCTATATGCCCATAATGCATCATCTAGTTTCTTGGACCAATTCTTTCTAGACCTATTAGCTGTCTTTTGCAGGATTAGTTTCAACTCCCTATTACTTAATTCAACTTGACCATTGGTCTGCGGGTGATAAGGTAATGCAATTCTATGGTTGACATCATACTTAGCAAGCATCTTACGGAAAGCACCATGAATAAAGTGTGAACCACCATCAGTCATTAGATATCTAGGGACTCCAAACCTCGGAAATATAACTTCTTTAAGCATCTTAATAGAGGTGTTATGATCAGCACTACTAGTTGGAATAGCTTCTACCCACTTAGTAACGTAATCAACAGCAACTAGGATATGTGTGTACCCATTAGAGGAAGGAAAAAGTCCCATATAATCAAAACCCCAAACATCAAATGGTTCAATAACGAGTGAATAATTCATAGGCATTTCTTGACGTCTACTAATATTGCCAATTCTTTGACATTCATTACATGATAAGACAAACTTACGGGCATCCTTGAAGAGAGTAGGCCAATAAAAACCGGATTGCAATACCTTGTGTGCAGTTCTGTCTCCCGCATGGTGTCCTCCATAAGCTTCCGAGTGGCACTTGCGTAAGATCTGTTCCTATTCATGCTCAGGCACACGACGTCTAATAATACCATCTACTCCTTCTTTATAAAGATGTGGGTCATCCCAAAAGTAATGTCTCAAATCATAGAACTTTTTCTTTTGCTGGTATGTGAAGCTAGGAGGTATAAACTTAGCAACAATGTAATAAGCATAATCGGCATACCAAGGAGCAGTATGAGAAGTACTTATGACAGCTAGTTGTTCATCAGGAAAGCTATCATCAATAGGTTGTGGGTCATCAAGTATATTCTCTAACCTAGACAAGTTATCTGCTACGGGGTTCTCAGCTCCCTTTCTATCAATAATATGCAAGTCAAATTCTTGCAGCAAGAGGACCCATCTAATAAGTCTAGGTTTAGCATCTTTCTTTTCCATAAGGTATTTGATAGCAGCATGATCAGTGTGAATAGTTACTTTAGAATCAACGATATAGGGTATAAACTTATCACAAGCAAACACAACTGCTAGAAATTCTTTCTCAGTGGTAGCATAATTTCTTTGGGCACTATCTAGAGTTTTGCTAGCATACTGGATAACATTCATTTTTTATCAACTCTTTGCCCTAGAACAGCTCCTACAGCATAATCACTAGCATCGCACATAATCTCAAAGGGTAAGTTCCAGTCAGGAGGCTGGACAATAGGTGCAGAGATCAATGCTTTCTTAATTATTTCAAATGCTTCTAGACAATCATCATCAAAGACAAAAGGAATATCTTTCTGTAAATGATTAGTCAGATGCCTGGAGATTTTGGAGAAGTCCTTAATGAACCTCCTATAAAACCCGGCGTGACCAAGGAAACTTTGTATACCTTTGATATCCTTAGGACATGGCATCTTTTCAATAGCATCCACTTTAGCTTTGTCAACTTCAATACCTCTTTCAGAAATTTTATGTCCCAAGAGGCCAAGACAATGCCTTCATTAACCATAAAGTGGCACTTCTCCCAATTCAGGACAAGGTTAGTGTCTTCACATCTCTGCAAAACTCGATCAAGGTTGCTTAAGCAATCATCAAAAGAAGTTCCATAAACGGAGAAATCATCCATGAATACCTCAACAATCTTTTCACAAAAATCAAAGAATATAGCCATCATGGATCTTTGAAAGGTAGCAGGTGCGTTACATAAACCAAAAGGCATACGTCTATAAGCAAAGGTATCGAAAGGATAAGTAAAGGTGGTCTTTTCTTGATCCCCTTTTGACACAGGTATTTGAGAGAAACCAGAATAACCATCTAGAAAGCAGAAATGAGTATGTTTGGATAACCTTTCTAGTATTTGATCAATAAATGGCAAGGGCTAATGATCTTTCTTAGTAGCTTTATTTAACTTACGGAAATCAATTACCATCCTATAACCTATAACTATTCTTTGCGGGATCAATTCATCTTTATCATTAGGGACAACAGTCATACCTCTTTTCTTAGGAACACAATGGACATGGCTTACCCACTGGCTATCAACAATGGGATAGATAATACCTGCCTATAGAAGCTTTAGAATTTCCTTCCTTACCACTTCTTTAATCTTAGGATTTAACCGTCGCTGATGATCAATAACTGGTTTAGCATTTTCTTCCAATTTTATCTTGTGTTGACATATAGTGGGACTAATGCCCTTAAGATCATCCAGAGTATATCCAATAGCAGCTCGGTGTTTCTTCAGAGTTTTCAATAATCTTTCTTCTTCATGCTCTGAAAGGTTAGCACTAATAATAACAGGATATATCTTCTTTTCATCAAGATAAACATACTTAAGATTATCAGGCAAGGGTTTAAGTTCAAACACGAGATCACCCTTGGGTGGAGGAGGATCCCCTAGGATTTCAACAGACAAATTATTTTTCAATACGGGTCCCTGTGTAAGGAATATTTCATCTATCTCCCTTCTCTCATTCATTTGCATATCATTTTCATGGTCTAGTAAGTATTGTTCTAAAGGATCATTAGGTGGCACAGCAATAGAAGCAAGACCAATAAGTTCATCCGTACTGGGTGGTGCCTTTTCAAGGGGTTGTCTACGGAATTTAGCAAAGTTAAAATCCTGAGACATATCTCCTAATCCAACAGTGACAATGTCTTTCACACAGTCTATCTTGGCATTAACAGTATTCAAGAAGGGCCTACCAAATATAATGGGACAGAAAGCATCTTGTGGGGAACTAAGAATGAGAAAATCAGTAGGGTATTTAACCTTCCCACACAAGACTTCAATGTCTCTAACAATCCCAACTGGTGAAATAGTATCTCTATTGGCAAGCTTATTAATAGTAACATCAATCCCTTCTAACTCAACAGGTGCAATATCATGCATAATTTCGTTATACAAGTCAAGAGGAATAATACTCGCACTAGCACCTACGTCACATAAACCATGGTACCAATGATCTCCTATCTTAACAGAGATGACAGGCAAACCTACAACAGGTTATAGTCAAAAAAAAACCTACAACAGGTTTATGTTTATTCCTAGCATTAGGTTTGACTATCCTAGCAGACTCTTCTTGGAGATAAATAATATGTCCATCTAAATCTTCTACCAAGAGATCGTTAACCATAGCAACACTAGATTCAACTTTAATTTGCTCAGAGGGTGTAGGTGTTCTAGTATTACCCTTACAGACTACAGCTGAAGCTTGAGCACGATCCTTTATCCCAACAGAGAAAGGTGGTTTCTCGATATAAGCGGTAGGAATGACATGATCAACATTAAAAGTGATAGTCTTTTCTTCAACTTTAATAGGTTCAACTACTTTTACTTCAATAGGGGGATGGTATTTAAACCACTTCTCCTTGGGGAGATCAACATGAGTAGCAAAAGATTCACAGAAAGAAGCTACTATCTCAGAGTCAAGTCCATATTTAGTGCTAAACTCACGGAAAACATTAGTATCCATAAAAGCTTTAACACAATCAAACTTAGGGGTCATACCTGACTCCTTACCTTCGTCGAGATCCCAGTCTTCAGAGTTGCGTTTATTTCTTTCCAATAAATCCCATTTAAAGTCAATAGTCTTCATCATATAAGAGCCAGAACAAGAAGTGTCGAGCATGGAGCGATTATTATGAGAAAGCCGATCATAAAAATTTTGAATGATCATTTCTCTTGAGTGCTCATGATTGGGGCATGAATATAACATTGACTTAAGCCTCCCCCAAGCTTGAGCGATGCTTTCTCCTTCGCGAGGCCATAAATTATAAATATAATTATGATCACGATGAACCTGGTGCATAGGGTAGAACTTCTAATGAAATTCCAACTTCAGACGATTATAGTTCCAAGATCCCATATCATCGCATAGCCTAAACCATGTCAATGCATCTCCCTTCAAAGATAAAGGGAAAACCTTCTTCTTGATAACATCCTCGGGCATACCTGCAAGCTTAAATAATCCACAAACTTCATCCACGTAGATTAGATGTAAATCGGTGTGAAGTGTTCCGTCTCCTGTATAGGGATTTTCAAACAGTTTCTCTATCATACCCGAAGGAATCTCAAAGCAAACATTTTCAATAGGTGCAGTAGGTTGAGGAGCAACTCTTTGCTCTTCTGCTCGGGGTGAAGATACCCCGAACAAGCCCCTCAGAGGATTTTGAGCCATAGTAACAAGTGACAATAAATTTCAACATACTATATAAATTTTTCCTTACCAAAGGCGCTTCACTCCCCGGCAACGGTGCCAGAAAAGAGTCTTGATGACCCACAAGTGTAGGGGGTCTATCGTAGTCCTTTCGATAAGTAAGAGTGTCGAACCCAATGAGGAGCAGAAGGAAATGATAGGCAGTTTTCAGTAAGGTATTTTCTGCAAGCACTGAAATTATAGGTAACAGATAGTTTTGTGATAAGATAATTGGTAGCAAGTGACAAATAGTGAAAGTAAATAAGGTGCAGCAAGGTGGCCCAATCCTTTTTGTAGCAAGGGACAAGCCGGACAAACTCTTATGCAAGGTAAAGTGTTCCCGAGGACATATGGGAATTATCGTCAAGCTAGTTTTCATCACGATCATCTGATTCGCGTTCGGTACTTTGATAATTTGGTATGTGGGTGGACCGGTGCTTGGGTGCTGCCTTTACTTGGACAAGCCTCTCACTTATGATTAACTCTAATGCAAGCATCCTCAACTACAAAAGAAGTATTAAGGTAAACCTAACCATAGCCTCAAACATATGGATCCAAAACAGCCCCTTGCGAAGCAACGCATAAACTAGGGTTTAAGCTTCTGTCACTCTAGCAACCCATCATCTACTTATTACTTCCCAATGCCTTCCTCTAGGCCCAAATAATGGTGAAGTGTCATGTAGTCGACGTTCACATGACACCACTAGAGGAGAGACAACATACATCTCATCAAAATATCGAACGAAGACCAAATTCACATGACTACTAATAGCAAGACTTCTCCCATGTCCTCAGGAACAAAAGAAACTACTCACAAGACATAATATTGTTCATGATCAGAGGGGTAATATGCATAATGGATCTGAACATATGATCTTCCACCAATTAAACTAACTAGCATCAACTACAAGGAGTAATCAATACTACTAGCAACCCACGGGTACCAATCTGAGGTTTGGGTACAAAGATTGGATACAAGAGATGAACTAGGGGTTGAGAGGAGATGGTGCTGCTGAAGATGTTGATGAAGATAGCTCTCCCCAAGATGGGAGAGTTGTTGGTGATGACGGCGGTGACGATTTCCCCCTCCCGGAGGGAAGTATCCCCGACAGAACAGCTCTGCCAGTGCCCTAGATTGGTTTCCGCCTCGAGACGGTGGCGTCTGGTCCCGAAAGCCTCCCCTTGATTTTTTTCCAGGTCAAAACGCTTCATATAGGAGAAGATGGGCACCTGGGGCCCACCGGCTTGTCCTCGAGGCAGGGGGCGTGCCCCCCCCCCCCACCCTCGAGGCCAGCCAGTGGCCCCTCTCGTGGGTTTCTTCCGCCAGATATTTTTTATATTTTCCGAAAAAATGTTCTGTGAAATTTTGGGGCTTTTAGAGTTGTGCGGAATAGGTTTCCAGAGTTTGCTCCTTTTCCAGCCCAGAATTCCAGCTGCCGGCATTCCCCCTTCTTCATGTAAACCTTGCAAAATAAGAGGGAAAAGGCATAAATATTGTGACAAAACATGAATGAACAGCCCATAATGCAATAAATATCAACTTATAAGCATGATGCAAAATGGACGTATCAAGCCCCAGAGCGGTGATGTGATCCAGCAACTCGTTTAAGGACATGGTATGCATCGGATTCGCGTTTTCAGAGCGTTCGGAGCCAATGTAGGAGTGATGCTCAATGACCGCAAGGGACGCGATCAGCTTGACGGCCATGCGGGCGCATATAGCGATCCCGTCGAGCTGGAGGACCTGGCCAAGAGCCAGGCTTTTTCCAAAGAAGATGTCATCGTTGATGACAAGACGAGCCACTGATCGCTTCTTGTGAATACACAATGGAGCTCTCATTGAAAGCACCATTGTCGGTGTCAAAACCGGCAGATCTCGGGTAGGGGTGCCCAAGCTGTGCGTCTAAGGACCGATGGTAACAAGGGACTGGGGACACCATGTTTACCCAGGTTCAGGCCCTCTCTATCGAGGTAATACCCTACTTCCTGCTTGATTGATCTTGATGAATATAGGGTTACAAGAGATGATCTACCTCGAGATCGTAATGGCTAATCCCTAGCAGTCTAGCCTATGATTGTTATGATTCTATTAGCCTCTATGGACTAAACCCATCGACTTATATACACGCCGGAGGGGGCCTAGGGTTGTACAGAAATGACTTGGGAAGGAAGGAATCGTTCATCCGGACATCTAGCTTGCCTTTTTACATACATAGGAGTTCTATCCGGACACGGGGGATGGTCTTCTGCTTGTATCTTCACGGCCCATCATTCCTGCCCACCTTCAGTACTCCAGACACCCGAGGACCCCTAAATCCAGGACTCCCTCATGTAGCGCTGATGCCACAGCATAGCCCGAATACCGCGCGGTGGCACGGTTATGGCGAAGCACGAGGGAGGGTAGAGGTAGCCCGTGCCACCGACGATTGACGACGCTAGCCACCGTGCAAGCTGCAAGGAGTGTAGAGTGAAGGGCTGCTTGGTCAGGGAATGCCGCTCAGGCAGGCCGGGCTGCCCAATGCTCAGCGTGAGTTCGTGGGTCTCCCGCCATGGTGGTGATGGAGCGAATAGTCGGAGAGGAGTCTCGACATGCCCCTACCTGGCGCGCCAAATGTCGGATTCAGGGCTCCGCGGACCCAAGAAGGTTTGAACTCTGGGGCGTGTGCGGAGAACTCAACCACTTCGGCCTACCAACTCATCGATCTCATGGACTAGCTCGATGAATGGGAAGGAAAAGAGACTCGGCATTTTACCCAGGTTCGGGCCACCTTGCGGTGTAAGACCCTACTCATGCTTTGGGGTGGATTAGCCTCCCGGAGGGCTGTGGATGAACTAGTACAAGGGGAAGAACAGCCTCCGGAGGTCTACTCTTGCATGAGTGTTGGCAAGTGAGGGTTCTGGGCTTCGAGACCCTCCTACGGTAGTGGCTAGGCTGTATTTATAGTGGCCTTGGTCCTCTTCCCCGAGAACGAAGGCGGGAAGGGATTCCACAACAGCCAATTTGAAAGGGGACAAGAAGTATGTCTTATCCTGACGAAAGGTGGTCTTCACCTGCAAAGCTTCTGAGTGTGACGCCATGGTGGGCTCGGCAATGACATCCATCCTGCCATCCTGGTGGTTTTGGTCTCGTTGCACAAGAATGGAAACCTTGGGTTGATTCCTTGGGACTCTGCGACTACGCTTGCCTTCTTAGAACCAAAGGGGGAACCTGTCAATCTGCGCCCGTTGGCGCCTGCCTGGCCTTGGTCGTCATGGCTTGCATCACTTGATCCTCATGAGGTGGGTGCTCCAATAGGAAACTCCGCTCCTTAGGAGGCCTCTCCCTTCAGAGGTCTTGGCGTCGTCCGCCTCGCGAGGCTTGGCCCCTTGCGAGGGTCTTGTCTTGTCGATTCTGAAGATGGGCCATACCAGGCCGTTGGTGGAGCAACATGGTGGGCCGCAGGCAGGCAAGTCTGGGTACCCTGGTTCCCAGAACACCAACACATACATTGGTTGTCAAATTTGGTGACCAGTGCAAATAAACGCCGTAGCAAAACAAGTCCATTACTAAAACCACTTCACAAGAGCTCAAGAAACAATTTCCTGGGTATCCACCATGCTGGCAAGAATCCTAGCAATCTTATTAGCTTTCTCTTGTTTGGTGCTTAAATCCTCCAGCGCTTGCTGTTGCACTAGGCAGTATGTATCTGAATTTTGCAAGGACTTCCTCAGTCATTCAGCTTCGTGCTGCAGCACATCTAATCGATGTCTTTCAACTTAAAGTTGAGACTCAAGAAGCAGAATTGATTCAGGCAGTGGGTTTGATGAGCTTGTGCCAGCAGTAGTGGCCAGTAACTCGAACACTACATCAAGCCATGACTTTGGGGTTGTCTCACTATCCTCAAGATAGTTTTTATCAGCTTTCTTGGAGACCAACAGGTATGTCTCACTATTTTGAACCGTATATGCATTATTTCCTTTACCATTGCATAATGGGGTACTCTTCTCCAATATTTTGTCCGTAGTCTAAAAGAGAAACAAGGAGACACGTCACAGGTTTACCATGTTGTATAGGAAACTCATTTTGGTAAGCTAGTTTAGTAGTAAGGTGGACATGATAACAGCCTGAAACAAACATATATCTATGTAGTATGGTCACTGTATGGTCCATATCATTCAAGTTTATGTTGCCAAATCAAGATAGAGACAGTTCAAATCATATATATTTAAGACAAAGCAGCATAGATAGCATATAAGTGTGGGAAACTACACAGCACTAACAACACTTGTAATGTGCATGGCATGAGAACATAACTATGTATTCAATTGAAACTTAAATCAACATAGAGCAAGTTACAACAGCAAACCAGTTAAAGAAACGGGTTTAAAACATACCTGTTGCGCCATTGGAGTTTCAATTGCATCCTTAAAATTTGAAATTAGTTGGTATGAGTAAATACAGTGATGCAAGAGCAAAGGAGTATGAACCATAGCTCAGGAACCTGACCTGGGAACAATTCTTCTTCTGCTTTAAGCATTGACTTGGGGTTCAGAGTGGTGGTCCTCGTGCTTTGGGCACTACAGTTGCCTTACTAATTGCTCGTGTTTGGGTGCTCTGTGGTGGAGACGGTGATGTATCAACTGGAACTGGGTTACTATCTGCTAGGGTTGGGGTTAGAAGGTGTGTAGCTGGTTCTCTATCCAACTGGGTAGGGGTACAATCTGCATGAGTCTGCGTTATGTGTGGTGGGGCTGGTTCTTGGGCAAGTACAACTGTGGTTCTATCTGCATGGATGGGTAGCATGATCTTTTCTAAAGACCGTGTTTTTACTCCCATAGATACTGACATCACCCTCTCCAATTCAAATGGCTGATATACAAGAAAAGTAGTTGAATGTACAGACATTGTATGATAGGCAGGTGCAATGGATAATAGGGAAGAAAACAGGGCATGAAATAATTCACATTTATGTTGTCTAACCAAACAAGATAGCATGACACAATTTCACATATATGATAGTTAATTAAACAGCATAGCATGACACAATTTCACATATATGATGGCTAACTAAACAGGATAGAATGACATACTTCAAAAATGTTGACTATGTAAACAGGATGACATGATATAATTATATGATGTGTCTATTAAAGTGGTTGGCGTGCCATAATTCACATACATGTCATCGATGGAAACATGATGGCATGATATAATTCATAGATAGAATGTAATAATTCAAAATATGATGACTACGTAAACAAGATGAGATGATATAACTATATTATGTCTATATAAAATGGGTTGGCATGACATAATTCAGATACATGTTGTCTATGTAAACATCATAGCATGATATAATTCAAATATATGATTTATATACTAAGCAAGTGAGCAGAGGGCAATCGCATATATGATGTGTCAACTAAGCAGATGGCATTCAATATTGTGTATATGATGTGAAAACTAAGCAATGCAAAACAACATATGCATGATATGAGTAATATAACCCTGCCAAATTTGAGCACACACCCCAGGGGGAAAATAGGACTCGTCATTTGTCTTTGAATCCTCCTCTGAGGAGCTATCTGTAACCAGTAAGATATTTGCTTCAGTGGGTAGCATTGTCTGCTCTGAAGACCATATTTTCACTCCAGATTTTTGCATCACCAATTCAAATGGCTAATGCACATGAAGAGTACTTGAATATACAAACATTGTCGACAAATGGAATACGTAATACAAAAAAGGGTGGCATGATATAATTCACATATATGATGCTTGGCTAAACAACATGGCATTGCATAATTCACATATATAATGCCTTGCAACAAGATAGCATTGCATAATTGACATATAAAATGTCTTGCAACAAGATGGTATTGCATAATTCACATATATGGTAATTAGACACTAAACATGTGGCATTCACACAAAGCATGTCTAAACTAAGCAAATAACATGGCAATGCAAGACACCATATGCACGATATGAGCAATATAACCCTGCCAAGTTAGAGCATGCACCTCGGGGTGGGGGGAATAGGACTGGTCATCTGTCTTTGAATCCTTCTCTCAGGAGCTATCCATAACCAGCAAGACATGCGTTTTGTCAGATAGCATTATCCGCTCTGAAGCTTGTTTTCACTCCTGATTTTTTCCATGAACGTTATGAATGGCTGATGCACAGGAAGAGTAATTAAATATACCAACATTGTTGACAAATTTAATATGTAATCAAAAATGATGGCATGATATAATTCACATATAAGATGACTGGCTAACCAGGATGGCATTGCAAAATTCACATATAGGATGCTTAGCTAAACAAGATGGCATTGCATGATTTGCATATATGATATAGAAACTAAACAGATGGCATTCACACAATGCATGTATAAACTAAGCAGATGACATACTTTATGTATAAACTATAAAGTAAGCAATGCAATGCACCATATGCATGCTATGACCAAAATCAGCATCCAAGTTAGAGCAAAAGACCTCAGGGGTTAAATAGGAGTGGTATGGTCCCTCTGAATCCCCCTTTGAACAGTTATCTTCCTCTTGATTACAGTCTGGAATGGAGGGAGGGGGTTGCTTTTGCGCCCACCATGGAGCGACGTCTGCATGAAATTTTATTGCCATGCAAGTCTCGTCTCTTGTGCTCTACATGTTCAGTACCATTGTGTAGAATAACTGACATGCATAGGAATAAAACATAATGAGAGTATGTAAGGAGTGCATACTATGGATAGACCCAAAACCAATCATAGCGGGCAGATAATAGCTTCACTTAAAATACAAATAATGGCTCCTTTAATGTTTGTTTCCACCGAACATAAAACTCACAGTAGACACCCGAGATTAACCAGATAGTAGACAAATAGTATTGATTGATGCCCCAATGTGTACCCCACAACCATTTATAAGCTCAAGTTTGAGCATTAGTTTGGACCTGACTCAGAGTCTAATCGGTGAATATGATGATAAAGTAGCATGTCATCATGTTAAGCGATGGATAACGTAAGCAAACACGAAAGGGTGTGACCTCTCTTGCGGACCTGTGTAGTCCTCAAGGTCATCTGCTCAGTTGATGATGGTAATGCAATTGTCATGGCTGCCGGTGGCGGGGAAGAAGATCTGAGGCGGCGAAAGACAGTCTGGAGGGCAGATCCCTACTATGGTGAACCCTTCCATTGTTGGAGTAGCTGAGCTGGGGTGGACCACAGCGCATCAGGAGCGGGACAAACCACACAAGGTTTTGTTAGACACATATGTGTAACCGAAGTAATTCTGTAAGGGCTTGTTTGAATTGGAGAATTTAACAATGCAGGGATAGGAAATACACGGGAATAGTATAGGACTGCATGTGGTAAACAGAGAATTTAAAAAAAACATGATTTCTGTCAATTGTGTGTTTGGTTCACAAGAATTGGAAGATCATAGGAATGCAAAGAAGCATGGTGAGATTAAGTCAAACCACAAGAAAATGTACAGTTATAATGCTATTTTGCTACTATCTCATAGTCTTGTGCTTCATGAATAGGAATTTGAAAAGGAGGCCAAGTGTATATTAAAATTCCTATGGTTTTTTCTATCAAGGAGACACTAAAGGTACAAATCCTACAGTTTTCCTGTGCTCCATTCCTTTGAACCAAATGCATGAATAGTAGTACCATAGGAAACTTTCAAATTCCTTTGTTTTTCCTTCACTTTTCCTTTCAAGCACTGGTGATTCTAGTAGGCATGCGTGATTAGGGAAAAGCCTACACTCCAAAAATGTTTTTGTGCTACTTCTACTACTTTCGACCCAGGCCACTGCCCTACTAGCTGAACTCCCAGGCCCATCTAGAAATGCACAGCTCAAACACGTAGAAAATAAATAATGATGGATTTCGAGAGAGTCCATCACGAATAGTTAGGTTGCCTGGTACCTCACTGCTTGTTATATAGGAGAAACTAATTGTATTTCACGTTACTACATGTGCTCCGTGGACAATATATATCACATGTAGAGTAAAAAAGCAATGCAACAAATGTACAACCTCTTTGGCGAAGCCAAGTCGATCTCAACATCATTGGGTTGGTCGCTGAGGATGCTGCGATTGATGTGGCAGTCGGAGGAGCGGAAGAAGGTCTTAGACGCCTGGAGATGGAGCCAAGGGTACTCCTCGGCTGTGATGGAGGGTTTCATCGTTGGAGTAGCTCTAGTGAGTTGTACGATGACGAGGCTGAAGAAAGACAAGAGAGACAACATTAACCTGAGTGGAATTCTAATAGCATCTCCAATAGATGATGTAAAATACATAACCACAAAGTGCTAGATGTAAAATACATCAGCCGCTCATCTCTGAACTTAACTGTCGAAACTGAATTTTACTGTGGAAACTGAATTTTACTGTCGAAGCTGAATGCACTAGTAGCAGAAAAGCAGTAGCAGCAGCAGCAGCGCCTAGAGGAGCAGCACGTGCGAGAGCCAGGGCAGCTGGTCATGTAGCAGCATCTCGGGTAGCAGTTGTAAGGGCTCGAGCGAGAGCAAGATCTACTGCTCATGCAGTAGTGCGAGCAAGACTTGAGCAGCAGCTCAAGCAAGAGCTAGAGCAAGAGCAGCAACTCAAGCAAGAGCAAGAGCAGACCAGACATAGGATGGGAGAGGAAGAGCAGAGAAGCAGTGCGAGTGAGAGCCAAAGTAGCAATGGCTTCAACTGATGTGGACGTCGCCACCGAGGGACCGACGATGTAAAGGAAGTGGCCGGCGACGCCGCCATAGATGGAGTCGTGCCATGGCGGCTCGGGGCCGATCGCCGGCAGCACCGTGAGATCGAATCAAGAAGAAAATGCAGTGATTACTGTAGAACCTCTTTGGTGGCACTGATTAGGCTCCAGCTTCATCCTAGGAATCGGTGATGGTGCTCCTCTTCTGGCGGTGCAGGTGAAGACGATGCTGTGGGAATAGAGGTGGCCTGAAAGTTGAGGCGAACATCGGGGCAGCTCCTTGGAGGTGGAGGATGGTGGCTGAACCGGCAGGATGACGAGATCGATGATGGATCCTCATCTGATGCGGTGGACGAGGGACGTCGAGTTGTTGTGGTGGACGATGTCGTCGGGGAAGAGGCTCGGGTTGGGTGGTGGACGGATGAGGGTGTGGGGCTTCATGGGTTTTTGCGGCCTTGGTGTTCGAATGGGGCGGAGGGGATGGAAGGGGGAACCATGGCTTAGGGCCGCGCTTGTCTGTAATGTGGGGTAAGCTACGAAAATACCCCCACCAATTTGAACTAGGTGGCTATTTCGATTCAGGGGTATCACGGGAATTTTGTGTGTCGGGATTTCGTAGGAGATCTGAGTTTTCACGGGTGTTGTAATTTTGGGCTGGCAAGGCGCGGTTTGAGATGGAGGAAGTTTTCCGAGCACAACGAGACAAAGAGATATCTTAAAATTTTAGGATAACAAGGCGGGAGTTTTGCGGCACAATAGACAGACATGCTAGCTTGAAATTTCAGGAGAACAAGCTTAACGTGTAAAAAACACAATTTGCACCCCACAAGAGAGATCCATGTCCCATTTACTGTATTACTAGCGAGAGCTATGTCGGGATTTCGCAGGAGGTGGGAGTTTTCGCGCGCGTTGTAATTTTGGGATAGCAAGGCACGGGTTGAGATGGAGGGAATTTTAGGAGCACAATGAGACAAAGAGATATCAAAACTTTCGGGATAACAAGGCGTGGGTTGAAATTTCTAGACAAGTGTAACGTATATTGTACCAAGTCAATTCACACTTCCCTCGATGAAAAAACCAAAAAGAAATCAATTCGCACCACACAAGAGACTCTAGTCCCATTTTACTATATGAGTTAATACAAATGTCATTCAAAACTTTGAATCCATGTTATGTTCTGTTAAAATATTTCGCTACGTGTATAATGCATGTAACCTCCTACTCAAATGAGCATTTTAGTGCGTTCTAGACGTATATACTACCTCTTCAATATGAACTAAATTTGAATTTGTTTCTCTATTTGAATAAGATCTACAATCATGATTGTTGTCAAGTTAAACCATTTGAATTCATTTCTCTATTTTAATAAGATCTACAATCATCATTATTGTCAAGTTAAACCATCATTTGTATGTTATCTTCACAACACAACACAAGATTACTGCCGAGTTAGATATGAACTCGAAATCGATTTTCCGAATCCACTTTATGTTGATTTCAAATCACAGTGCATTCCAAGCTCTAGCTAGATCTTCATAATCTAAACCATGTCTCATATGTATAAGTGTTTATCACATAATGTATGGTGCCCCGCCCCCTACGCCTAAAAGTATTTAGATGTGTGTTGCAAACGCCACACATTATCATAAATTCAAATAAAATGTGAGATTGTTCAATGTCACATAATGTATGGTCTAGATTGTTTGATATTTAGTTGTGAGCTGCAAACGCCACACATTATCACAAATTCAAAAAAATGTGAGACTGTTCAACAAATAGTTTGGTTTAGATTGTTCGATATTTAGCTATGAGTTGCAAATGCCACGCATTATCACATTATAGTATAACATGTCCAAAACGACACCACATGTATCACCGCTATATTCATGCATGCATAGGTTTATAACACTATGATCTCTTATTCAAATATATGAATCCACTATCATATCGAATTATGATCTTTGTTAGTCTCTTACACCCACACAATCCTCTAACCTTTGTAGCTAGCGCTAACTTCTCTCGTGCATGCACACACCCTCCTCGCCCTCCCCCTCCCTCAGCATTCTATTCATCGTGCACTTTCATTTATTTTCTTTATGTCGTTCTCCTATGATCTCCACAACTCCTTCTTTCCGACACACACCCATCGATAAACCTCTCTAGCGATGCCTGCCTGCCACCTACACGCACACTTTCCATCTCCTCATTTCTCTGTCCATGCCACTTGTCTCTCATATGATCCCACCCACGTGTTAACTCTCGCCCCTATTTTCATCGATCTCACAATCGCACACTCCCCCTATCTAGTAGGCCCCTCGCACCACCTCCTAGATCCATCCCTCTCTCTCTCTCTCTATCCATCTCTCTCGGCCTTATTTGCCTCTAACAAATGGATGTACACCGACCGATTTCCCACTATACATATAGTTATCTAGTAGTAGTAGTAGCAGCAGCAGCAGTAGTAGCAGCAGTAGTAGCAGCAGTAGTAGTAGCAGCAGTAGTAGTAGCAGTAGTAGTAGTAGCAGTAGTAGTAGTATGAGGAAGAAGGCAACAAGAATGTATGTTTTGCGTGACAGACTCTTCTTACAGGACATGCTAGACCTAGTGGACCTCATTGTTGCAATGGGAGTATTAGATGACACGATTTAGAGTGGTGGGCAGCGGGGATAATATTTGGAGTTGCTTAGTCTTAAACCCCATGAAGAAGTCCCATCAAAAGAAACAGCCATCCTCTACATGTGCTCCTATGTAAAATGAGTAAATGAGACAAAAAGAGATAGAGACAAAGTAAAAAAAATCACCAGCCTTGTTGTATCACTGCATGATATTTCTTGACATGGCTATATTATTAACCATGTCGTGGAGGTAGCAGCGGGTTTTTATTTATTTGCGGAGGTAACAATGGATGGACATTCAACGAGGAGTGAAATGATGGCTGCTGTCAAACATAGAGAAAGGCGGGACTCGTGATTTGAGGGCTCATTAGTCATTATTACTGTCTATACTCTTTGCCCATGTAATAACCGCGTGGTAGATTAGTAGGCTATTTTTAATAACCATGCTCGAAGAGAAGAGGTGCACGCACCCACGCACGTACTAGTAGCACTCTTTGCGTCTTCCCCAACCACACACGTGACACGGTGGAGCTCATTTCTGTATGATGAAGCCCACGTGATAATTTGACGTGACTAGATTACTTACTTAATGGAGGGTCGGGAACCATGCATGAGCAGTGTCGCGTTATTTCAGGTAAATATTTTTTCTTTAGTGGCACATACGCAATATAAATAGGTTCATATGGAAAGAAAAAGAAACTGCTCCACTATATACATAGCCACGAGCCTACACGGTTGCTTGGTGGGGTTGCTCTCTTCACACTCTCTCGCACAAAATGATTGTGGCCACATCTCTAACATCCGGGTGGATTACGTCCGCTGGGGGAAGGGGTGGATGCTTTGTGTAGATGCAGTCACCGTCGCTGACGGCAAAAACCCACTGTCGGTGCGTCCCAATCAGGGGTGCCCGCCATTCTCTCTCACAAAGCCGGTGCGATAACCTTCGTCCCTTGCTCACTGCCCTGACGAGGGCAGTTGCCGTCTCCTGCCGCCCTCCTCTAGCTACATCCTGACATCCCTCAGGTATAACTGCCTTTATAGCCGGCATGCACCACTGCCCCTTCATGTGGATATTTATCTGCTTCTTTGCCCCGCACGTACCTCTACTGGCTTCTACTGTATTTGTGATGAGTTTATGTCTCATCAACTAGTACCACTAGTCTTATTCTAATCACGCTTCTTCAATTTCTTTACGACAGGGATGCACAGCTTGATTTTAGTAAAACTGCACAAAATGATCCGATGGTCAAAGGGTTGCAAACTTCATTTCTTCGGAAGGTTCAACGTCGCTAGCAAATTAAAGACTAGTTAGGGTTTAGGGTTCAAGGCCTAGGGACTACATGGATCGTTTTTTTATTTATTGTCTCTGTTCCAAAATAAGTGTCAACTTTAGTACAACTTTATACTAAAGTTGGCATAAAGTCGAGACACTTATTTTGGAACGGATGGAGTACATGTTGGCTATGATCTATGAATCATTGAGATCCAATAGCATTCATGTTAGTCTCCTTTGTATTTGATGGAATGTTGCAATGGGGCAACCTTGGACGCAAGATACATGAAACAGAAGATAGAAGCTTCATAGCATTGTACAAATATATCTCGCTGAGAAATTATAGTACGTACTATGTAGTAAAGAGTTAGGTGTCGCACGGTGTCCAGAAAATATGGTGACAGTGTGAGTTGGGCCATATAATCACTGAGATGTCGTCTTTTTGCTGCTTTCGCACTCCTCCGCTGTAAGAGTGAATAAAATTGTAAGAGAATCTCCAGTGGCTAGTGTATCCCTTTGTCTAAGTCAAATATAGACCATCAGAGGCCAAAAAACATCTCCGGTGGCTGGTGTATGACGTGGTCTAAAATTTAGACATCCATTAGACTAGC
>LR738713.1:346100936-346113404 GCA_902687465.1 Secale cereale
CTTGTTTTCTGTGTGGCGCGGCCTCGTTGCCAGCGGGGCATGGCCTCAACGGAGACGGTGATGTCCTTTGTCTCTTTGCCGGCGGGGCGGTGTCTCAGCGGAGCAGGGCCTCGGAGGAGCCAGCGATGTCCTCTGCAACATTGCCAGCAGGGCAGGGCCTCGGTGGGGCGGGGCCTTAGCGTAGCCGCCGAAGTCCGCCGGCTCGTTGCCGACGGGGAGGGGCCTCGGCAGAGCCGACGAAGTTCTCTGCCTCGTTCCCGATGGGGCAAGGCCTCGGCGGAGCCGACGAAGTACTCCGGCTTGTTGCCGGCATGGAGGGGCCTCAGCGGAGCCGGCGATGTTCTCTACCTCGTTCCCGACGGGGCGGGGCCTCAGCGGAGTCGGGGAAGTCCTCCGGCTTGTTGCCGGTGGGGTGTTGCCTCAACCGAGCTGGCGAAGTCCTCCTCCTCCTCATCGGTGTCGCGAAACAGCTCCTCTCCAGCTTCATCTTCCTCCTTGTAGGCGGTCAAAACCTCCGCCACCAGCATGCGGTACCGCCAGCGCTCGAGGCGGCTCTCGCGGAGTGGTATGACTCAAGCAGCGCCTCCTGCTCCGCCCGCTCCGCAGTGATCTGCTCCTCCGCCTGCAGGTGCTCCTAGAGGAGCTGCTGGTTGTAGGCGGCGTCGGCATGTGCCTCCCGGAACTTCTCCTCCCACTCTTGCCTCACCATGTCCATATATTGGGCATGGGCCTCGCCGATCATCGTGGTGCAATGCACCGGCGAGGATGGCACGGAGGAGGAGGTTGGCTCTGGCTCCTCAATGACCATGTTCTCCATTTGGACATCGTCGTTCTTCTGGTCCATCATCCGCCCATCTCGGAGAGCGGTGGTGAGTGAGGAATCCATGGTGAGAGTGGTGTCGCGAGGAGAAAGGGAACAGAGGCGGATGACTGTGGCTATGGCCTGGGCAGCAATTTATATAGCAATGGTGGACATCAGAGGGATGGACGGGTGGCCTCGAAGTAGCTGCCTCGGCAACCACGTGTCATTAATGTGGGCAGCAGATGGACGGATGGACGATAGCTGTGTCCTTTGAATGCAGAGCAGTCGCCTGCACCAGGAAGCCGCGTAGGCGGCGCTGACCGTTTCTGGCGGGAAGCACGCGGGGGAGAGGAAGGGGTCTGGGTGGGCCAGCAAGGTCAGACTCGTGCTTGGCAGTGGTCCGGTCCAGCAGCCGAACATGCTGGCTCGCTAGAGAGCTCGCCGAGCTCACCGATGACAACCAGACGATGGACGAGGCTTCTAACCTGGAGCTGGTGCCGCCGCCCAAGCCGGTTCATGCCTTGTTCACCATAGAGCAGGTGCGGCTGCACCTCGACACCCTAATGGCGGAAGAGCTACCAGCGCCGCCGGAATCGGCATTCTGGCAAGCGTAGGAGGACCAGTGCTGCAAACTCCGTCTCCTCAACGAGTACTGGCTCGAGGAGGGATGAATCGACTACGAACAAGCATACGTCAATGCCGTTGCGAACATGTGGCCCGATGATCCTGGCATCCTGAATGAGCAGCGGGCGCTGCATCACACCATCCATAGGGCCAGGCCACGAGGCCCTCTCCGTCTACCTTCGAGTTGTTGCGCTCGTTGTGGCGCCACTGTCTTGCATTGTCAACATGGTCAACTAACATGAGGAATCGGTAGATGACTTTATGTGGATAGGATGACAGTAGGGACACACCCGGGCCATAGCCGTACGTACGCAAGTGCTCCTTGTTACAATTACAACTAAAACATTGTCAACGGATATCCATATCTATGTCTATCTATACCAATATAAAAAGGTCCAAAGGGGCAGATCCAATTAATCTCGGCCATCAAATCATGTCAATCCAACGACCTAGACTACTTTAATACCGAGCGCTCAACACGTTTAGCATGCAATTAACTTCATGCCAAATATAGTGCTAATCACATAATAACACGCAAATAATATCCTAATTAATATTCGCATGCACTTAATATACTTCCAAATTAATGTGCATTGCACGTACACATTGACTAGTGGAGTTGTCAATAAACAAGAGAATTGCACAAGGAGCGGCTGACAGCTGGGACCCAGCAGCTCGAGCAGTATTTGTTTATTGAGGGGTGAGCAAAATTTGTTTTGACCGATGTTTTTATTGTTGTTCAGAGGAGAAGGACATCAACTAGGCGGGTTGTGGCCCGTCTAGCCCAGGCTATTATTTTATGTCCACCAAATATGCAGCGCGGATAATATTTTTTCAAGGTGGCAAATGCTTGCCCGGGCCCAGCTAGACTTTTTTTGAGGAAAACCCAACCGAGGCCAACTTGTTATTCTCCAGCCTGCTGGGCTGCAAATATTTCCTACGAGGGATGCATTAGGCTTGCCATGAAAATGGGTTTAAAATCATAATAAATGGGCTGTAAATATAAAAAACTATCCGAATAGGTAATTAGTTTCAAAAATATATTTTTGTGGATTTTTTTGACGGAACCTCGTGAGAGGCCGGGGAGCTCCCGCATTGCATTTTTTTTGTATTTTTAAAATTATAATTTCATTAATTGTTGCGCACAAAATTTCATTTACTTTTACCTAATATAATTTTATTTTGAAATTAGATTTAATATGGCTCAAACTTTCGGGATAAATAATATATAGGATCCTAACAAAATGTGGGAAATTTTGTTGAAATTATAAACGTTGTCCTCGCTAGAAAAATGGGTTGTCATGTTAACAAACAATATATGGGTGGCAGTAAATTCCATTAGAATTAAGAAATGGACTGTAAATTATTAGAAATCGTAAATGGGCTATATGCTCTCAGCCACAGATGTGGGGATCACTTGTGGGCCTACTAAGTTCACGCGTACGCATCCGTAAAAGACAAATTTGATGCGTACGCAAGGCTTTTTCACCTGATTGTCAACACACGATTCTAGCAGTAGTGGTCGTTGGATGTTCATCCAACAGCTGTGGTGCTTCTTCAATCTCGGATGTTCTTGCTTCAGCCGCACAAACTACCGTCGGTGGTACCACTTGCTACTGAACCGCCTCCCGGTGGCGGAGCCAGAATTTCTTCATCGGTATTCATTTGTGCAGTTTTATAGTAATATGACAACAAATATACAACAAACCAGCAGCAGTATACCAATGGATCCCGTGGCCGGCTGTGCTGCCGCACAGGCCTCACCATCCCACCCTACTCCCATCGTCGTCCAGGACATTCCTCTACTCACCAACACCTCTTGTTGTTCTTCGGCGACAGCAACCTCACACAGTAGTCGTACCAGTGAACCCTCGTACTCCCATCCACGTGGGCATCCACTGTCGTGTCTTCGCCGGCTGTGGGTCATTCCCTTCCTAGGCCTCGCCTTCATCCACCGCATCGGTTTTCTTAGGGTGGCGTGGTCAGCTTTGTCAACAAACGACATCCATTGGAAGAGGGCTGTACGTGGAGTTGGCAACAGTAGGGACCCACATGGTCCATGGTCGCACGCAAGCAATTGCCTCCTTATTATGCAAAAACAAATGGTTTCTCCCCCTGACAGGTTTGACCCACCAACTACATCTTCGCACGCAAGCAAGTGACTCCTTATTCCGCGAAAAATGGTTTGCACTCGCTGATAGTTGGGACCCACCAGCTACATCTTCGCACGCAAGGAAATGCCACCTTATTACACAATAAAAAAATGCCCCCCTGCTAGCTGGGACCCACTAGATTTGGAGGCTGACTTGTGGGCCTACTAAATTGGCGCGTACGCAGGGCTTTGTCAACTTAGTCAACATACAATTTTAGGTGCAGTGACCGTTGGATGTTAATCCAACCACCATTGTGCTTCTTCAACCTCTGGTCTTCTTGCTCTAGCCACCCAAACCAACGCCGGTCGTGCCTCTTGCTCCTACCTCTCGTGGCTGGCTGTGCTGCTGCGCACGCCTTGCCGCTCCACCATACTCTCAATCGCTGGCCTGGCCATCCCTGCACTCACCCAGACCTCCTGTTATTCTCCGGTGACGGCAGCCTCACACTGCAGTTGAACCAGTAAACCCTCATACTCCCCTCCTCGTGGGAAACAACTGCTGAGTCTTCCCCGACTCTGGGTCAATCCCTTCCTATGCCTCGCCGTCGTCCACCGCCTTGGTGCTCACGGCACGGCATGGTCAAGGAATGACTTCCATCGGAAGAGGACGGTACATGGAGAGGCTGACAGCTGGGTCCACGGCCGCACGCAAGGAAGTGCCTCCTTATTACAAGCAAAAAAAATGATTCACCCCTGAATGCTGGGACCCTCCAGCTATATCTTCACATGCAAGGAAGTGCCTCCCTATCATCCCTGACAGCTGGGACCCACCCGGTTGAAGCGTACATAGTGTTATCTGTCTGGACGTGAACGTATACGTACATAGCGGTCAATCGGTCTCTCTGCAGCGATGAACCGTGGCCGAGTAAGGAGCAACACATGCCATGCGTACAGTTTCATCTAAACCGTGTACATGTACGTACAACCACATGGTAAAAATATGGCTACGTACGTACATACAGGCGGAGTCTCGAACGCGTACTCGTGCATACGTACGGCCTGGGCTGGTGTACATGGAGAGGCAGCGGACGGCAGCAATGACGTCATGTTCATCGGCAGCCAACCGGCACTGTCAGAACGGAGAAACGACGTCGTGTTCATCGGGAGGTAACGAAATGTATCATGTTCATCGGGAGCCAACCGGCTTAGATGGAACAGCCGAAACCTGGTGTGGCGTACCGCAAAACGAAGGGAAACAACCTTCTGCTCGAGCGTGTACGGTCAAAACGGGGTCATGTTCATCGGGAAGGGTCTGGCGTACCGCAAAACAATGAAAACGACCTTCTGCTTGACCGACTATCGTCGAAACGGGATCCTGTTCATCGGGAGGGGTCTGGCATACCGCAAAACGGAGGAAACGGACTTGCTTTGGAGCGCTACGGTCCAAACGGGGTCATGTTCATTAGGAGGGGTGTGGCGTACCGCAAAATGGGACTCCACGGGCTACTGTTCACCCACCGTCGACTTCCTACAGCCTCCACCTGCACTGTTCATCCACCGCGTCTTCCTATGCCTCCACCAGCTACTATTCATCCAGCCCTCCACCGGCTACTGTTCAACCAGCCCTCCATAGGGTCTTGTTCATCCACCCCAACCGGCTCGGCTGTGGCGGCCTCCTGTCAGGGTCCTGTTCATCCAGTGGCAGCCGACTACTACCACGGGGTCCTGTTCAGCCAACACCCACCGAGAACTGTTCATCCAACCCCAACCACGTACGTCTCGACTCGTTCAACCAAACCCTACGATCACCGTTCATCAAGAGGCAGCAAGTTCTGTCGGCTTCAGTAAGAAGCAGCAGCGATCGCTCGGGTTCAGTTAGGAGCGGTAGCGAAGGAATCGCTCTAGTTCAGTTAATAGCCAAGGGATCGATAGCTCTGGTTCAGTAATGTAGCCTAGTGCAATCGCTCGGGTTCAGTAGCGAACGCCTCGCTCGGGTTCAGTTAGAGCCCAACGCCTTGCACACACGCGCGTATGTATATGAGAGAAACGCACGAACATTCGTGCATCGCTCGCCCCGAGCACCCACTGTAACCGGGAACTCCCCAAATTTTCCTCGCCCTCACTTCTACCACGATTTTTTCCGTCATGGACGGCCCAAAGAATGTCATGCAGGTGCGTCCCCGGCCCGCCCAGGATGAAAAGCCCATTTTATGTCATGATTTTTTTGTCATAGAAGTAGGAGCCCATCACATCTACGATGATACGGGTTTTTGTCACAATTATCGTCATAGAAGTGTCATAAGCATGACAGAAAAAATTCGTTCAGGCCAAAATGTCACGATGTGTCTTTTTTTGTAGTGAATATCCATGATGTTAATGATATGCAAAGCCATAAGCTTGGGGATGCTATGTTTGATGAAGATGATATTTTTAGTCCCCCAAGTTTTGATGAGCAAATTTATTATGATGATAGCATGCCTCCTATTTATGATTATTACAATGATGTGATTGGGTTTGGAAGAGTGTCACCTCTACGTAATGATACCACTATTTTGGAGGGTGTTGAATCTTATTGTAATAATTATGAAAGTAGATTTGGATAGGTCATGACTTTATTTAATGACGATGCCACTATTTTGGAAGAGGTTTCAATTAATTATGACAACAAATTTGCTATCTGTGATGATTATTATGATGACATGTATACTATAAAGAGTAATGGTAACCGCGAAACTTGTCATCATGATTTTAATGTTCAAATGATTTATGTAAATTAAGCATCACATGATTGTTATTTTGTTGAGTTTTCTCCCACTATTGTGAATGAGAATTTTTTTGCTTATGTAGAGAGTTAAAAAAATATTATGCGTGTGGACCATGAAAATCAATACCAAACAAAGTCCAAACACGATGAAACTTTACGGTGATTTTTTTCTGGACCAGAAGGTGCGCTAGAATGTTTGGGAGGAGGCCAGAAGATCAATGGGAGAGCCAATAGCTCACTAGGCGCTCCCTGAGGGTAGGGCACCCCCCTGAGCTCATGGATCCCATGCAGCTGCGTTTGACCTTATTCCAATGCTATAAATTCACAAATATTCCCAAACCAACAGAGAGCCACCCGAAACACTTTTTCCGCCAACCAAGCTTCTGTTCTTCTGCGGTTCCATCTGGAGGCCTTTTTCGGTACTCTGTCAGAGGAGGAATCGATCAAGGAGGGCTTCTAGATCATCCTTATTGCACCTCCAATGATGTCACTGGTGCAGTGACGTGCTATACAAACGGTTTTTAACCCATTCCGCTACGGAGTTTTAAACCATTGCCTAGTCAGTGTGTGCGCGATAAGGGGGTCCTTCCCACAAGATCCAGAAACCGTCGGGGATAGGCCCTCTTGTTACACATGCGGGGCAAAATGAGCTCGTGTGTGATCGGGCGGGCCATCAGAGACAATTATACATGCCCAATTGTTTATGTTAGTATGTACATCCCATATAGTGAATCTGAGAAAAATATTTCTGTTCGTATGTATATCACACACATTTTTTATGTGGAAACATTTGTGCAAGGTGTCCTAACGCAAACGGTTCACTGGCTGAAGCCGTGTGTGATTGTTCATTGATCCAATACACCTACTTTCTAGAAATCGTGTGGATTGTTTGAGTTCATCGCCCACGGTGTTGTCAGAGAAACTGTCTACAACAGAAAACCCCAATATGCAGGATAATTGGCCTATTGTTGGTAATCCATGTAGTAATCAATTTGACATTTCTTATAAAACACACCATATATTTCATATCCATATAACGGCAGCCAGGATTTCATAATCGAATTACATCAGATAGCTTAAGCACTCAGTTACACCATATAGGCCTATAGCTAGCTACGCCATTGCACAACTGAAAGATCGTGGATGTCGCCTAGGGGGTGAATAGTTGCTTTAAAATAATCATGGTTTAGGATTGAACAAATGCAGAATAAACCTAGCGGTTAATTTGTCAAGCACAAAACCTACAACAACTAGGCTCACCTATGTGCACCAACAACTTATGCCAAGCAAGATAAACAATTAGGTGATATCAAGATATATTGTAAGAACCAATATGGCTATCACAAAGTAAAGTGCATAAGTAAAGGGCTCGGGTAAGAGATAACCGAGACACGCGGAGACGATGATGTATCCCAAAGTTCACACTGTGGATGCTAATCTCCGTTTGGAGCGGTGTGGAGGCACAATGCCCTCAACAAGCCACTAAGGCCACCGTAATCTCCTCACGCCCTCACACAATGCAAGATGTCGTGATTCCACTAAGGGACCCTTGAGGGTTGTCATCGAACCCGTACAAACGGCGACCCTTAGGGGAGGTCACCGAACCTGTACACTATGGAAACCCTTGGGGGTGGTCACTGTTACCCGTCAAATTGCTCGGGCCACAACCTAATTGGAGACCCCGACGCTTGCCGGAGCTTTACACCACAATGATTGAGCTCTGAACACGGCCAACTGTCTAGGGCGCCCAGCACCCAAGATGAACAAGCTCTTGGGTACCAAGCACCCGAGAGTAATAAGCTTCTCAACTTCACTTCCACGTATCACCGTGGAGAACTCAAAACTGATGCACCAAATGCAATGGCAAGGGCACACGGAGTGCCCAAGTCCTCTCCCAAATCCCACCAAAGCAACTAATGCTAGGGAAGGAAACGAGAGGAAGAACGAAGAAGAGAACACGAAGAACTCCAAGATGTAGATCCAAGGGGTTCCCCTCACATATAGGAGAAAGTGATTGGTAGAACCGTAGATCTAGATATCCTCTCTCTTTTCCCTCAAGAACTAGCGAGAATCATTGGAGGGATTGAGAGATAGCAGGCTCGAAGAAGGTCAACAATGGGGGAAGAACACGAGCTCAGAAGACAAGGTTCAATGGGGAAGAATACCCCCTTTTATAGGACCTCCCGAATCCAACCATTATGTTCTCAACCCGCACACAAGCGGTACTACCACTCAGGGGAGCGGTACTACCGCCTGGGTGGTAGTGCACATAGAGCAGTGCAATGGTGCGAGACCACGAGCCGGTAGTGCCGCCGGAGCGTACTACCGCTCCTCCCAGCGGTACTACCGCTGGGATTGCAGCCCAGGGCACTAAGGACGTAGAACAGGACAGATGGGGTGGAGCAGAGGCGCAGTAGCGGTACTACCGCTTACAGGCGGTAGTGCCGCACACCCACGGCTTCTCTACAACCGCTGGGAGCACGCAGGGTCCTGGAGGGGAGCGGAAGTGGAGTGGTAATGCACGTGCGGTACTACCGCTCGTATTAGCATTCCACTGCCACGCAACCCGACACAAAAATGCATCCCTAGAAGCAGCGGTACTGCGCGCGGCATTGGGCTGCGATACTGTTGTGTACAAGCGGTACTACCGCTCGAGAGACCGGTACTGCCGCGTGAGGCCTTCAGGAACACAACAGAGAGAACAGAGGATACAATAAAGCCTGAACTACCACAACTTCTACAGATGAGGTCCGAATTGAGCAGACTCAAGATTGTTGGATAGTAAGAAGTGGCAGGGAAAAATGCCTAAGATATAGAGATGTGAAACCTCTATGAATGAAGAACCGACAAAAACTCCAACATCGGATACATCATAGAAGATGCATTTGAACTCCTTTCTTGATGAACTCGAGCTTGTCATGAAGATGACCATAAGATCCAAATCTCACAAGGAGAAACACCAAACAAGAACCAAGAAAGATGATGCAAGGATGCAATGGTTTTAGCTCTCTATGAATGATACGATCAAGATACTCACTTTAGAGCCCCCCTTGTTAGTACGACAATCGATCCTATAACCCGGTCTCCCAACTACCACCATGAGACCGATAAAATAGAAAAAACTATCAAGGGCAAAACTTTGCCTTGCACATAGTCCATTTGAGCTAGATGATGACTATCTTGACTTCCTCACATTGGACCTCCTTTCTTAATTGTGTTGGCTTGAAGACAACAAGTAGAGTGCTCCCCCATACTCCACTATGGGTGAGCCACTCTTCGGCACATCTTCACAAGTCCATTGTCACAAAAATGGATGGCAAGATTCAAGCATGATCTCTTCGTGATGCTCCACTTGAACTTGCACACCGCAATCTTGATGACGATCACCACTTGATGTCCTCCTCCATGGGTTGTATGAGATCTTCCTCTTGACGCAAGCCCATGGAAACATACCTAACCCCGCATAGAACTCTCACGTAGACCATGGGTTAGTACACAAAGCGTAATGGACATGGCTTACCATACCATGGGATAACTTGACCCCTCTCGGTACATCTTGTACGCTTTGTGTGTTGATCAACTTGATTCACTCTTGATCAACCATGTATCATGAGCAATCTTTATATAGTTCCTTTAATATCACCTTGGTCAGCACATAAACTCCTGGAAAGCAACACATGGATTTCAAGAAAAGCTTATGGACAAATCCGTCAAATATAATTCAAGGCAACCATTAGTCCATAGAGAATCCCATCAATTACCAAAACCAAACATGGGAGCACCGCATATCCTTTCAACAACAGCACCAAGTTTCACATGCAACATCAAAAACCTTTGGAAAGTAGTATCATACACGGTAAATAGACACATGAATCTCATCTGGGAAACTGCAGAAGCATAAGGCGAATATTGAGACTTCAGTGATGTTAAATGTCTTTGCAACTTTAGGCCAGTGGCTATGGATAATTGCCCGCCCAACCTTCGTCCTCTTGAGTAAGACTTCAATATTGTACCATGGGTGTTCAATGAATATCTTCCTCGCCTCATGACCATGCACGTAGTTTGAGAGGTAATAATCGGTGAACTTCTTTGGAAAGTACTGAAAACAAAGATATGCATAAATAGATGTTATAAATTTTGAAATGGCACAAAGGGAAAAACAAGGTAAAAGAGTTGGCATACAATCAGTAGAATATGTAGTGAAAAATTAACAAATTGTAGATCCAACAGATTAACTCGTGACACATGGGAAAGCTAGTGAACCTAACAAATCATGCTAAACAACTTGGAAATAGAGCAATTATATATGTTTCTCGTGTATCGAGTACATCCAAATTTGATTTAGTTATCACATGCATAACAATACAAAATTGTACCCACAACAAATGAACATCAAATTGCAGAATTGAACCAAACAGTTAACTGGATAGCAGAACAAGTGAACCAAAACAGTTAACTGAGCACGACATTGCAAAATAGAACATATACTAGAAGATAAGACGGTTAATGATACTTGTGATCTGCGTTGGTATTTCCTCGAAGAGGAGAGAGGATGATGTAGTACAATAGAGATAAGTATTTCCCTCAGTTAACAAACCAAGGTTATCAATCCAGTAGGAGAACCAAGCAACACTTTGTAAACAACACCTGCACACAAACAACAAATCCTCGCGGCCCAACGCTACAAGGGGCTGACAATCCCTCGAAGGTAACGTGCAAGATTAAATTTTATGATTTTTGATAAATAGATAGATTGATAGATGCAAACAAAATAAAAGTAAATAAACTGCAGCAAGACATTTTTGTATTTTTGATATAATAGATCTGAAAATAATATGATGGAAATAGACCCGGTGATCATAGTTTTCACTAGAGGCTTCTCTCTTGAAGATAGCATATAGTGGGTAAATAAATTACTATTGGGCAATTGATAGAAAAGCAAATAATTATGACGATATCCAAGGCAATGATCATGCGTATAGGCATCATGTCTAAGATTAGTAGAATGACTCCTGCATGCATCTGCTACTATTACTCCACACATCGACCGCTATCCAGCATGAATCGAGTGTATTAAGTTCATGAAGAACCGAGTAATGCTTTAAGCAAGATGACATGATGTAGACAAGATAAACTCACGTATGAATAATCCCCATCCATTAACCCTTAATAGCAATGATCCATGCATGTCATGTCTCTTTCCGTCACTGAGATTGAGCACCGCAAGATCGAACCCATCACAATGCACCTCTTCCCATGGCAAGAAAAAATAAAAGTTGGCCAAACTAAACCAATAAACCAGAGAAGAAATAAAGGCTACACAAATCATGCATAAAAGAGTTCAGAGAAAGCTCAAATAATATTCATGGATAGATCTGACCATAAGCTCATAATTCATCGGATCCCAACAAACACACTGCAAACAATCATTACATCGAATAGATCTCCAAGAACATCAAGGAGAACACGGTATTGAAGATCAAGAGAAGAAGCCATCTAGCTACCAGCTATGGACCCGTAGGCCTGTGGTAAACTACTCACGCATCATCGGAGAGGTAGCAAGGTTGATGTAAATCCCCTCCGTGATCGTTGCCCCCTCCTCGCAGAGTGCCAGAAAAGGCCTCTAGATTGGATCTCATGGTTCTAGAATTTGTGGCAGCGAAAAAAGTATTTCCTCTTTGTCTCTGTTAGTTTCACAATTTATGGGTATTTATAGAGGAAGAACTACGTCAAATGGAGCTACGTGGGCCCAACGAGCCACTAGGGCACCCCAGCCCCCTGGAGCACGTCCTAGTGCCTCGTGGGCCACTGCTCCATCTTCTCGTGTCCTCCCGAAACTTCCAGGGTCTCTTATTGCCAGAAATAAAATCTCCAAACACTTTCATGGCATTTGGACTTCAATTGATATGGATATTCTACAAAACCAAAAACATGCACAAAATAGCAACTAGCACTGGGCACTAAGTTAATAGGTTAGTACCAACAAATGATATATATATATATATATATATATATATATATATATATATATATATATATATATATATATATATATATATATATATAATTGCTTGTAAATGTATATAAAACATCCAAGATTGATAATATAACATCATGGAACAATAAAAAAAATGTAGATACGTTGGAGATGTATCAAGCAACCCCAAGCTTAATTCCTGCTCGTCC
>LR738713.1:346146513-346164260 GCA_902687465.1 Secale cereale
TAACTCAACACAAGGTATATCATGGAAAGTTAAATGCACCACATCAAAGAACACATCATAGGGATTCTAAAACATCTAGGCATGTGACATGGGGACAAACACATCAATAGCAACGAGCTCCTCAACTAGGCATCTCGTAACAAGTTACAAAACATAACAGCCAAATGCACTTTTGCAACAGAGATAAACATGGCAATATGAACTCAAACAAGCATGCTATAGCAACCAACATGTAGAGCATCTCATGATGAACATTTTGACATATCATTTGCATCATTTGGATAAACATGCACCAAGTTATCATATCTCAAAAATGGCATCAAAATAACAAGTAGCAGCAGTTTATATCAAGTAGCACTCTTGCAACAGAGATTAGAGCATCT
This sequence comes from Secale cereale, assembly GCA_902687465.1. Lineage (NCBI taxonomy): Eukaryota > Viridiplantae > Streptophyta > Magnoliopsida > Poales > Poaceae > Secale > Secale cereale. The sequence continues at coordinate 346,146,897 of LR738713.1, forward strand.
AGATGAAGTCAAATGAGCATGGCACAATGGAACAAAGTGTAGAGCATATCACCACGGTCATTTTGACATATCAATCACTCAATTTGGATAAGCACACAAAAAGATATCACCATGCAAACATATGATTTTTTTTAACATGTCACTTGCAAAACTTACTCAAACAGCTAGTTAAACATTTCCAACATGGGTGAAAATTGATTATTGTGAAACTAGATAAAATTCTAAGCATATTACATATACAAAGTTTTTACAAAATATGCATAGATTGAGAGATATTAAATGTATGAACATGAGGGGCTAAACTGCAAAACTGCACAACTCTGGAATATGCTAAAACGTTGAACTGAAAAAAAACATGAACGGGCCAAAATTGGAGGGCTGGCCCAACAGAGGAAAAGCCAGGGGGGCTGCTCACCCTGGGCCTTGGAGAAGCAGGCCGGCTGGCAGAGATGGGCCGGATCGAGGCATGCGCGCAGCTGGGCCTCGCGCAGAGACGCGGCTGTCTTCCTTGTGCCCGATCCCGAGCAGCAGCAGTGAAGCAGGCGGCGGCGGCTGGATGTGCTGACGATGACGAAGTCGCTCCGGGGCGAAGCAAGGCGAGGAACGGGAAGACTTCGGGATGACGGAACTGGACGCGGAGCTCACCGGGGTTCCATCTCCGGCTAGAACGAGGCGGAACTCGGCAGGGGCGGCGCATGATCTGGGATCCACCGGATCCAGAGAGCAGAAGCGAGGGAACCAGGGTCCTGGTGCCCGCGACGGCGGCGGCCGGCGGGAAGGCGCGAGGGAGGCGGGGTCCTGGGGATCCGACGAGGGCGAAGGAGCTCGTGCTCCGGTGGCAGGGTCGGCGCCCTCCGACGAGTGCGGTGGCTCGGAAGGAGCTCGGCGATGGGACGAAGGGGCTCGAGGCGAGCGGGGCGGCTGGCGCGCGCTGCGGCCGTGGCGCTCGGGCCCGGTTCACGGCTCGGGCGAGCCTCGCCGTGGGCCTGGCGGGCCAGCGCGGGGAAGGGAGGTGGCTGGAGCCACTTGGCGGCGGGGAGAGGTGAGAGGTGGCAGCTGGTGGCTGGGTAGCTACGGAAAACGAGGAGGAGGCCTAGGGTTGCCATTTTTGGCATGGGGAGGGGCTGTATATAGCAAAATTCTAGGGTTTGGTGGGTTTGGAGGGGTTTTAGAGCCCTCCGATCGCGATCTGACAGTCCGGAGTGGAGGGGGAGTTAGGCAGGCCTAGTGGGTTGTGTAGGAGAGGCCTCGGGCTTAGAGAAGAGAAGAGAGGGAGAGGCCCGCGGGGGTTTTCGGAGACCGAAAACGTCCAACGTTTAGACCGCTATTAGTGCTGCTATATATATATCTGTTGGGCTATCAAACGAGCTCCGAATACGATGAAATTTGGCAGGCGGCCTGTCTACACTATAATAAGACTACAGACCAAGTTTCAACCCATTCCGAGAACGTTTTTCGGCCACACACAAAATAAATATTCGGAGGCACCGCGGGCGCGTGCAAGTGTGTCTGGGCTCAGAACGGACAACGGAAAGGACGAGGGGACTCGGGCGGATGCAAGTTTTGAAAACATGTTGATGCAATGCACACGATGACATGGCAAGATGCAACACGCAAGCAGATGACATGGCAACGACAACGAATAACTGACTGACACCTGGCGCACTGGTCTCAGAGTGTCACAACACTCCCCTACTAACAAGAGATCTCATCCCGAGATCTTAGGAACGAGACGGGAGGGAAAAGGAAGAACACAAGTTCTTCGATGACAAAAGAGCGAACCCAAAGAACTTTGAGAGGTTGAGCCACTTGAAAGAAAGGATACAACGTAGATGAACGAAGTTGAGAAGCTCCGTTACAAAAGAGGAATAAGGAACACAAGAGAACCAAGGGTTGAAAGGCACGAAAACAAGAGCTGAAGGAACAAGAATGAATTCGAAACCACTCCGGTTAAAAGAGATAGAAAAGGAATCTCCACGAAGGAATTCGGGTAGCACTCTGGCTGAAACTGGAAGAAATAGCACCCCGGTTGGACAAGAATGGAATAGGACAAGAACTGAGAAGATGAAACGAAAACATGATGAGATGAACAAGAAATTCCTCCGGAAGAATTGAAATGATGGAATTAAAAGAACGGAGAAGAAGATGACAACTTTCACGACGAGTGAATTTGGAAGAGAATCTTGAAGAGAAAAGTTTGAATAGACTTGTTGAGAACTTCAACAACAAAAGAATGAGCTTGTCGTGGACTTATGTAAACATCTCAAAGCTTGAGGTGAATTACCGCCGCAACGAAAAGAAGGATTAGCTGAGAAGAGCGAAGAATGCAAAACTCCACTTCAAAAGAATACGGAGAATTATTTGCACTCGAGAGGCAAAAGAATAATAATGCTTGAGCTGCTCCAGAAGAATTAGTTGAACATTTGAAGAATGATTTAAATGATCGAGAACCACCATGAAGAACTCCGGTAACGAAAAGGATGATGATATAATAGTGAAGGATGAAAAGAACAAGAATAAGGCCTTGCGATGATTAGACGGGTTCCGACGAGATAGCCGAGAAAAACTTGAGCTCCGGAAGAGAAAAGATTAAGGCACATGGAACTAGAATTTATTCGTCAAGAATAAACTCCATAGGAAAAGATTAATCAACTCGATGAAAAGAATAAGAATTATGTTATGCTTATCCTCCACCAATTAAATTGATGAGAATAATGGATTCACATACTACTTATTCTCGTTGAAATAGATTAAAGAGGGATATCTCGCGAACTGCGGAAATCTTCATGAACCACCGGTAGGATTGAAATAGAAATGAATGGATTGATATGATAACACCGGAAAGAAATCTTGAGTGAACCACCGTAAGAATTAAAGCCGAGTGAAGAAAAGGAACGAACCACCGGGAAGAATTAAAATCGAATGATGAAAGAGAACAACCACCGTAAGGAATTAAAATTGGACGAAGAAAAGAGAATGAATCGCCGGGAAGAATAAGCACTTGAGGAAATTAGAATGACGAGAACGAAGAGATCATGAACCGATTAAAGAATATTTGGACGAAGCACCGGAAGAATGTGAGACGAACGAAGAGGCCTCAATGAAGAATATTTGGAGGACGAAGTTGAAAACTGAGATCAAAGAAATCTTATGAAATGATGGTCTTCGGAGGAACACAAGAAAAGAATTGATGAAATGCTCCGGACGAATGAAAAGAAGAAGGGTTGAACCACACATGAAAAGAATTTAGAAACGATCTTCGGAAGGCATATGACTGATGGAATCCATACTTACGTCACACTTTTAAAGAATTTCGGAACACTCCGGGAACTTAAAAGAGTCAGGTAAGATCCTGGGAAAGACCTGTGGGTTATGAGCCCACCGAAGAGAAAACACCGTTGGAAAGGATTGAAAGGAGAAGATGCACCGGAACAATTGAAAAAACTCGAATGAGGTGACAACCTCGAATTAATTGGAACACAGACAACTCTCTTGAGAATGACTTCGGAACTCCGGAAGGATTAATAGCGAGAGATGAACGAGCAAGGTGAAGCAATTGAGCCGAGGAAAAAGAATATGAACAACACCGAATACTTGAATTGAATCCACCGGAGAGAAGAAGAGGTGAATAAAATCAAACGAGAGGAGAACTCATCGAAGAAGAAAAGAGATGAAGGATGACGAACTAAACGAGAATTCACTAGTTGAAATAACTGAGGAAAGAATGCAAAGGATTCACACGAGTAGGATGGATGCTCGATTAAGGACTCCGGCTCCGAGAAACAAAAGGGTGGGTGGGTGGGAAAAGAAAGAATACAACGGACGGGGAAAACAACACCGGTTAAAATAACTGAGGTTGCACTTGCAAAGAAGAAGAGGGTTGAATCCACTTGACGAGAGATGCACCAGATGAAAGAACTAACAACGCAACGAACGAAATAACCACGTGATCCTAAAAAAATTTGAAGGGGAAGAGGGGTAATTCAAAACACCTACGTCAAGATTCCTCACCAGAGCGACGAAGGGGCAGGGGAGTAAAAAGAATTCCTACTCTCCGATATAACTAGACTCCAAAAAAAAGTTTTCTGCTAGACTCAACAACGGCCAAGCTACGATCAATCAAGGGGGCTCCTATGGTCGGTCAAGGCTCTGATACCAACTTGTCAGGCCCGATATGCGATTCTATCCCGATCACGTGACACTTACGTGATTGGGGCACAACCGCATTTCGGGCGCTTAGCAAGATGGATATCATTACATCGTACCATTACATACATACATGTGGGATACAACAATACATACAAGTCACATGAATACAACAACATCAATACAAAGTATCCGACTATGGATACAAACATGAAAAGAACAACGACATCCATCTGCTATCCCAAGCTGCCGACCCGGAACCTAACCCAAGACTGAAGAAGAAGAAGAAGAAAGAACTCCAAACAACGAACATCGCTCACACGTCAAGACATCAGAAACCTGCACCTGCAACTTTTGTTGTAGTATCTGTGAGCCACGAGGTCTCAGCAATCCCATAACCATGGGTAACAAGACTATCAAAGCTTAAAGGGTAGGAAAAGGTAAAGTGGTGAGGTTGCAGCAGCGGCTAAGCATAATATGGTGGCTAACTTACGAGTACAAGAATAAGATGAGCATCTATGCAAACGGTCGCAACTAGTAGTGATCGCTAAAGATCCTGAACTACTTACGAGTCAAACATAACCCCACCGTGTTCTCTTCTCAAAGTGAAAAGAGAGAGTCACGGTTACTCACACAGCTGTGTGTTTTACTTCGGATCCTCTGTCAAGTTTTCTACAACCGGGCATTAACAAATTCCAATCTGCCACATAACCGCGGGCACGGCTTTCGAAAGATCATAACCCTGCAGGGGTGTCCCAACTTAGCCCATCACAAGCTCTCACGATCAACTGATGTGTTAAATATATTATCATCACCCCTTTATCTTAGGGAAATCCGATCAGGCTCGGCATCCCGGTGCACAAGACATTTCGATAATGGTAAAACAAGTCCAGCAAGACCTCCCGGCGTGCCGACACCCTGATAGTAGCCGCGCGTATCTCGTCTCAGGCCACAACCGGATAGGTGATCCTACAGGAGCCAGATACCTCGAGTTTCCCCGAGGCGGTCCCGCAGTCTCCCCGTTTGGGACCAACACCATCAGCACTGGCCCCCTTGCTATGTAGAAAGAATCCTCGGGTAGCGCTAACTCCCTATGCAATTTAATTAATTAATTAAGTTTTTATTATGAGCAAATTAAAACCAATGTTGGGCCTTGTGTAATGCCCCGGATGTAATACTTTCCCTTTTGGGCTTATAATATATCTCCGGCTTCATCTATTTCCATTTCGGGTTCTTTGTCTTTCGGGCTTTCGTCGTTTTGTTGTGTGAGTGTGTGGCATTCATTCATATCATGTAGACATGTGCATTGCATTGCATTTGTGATGTGGGTTGCATCCGGTTCGTGGCGTTCCTTCCCGTTGTCCGTTTCGTGTTCCGGAGCTCCCTCACGTGTCCGTGACGTCCCGTAGGCCTACTTTGTTGTTCGGGCGTTTTTCGTTACCGGTGTGCCGCGAGGTTGTGTTGTGTGTTGTTGTTTTGTTGTGTGCAACCCGCCTCTCAAATCTCGTCTCGTTTGGACTCCGTTGACTTTTCCCTCCGTTGTCCGTGTGGGTCCGAAGTGCCCTTACTTCGTGTCCCGGAAATACCCCTGCTGCAGTCTTTTATCTCCGTCTGGTCCTTTTAAATCATCCCCGCGATCGGATCCGTTGGATCACGATCGGAGGGCTCCTAAACACCCCTATCTCCAAACCCTAGTCTAAAACTGCTATATATAGACCCCTAGGTCTATTTGGGCATCCCCTTCTTCTTCCCTTCTCCACTTTTTTTTTCCTTTTTTATCTCAGATCCAATCCTCTGTTCTGGATCCCGAAGGATCCCCTCGATCCATCGGATCCTTCGATCGACGCCGCCGCAGCGCTCCCTCGGAGTCAACGCCGCCGCGCCGGTTCCTTCTGGCTCCTCCCGCGTCGACCGCATCGTCCGAGCCGGTCGCTCGCGAGGCCCAGGGGGGACCAGATCACCGTCGCCCTCCAGGCCAGCCAGGCGCCCAGCCAGCCGCGCCGCGCCGGGCCGCGCGTCGCCCCGGCCCGACTCCATCCTGCCTCGCCTCACCTTCCATCCGGCTGGGCCGGCTTCGCCCACCGCACCAGGCGCCCGCTCGCCCCGGGCCCAGTCGCCGCACCACCGGGCCAGGCCCGTACCGACTCCAGCCTCCCGCGCCTCCCCGAGGCCCGTCCGCGCCGGCCCAGATCCACGCGCCGGCTGGGCCTCCCGCTCCGCCTCGCCGGGCCGCACAGTACCACCGCCTGGGCCGCCGCCGCTGCAGATCGCCGGGCCCATCTACCTTTTTTTTCCAGATCTGCTCAGGTTGACCCCAAAATTCCACTAAGTCCCTGTTTTACTTGTTCTGTGATGCAAAGTTTGACCATGCATAACTTTTTCTGTGATGCTCCGTTTTGCGCGTGTAGCATGTCCAGATGTTCGTGGAGATGCCCTCTACGTTTTACCTGTTGTAGTCATGCATGTTAGATGTCATCTAGGTGCTTGTTTTGCTGTTGCAAGAGTGTATGATGATATAAACTGCTGTTATGTGTTATTTTTGTGCCACCTTTGACATGTGATATCTTTTAGCTCGTTTGTCCAAACGATGCAAATGACATGTCCACGTGTTCGTCTCGTCACGAACTACGTGTTGTGTGTGATAGGTTGCATGGTAGATTTATTGTTTCCTTGTTATCATCGTTGCAAAGTGCCATGTTCACGTGTTGTGATTTCACTTGTTATGAAATGCCATCTTGTTGAGCTCGTTGTAATCGGTGTGTTCACCACAATGATGCATGCTTGTGTGTTTCGGGATCACCGTCATATGTATTTTGATGAGGTGCTTACCCTTTGCCATGTTTAGTTTCGAGGTGTCTTAAACATGCTCTTTTTGATGCTATGATGATGTTGCTGTTTTAGGACTTAGTGAAATTTCACTAAGTCTGAAATCTGTAACGTTCCGATGCCATGTTCGTGTGATGTTGTAGGACAAAGCATGATAGTTTTGGGGTGGATTTTGATTGTTACTTGAAGTATATATTGTTGTCTTTCCATTCATGTCCTCACATGTCCATTTGAGTGGCTGTAGCATGTTTATCTTTTGCTCCAAACTTTCAATAAAATTCTGCTGCCAGAATTTTATTTCAAAGTTCAATATGTCCAAGATCATTTCTATTGATCCGTGACTCCGTTGGGGGTGCACTTTGGACCTAGTTGCTGTACATTATATCTAGTTTGTGTTCAAGTCCTTTGCCATGCTTTTTGGGTGCTGTAGATTAATTATTTTGAGCTCCAAAGATGCTATGTTGCTGTAATTTTCAGTTTTCGCTCAAATCTTGTTTCGGGCATAACTTTTAGCCCGTAACTCCGATTTCAGCGAATCTTATATCAAAATTGGGTGTTTTTCTGTGTAGATTAATAATATCAGCTTGTTATCTTGTTTTGAGGTGTTTTGCTTGAGTGATGTTTTCCGTGCTCCATGTGCTTCACTAGTGCATCCATCATGCATACATGTTTTTCGAGTGCGCATTGCATCGTGTTGATTGGTGCTTGGTGTGTTTGTCTTGTTTAGAGCCGGAAGTTGAGCACGAGTTTTCCAACGAGGTTGAGCACGAGGTTTCCAACGAGTTTGAGCACGAGGACCCTTCTTTCGATCCGAACGTCTTCTCTTCAGGCAAGATGACCGAACCCCGATAACATTACTATCTTTGTCTATTGCTAGTAGTCTCGATCTATAGTTTTGCCTCGATGCCCATGTTCTTCTTGTCAGCCTCCTACTTGTAACCACTTGCCATGTTTAACCACCCTACCTATGCAAACCGTTGCTTGGCTAAGTACGCTTCGCTCAGCCCTTCTTATAGCGTTGCTAGTTGCAGGTGAAGTGAAGATGCTTGCTCCATGTTGAAGTTTGGTTGGGTTATATCACACTATATAAATGCTTAATTTGAAATCACCTATATATTGGCAAGGGTGGAAGGCTAAGCCTTTTGCTTGGTGTTTTGTTCCACTCATGCCGTTAGGATCCGTATAAGCCGGTTTTATGTTCCTTGATTATGCGTTCCTAACACGGTTGGGGTGTATGGGACCCCCTCGATAAACCGCTAAGTGCTAAGTCTTTTCCAGCAAATCCCAACATTGGTACTATTTGCCTAATAACAAACTAAACATGCATAGGGAGTAATTAACCCTCTTTCTTAATCAACAACCCCGGGCCAGTGCTCCACATGAGTGTTGGTCCGAAACGGGGGTCCTGCGGGGCCACCTCGAGGAAACTCAAGGTTTGGTAAAAACCCGTAGCATCACCCATCCGGACGTGTCCTGAGACCTAGATACGCGCGGCTACGATCAGGGTGTCGACACGCCGGGAGGATTTGCTGGATTAGCCTTACCTTAGTTCGGTTTAACTTGAGCACGGGATTCCGAGGATACTCGGGTCTTCCCACTTTGGAGTTGCGACTCCGCGGATCGTGGGCTTGTAATGGGTCAAGTTGGAACACCCCTGCAGGGTTTTGAACTTTCGAAAGCCGTGCCCGCGGTTATGTGGCAGATGGGAGCTTGTTAATTCCGGTTGTAGATAACTTGACACAATGTTTCTAATACACTACCAGCGTGTGTTCCGTGACTGTCAATTTCCGAATAGGGATTCGGGAGTTGAACACGGAGGGGTTATGTTTGTGAGCTTGTAGTTAGGATCACTTAGTGATCACTTCTCGCTTTGCCTTCTCTTCTCGCTCTCTCTTGCGTAAGTTAGTGCTAGTTGCTGCTGCAGACTCTTTGTTGTTCCTTCACCTCATTTCTTTCTTCAGCCTTTCCCTCACCTAAAGGCTTTGATAGTTCTGTTACCCGGGAACGGGATTGCTGAGTCCTCTGTGGCTCACAGTTACTTCACACACCAGATGCAGGTCCAGCTGTGAGCTATCCAGGTGATGGCACCGAGCTGGATTGGGAGTACGACGAGGAGCGTAGTCGGTACTACGTGCGCTACCCGGACGATCAGTAGTGGAGACTCTTACTAGGATTCGATCCGCCTGTGGTTGTTTTATTTATCTGAGTTTGGTACTTTGACATTTGGCTTTTGCCCTTAGAGGGTTGTAGTGATCTTATTGTATGATGTTTGAGACTTGTACTATTATTCTGTGACGTGGCGATTGTAAGCCAACTATTTTCAGTTTACTATCCCTCTTTTACATGAGTTGTGCAAAGATTACCAAACTTGAGATCATTCTAGGATGGACTTATGCCTTTAAGTCGTGCCTCGACACGTAGGAGGTATCATTCCATCCTGGGCATTACAAGTTGGTATCAGAGCCTTCTCCGACCTAGGAGCCCCCACTGTTTGATCGAACCGTTGACGGTTGAGTCTAGGCACACACTGAAAAACTTTTTGAGTCCTATATTATATCGGAGAGTAGGATTCTTTGCTTCTCATCCCCTTTCTCTCTGGTGAGGACTCCTGACGTCTACTCTTGTCTCTCCTATCTTCAAAATTTGCACAAAATTTTTTTTAGGATTCCCGCGAGTATTCTGGGATTGTTTCGATGTTCTTGTGACAAGGATATTGTTCTCGATGCCTCCTGTTACCGAGGAGTTGAGCTTCGGGGTATCATTGTAACAAGCATATCGCGACAGTACTAAATACTTAAGACGGCCGACATCGAAAATCTCCCCTATACGGCAAGTGGCAAGATAACCCCGACATCACCCAGTACTGGGGAGGTAGTTCGGGAGTATTGCCATAGCTTGTTATAGTGGATGCTTTTCGAAGGTCCGAGGTACACAGTTTCCGAGAAAGACTGGTTATGTGTTGAAGGATGGATACACCTGGATGTAGGTTAGAGTTGATTGCGCGGTGCTTCCCGTGTATCCCCAACACCTGATTGCATAACTGGAATCTTTCGGAAAGCTATAGGTGGGTTTTATCCAGTAGATCGTAGGCATTCTTTCAACGAATGCAGGTTAGAGAGTTCGGGGTTCGACATTGAGTGAAGGAGTTATATGACCGATGTTACTATCAGGAGTTGCATCTTAAAGGGTCCTTGGCTATGCTGATCCGGGGATTGCAAAACCTTCTCGTAACGCGTTCATATGCTTTCAGCACAAAGATGTTAGAACGAAACTCCTCTCTTGTGTTTGTTCCTTTCCGTACCTTGTTGTTTTATTATTTTATCCTTTTGATCCCTATGTGGCTTCTCGTGAAGTCTGATGTTATCAATTAACTAAGAAATTCATTCGTTCCTCTTGTTCGGATGATTTCATTCGTTCTTTTTGTTCGAATGATTATTGTGAAGACTTGTTGCAATTCATTCCATTGATTCAGCTTATTCCTTTTGTCAATCAATTGCTGATTCGTGGTCATCTCTTACAGGATGGCTCCGAAAAGGGTTCCGAATGCTAACCCAGAGGGTGAAGAGGTTCCAGAACGTCCTCCTTCCCCTCCTCCTCCGCCTGAGGCTTGGAGAGCAATTATGCAGACTACTGCTCAGAACACTCAGTTGATGATGCAGATGATGCAGCAAATGCAGGCTATGCAAGCTAATCAAGCTAATCAGGGCGTTCCAATGAACCAAGGCAACTTCTTCCAGCAGCACCATGCTACTCTGAACCAGTTCCTGGCTAACAATCCTAAAGCTTTCAGTTACTGTGTCGACCCTCTTGATGCTGAAGATTGGCTGACCGATATCAAGAAGCATTTTGAGTGCAGTAACGTGAAAGAAGATGACTATGTGAAGTTTGCAGCCTTCCAACTGAAAGATCAAGCAGCTGATTGGTGGCAGCAGTACAAAGACTCAAGGCCGGGTCAAGTGATCTCGTGGGAGAACTTCTGCAAGGATTTCCGCTCGCATCACATTCCTACAAGTGTTATCGAGGGTATGCGTGAGCAATTCCGCAACCTCAAGCAGGGCTCCATGACAGTCTATCAGTATAATGTCAAGTTCCAAAACCTCGCTCGCTATGCAAAGCAAGACATTCCTGATGCAAAGAGCAAAATCTATCAGTTCCGTGGAGGTCTCAAAGATGAACTTCAGCTTGCTCTCACTCTGTTCGAGCCAGACGATTTCGATAAGTTCTATAATATGGCTTTGAAACAAGAAGCAGCTCAGCTTAAGATGGAGGCTTCTAAGAAGAGAATTCGAGATGCTGTTCACTCTACCTCATCGTCTCAGTTGGCTGCGAAACAACAGAAATTCTGGCTTCCTCCTCCTCCAATGATTCGTGCTCCATACAACAACTCCAGCAACTTCAAAAACTCCAACAACAAGAACTCTAGTGGTCGTGGTTTCTCCCACCCACCCAACCCAATCAACCAGTCGAAGAAGCAGTTTCAGTCTCAAGGCTCCAAGTCCAGTGGCTCTCAGTTCCGTCCTCTCTCAGAAGTGACTTGCAACAAATGCACTCAGAAAGGTCACTATGCAAACAGATGTCCGAATCCGAAGCGTCTTCCTCCTCCTCCTCCTGTCGGTATTGCTATGGTCAAGCATGATCCAAAGGCTGCAGGGGTCAATCTGATGAATGCAGCACAAGCGGAGGCTTCTTCTGATGTCATTTTGGGTAACCTTCCAGTGAACTCTATCCCTGCTAAAGTGTTATTTGATTCGGGTGCATCATGCTCTTTCATGTCTCAACCTTTTGCATCCAAGTATAATGTGGGCATCAAAAGCTTGCCAAGGGAGTTATCAGTTATTTCTCCGGGGAGACGAATGCATTCCAGCATTTATGCTCCGGATGTTTCTATTCGCATGGGCGATTATCGATTTTTGGCTTCTCCGGTGATTCTTGGTCATTCTGATATCGACCTCATTCTCGGAATGGATTGGCTTTCTCAGCACGATGCTCACATTGATTGTGCTCAAAAGGAAGTCAAGTTGACTCATTCTGATGAAGATGTGATTATCTTCGCCTCCAGGGATAATACTATTCGGCTTTTCTCTCTTAATGATAAGGGTGAAATTAATGCCATAGAGCAAATTCCAGTGGTGAATGAATATCAAGACGTCTTTCCAGAAGAACTTCCAGGCATGCCTCCACACCGTCAGGTGGAGTTTGTCATTGAACTCGAGCCGGGCACCGAACCTGTTTGTCGGCGTCCATACAAGCTCTCTTCAGATGAATTGAAGGAATTGAAGAGACAGTTGGATGAACAGGAGCGTATGGGTCTCATCAGACCGAGTACATCTCCGTGGGGCTGTGGTGTCTTATTTGTCAAGAAGAAAGATGGCACGGAGCGTCTCTGTGTTGACTACCGGCCACTGAACAAGAAGACGATTAAGAACAAGTATCCGCTCCCCAACATCAACGAACTCTTTGAGCAGCTCAAAGGAGCTAAAGTGTTCTCTAAGCTTGACCTCCGAATGGGCTACCATCAAATTCGCATTCGCGAGGAAGACATTCCCAAGACGGCGTTCAGAACGAGCTACGGTTCATATGAGTATACCGTCATGTCCTTCGGCCTCGCCAATGCTCCTCCTACCTTTTCAAGGATGATGCATTACATCTTCAACCCCTATACAGGCGAGTTTGTGCTAGTGTATCTGGATGATATTCTGGTGTTTTCCAAGAATGAAGAAGATCACGAAAAGCACTTGCGTCTGGTTCTTGATCGACTCCGAGAGCATAAATTCTATGCCAAGTTCTCAAAGTGCGAGTTTTGGCTTGATAAGGTTTTGTACCTGGGCCACATTATCTCAGCTGACGGTATTGCGGTTAATCCCGAGAAAGTTGAAGCAATTGTCAACTGGGAAGCTCCTCAGAACGTCAAGCAGCTCCGCAGTTTTCTGGGTCTTGCCAGCTATTGCAGAAGGTTTGTGGAGAACTTCTCCAAGATTGCCAAGCCTCTTTCCAACCTCCTTCAGAAGAATGTCAAATACTTTTGGTCTCCCGAATGTGAAGTGGCTTTCAAAACCCTCAAAGAGAAGCTTGTCTCTGCTCCAGTTCTGACTCCTCCGGATGAAACCAAGCCCTATGAAGTGTTCTGTGACGCTTCTCTGCAAGGTCTTGGTGGTGTGCTTATGCAAGATAAGAAAATTGTGGCATATACTTCTCGGCAGCTCAAGCCCAGTGAGAAGAACTATCCCACACATGATCTCGAGCTAGCAGCTGTGGTACATGCTCTGATTATGTGGAGACATCTATTGTTGGGCAGAAAGGTCGACATCTTCACTGATCACAAGAGTTTGAAGTACATCTTCACACAGCCGCATCTGAACCTCCGCCAGACTCGTTGGGTCGAAATGATCCAAGAGTACAACCCTAGCATCGAATACACTCCAGGCAAGGCGAATGTCATTGCAGATGCTTTGAGCAGAAAGGCATATTGCAACAGCCTTCTTATCAAGCCATATCAGCCTGAGCTTTGTGAAGCTTTCAGGAAGCTCAACCTTCAGGTTGTTCCGCAGGGTTTTCTTGCTAATCTCCAAATTGCTCCTACCTTGGAAGATCAAGTCCGTGAGGCCCAGCTCAGTGATACCATGGTGAAGAAGGTGAAACATGGGATTGCAAAGGGCACTCCAAAATATAAGTGCTTCCGTGTTGATGAGAGAGATACCTTGTTCTTCGAGGACAGACTCGTTGTTCCCAAAGGTGATCTCAGGAAGCTCATAATGGAAGAAGCTCATGACTCTCTCCTTTCCATTCATCCTGGCAGTTCCAAGATGTATCAAGACCTCAAGCAATCTTACTGGTGGACACGCATGAAAAGGGAGATTGCCCAATTCGTGAACGAATGTGATGTATGCAGAAGAGTGAAAGCAGAACATCAACGTCCAGCCGGTCTTCTCCAACCTCTTCCTATTCCTGAGTGGAAGTTCGACCACATTGAGATGGACTTCGTCACTGGCTTTCCTAAATCCAAGCGAGGCAATGATGCTATCTTTGTGGTGATTGACAAGCTTACCAAAGTCGCTCACTTTCTTCCAGTCAAAGAATCAATCAATGCAGCTCAACTTGCAGAGCTGTACACTTCCAGAATTGTGTCCTTACATGGCATTCCTCAAGTGATATCCTCAGACCGTGGCAGCTTGTTCACATCAAGGTTCTGGGACTCCTTTCAGTTCGCCATGGGCACGAAGATCAGGTTCAGCACTGCCTTTCACCCTCAGACTAGTGGTCAAGTCGAGCGTGTGAATCAGATCCTAGAAGATATGCTCAGAGCCTGTGTCATCTCCTTCGGCATGAAATGGGAAGACTGTCTTCCATTTGCCGAGTTCTCTTACAACAACAGCTTTCAAGCAAGTGCAGGCAAAGCACCGTTTGAAATTCTCTATGGCAGGAAGTGCCGTACCCCTCTCAACTGGTCTGAAACAGGTGAACGCCAACTTCTTGGCAATGATTTGATCTCTGAAGCTGAAGAAATGTGCAAAGTCATACGTGAGAATCTCAAGGCCGCTCAGTCGCGTCAGAAGAGCTACTATGACGGAAAGCATCGTGATTTGGCTTTCGACATCGGTGATCATGTCTGTCTCCGAGTTTCTCCGATGAAAGGAACCCAAAGATTCGGTATCAAAGGAAAACTTGCTCCTAGATACGTCGGGCCTTTCAAAATTCTTGGCAAAAGAGGCGATCTAGCCTATCAGCTCGAGCTCCCTTCCAACTTTGCAAATGTTCATGATGTCTTCCATGTGTCTCAACTTCGCAAATGCTTCAAGGCACCTGAGCGCATGATTCCGTTTGAGGAGATTGATCTTTAACAAGACCTTTCCTACCGAGAGCATCCAGTTGCAATTCTCGAAGAAACCGAACGCAAGACTCGCAACAAGTCCATCAAGTTTCTGAAAGTCAAGTGGTCACATCACACCGACCGAGAAGCTACCTGGGAACGAGAAGATCATTTTCGTTCCGAGTACCCTTCCTTTTTCCAGTCCTAGATCTCGGGACGAGATCTTTTTGTAGTAGAGGAGAGTTTGTAATGCCCCGGATGTAATACTTTCCCTTTTGGGTATATAATAAATCTCCGGCTTCATCTATTTCCATTTCGGGTTCTTTGTCTTTCGGGCTTTCGTCGTTTTGTTGTGTGAGTGTGTGGCATTCATTCATATCATGTAGACATGTGCATTGCATTGCATTTGTGTTGTGGGTTGCATCCGGTTCGTGGCGTTCCTTCCCGTTGTCCGTTTCGTGTTCCGGAGCTCCCTCACGTGTCCGTGACGTCCCGTAGGCCTACTTTGTTGTTCGGGCGTTTTTCGTTACCGGTGTGCCGCGAGGTTGTGTTGTGTGTTGTTGTTTTGTTGTGTGCAACCCGCCTCTCAAATCTCGTCTCGTTTGGACTCCGTTGACTTTTCCCTCCGTTGTCCGTGTGGGTCCGAAGTGCCCTTACTTCGTGTCCCGGAAATACCCCTGCTACAGTCTTTTATCTCCGTCTGGTCCTTTTAAATCATCCCTGCGATCGGATCCGTTGGATCACGATCGGAGGGCTCCTAAACACCCCTATCTCCAAACCCTAGTCTAAAACTGCTATATATAGACCCCTAGGTCTATTTGGGCATCCCCTTCTTCTTCCCTTCTCCACTTTCTTTTTTTTCCTTTTTTATCTCAGATCCAATCCTCTGTTCTGGATCCCGAAGGATCCCCTCGATCCATCGGATCCTTCGATCGACGCCGCCGCAGCGCTCCCTCGGAGTCAACGCCGCCGCGCCGGTTCCTTCTGGCTCCTCCCGCGTCGACCGCATCGTCCGAGCCGGTCGCTCGCGAGGCCCAGGGGGGACCAGATCACCGTCGCCCTCCAGGCCAGCCAGGCGCCCAGCCAGCCGCGCCGCGCCGGGCCGCGCGTCGCCCCGGCCCGACTCCATCCTGCCTCGCCTCGCCACCGCTCCAAGTCGTCGGGCCGCCTGCCTCGCGCCTCCACCTTCCATCCGGCTGGGCCGGCTTCGCCCACCGCACCAGGCGCCCGCTCGCCCCGGGCCCAGTCGCCGCACCACCGGGCCAGGCCCGTACCGACTCCAGCCTCCCGCGCCTCCCCGAGGCCCGTCCGCGCCGGCCCAGATCCACGCGCCGGCTGGGCCTCCCGCTCCGCCTCGCCGGGCCGCACAGTACCACCGCCTGGGCCGCCGCCGCTGCAGATCGCCGGGCCCATCTACCTTTTTTTTTCCAGATCTGCTCAGGTTGACCCCAAAATTCCACTAAGTCCCTGTTTTACTTGTTCTGTGATGCAAAGTTTGACCATGCATAACTTTTTCTGTGATGCTCCGTTTTGCGCGTGTAGCATGTCCAGATGTTCGTGGAGATGCCCTCTACGTTTTACCTGTTGTAGTCATGCATGTTAGATGTCATCTAGGTGCTTGTTTTGCTGTTGCAAGAGTGTATGATGATATAAACTGCTGTTATGTGTTATTTTTGTGCCACCTTTGACATGTGATATCTTTTAGCTCGTTTGTCCAAACGATGCAAATGACATGTCCACGTGTTCGTCTCGTCACGAACTACGTGTTGTGTGTGATAGGTTGCATGGTAGATTTATTGTTTCCTTGTTATCATCGTTGCAAAGTGCCATGTTCACATGTTGTGATTTCACTTGTTATGAAATGCCATCTTGTTGAGCTCGTTGTAATCGGTGTGTTCACCACAATGATGCATGCTTGTGTGTTTCGGGATCACCGTCATATGTATTTTGATGAGGTGCTTACCCTTTGCCATGTTTAGTTTCGAGGTGTCTTAAACATGCTCTTTTTGATGCTATGATGATGTTGCTGTTTTAGGACTTTGTGAAATTTCACTAAGTCTGAAATCTGTAACGTTCCGATGCCATGTTCGTGTGATGTTGTAGGACAAAGCATGATAGTTTTGGGGTAGATTTTGATTGTTCCTTGAAGTATATATTGTTGTCTTTCCATTCATGTCCTCACATGTCCATTTGAGTGGCTGTAGCATGTTTATCTTTTGCTCCAAACTTTCAATAAAATTCTGCTGCCAGAATTTTATTTCAAAGTTCAATATGTCCAAGATCATTGCTATTGATCCGTGACTCCGTTGGGGGTGCACTTTGGACCTAGTTGCTGTACATTATATCTAGTTTGTGTTCAAGTCCTTTGCCATGCTTTTTGGGTGCTGTAGATTAATTATTTTGAGCTCCAAAGATGCTATGTTGCTGTAATTTTCAGTTTTCGCTCAAATCTTGTTTCGGGCATAACTTTTAGCCCGTAACTCCGATTTCAGCGAATCTTATATCAAACTTGGGTGTTTTTCTGTGTAGATTAATAATATCAGCTTGTTATCTTGTTTTGAGGTGTTTTGCTTGAGTGATGTTTT
>LR738713.1:346168130-346218875 GCA_902687465.1 Secale cereale
AAACGGTCGCAACTAGTAGTGATCGCTAAAGATCCTGAACTACTTACGAGTCAAACATAACCCCACCGTGTTCTCTTCTCAAAGTGAAAAGAGAGAGTCACGGTTACTCACACAGCTGTGTGTTTTACTTCGGATCCTCTGTCAAGTTTTCTACAACCGGGCATTAACAAATTCCAATCTGCCACATAACCACGGGCACGGCTTTCGAAAGATCATAACCCTGCAGGGGTGTCCCAACTTAGCCCATCACAAGCTCTCACGATCAACTGATGTGTTAAATATATTATCATCACCCCTTTATCTTAGGGAAATCCGATCAGGCTCGGCATCCCGGTGCACAAGACATTTCGATAATGGTAAAACAAGTCCAGCAAGACCTCCCGGCGTGCCGACACCCTGATAGTAGCCGCGCGTATCTCGTCTCAGGCCACAACCGGATAGGTGATCCTATAGGAGCCAGATACCTCGAGTTTCCCCGAGGCGGTCCCGCAGTCTCCCCGTTTGGGACCAACACCATCAGCACTGGCCCCCTTGCTATGTAGAAAGAATCCTCGGGTAGCGCTAACTCCCTATGCAATTTAATTAATTAATTAAGTTTTTATTATGAGCAAATTAAAACCAATGTTGGGCCTTGCTGGAGGAGTTTTATTCAAAGACGAAGTGTCAAGGGGTCCCCATATACCCAACCGTGTAAGAAACGCAAAATCAAGGAACATAATGCCGGTTTATCGGCGCCTAAGGTGGCATGAGTGGAACAAAACACCGAGCAAAAGGTCAAGCCTTCCACCCATGCCCAGTATATAGGTGTGTTAATAATAATAGATATTGTGATATTCCAACAACAATTCCCTCCTGGAATGATCTTCATCTTCACCTGCAACTAACAACGCTATAAGAGGGGCTGAGCAAGCGGGTAACATAGCCAAACAATGGTTTCGCTAGGAAGGTTTCAAAGGTTAGAGGATTCATGGCAACAAGGAGAGGGGCTGACAATAAAGATGGGTAGCGCGACATATAATGATAGCATCGAGACAACTAAGCAAAGGCAATGATAGTAAAGGTATCCAAGGGTATGGTCGTCTTGCCTGAGATCCCGCAAGGAAGAAGAACAGATCCCTGAAGAAGACGGAGAAGAAGCCTTGAAGAAGAACCACGGGTAGGCGAACGAATCCTCACGATCGCAACGGAACAAGCACTAACGAGAAGAAGCAAGCAATACGGTAAACACACAACACAAGATCATTACAATATGCTCAATCAAGTATGATGCAAGATAGTTCTATATAGGAAGCACTACAAGTCTATACAGGAAGCATAACATGGCAAGGTAGGAAGCATAGAAAAACAACACAAGTTTATATATGATGCAATACATGGCAAGGTATGATGCACTGCAGATGCACTTAGGATGCATTACATGACAACATAGGAAGCACACCAGAACAACACAAGAATAAGACAATAAGCTCAAGCAAGTAGGGTGCAAGATAGATCCATATAGGATGCAAAACATGACAAGGTAGGAAGCTCAGAGAAGCAACATAAGAACAACAAGTTTAAATGAGGCCGGAAGCTACTTAAGACCAATCCGGTAAGTCCTCATATGCATAGTTTGAAATTAGTCCAGATCTGCAACAACTTTATGTTAAAGTTGTTAAAGAGCAATTTAACATGCACCATCATGATCTACACGGAATTCTAGTCAAGTTTCGTATAAAGTTTGTTTAATTCGGAGCTACGACCTAGAAGATATGAGCAAAACAAGTTAAGCATGGCAACGGCGCAAGATGCACCCAAACATCAAGAAAACTCACTCCAAACATGAAATCAACGTGATATTATGATTCTACTTGCAAAATCACACAAGTTTGATATAAGGAACACTCAAAACGGAGCAACGGGCTAAAAGATACACATGAAACAAGATATAACAACAAGCTGAAAATAACAGCCACATAGCAACTTTGGAGCAAGATATATATATGATACAACACTCAAACATGATGACAATAAGCATGGACATGAAGTAAACATATCCTACAACAAACAATTCCATTGGAGCAACTCCATAGGAGGCATGGATCAATAGCAACAAGCTACAACATTTTGATCATGACAATAAAAACCTGACAGCAATATTTTATAGCAACTTGGGAGCAAGAATTAAATAAGCTACAGCAAGCCAAATGAGCAAGTAAGGGCATTAATGGATATAAAACAACATATACAACAAGGAATGATCAATGGCCACCCCAAAACTAACATGGATTTGCCTAGGGCATCAAGCAAACATAGCATCAGGGTATGACAGATTCCAGACTTGGTGAAATTTCACTAAGTGTTAAAACAGTAACATTAGCATGGCATGTTTACAAGCATGTTTAAGTCAACACAAGGCATATCATGGAAAGTTAAATGCACCACATCAAAGAACACATCATAGGGATTCTAAAACATCTAGGCATGTGACATGGGGACAAACACATCAATAGCAACGAGCTCCTCAACTAGGCATCTCGTAACAAGTTACAAAACATAACAGCCAAATGCACTTTTGCAATAGAGATAAACATGGCAATATGAACTCAAACAAGCATGCTATAGGAACCAACATGTAGAGCATCTCATGATGAACATTTTGACATATCATTTGCATCATTTGGATAAACATGCACCAAGTTATCATATCTCAAACATGGCATCAAAATAACAAGTAGCAACAGTTTATATCAAGTAGCACTCTTGCAACAGAGATTAGAGCATCTAGATGAAGTCAAATGAGCATGGCACAATGGAACAAAGTGTAGAGCATATCACCACGGTCATTTTGACATATCGATCACTCAATTTGGATAAGCACACAAAAAGATATCACCATGCAAACATATGATGTTTTTTTTAACATGTCACTTGCAAAACTTACTCAAACAGCTAGTTAAACATTTCCAACATGGGTGAAAATTGATTATTGTGAAACTAGATAAAATTCTAAGCATATTACATATACAAAGTTCTTACAAAATATGCATAGATTGAGAGATATTAAATGTATGAACATGAGGGGCTAAACTACAAAACTGCACAACTCTGGAATATGCTAAAACGTTGAACTGAAAAAAAACATGAACGGGCCAAAACTGGAGGGCTGTCCCAATAGAGGAAAAGCCAGGGGGGCTGCTCACCATGGGCCTTGGAGAAGCAGGCCGACTGGCAGAGATGGGCCGGATCGAGGCCTGCGCGCAGCTGGGCCTCGCGCAGAGACGCGGCTGTCTTCCTTGTGCCCGATCCCGAGCAACAGCAGTGAAGCAGGTGGCGGCGGCTGGATGTGCTAACGACGACGAAGTCGCTCCGGGGCGAAGCAAGGCGAGGAACGGGAATACTTCGGGATGACGGAACTGGACGCGGAGCTCGCCGGGGTTCCATCTCCGGCCAGAACAAGGCGGAACTCGGCAGGGGCGGCGCATGGTCTGGGATCCACTGGATCCAGAGAGCAGAAGCGAGGGAACCAGGGTCCTGTTGCCCGCGACGGCGGCGGCCGGCGGGAAGGCGCGAGGGTGGCGGGGTCCTGGGGATTCAACGAGGTTGAAGGAGCTCGTGCTTCGACGGCGGGGTCGGCGCCCTCCGACGAGTGCGTGATACGTCCAAAACGTATCTATAATTTCTGCTTGCTCCATGCCTCTTTTGGGTGATATTGCTATGTTATTTATACACTTCCATACATTTTTGATCATATTTGGACTAACCTATTAACTAAGTGCACCCCAGTGCCAGTTTCTGTTTTCGGCTGTTTTTGTATTTCAGGTTTTCACATTACGAGAACTGCAAGAAAAAATCCAGAAAAATTATATAAAAAATCAGCGTTCCAGAAGCTTCCATGCAGCCAAAGTAGGGCCGGAGGGGACCCACAGGGGCTCCAGGCGGCCTGCCCACGCCCCCCCTGCCCGCGTCGGGGGGGGCGCTTGGGCACCCCTGACCCCCTCTGATGCCCCCCTTTGGCATATATTTACACCGTGTCGCGGAAACCTTGATTCCAGACCCCTTTTTTCCAGACGCAATTCCGATCTCCGCCGCCATCGCCATCAAGCTTCGGGAGACCAGAATTCCTTCGCCGGCACCCTGCCGGGACGGGGAAGTGCCCCCGGATTCATCTCCATCGACGTTGCTTCCTCCCTCCATGATGCGGGAGTAGTTCCTCCTCGGGGCTGAGGTTCTTACCAGTAGCTATGTGGTCAATTATCTCTCCCATGATGTGATCTTCGTTGTGATCATAGGCTATGTTAATCTAGGGTGATCCCATGATATTTCCCCTTCCTCTATGTATTGGATTGATGTACTCACTTGTCTTTATCTAGTATAATCCCCGAGACCAAGGTGATAGCGGTCTATTGGACATGGATTAGAACAATATTTTCATGAGTGATTTCCTCTTTTGTGTGTTGATTGAAGATTGAGAGTCTCTTGGTGCTTGTCTTTGACTATCCTTTAGATATGTTGTGGTGATTGTGGGACTCTCTTTGGATGGCCGCGGTGACATTGGGAAATCCTTAGATTGAGAACTACGAACTTTGAGGTGTGCTTTTGTAGCCCTACATAATTCTCGTCCTCTCTTCACCACGAAGGAATGACCTCCGAGTGCGTCGCCTTTGCATGTTTTATGGGAAATATCATGTGATTCGATTATGTTAATGTTGTTGGGAGTTGCCACTAGTGAAAGTATGAAGCCTAGGCCTTGTTTCCACCATTGCAATACCATTTGTGCTCACATTTACCACTTGTTTGCTTGCTGCACTTTTTATTACAGATTTATATTACTTTGTTTTGCCATCCATATCACTTGCCATTTAACATCTCTTCGACGAACTAGTGCACCTATATATCTAACAAGTGTATTAGGTGTGTTGGGGACACAAGAGACTTCTTGTATCTTAGTTGCAGGGTTGCTTGAGAGAGACCATCTTCAACCTCTACTTCCCTGAGTTCGATAAACCTTAGGTCATCCACTTGAGGGAAATTGCTGCTGTCCTACAAACCTCTGCGCTTGGAGGCCCAACATAGTCTACAAGAGTAGAAGCGTGTGTAGACATCAAGCTATTTATGGCGCCGTTGCCGGGGAGGTGAGCGCTTGAAGGTATATCTTTAGATCTTGCAATTAAATCTTTTTGTTTCTTGTTTTTATTTCACTAGTTATGCTTATGGACAACCTTGCTATTGGATCGTTGCTTGCGGGAAGACGCCCCACACCTGTGGTGGTTGCTCCTCCCCCTACTGAAATTGTTCCCTATAAAATACCAGCTGGTATTATCGATTATGTTTTGGCTGATCGTTATGCAGGAGACAGACATCCCGGTGAACACTTGCTATATCTGTCACAACTATGTTCATTATTTAAGCTTGCAGGTGTATCAAGGGAGTTTGTCATGAGGAAATTATTTGCCTTGTCACTGAAAGGAAAATCATTGGAATGGTATAGGCTACTAAATGACTCTCACCTGCTGGAGTGGGAAGAGATCCAGTCTCTCTTTTACTCCAAGTTTTATCCTCTTCATGAAGTCCATGAGAATAGGAATTATGTTTATAATTTTTATCCTCATGACGGAGAGAGCATAGCTCAAGCTTGGGAGAGACTGAAAACGTTAATGCTAAGATGTCCTAACCATGGGCTCCCCAAAGATATGATTATTACTAATTTCTATGCGAGGCTTTCTCGACAGGATAAAGATTTGCTCGACGCTTCCTCTATGGGTTCTTTCACAAACAAAAAGATTGATGCTAAATGGGAACTCCTTGAAAGAATTCAACGCAACACTGAAGATTGGGAGATCGACAAAGGTAAAGAGTCAGGTATAATTTATGAGTATGATTGCATTAAGTCCTTTGTTGAAACTACAAGTTTTAATAAGTTTAGTGCTAAGTTTGGGCTTGATTCTCAACTCCTTGTTGATTTCCTCAAATCTTTTGCTTCACATCTTAATATGCCTAAGGAGAATTGGATCAAGTATCATAAACCTTTTAAAGAGACTTGCAAAGAAAATGAAATTGTTCATGATGATTGCAACATGCATGATCCAATTCCTAAAAATGAAGTTTTATATAAGCATGTTAATTTTTGTGGAGTGGATAGACCTTGTGAAAGGCCTATGATTGAAGAAGAGAAGTATTGTAAGCAACATAAGCATGAAAGAACAATCACTTGGGTCAGAGATTTAAATGAAATTGCTACAGAATTGTGTGACCTTTATCCTTTTACTTGTGAACTTTGCCGTATAGAGGGTCACTTTAATTTTCAATGCATGAACTTTCAAAACATAACTGTTAACCGGTTGTGTGATAACATGATCACCTCTGTTCTTTATGATGAGCTTATGTTATTTTTGATGTGTGAAGAGTTATCAGAAAAGACTTCATGGCTAGATGTTAATGCCATAGGAATAAAAAACACTTTGAAAAATTGCCATCTCTATTATGTTGTTAATTGCCATGAAAATGATTACATAGGTAAGATTATAAAGGAGGGAACTTTACCAAAGTATAAAAATGTCTCTTATATTTCTGCTAATAAAAAGGAGAGTTTCTCCCAAGTTTCCTCTATTGTTTCTAATGATAAACCAGGATATGTGGAGAAGCTTCATATCCAACCACTCCCTCCTAAGGTTAAGAAGAAGAAAAAGAAGAGGAGGAGGAAGAGGAGCAAGAAAGAAGAAGAATTGGTATCAACCTGGCCTGAGCATATTCCTCCCATCAACTTTTATCCTAACGATTGTAAGTTTAAAGAAGAAGGTGAAGTTTATTGCCTTAATTATCATCTTGATGATACGTCCCTAGGTACTATTGAAGATGATTTTGATTATGATATGCATGTTACTTATTGTGATTGGGAAAATGATGATAATGCTACTTATGATCTTGAAAATCTTTTTGGTACCAACTCTGAAAGTGATGATATGGGAAGCTCTAAGCTTGGGGATGATAGGATTGCAAACCCTTTACCCACTAGTGATGTGATAATTGATAATTCTTTTGCTAGTAAGAATAAAGACAACATGATTACAAATATAGTTGCTAGCAATGATAATGCTCTTCTCTACTATGATGATGTCATAACTCCAACCTATAGTGATTACAAAGGTACCTATGACATAAGGAGAAATTATCCTTATGAAACTTGTCATAATCATGGAGGGAATTACTCCCTTATTGAACACCACCCTCCTAATACACAAGTAATCTATAGTGTTCAAGTTGTTTATGATAGTCCTACTCCCACTATTACCAATGAGAAAGATTGTGCTTATGTGGAGAGTAAGAGTACCTTTTTGCATGTGGATCATGGTAACAATGCTTTACGTGATGCTTATATTGTTGATTTCATCCATGATGCCACTGAAATTTATAATGAGAAAGGGAGACTTGGTTCTAAATATCTTAATAATAAGAAGTTTCCTCTCTTTATGGTGAATATTTTGAAGTTATGCTTGTTTTGCCTTCCTATGCTAGTTGCTTTGTGCTTCAAAGAATTATTCTATTGCAATATTCCTATGCATAGGAAGCATGTTAGGCTTAAATGTGTTCGGTATTTGCTGCTTGATGCTCTCTTTTTTTCTTCAGCTCTTATTCCTACGAGAGCATCATTAAAGTCTTAAGCCTATCTTTATGGCTATAAAGAAAGAGCTCTAGGGAGACAACCCTTGTTATGTTTACTTTCAGTTTTAGTGGTCTTGATGTTTGTTACTACTGTAGCAACATCATTGTATCTTTATTTTTCAGCTTTGTGCCAAGTTTAGCCTCTGATTGCAAGAAAGTTCAAAAGTTGTGACGTGCTGTCCAGGAAACAGATTCTGTCCTTGGATAGAAAAATTCGTATAAAATCACCAGATCATCTTTTTGGTCTGAATTTTTTCGACAACGTGCTCTATATAATTTTCTTTCGTGCGTCTGTTTTGAGTTTTTTTATTAGAGTTGCAGAAATGCCCAGGAAAAATCATTTACTACCTGTTGTTCTGTTTTTCACAGATTCTGTCCTGTTTTGCCTTTCCTTCATTTTGCAAACCTAGAGCTTGCTTTTTCTTTGCAAAAACCTTTTGGCAATCTTGAGAAACAGTAGAAATTCAAGAATATCTTTATTTCCAGCAAGGAACAATTATTTTATTATGGGTACTAACCTCGCTAATCAGATTATGATGAGTTATGTATGAAGGGAGTTTTCAAGTGTGCGAGGGAAGAAGATAAAAAGATTCAGGAGTGTCAAACGCTCAAGCTTGGGGATGCCCCCATGCACCCCTAAGAAATATTCAAGGAGACTCAAGCGTCTAAGCTTGGGGATGCCCCCGTGCATCCCCTTCTCCATCAACATTATCAGTTCGTCCTTCGTTCCACTATATTTTAATCACTTCATGTGTTATGTGCTATGCTTGGAGCGTCTTGTTTTAGTTTTCTTTAGCTTTTCATAACGAGTTGGAACTCAGCTTTCTTTATGTGGGAGAGAAACACGCTCCACTTCTACCTAGAACATAACATAGAATTTGCATGTCTATCTTTGCTGTGTGTGTTCTTTGTCTTTTAATAGCTACTATCATGCTTAGCTCTTAACTTTCATGCTTATCTTTTTAAAGAGCTTTTGTTTAGTTGGTTGCTCGAACTCTCTTTAGTTATCATGTTTATCTTATTAAGAGAGTTTGCTTCCGTTGCATTGGTTGATATGTCTATGATAAAGATGCTACGTGCATAATGGCGCTTAGTAGTTCATGTTTTCTTATGGTTAGTCTCAAATAGCTGGGGGGTTCCCAATGTTTTATTGGAGTACCAACATGATTTGTTTGCCTATGATGTGGTATGGTTTAGTAATATCTTCCTCCAAAGAATTTATTTTGATTGACTTGGCGTATGCTCACGCATATTTAAGACTGTAAAGAAAGTCTGTCAAGCCTTGATGATCTTTTGTTTCTGAGTAGCGATATAACTTCCATGCCTGATTCAATGTTGCTTTGTCGCTCTGCATGATTATGACCGTCATTGCTCTCTTAGTTGGTCGCTCCCCGTCTTTTGCTAACCTTCGCCTGTACTAAGCGGACTGACTGCTTGTGCATCCACATCCTTTTAATCCAGTTATGTCATATGAGTCCACCATATCTTCCTACATGGTATTTACCTGCCATTCCTAACGGAGACTTGCATGTACCATCTCGAAATTATTCAAAGAAAAAGCATTCCTATTTTGTGCCTCTGTTTTAAGTTCATGAGGAAGTAGTAGTTAATTCATGATCTTTTTAAGTTGGACAAGCTTCACCACGGGATTGCATGTATAATGTGCAAACCCATAATACGAGAAGGAACTGGCATTGAGTGCGCCCGGCTCAAAAAGATAATATAACAAACAAACCCTCCTTCACGCTTTGTTCATGAGAAATCAGAAAACTTTGGCAGTGATAAACAAAGGAGATTAAGAGGATGTGATCGTCCTCATTCGGGAGCCGTTCCTCGAAACTTGTCCATCTCAAGAAGTGATTGAGTTGTCTGCTAGCATTCGTTGACGAAACATGCATGATCTAAAAAAATTATTACCTCTGTTTTAAAACCAAGAGCTCTGGTACATGTTTTGTTTTTGTTTCCGACTACGGGTTTTCAACCTTGCCAACAAAAGCCACGGTTCGAGAGTCTCCACCTTCTTTTAAAAGCACCAACTACTGAGAGCATGATTGTCATTCTGAGTGTAATGTGCATTGTTCCAAAGTAGCATTGTCTTTTGCATGATTGTGATATCGTTTATTTTGAAATCATTGTATCTAGTCATCACTTAAACCTTGGAGGTGCCCCTGCATTTATGTTTTGCTTCACTAAAGGGGCAAGCTAGATATCACTTTATCATATTTGCACATCATGTTCATTACAAATCTATTTGATGTTTCAATATCATATTGTAAAACTTTCAGTTCTTTGTGATTTTCTTGTGAGGCAACTTAATTACTATAGATTCATTGTCTCAGTAAGCTTTTGTCATATGACTATGAAAAAGTCCTATATGGTTAATAGCATGTCACCACAGAAATTATTCTTGTTATCATTTACGTACTCGAGGACGAGCAGGAATTAAGCTTGGGGATGTTGATACGTCCAAAACGTATCTATAATTTATGCTTGCTCCATGCCTCTTTTGGGTGATATTGCTATGTTATTTATACACTTCCATACACTTTTGATCATATTTGGACTAACCTATTAACTCAGTGCACCCCAGTGCCAGTTTCTGTTTTTGGCTGTTTTTGTATTTCAGGTTTTCACATTACGAGAACTGCAAGAAAAAATCCTTTAAAAAATCAGCGTTCCGGAAGCTTCCATGCGGCCAAAGTAGGGCCGGAGGGGACCCACAGGGGCTCCAGGTGGCCTGCCCACGCGCCCCCCTGGCCGCGTGGGGGGGGGGCGCCTGGGCACCCCTGACCCCCTCTGATGCCCCCTTTGGCATATATTTACACCGTGTCGCGGAAACCCTGATTCCAGACCCCTTTTCTCCAGACGCGATTCCGATCTCCGCCGCCATCGCCATCAAGCTTCGGGGGACCAGAATTCCTGCGCCGGCACCCTGCCGGGACGGGGAAGTGCCCCCGGATTCATCTCCATCGACGTTGCTTCCTCCCTCCCTGATGCGGGAGTAGTTCCTCCTCGGGGCTGAGGTTCTTACCAGTAGCTATGTGGTCAATTCTCTCTCCCATGATGTGATCTTCGTTGTGATCATAGGCTATGTTAATCTAGGGCGATCCCATGATATTTCCCCTTCATCTATGTATTGGATTGATGTACTCACTTGTCTTTATCTAGTATAATCCCCGAGACCAAGGTGACATCGGTCTATTGGACATGGATTAGAACAATATTTTCATGAGTGATTTCCTCTCTTGTGTGTTGATTGAAGATTGAGAGTCTCTTGGTGCTTGTCTTTGACTATCCTTTAGATATATTGTGGTGATTGTGGGACTCTCTTTGGATGGCCGCGGTGACATTGGGAAATCCTTAGATTGAGAACTACGAACTTTGAGGTGTGCTTTTGTAGCCCTACATAATTCTCGTCCTCTCTTCACCACGAAGGAATGACCTCCGAGTGCGTCCCCTTTGCATGTTTTATGGGAAATATCATGTGATTCGATTATGTTAATGTTGTTGGGAGTTGCCACTAGTGAAAGTATGAAGCCTAGGCCTTGTTTCCACCATTGCAATACCATTTGTGCTCACGTTTACCACTTGTTTGCTTGCTGCACTTTTTATTATAGATTTATATTACTTTGTTTTGCCATCCATATCACTTGCCATTTAACATCTCTTCGCCAAACTAGTGCACCTATACATCTAACAAGTGTATTAGGTGTGTTGGGGACACAAGAGACTTCCTGTATCTTAGTTGCAGGGTTGCTTGAGAGAGACCATCTTCAACCTCTACTTCCCTGAGTTCGATAAACCTTAGGTCATCCACTTGAGGGAAATTGCTGCTGTCCTACAAACCTCTGCGCTTGGAGGCCCAACATAGTCTACAAGAGTAGAAGCGTGTGTAGACATCAGTGCGGTGGCTCGGGAGGAGCTCGGCGATGGGACGAAGGGGCTCGAGGCGAGCGGGGCGGCTGGCGCGCGCTGCGGCCGTGGCGCTCGGGCCCGGTTCACGGCTCGGGCGGACCTCACCGTGGGCCTGGCGGGCCAGCGCGGGGAAGGGAGGTGGGTGGAGCCACTTGGCGGCGGGGAGAGGTGAGAGGTGGCGGCTGGTGGCTGGGTAGCTGCGGAAAACGAGGAGGAGGCCTAGGGTTGCCATTTTTGGCATGGGGAGGGGCTATATATAGCAAAATGCTAGGGTTTGGTGGGTTTGGAGGGGTTTTAGAGCCCTCCGATCGCGATCTGACGGTCCGGAGCGGAGGGGGAGTTAGGCAGGCCTAGTGGGCTGTGTAGGAGAGGCCTCGGGCTTAGAGAAAAGAATAGAGGGAGAGGCCCACGGGGGTTTTCGGAGACCGAAAATGTCCCACGTTTAGACCGCTACTAGTGCCGCTATATATATCCGTTGGGCTATCAAACGAGCTCCGAATGCGATGAAATTTGGCAGGCGGCCTGTCTACACTATAATAAGACCACATGCCAAGTTTCAACCCATTCCGAGAATGTTTTTCGGCCACTCACAAAATAAATATTCGGAGGCACCGCGGGCGCGTGCAAGTGTGTTTGGGCTCAGAACGGACAACGAAAAGGATGAGGGGACTCGGGCGGATGCAAGTTTTGAAAACATGCTGATGCAATGCACACGATGACATGGCAACATGCAACACGCAAGCAGATGACATGGCAACGACAACGAATAACTGACTGACACCTGGCGCACCGGTCTTGGGGTGTCACAGTCTTGCGAGTACTTCAGATGAGTACTCGCGGATGCTTTGCTTCCTTTTCCCCCTACTTTCTTCTTTCCGAATGTTGCGATCGGATGATGGAGCCCCGGAGCTAGCTGACCCCGTTGATGAATACTACTACCCCGACATTTCCTGCTACTATGTGGAGACCACCGACGACCAAGAGTACATAGGAGGCCCCCAGGCAGGAGGCCTTGCCTTTTCGATCGTTGTTGCTTTTGTGCTAGCCTTCTTAAGACAAGCTTGTTTAACTTGTGTCTGTACTCAAATATTGTTGCTTCCGCTAACTCATTTGTATTCGGGCTTCTGTATTCAAGCCCTCGAGGCCCCTGGCTTGTAATATAAAGTTTGTATGACTTTATTTTGTGTCAGTTGTGTTGCGATATCTTCCCGTGAGTCCCTGATCTTGATCATACACAGTTACATGTATGATTAGTGTACGATTGAATCGGGGGCGTCACCCCCCATTGCCTCACGCTTGCTATATACACTTTAGCCCCGGCCATAGCCGCATTCATTCTCCTCAGTTTCTTTCTCCTCTTTCGCACCACTCCCACAATGGCCTCCTCGCGCGCCAAAGCTCTCTGGGACGGCCTGTCGCCGAAGCAGAAGAAGGAGATGGCCGCTGTTGCCACCGACTGGCAGGGGCAGGCGGCCGAAGGCCGTTGACGTCCCAATGTAGGACACGATCGAAGACGAGCCAATGACACCCTTCTCGCCGGTGCATTGCACCATGACCATCGGCGAAGTCCGTGCCCATTACGTGTACTTAGTGCGGTAGGCGCATTTTCGTGAGGTGCGGCCGGCGCCGCCTACAACCTTGGCCTCCTCCAGGAGCACCAGCTGGTGGAGGAGCAACTTAACGCCGACAGGGAGATCACACCGGACATGGACGTGGCGGAGCGGGCGACGCTTCTCGAGTCGCACCACTCCTACCGTGAGATCCGCCTCGCCCACTAGCGGTACAACCAATGACAGGAGGAACTAAAGGTCGCCTACAAGGAGCTCGATGAGGTGTGTGGCAAGACCAATGACGAGGCGGAGGACATCATCGACTCCGCTGTGGCAGCGCCACACGATCACGACAAATAAGCCGACACGTTCGCGGGCACCGCCCCAGCGAGGAAGATGTGCATGGTAGGTCATTGTCGCTCGGGGTCCCAAGAAGGCCACCGCTCCTCCCCTCCCGTTGAAGCCAGGCTTGGTGGGCTGAACATCAGAGTCGATTAGTCGCTTAATGGCGATGTTGAGGTAGGCAGCTTCACTTCTCGGGTCCCAAGAAGGCCGTCGCTCCTCCCCTCCCGTTGAAGCCAGGTTTGGTGGGTTGAACATCGGCAGTCGATTAGCCGCTTAACAGTGATGTTGAGGCAGGCAGCTTCACTTCTCGGGGCTCCGGAGGCAGAGCTGGAGAGCACCGAGGCGGAACTGGAAAAGCCGAAGCTTCAGTTCTCAGGGCTCATGGCCGGACACGGAGAACGGGTGCCATCGATCAATTAGATTAGGTAAATTAATTATATCTCCATAGTCGGACGAGCTTAGTTTAAGTATGTCTGAAAGGTAATGAAACCCAACATGTTTACATAAAATCCATCATGTTTATATGAAATCCGGTCGTGTGTGCACAAATTTCGTCCGGTTAGTACAAATAGTACTTGAAATGTATGTAGACAACATTGGAAGCCATCAGTGTGCGTGGACTGGTCTGTAATTTGCCGTTAGAGATGCCCTTGATAGATGCTCTGAGAGCATCTACAGCCGGGCGCCTCAAACCCGCCTCATACGGACTAGCGGGCCGCCTGGTCACTGAGCGGTCATGATTTTTTGACCTAGACGCCCCCCCTCAAATGCACCTCAAATGCCCGGGCTGACCAACACTCCTCATATCCAACCCAGATATGAGACGGGTATGGGGGCCCACCCGCCACGTAGGACTGACAAAGGGGTCCCACGCGGAAACCCGACG
Source organism: Secale cereale (assembly GCA_902687465.1). Lineage (NCBI taxonomy): Eukaryota > Viridiplantae > Streptophyta > Magnoliopsida > Poales > Poaceae > Secale > Secale cereale. The sequence continues at coordinate 346,182,468 of LR738713.1, forward strand.
GTCCGACGGATGGCTCCTCCGTCGTTGCGGTGTGAACGCCGCGTGGCGTCGCTCCGGCTCGCCATCCGAGTCCAAATCTTCCTATTTAAGGGCTTGTTTGGGACTGCTCCGCTTCACCAAAATCAGTTTCACTCCACCAAATCCACTTTGGAGCAGTTTCATACAGAAGTTGTAGCACTACCAAAGATAATGTTTGGCTTCCATGTAGCTCCAGCTTCAAGAATGGAAAATTTGGTGGAAAGGATCTATTTGATTGGATGAGAGTGGAGAAACGAAGGGGTATCCACTTACTGGTGGCAGTGGTGGGTAATTTCCCCCCAACTCTAGCTTCTAGAATTTTTTGGAGCACCCCCTGACGAGCTTCATAAAAAACTGGGAGTTGTACCTCAGATTCTAGTTTTTCTGTGGAGCGGCATATCGTGGAGCTACCTCGTTTGGCTTGAGTTTTCTGGAGCGGAGCTGAATTTTAAGGAGCAGAGCAGTCCCAAACATGCTCTAACCCGACCGATGTCCCGCAACCCTAGCCCATCCACCTCCCCCTCTCCGTGCCGCCAGTCCGAGCCCTTCCACCGCCTCCCTCTCCCGCTCCAGCGCTCCGCCCACGCTCCGGTGCTCCGCCATGGTCCGAAGTAAGATCACCTACTACGCAACACTCACGCCAAAGCGTCAGTACGAGATCCAGCAGGAGATCTAGGTGAGACAAGCCGCGCGTGCCACCCGCATCACTATCGGGCTGCCTCCGGACTCACTGGAGCCGGAGGAGGAGAAGCAGAGGGAAGAGGAGGTAGAGGAGCTGGCTCTGATGGAGGTGGATGATGTAACACCCAAGATGCGATTCTATCCTGATCACGTGATACACTCGTGATTGGGGCACAACCGCATTTCGGGCGCTTAGCAAGATGGATATCATTACATCATACCATTACATAAATGCATGGGGATACATACAAGTCATACAAGTCACATGTATACCACATCACCATACACAAGACATCCGACTACGGATGCAAACATGAAAAGCACAACGACATCCATCCTGCTATCCCAGGCTGCCGACCAGGAACCTAACCCAAGACTGACAAGGAAGAAGAACTCCAACACAAAATAACATCGCTCTCACGTCAAGTCATCGGAAACCTGCACCTGCAACTGTTGTTGTAGTATCTGTGAGCCACGAGGACTCAGCAATCCCATAACCATGGGTATCAAGACTAGCAAAGCTTAAAGGGTACGGAGAGGTAAGTGGTGAGGTTGCAGCAGCGGCTAAGCATTATATGGTGGCTAACTTACGAGTACAAGAATAAGATGAGCATTTACGCAAACGGTCGCAAACTAGTAAAGACCACTAAGGGGTCCTATCTACTTACGTCCAAACATAACTCGGCTGTGTTCTCTTCTCAACATGAAAAGAGACGGTCACGGTTACTCACGCAGTTGGTGTATTTTATTTCGAATCATGTTTCAAGTTCTCTACAACTGGATATTAACAAATTCCAGCCTGCCACATAACCATGGGCACGGCTTTCGAAAGATCATAACCATGCAGGGGTGTCCCAACTTAGCCCATAACAAGCTCTCACGATCAACAGAGGTAAAAACCCTTTATCTTAGGGAAGGCCCGAGCTTCCTCGGAATCCCGGTGCACAAGTTCTTCGAAGAAAGGAAAACTAGCCCAAGGAGATCTCCCGGTGAGTCGAAACCCGTGTCCAGAGTCGCACGCTCTCCATCTACGGACTCATCCGTCTATGCGAAGTGGACGATAGCCAATCACTCGAGTTGCCCCGAGGTGGCACCGCCGACTGCTAGGTAGGTGGGCCAACACTCAAGTCGAGCACTGGCCTCGGGGGGTTGAATTAATAAACCCTCGGGTTAATTACCCCCTCGGCAAGTTTAGTTATTAGGCAAATGGTAAAACCAATGTTGGATCTCCTTGGGAAAGCTTTACTTTAAGCAAAGAAGCAATGGGGTCCCATAACCCCAACCATGTAAGGAACGCAAAATCAAGGAACATAACACCAGATTATCGGTTCTTAAGGCGGCATGAGTGGAACAAAACACCGAGCAAAAGGCCAAGCCTTCTGACCATTGCCATGTATATAGGTGCATTAATTTAATATAAGAAATATTGTGATATTCCAACAATCCAAGTTCCGACATGGAGCAATCTCCATCTTCACCTACAACTAACAACACTATAAGAGGGGCTGGGCAAGCGCTAACATAGCCACACAACGATTTGCTGGGATGGTGTTTCATGGCAACAATGAGAGGCTGAACATGGCAATGAGACAACTAGCATGGCAGTGATAGTAATGAGATCCAAGGTGACGGTCATCTTGCCTGAGATCCCGCAAGGAAGAAGAACGAGTCCATGAAGAAGAAGCCACGAAGACGAACAAGCGTAGATGAACGAATCCTTACAACTCCGGAACGAAACCGAAGCTAACGAGAGAAGCAAACCGGAAAGAAGCAAACAACATGGTAAACACACATATCATAACCATGGCATGATGCACAAACAAGTATGATGCATGTCCGGTTTAATGATTCATGGCATGGCAAAGTGCACAAACAAAACTACAAGTTAAGTGGAGCTCAATATGCAACGAGTTGCATATCGACGAAACACCACATTATATTATTTAGCTTGATTTCGTTTATATACTAGACAAGATTTAAAGGTTGGTTAACATGGCAAGAGGTGAAGCATAATAAAAGTACACTACCTAAACAATTTAATAGAGGCCGAAAATAACAACAACAATTCTGAAAAATCCCCGCACGTCATTTATCAATTTTAATGCAAAGAACAATTTTAACCATTTAAATGTTGTTAACATGATGCGGATGACATATTCAAGTTTCATGCATTTTTTTATTAAAAGTTGACATGAGCATTTGTCACCGTGGTAGAAAGAAAGGGGTGCCACGGCGGCGAATCCGAAAATGAAGCCGCAACAACATTTCGGTTCCGACAACTCGTCGAGATGTCGGTGCAAAAGAAGGATGGCCTGAGCGAGTCATGCAAGGATATGGGGTGATCCGGGGTACCGGGTTCCCATGTGCCGATGGCAGAAAATTAGGGTCGTGCACGAAATAATTCGGACGCGACTCGAACATGAGCATCTCATACAACATGCATTCATTCGCGGGTCGTCATCTCGGCAGTATACCTTCGAAGCGTGCGTTTCGGAGGGCGTCGAGTTCGACGGAAGAGGTACACGTTTCGAAGAGGAAGTAGTCGTTCTCGGATGTCGTGGAAGTAGTGGTACTCGCGGGCTTGTCGGATCCATTCGACGGTAGTCGTACACGTACATGTATGTTCATGTCGTCGACGTCGTGGTACTTGGGGTCTTCGGACTTGCCGGTCTCGGTTCTTGCGACGGTAGTGGTACACGGTGAACTCCAAGATGGTCTTGACGATTCTGGACACGGCGGTAGAGGTACTTGGCGTCGACGTGGCCTCCGGGTTACTTGTAGGTCCAGCAAGCGGAAACAATTTGAGGCGGTCACGGTCTCGACAACAAGTCTTGGCGACCCAAAACTCCAGGAGCGGAGGTGCACAGAGGCAGCGAGGCGGGGTCCTAGTGGACGGACGAAGCAGGCAGAGGTGGGGATGACGACTGGCGAGGAAGAGGCTGCAGCGAGCTGGCAGGGGACGGGTTGACGCGGGCAGCTCCTCAAGCAGAGAAGAAGCCGACAATGGCTGGGGCGTCGAGGACCTCAATGCCATGGGGACGAGGTGGTCCCGTTGGTTGGAGAAGGAGGGCACGGGCAGGGAGGCCCTGGTTGTGGTCGCCGGAGTGGCTGGACGGCGCTAGTGAAGGCGGGGCCGTGCCGTGGTCGAAGGACCGCAGGGGCGGGCGGAGCAGAGGAGCTCCGGCGAGCTCCTGTAAGATGCATCCACGGCAAGGGGCGGTCTCCGCCGCAGCGTGGAGGGCTCGAGTCCCTGGCGCGGGGTGGAGAGGTCGGCGGGGTAGAAGAGGAAGACCGCGATGACGGGCCGGAACCGGGGCAGCAGCACGCGGTGCCGGAGGAGAGGGTCGGGTGTGGCAGCACTGAAGGAGGTCGGGCGGCGCGGGCGCGCGACGGCGGCGCAGGCAGGTGAGCGAATGGCGTGGCGCCCGGATGCGGAGGAGGGCCGACGAGGGGAGGGGCGTGGGAGGCAAGGGATCGAGCGGGGCTTCCCTGTGCGGCGCATGGTGGAGTGGGGAACGAGAGGGAGAGGTCGATCGGGGGGGAGGGGATAAGGAGAGGTACATGCTAGGGTTAGGACGGGGCCAGATGGGCCTAGGCCTTGGGATGGAGATGGGCCGGCATGGCTGCGCTGCTCTCCTTCCTTTCTCTTTCTTCTTCTTTTGCCAAAACAACATAACTCCGAAGAAAAGAAAGAGAGGGTTCGAGAAAGAGTTCGTGCACTGGACAATTTTCCCTGGACTTATTTAAACACATGTGATCCAAGAAAAATAGTTGTGGGCATGATTGAAAGATGAATTCAAACTTATTTGAATTGATTTCAAATAGTTTGAACAAGGACTAGTTCTTAGAAGTGTCCAAAAATGCTCGGATTTTTGGAGGAACCTCGATAAAATGGATAAGGATTGTGGACAAGATTTGAAGGTGAAGCTTGAAGCAAAAGAGGCATGAGAATATTTGCAAGTGTGTTTTGGTGATTCCAAATTAATGGAATAATTATTATAGCTCCCTAATAATATTGGGAGGGTATGTTTTAAAGAGAAAACACCATGTGAATTCCCTCTATTTAAATAGAACAACGATCTATGCAATTTATTTAGTTGAGAATAAAAAGGGTTGCATGATGACATGATGCAATGCACAAGATGATATGAAGAAAGCAGTTGACAAACAAACAAATCACACAACGGAACTCCGAATAGCTGGAAGTCTTCTGGAGCGTCGGTCTCGGGGTGTCACAACACTCCCCTACTAACAAGAGATCTTGTCTCGAGATCTTAGGAACGAGACGGAAGGGAAACATGAAGAACAAAGTTCTTCTTAGGGAAAAGAGTGAAACCAAAGAACCTTGAGGGTTGAATAACTTGAAAGAAAGAATACAATGGAGATGAACAAGATTGAGAAGCTTCGTTACAAAGCGGAACAAGGAAGAGTGCGAGAGCATAGACGGTTGAAAGACAATAACCAAGAGCTTAACGACCGAAAAGAATATAGAACTGCACCGATATCACGAGATAGCCACGGAACAAAATGAAAGAGTTTGGATAGGACACCGGTTGAACATGGAAGGAATAGAATATGAACTTGAAAAGATTGAATGATCTCTGACGAGAAACAACACAATGCCTCCGGACGAATTGATAAGAGTGAAATGAAAGAACGGATAAGAGAGACATAGGGACCACTCCGATTAAGCGGGATATCCAAGCAATAAGAACCATGAAATTTGAACAAGACTCCGGTTGAACATGATTGAAATAGAGCATGAACTTGAGAAGGTAGAATAATACTTTATAAAAGGAACAACACCAAGCCTCCAGAAAAAATTAAAAGATTTGAATGGCAAGAAAGGAGAAGAAGATGGCAACTTCAATCACAAACGCATTTGAAAAAGCATCTTCAGCAGAAAGGCTTGAACGGAGTTGTTGAGAAAATCAACAACAAAAGAATTTAGCTTTATGTGGACTTATTGAAATCATCCAAAACTTGAGGTTAATTTTCGCCGCTGCCAACTGATTGAAAAAATATTAGATGAAGGAAGAAATGCAAGACTCCATTGAAAGAATACTGAGAATTATTTGCACTTCGAGACGCAAGAAGAATAAAGCTTGAGCTGATCCACATGAATTTGATGAACACTTGAAGAATGATTTGAATCACAATGAACCACAATGAAGAACTCCGGTCATAAAAAGATGATGATGTCGGATGGGAGTATGAAAAGAATAAGAATAAAGCCTTGCGAAGATTTAAATGGAGGTTCCGACGAGATAGCTGGAAGTCTTCTGGAGCGTCGGTCTCGGGATGTCACAGAGGAGGCAAAGGAGGAGGAGCAGCCGGAGCCAGAGCTGCATGAGCAGGAGCTGTCGGGGTTCAACATGGAGCAAGTGGAGGCGGAGTTCGCTATCGCCCAAGCGAAGGAGATGGCAAAGCAGCAGGCGATCCTGGAGTCCATCCAGAATGAGGTCTGTGTGGAGGCCAATCGGGCACTCCTCCAGCAAGAGCAGGCGGCGTCCGACGCGCTCTTCGGCAAACTTGACTCGGAGATAGAGGAGGAGGCCGGAGCAGAGGCGCCAGAGGAGTCGGAGCTGCAGTTGCCGCCCATGTTGCTGGAGCCGAGCACGAAGATCGTGGACATCTCCAACAATGAGTAGCTAGGTGATCAACATAGTATGTAGGTTTATTTTGTTTGCATGTCTTTACATGAATTTAAGAATCTAATATGAAATGTCTGTATATAGCTACTGAAATCCACGATCGTTTTGAGCCTTTGAGGGGCCATATTTGCCAATCGGATGCTCTAACGCAGAAAACTTAGAGCATCTCCAGCCGCGCCCCCAAGAAGGCCCCCCCAGGCGATTTTTCGGCCGCCGGCGCCAAAAATCGGCCCAGTCGCGCCCCCAAGAGCCCATTTTTCGCCGGCTCGGGCCGAAATTGGCACCGGCGGACCGAACCCGAACCCGGCGCGCTTGGGGTCGCTCGGGGGCGCCGGGCGAATCGTTTTTCGCGCGAAGAGCCGCTGGCCCGCCGCGTCAGCGACTCAACTCTCTTCTCGCCGCTTCGTCGTCCTCATCGCCTCGTTTCCCACGGCGAATCAATGCCAAAGCTGCGCGCGCTGCCGCGCCGGTCAGCCTCCATTGATGCCTCACGAGCGGCGCAGTGAAGGCCGGGCGACGCACGTCCCCTCGGCCGCCACGCCATCACGCCACGCGTAACGCGCCGGCCAAGCCTACCACGCGGCGCCTCCGCCTATATAAGCCGACCGCCAACGCGTCGGAGAATCGCACAGATACTCCACCGCCAACGCGCCCATTTCTCCCCCCTTCCTCCTCTCGCCGCCTCCAGTTGAGAAGCATGGCCGAGCGCTTTCCAGGCGACGGCGCGGCGGCGAATGGCTTCGGGCGCCGCCATCTTCACCGGGACGAGGCTCGCCTCCTTTTCGAGGCCGAGTACCCGGTCCCGCCGGACATGTGGGTGCCCGGGGCTTGGAGGATCAGCGCCGGCGGCGTGCCGGTGCCACCGCCACCCACCGGGGCGGCGCAACGTGCGGAGATCACATGTATCCGCGCGTCCCTGCCGCATGCGGCGAGGGAGGGGCCCCGGTACGTCCCCGACAGCCCGATCTGGGAGCCCTACTTCCGCCGCCGTCACGCCGAGCAGCTCGAGGCCACCAACGGCGTCGTGCCCTCCGGCAGGCTCAACTCCGAGGGCCGGCGCCGGTGGTGGGGCATGCCCGGCCGCACGTTGGAGTCCGTCCTCGAGTACATCGAGGGCGGCAACACGCCGCGCCTCGAGTACCCCGCTCCCCCGTCCTTCTCACGCCGCCGTGGAAGCTCCTGGACGCCGAGGCGCATCGAGCCCGGGGCGTCCTCCTCCTCGTCCGGCCGCTCGTTGGGCTCTCCCCGCCTCCGCCCGTCAAGCCGGAGCCCCATGACACGCCTGTCAGCGCGCGTACCCGCAGCTCCGGCGTCCTCGTCGAGCCCAAGTCGGAGCCCGGCCTCCCCGCGGAGTACGAGGAGATAGCCCGGCGCGGCTTCTCCGACGAGGACGCCCTGCGGTGGTCGCGGGACGACTACCTCCGCGACGAGATGGTCCGGCAGTGCCGGGCCATGGATGAGATCGCCGCCCGCAAACGTGGGCGCGAGGACGAGCACGGCGTCGTGGTCCTCGATAGCGATGACGACGACGACGCCCCCGGCCCGTCCAACCCGCCGCGCCAACCGGGGGAGGGATGCAGCAGGGACGGCGGCGGCGGAGGCGGGGACAACGACGACGACGACGCCGACTACACGCGGTTCTACCACCTCCTCGGCATGTAGAACTGCAAAGGCGGACGGCGGGCGGCGAGGTAGACGGCGAGGAGCGGCGATGGAGACGGCGGGGGCAGCCCGTGCTAGTTTTTTCTTATTTTCGTAAAATATGTTTAAATTTGAACGAACTCGCTGATGTTTGCGTTAAATTTGAGACGTGTTTGCGCCGTAAACGATTTTTTCAAAAAACTGGGCGTCGCGACTGGGGGCATCACGCCCCCAATGCGCGATTTAGCGCCGGTGCGCCCAGGAGCGATTTTTAGCCCCTCCTCGAGGGCCAATGGGTGGAGATGCTCTTACACACATTCCACACAGTATAGCAAACTACCAGCGAAAAACCCGTTCCCAAACGAACCGGCGATTAAAACCCATCGCGATCTGGTGCGGTGGCCTCTCCCGTCGCCATTCCCCCGGCCCCGACTCCAGCGCCGCCGCGCACCCACTCCCGCTCCCCACGATGCGGCACCTCCTCCTCTCCCGTCTCCTCCGCCGCGCCTCCTCCCCCTCCCAGCCTCACCACAACCTCCAACTCATCCGTGCTCTCTCCTCCTCCCCTCTCCCGGCCTCCGACACCGACCTCCGCAAGTACGCCGGCTACGCTCTCCTCGTCCTCGGCTGCGGCGCCGCCACCTACTACTCCTTCCCCTTCTCGCCCGACGCGCTCCACAAGAAGGCCGTCCCCTTCAAGTACGCGCCCCTCCCCGACGACCTCCACACCGTCTCCAACTGGAGCGGCACTCACGAGGTCCACACCCGCGTCCTCCTCCAGCCCGACTCCATCCCGGCGCTCGAGGATGCCCTCGCCACCGCCCACAGGGAGCGACGCAGGCTCAGGCCCCTCGGCTCCGGGCTGTCCCCCAATGGCCTCGGGCTCTCCCGGGCCGGCATGGTCAACCTTGCGCTCATGGACAAGGTGCTCGACGTCGATGTCAAGAAGAAGACCGTCACGGTGCAGGCCGGGATACGTGTCGCCGAGCTCGTCGATGCGCTCCGAGAGCATGGGCTCACACTGCAGAACTTTGCGTCCATTCGGGAGCAGCAGGTCGGCGGCATCATTCAGGTCTGTTCGATTCGGGAAAGCCATTCCCTCCATACATGCAAGTAACTCTATTCATGAATTTTGATATTACAGTGAAAATCGGCAAAATCACTTGGCACAAATTTGTTTGAAGATGCTATATGGCATGCTTCACATTTGCAACAGTTACTGTTATATTCACATACAAGCAAGAAAGCACCGTCTCATAGGCTGTTGCAGGGAAAGACACTTAATGTGGAAATAATCTATTGATCTACAGATGACATTTGACAAAACGTTTGCATGTATTGTACTGGTAGATTCGGTTCATGTCCTTGCACATATGGGCTAGATGGACCTTTTTAGTTTACAGACAGATCAATCAGCAGAAAATAGTTAATAAGATTCAAGGCTATCTTTGGCCGAGTCTTACCATTTGATTAGGTCTTTCTTCTTTATATTTCTTATCTCTAATACTTGAGATTCGAGAGGATATAATTTATTTTAATGTATACTTTATAAGCTTATTATTTGTTTTAAATTTAATTGCACATGGTTATGTTTACCATCTGCAGATGTTTTTGATGTTCGTTTAACATAGAACCATGTAGTTCTATTTAAAAAAAAAACTATGTAGTTCTATTGAAGATTGAAGACTGCTTTGATTAATATTGCCCTTTTTCGGAGGAACAAACATTTGCTCAAAGGAGCTGTGAATAGGATATTAGTTATGGTTATGGATAATTCTCAACACCTTTTGTACATGCACTATGCAAGGAGTTGTATCGGTGATATTTGGTAGTATTAGAATGAAAATTGGAAAATCATTTGGCTCAAATTTGATTGAAGATATTGGATGAAATGCTTCACATTGGCAACAATGCAGTAGTTACTGTTTTATCCGCATAAAAGCTAGAAAGCATCGCCTCATAGCCTGTTGCAGAGATTCAAACGTGCTTAATGTAGCAACAGGTAAGTGTTCCGGAGAGTGGCAAAACTTTCACGTTAATTTTACTTGGAGATTCAGTTCATGTCCTTGCACATTGCACATGCTACCAGAAGGGCTAGAGCGGTATTTCTAGTTCAGACACATCAATCAACAAAAAATGGTTAATAGACCCTTTTTAGATTTCTTACCCAGAAGTTCTCCAATACTTGAGGTTTGCGAAGAAAATAGACTTAATTTTCTTTTCATAAGGGGGGATTCTCTAAGCCTTGTCTTTGTTATATATTCATTGCACATGCTTACTAATTTTTACCAGCTAGAAATGTTTTTGACATTCTTTGTAACATGGAATTCCACGTGTTTCTACTGAAAATTGAAAACCTCTTTCGTAGTATTGCCCATTTATTGCGTGAGAGAGATAAGTATATTTGCTGTAAGGAGCAATGAGTAGAATGTTAGTTATGAACAGTTCTTATGGCATCCAAGTAGCTATGTACTGCCATTTGTTTTCACTGTGTATACCAGCTTTTATGCGTGCTTAACTGCGTAGCATCTGAATATGTATTCCCAACTTTTCTCGCCCTACTGCTTGAGGGATCTAATTGCTTTATTGGTATTGCTCTAACTTGTGTGAATGAAGCTTAACATCCACTAATTTTCAGTTTGGACATAATATGAATATGCATAACTAATTTCAAATGTCAAATTCTTGATTGCCTACAGGTTGGTGCCCATGGCACTGGTGCGAGATTGCCTCCAATTGATGAGCAGGTTATTAGCATGAAACTGGTTACTCCTGCCAAAGGGACAGTAGAGTTATCAAGGGAGAAAGATCCTGATTTGTTTTATCTTGCCCGCTGTGGACTTGGTGGCCTAGGAGTCGTTGCAGAAGTTACTCTTCAGTGTGTAGAAAGACACCAACTTGTTGAGCATACTTTTGTTTCTAATGCAGATGAAATCAAGAAAAACCACCAGTAATGCTACACATCTCAGTTGATTAGTTTGTACAGTTCTATTATCTTTTACTAGAGGAATGCCTAACTCCTTGCTTTCCTGCCGTTTTCAGGAAATGGCTTTCCGAAAACAAACATATCAAGTACTTGTGGATTCCATATACTGATACAGTTGTCGTTGTCCAATGTAATCCTCCTTCAAGATGGAAAACTCCAAAGTTGATATCAAAATATGGAAAGGATGAAGCCCTACACCATGTTCGCGTCCTTTACCGAGAGTCATTGAAGAAATATAGGTGCGAACACTAGGCGTGGTTCGATATATAAATTGTGCTGCTTCCTGATTTTCTGTATGGGAACTTCTTCATAACTCTTTCTAGGTTAACAGGAGAGCACATTACAAGTACTCTTACATTTTTACTGTGTGTGCACTCGACTACTAACAAACTACACTTCAATTTTCTACACTTCGCAGATATTCCTTTGTACCTGATTACATGAATGAATCAGCTAAATATTCCCTTGTTTAGAAACTGAAATGGTAGGAGCAAGTGATTTTACTCTGGCTACCAACTGGCCGTGGTGTTTTTAGCTTGCTCATAAATGTTTTAGTCTGAATTTGACCTTTCTAGCTTGTGACCCTTGTCACTTTGTTGCGAAGAGTTGTGTATGTCATAAGTTATACAATTAGTGTCAGGTGGAACCTTTTTAGGCATTCGGTTGTGCTAGACAATGATAGACAAATTGGAGGTGTATGCAGCCAAGTAAAATACTGAATATATGTTAGAACCATTTGCAGGTTTACTCAAAGGAGCTAATTTTGAATTTATTTGCACTAAAGCTTTGCTCGGGAATAGCAGATTTTTGTTTGTTTTGGTTTCTAGCTTATGCCACCTTATAGATGCTTTTCAGAACTGAAGCCGAGAGTAAAGACCCAGCAATAGATCTACTTTCATTTACTGAATTGAGGGATCAATTGCTCGCCCTTGATCCTCTGGATAAAGATCATGTGATCAGAATTAATAAAGCAGAAGCTGAGTATTGGAAGAAGTCTGAGGGATATCGCATGGGCTGGAGTGATGAAATACTAGGTTTTGATTGTGGTGGACAGCAGTGGGTTTCTGAAACCTGCTTCCCTACAGGAACTCTAGCGAAGCCAAACATGAAGGATTTACATTATATGGAGGAGTTGCTACAGTTGATTGAGAAGGAAGATATACCTGCACCTGCACCTATTGAGCAGCGTTGGACTGCCCACAGCAGGAGCCCCATGAGTCCGGCATCAAGCTCTGAAGAAGATGACATATTTTCATGGGTAACTTGTTCTTCTGCCACATTTTATTGTTGTGTTAATTAGCCTTGCTGTTTCCATCATTCACCTAAAGCTTTTTTTCTACTCACAACAAACATGTCTGCATCTGTCTTGTATGTGAGGGATCATATCTCTTGCAGATTGCTTGAAAATCAGGCATGTGAATTACGAAAGTTCTAAAGTTATACCGAACTCAGGGGAGGGCATGTTTTATTTCCATGCAAAAATTTAAGACTAAACTCAATTCAGATTTGCAAGATATCAAAAGGCAAATGCTTACTGAGTTACTGCACAATACACTGTTACTGTTCCAGAAGTATTTTTCTCTTATTGACCCAAACGAGATTTTGGTTTATCTTAAAATTTTGTAGAAATGTAGAACATGTTCTATTTTATATTTGGGAGTGATTCTTTTTGGATATTTTAAACTTCCATAAATGTTTTCACACATTCGCAGAATTTATTCCAATTTTTGGAGGACATTTCCCCTGTATAACTTAGTTCAACCTTGATGTTTGATAATTATTTTACAAGCCGTTGAAAAACTTCGCTATTCTGAACATTATGTCATATGTACTTTGTACTCCCTCTGTACCGAAATACATGTCGCTGGAGTAGCTGAACTTCAGCTACTCCAGCGACATGTATTTCGGTATAGAGGGAGTAGATAGCAACCATACCTACATAAATCAGTATGTATAGGTGTCAGTATGGGCAATAAACTAATAATAGTCATGGAAGAACTTTGCTTCATGGTACTTTGTCGAATACATAGAAAATGTTCTCTTCATTGTAGATGAATCTGGCAAAACTCAGTTCTTAACCATGTAATATGGTTTTATGCAGTTTTTACCATGTTTCAACTTTTAGTTAACAACATTCTTTGTTATTCCTCTTAAAATACTTACTGTTGTAATGTAATGCAGGTTGGTATAATAATGTATTTACCAACATCGGATCCTCGCCAAAGAAAGGATATTACGGAGGAGTTCTTCAACTACAAAAGTCTGACACAAACTAGTCTCTGGGATGATTATTCTGCATATGAACACTGGGCCAAAATTGAGGTACCAACTTTTACTATCACCTGCAAGGTTCATGCACCTACTACCGTTTGGTGTTTGTTACTAAACATTGCTCCAGACTTGGTGGAAGATTAGCATCATACCTGTTCATTTCAAGAGAATCATCTCTTCTCTTGCAGGCATAGCAGTGGCCTGCTAAACTGTCTTGCAAGCGTTATTGACAAAATGGTTTGCTTCCTAACGAATTCTTTGTGATTCTTCTCAGGTTCCAAAGGACAAGGATGAACTTGCTAAACTGCAGGCTAGGTTGCGGAAACGCTTCCCTGTTGACGCGTATAACAAGGCGCGCATGGAGCTGGACCCTAACAAGGTTCTCTCCAGTGCTAAGTTAGAGAAGTTGTTCCCAGGAATGCAGACTGTCCAACATGCAAAGTAAAGGTGTTCTGATTGATGGCATGCTGAAGGCACAGAGCTTTATCATAATGTTTTTTTTTTTTGCCCTCTGGAGAAATGTACTCTTCCAAGTTGAATTCTGCCGTTAATGGTTGGATCAAAAGTCAAAATTATCGTCCTGATGTGCTGGTGGTTTACATGATTATAGACGTGGGCTTCCGAGTTAATTTCTGTGTAGAACTTGCTTGGTTGGTAGAGCCGTAGAGTTAGTTTTTTAGAGCTCTCAGGTTAAGCCCTTGTTCCAGGAGGGGATGTCTTTGGTTCATGGCTAGACAATCTATGCTTATCTATGGTAATTGGTACTCCCTCTGTAAACTAATATAAGAGCGTTTAGATCACTAAAGTAGTGATCTAAACGCTCTTATATTAGTTTACGGAGGGAGTACTATATATCATCATATGTTGAAATAAATTCTGAGGAAGAACAAATTGATTCGGTTCAGTGTGCAGCTGGATAATTTCCTTTTAAACCAAAATTTTAACAAATCATCGTGTTGTGATTGTGCAATCGTACTGAGCCACTATGTTTGGCTGCGTTTGACGCTGCGGTGGATTTTCGTAATCTTGTTTGCCCTAGGGAAGAAGATCCCTATCTTAGTGTTTGCTTGATCTACTTTGCTTATTTCCTCCCTGAAGTTTTAGATTATAAAATAAGCACAATAGATTCAACAAGTGCAAACTGAGCCATAAAGTTTTTTTAAAACGTCACGTGGGCGGTGGGGAGGAATCCCCACATGAATATTGATCTCTATTCAAAGAAAATGATCCGATTTATGAGAGAACCCAGATTGAAAACCGTGATGCGGCATATAAGGAAGACCAGATCGAAAATCTTGATCTAGATTACAAGGAAAACCATACAGGCCGAGGGGTAAAGACATGAAAAGTCGTTGTGATAGTGCAGGAGCGGCAGCAACATCGAAACCACTGACAAGGCACCACCAGGAGCTGCACCATTGCCAATCCCTAGCCATCAAGCACTCACATTAGGGCAGTCTTGTGCGTGGCGAGATGAGTATGGCAGATGGGGAGGCGCCGGTTCAGCGAGCATGCACAAAGTGATAAAGGGTTGCTCAATCTTCTCAACGAGTGGATGATGTCAATGATGAACTTGTTGGATAATTTGTGAGAATAGCCCACCCGAGCACTGCCCTCCTCACCCCCGCGTCGCCTCTCTCTGGCGACACGGGGGGAACCCCTCCGGCGCCGCCACCTCCCTTCCTTCCTCCACCCCCCACCTCGCCGCCGCCTGAGGAGACCGCCGGCGAAGCTCGGTCTGGATCCAGGGAGGGTGGCGGCGGGGCTTCTCCCTGCGAGGCGCGAGGGCGCATCTGGTGTGCTGGCGCGGTGAGCTCCGTCGGGCGCCCGGGCGCGGCTCCGGAGCGGGCTGGCGAGGCTCCGGCGGGCTGTGCTGGCGCGGCGCGGCGGTGGTCTCGCTCCGGCGCGGGCGCGGCTCCGGGGACGGATGGCGGACGACGTTCAGTGTTGGCGTCGGCTAGGGGCGGATGGGAAGCTGGGGCGGCGGCCTCGGTCCGGGCTCCGGCATGGCCTGGGCGTGGACGATGTGCGTGCTAGCGGCGGCGGTCGGCTTCAGATGCGTGCGTGGGGTGCGGATCTACGACGGGCGCGGCAGCGGCTGGCGTGCGGTGGGCCCGGCGACCAGCTGGATGCGGCTGATGTGGCTCTGGAGCGCGAGGTGCGCCGCGGGGGACGAGCTGCGCATTTGCTCTGCTGCTCTGTTCGTGCAGCTCCGGTCTGGATCTGAGCTTGTTCTTCGATCTGGTTGCTGCACTTCCGGATGCGACTTTGGTGGCTGTGGTGGAGGTGGTCGCGGTGGTGCTGCGGTGGTGGACGGCGGCTACGGCCAGGGGGTGGTGCGTGCCTGGGCGCGGTGGATCGTGGGATCCCGTGGGCAGGGTGAGGTCGGCCTCAATAGGGGTGGTGTTTGGTGGGTGGCGGTCGGTGGTTGCAGGTGGTCATCTCCGGGAGAAATCCTTGCTCCGGTCTTCATCGGAGCCGGCGACGATAGCGCCCGCGGGTGCCGTGATCTTTCTTGAAAGCGTCGTCGTGGAGGTGTGCTCTTCCTCCCCACGGCTTTGGCTCCGGAGGAAAACCTCAGATCTGCTGGATCGGGCGATGGAGGCGTCTTCACGTCTTTCTCCTCCTTGGGGGCATCGTCTCGGAGCCGGCAACGACTGGGAGTCTGCTGGATGGCGGCATCTTCGCCGTGTGGGTTGCGGCATCTTCGCCGCGTGGTTTGCTGAGGCGGCCTTTTCGGGGGCGCGGATTTCTGGTTGGCAACGATGATGGCGTCGAGAGGAACTCTGGTCGCGGCTCGGGCTTCGGTAGTCGGATCTTCCCGGCGTGTCCGAGGTGCCCTTTAGGGCACGGTCGGCGCAAGTCCTGCATATTCTCCTTGTGATGATCGCCGTCAGAGTCGGAGCTGTCGGTTGCTTGCGCGTGTGGCCTTCTGTTGGCATGTGCCGTCATGGTTCCTGTGCAGCTGTTTGCGGGTTGGCTTTGACGATGAAGGTCTATGGTGAAGTCGGAGTCGCCCGTTCGGAGGTAGCCGGTGATGACGATGACGCTTGCGACTGTTCGGCGGATGTCATTTCCTCTTTGTAGCTCTGTGATCTCATGTCTGTGGCCAGGTTGGCCGATGGTACCCATTCTATGTGGGTTGGATTGTATCGGTTTTAGCCTGGATTTCCGTCAATTAACCGGGCAATTCTCACTTCTTAATTAATGAAAATGGCAAGTCTTTTGCCTCGTTTCAAAAATAATAATTTGTGAGACACTCACGAATCCATTGCCAATGCGACGAGTCTTCAACCCTATAGATATTCACAACACCACAAACTTGCGCACGTAGTCGCCGACCACGAAGCGGTTTTGCAATCTCCCAATTTCCAGTGGAACGACATATAACAATTGACTTACATTAGTAAAGGTCCAGATCGATGCAAACTTGGAGTGGGGTAAATATTCATGACGATGCAAAGAGGAATAGGTTGAATTCAAATGAATGCTTGTAGTAATTCGTTCTAGTTCTAGGGTTTATTTCAAACGTGACTCCCTTAAAGTCATGACTTACAAGGGTATATAAAGACTCATGTAGGTCCAACCTAAGGTTGAAGATCAAAACCAAGCATTTCCCTAACTTTCCTATAAAAGACTATTTAGAAACTCGCAGAAACAACCACCATATTGTCTTGAGGATATCGACTCGGTCGCTGTGAGTCGGGGCCCGAGAGATATAGTTTGGAAAGCACACGGAGCCAACACTCTAACCTGCATTTACTTACTTTATTTGAAGCGTGTATGTGAATTTTGCACCTGTTCCAGTATCATACCTCCTAGCAGTTAATTTGAAGCTGAAAGTGGATATCTTGTTTCCATCTTTTGTTCTCTTTTATTTGGTGACCATAATTTCGTCTTCAATTGTATTGCATGTGCCTCCCTTTCCTCTCTCATGATCTTGCTGACATCAAAAATCAGTGGGTGTTCTTCTTGCTGCAATTGTTCATCTTCACGTGCCAAGCTTGTTCCCTCTTCAAAATTGATCATACATAAATGCAAATACTTAGGCATTATAAAATTCTCATTAACAAAAATACCATATTCAACTAAGAGTGAATTCACGTATTGTTCTATTAGCTTTGCACGTGGTCGTGTAATTGGTCCCATTTTGGTCCCATTGGACTTGTCTTGTGCAGCAACATCATCAATGGAAAAGGATGGTAAAGGACTAGGGATGTCCTCCTCATCCTCCGCTCTAGAAAAGGCGTCGACCTCGATGCACCAAGGTCTTCTTCATCATATGGCGTCAAATCAGCAATGTTGAATATATTACTCACGCCAAACTCTTTAGCGGGAAGATCACTTTTGTATGCATTATCATTAATCTTAGCAAGATCTTTATATGACCCATCACTTCGTGACTTCAACTTGGACTTGCGTTGTCGAGGAAATATGTCCTTGGGAAAGTCTACCCACACCATGTCGCCCGACCGAAACAATATGTAATGCACCGGACACACCCGCCGGTGGTCGCTACTCAAGGCGAGATTTAGACTGGCCCCACATATCAATACTAGTCTTTTCAACACACTTTGTCCTCACTCATGCGCACCCGGGAGCAACTTCCCGGTCGGTCACCCATCCTAAAATTACTCCAAACTGAGCACGCTTAAATTTGGAGTTCTTTCCGAATGAGTTCTCGAAAAAGAAGGAATTCCTTATTGATATGAGTAGTATATCATCCTTATTATGCCAGGCTATCACATACATCCACACTCAGAGGAACTGACGTCCTCGTCAGGCCACATGAACGTTCCCTCTTGGCACATGCGTCTGCATCAAGTCCGGTACATGTGCCATGTTGTGTGCCACGATGGGTCACAAACGTCATGAATAACATGACTGCACACCTGTCCGCAAATTTTCGTGTAACCGCGAGGGTCGGCTCTGATACCAACTTGTAACGCCCCGGACACACCCGCCGGTGGTCGTTACTCCTGGCGGGATCTAGACTGGTCCCACAGATCAATACTAGTCTTTTCTGCGCACTTTGTCCACATTCATGCGCACCCGGGAGCAATTTCCCGCCCGGTCACTCGTCCTAAAATTACTCCAAGTTAAGCACGCTTAACTTTGGAGTTATTTCCGAATGGGCTCCCGGAAAAGAAGGAATTCCTTATTGATATGAGTAGTCTATCATCCCTATTATGCCAGGCTATCACATACATCCCGACTAAGAGGAACCGACGTCCTCGTCGGGCCACATAAACGTTTCCTCTAGGCACATACGTTTGTGCATCCAGTCCGGTACATGTGTCATGCTGTGTGGAACGACGGGTCACAAACGTCATGAACAACATGACCACGCGCCTGTCCGCAAACATCCGTGTAATCGCAAGGGTCGACTCTGATACCAACTTGTAATGCCCTGGACACACCTGCCGGTGGTCATTACTCCTGGCGGGATCTAGACTGGCCCCACATATAAATACTAGTCTTTTCTGTGCACTTTGTCCTCACTCGTGTGCATCCGGGAGCAACTTCCCGATCGGTCATCCATCCTGAAATTACTCCAAGTTGAGCACGCTTAAGTTTGGAGTTCTTTCCGAACGGGCTCCCGGAAAAGAAGGAATTCATTGACGATATGAGTAGTCTATCATCCCTATTATGCCAGACTATCACATAATACCTCTTTTCGCTTCTTGTTCGCACGTTCAACACTGTACTTGTCTTTCCTCTCAATTGCTTCTTTTGTCTTGTGGTGTATCTTCCTCACAAAATCTTCCCTCTTGGATGCCTTCATGTGTTACTCTCTCTTGAATTGTAAGGGGCGACAAATCAAGTGGTGTAATTACTAATATAAAGGATGCTTGAGTACCTGCCTCCTAGGAGCCTCTACGGGTGAGAGTGCCCTTTGCATCGTTCGTTTAGCCTTGGCCTCTCGTGGCTGGATCCCTGGGGCTCTCCGGGTCATCCAATATGCTCGGACGTCTCACACCCAAATGGCTTGCCTCGGGGGTCCATGACGACGGGGTCACATGCATGGACATGGCTACCCTCTTGTGGTGTTTTTGGTCATGCCCGCGTGCACCATGTCGACCGCTTGTCCGCACGCGACATGTGAGGTCGGGTTGACCCGTCTGCGACGTTCGGCCCCTATAGAGTCGATGCGGTCACGCGAGCCGGGCGCACGTGCAGTGTCCGGGTACGAGCATGGCTGCCCTTGAATCACCCACGCATTCTCGTCCTTCGTTGGCTATCACCATGGCTCCTTCACCATGTGGTGTAGGAGCATCGTGTCGGCGGCTCGGCGCGCAACACACAAATTGCGGCGGAGCTCCACGCCAACACTGTGTTGTTGCGTACCAGCCTCATAATTCTGTAAGGCGCTCGAAGGAGGAGATGGACAAGGTTGAGCCCACGGGGGAGGAGAAAGAGGACGCCAAGCCGATGGAGGAGCCTGCACTTGTGCCAGCACTGGTCGAGCCACCGGTGTCGATGACAAGCCTAGGGAGGAAGAGCATGTGCCCATGCCCGTGCGCTGGTTGAGCCAAATGTTTTTGGGGTCCAACACACTTGAGGCCAAGCAGCGTTATGACAGGATGCTGACAAAGGCGGATGAGGCGGAGCAACCATTGCACAGGTCAGCATTTGACAGTTGAGGGACACACGAGCTTTCTTGGTGTTGGTGCTTTGTTTGTCGTCGTCGGCTGCTAGAGGTCCATTAGCTTTTCATTGGCGCTGTTCGATGTAGGTTTCTTCTTGGCTGCAATGTTCCCGCTGTTTTCTCCTTCTTTCTGGGTGTTTCGTTTACTCCGCACCCCACGTACAAGGAGATCATCCACAAGTTTGTTTCCACCTTCATGGACACGCTCGAGGACTCCACTATGCATACGTGTTAAGCTGGTTATGGGTATATTTACTAATGTGGGCATGCATATTCTGATTAGTGTGGTTGTATTCGTGCTTTTTCATAGCTATGAAGGGAACCATAAACCCTTCGTGGATCATTCATAAAACATGTTTTTCATAAGTTGATTGGCTGCGTGTAGGCACTACTGCAGGATGCTGCTGACGTGACACTACGATCAGAGACCCTTTGACGAAACTGTGTGCAATGCATTAATCACAAATGGTGATGTAAAATAACCGTCAAAAGAGATGCAAAACGTTTGTGATGAAGGATACATCAAACACGGTTCAAATTTTAGTTACGTGTGCGATGAGGGGCATACGGTTCAGTTCAATGAACTGTTTGCGATGAGGGCGTGTGTGATATACGACATACAATTCACTCGGATAAACTATTTGTGATGAGGCGGAACAACAGAAACGGGCAGCCAGATGAATGTGTGTGCGATATACGACATACAGTTCACTCGGATTAACTGTTTGCGTTGAGCCAAGAGAACATAAACGATTCAACTTAACAAGATGTGTAGGTTTGTAATCGGAAATGTGTGGGAAGATCGAGAACAACACATCGATTCCTATTAACTAGCTATGTGGGTTGTGAGCAAACAATTGTTGGTATACAATCGTCAGTGATTGATGAAATCATCACCGACGGGTTCCATTTTGTACGTACTTCCCCTCGTGGCACCGTAGGCCTACGCTCAATCCCATGTCTCTACCGGACACCGCCGCCGCGCTCTATCCCAAGTCTCCATCGGCAGCCACTGCTACTACTCAAGTCCACGGACAAGAGATGGCCAGACTTATGTGATGGGAAGCCGCCGCCGCTCAATTCCATGCCTCGATCGTCGGCGGTTTGAGTCCATAGGTGGGACAAAAAGTGACGACTCCAAAGGATTACAAGACAGTGCTGTCGTTTTAGTTACTGAGGACTGCTGCTTCTCCTCAGCTTTGTCATCCAACTTATTACGTTGCAAGCCCATGATTCAGAGGTGTTGTAGAGGCTTGTTCATTTATCGGCTCATGCCTAGAGGTGGGCGAGGTCGCTGATCGAAGGGGAGGTGCACGCGTGAAAATGATGTCAAGACGAAGAGACAAGATCGCCCAGGAGGCGATGATGCAGAGATACGTAGTCGCGGGTGGGTCGCAAGACTACCGAGAGAGGTGAGGTCACCAAGGATAGGCCAGGGGAGGAGGAGCTAGCTGGCAGCGGGGATAACTGCTCGTGGCCTAGACCCTGGTGCGGGAGCGCAACACGCACATGCAAGATGGAACTGAGATAAAAGGCATGTGTGGCGAGGAGGGTGACCAGAGATGAAATTGTTAACGGTTGATTGCTAGCAATATGGGAGGAATAGATACAAAGAGAGGAGAGGCGTTCGAGGCTACACTATGGTGCTGCTTGTGATACGTCTCAAACGTATCTACTTTTCCAAACACTTTTGCTATTGTTTTGCCCTCATTCTTGCATGATTTGAACTAAACTAACCCGGACTGACGCTGTTTTCAGCAGAGCTGCCTGTATGGTTTTATTGTGTGCAGGAAAATGGATTTTTAGGTGTCTCAGAAAATTCCAAGAAAAATCACAGCAAATCCACGCACCCGAAGGGCCATTGTGCCAGAAGTGGGGCCAGAGGGCAGCCAGGGGGGCCCCAGGCGCCCTGCTGGCGCGGCCCCACCCCTGGCCGCGCCAGGAGGCCGCCTGGGAGGGTCCTCCCCCCTTTGGTGCCCTACCTTGGCTCCTATTTATTCCCGTGGCGAGGAAACCCCAGAACAGAAGTCGTTTTTCCAGTTTCCGTCGCGGAGCCGCCGCCACCCTCTGTTCTTCTTCGAGAGGGCTAATCTGGAGGCTGATTTGGCCTCCGGAGAGGGGAGATCGTCGCCATCGTCATCATCATCACCACTCCATCCTCCCTCCATGACTTCTCCTTCCATGTGTGAGTAATTCCCTGCTGTAGGCAAAGGGGATGGTAGGGATTAGATGAGTTAGATCATGTAATAGTTTATCAGATTGTTGGGGGCATGTTGCCTATCATCTACTTTGGTGTTTATCATCTTTGCTTCAACTTGTTGCTCTTAATGCTTGTCACTTTGGGCCCGAGTGCCATGTTTTCAGATCTGAACCCTATGTGTTTGCATGAATATATTTGTGTTCTTGATCCTATCTATGAGTTGTTTGCACCTATTATGGTCCGGAACCGGTGATCCCAAAGGTGACAGCTTGGGACACCAAAGGGGATGGTCCATAATTTGAGGATTCCATGTATCCATTAAGTTTATTGCTTTGTTCCGGTGCTCTTTGACAGGAGCACCTTAATCTCCATAAGTTCCTTTTGGCCCCGTTCGTAGCGGGATGGTAGGACAAAAGATGTTGTGCAAGTTCTTATTGCAAGCACGTACAACTACCTTTGGGATACATGCCTAATGTTTGATATTTGCCTAGATGATCATTACTTTTCTGTGTGCCTTTCCCCAAGTTAGATTCATGATGTATCTCATCCATGCAGCGCCCAACCATCCATCTCCCTAGCCTACAGTGTTTCAATCCTGCTGGTTATTAGTTGTTACTTTTGTTGTCACCACCATCACTATCATATCACCGTTACCACTTATCTTTTGTTGCAAGTTAGTATATTTCAGGTGCGGTTGAATTGACAACTCAACTGTCAAAGCTTATAAATACTCTTTGGCTCCCCGTGTATCGAATCTATAAATTGGGTTATTCTTACCCGCGAAGACTATCTCGATCCCTTACGGTCGAGGGTTATCAAGTACCGTTTTCTGGCGCCGTTGCCGGGGAGCATAGCAATATTTACAAGTCTACTTGAAGTATCCTACCTGCTGCACTTCATCCGCTATGGGTAAGAAAGGAGACCCCAAGGTTCCGATCTTACTATCCACTACAAGAAGAGGTACTGTTCTGAACACTAGTGCTACACTTGATTCACCTTCTGTTATGAGTAAGTTTGCCTCACCACCACCACATGATGCTTCTACTGAATCCGTTACTATGTCCGATACTTTTGATGATGCTTCTACTACTCTTGATGATATTGGTTCACTTGGTTATGCTCTTGAGAAACAGATCGCTGCTGCTGCAAAAAAATCTGGAATTGAAATTCCTGTTACTCGCTACCCTATTGGTGGAACTTATGATTATCCTAATTTGAGTAAACTCAAGGAGAGACTCCTTGATGATGATTACATTATGCTTGATGATGATTTATGCAGGGAACTGACAGAGTTTGCCGACTCTGACCCTGAAGCTATTAAGAAGCTGCTTGAAAAACACTCCTTGAAGAACAAGACTGTTCCCGATCCTGAATTTGCTACATCTCCTATATGCATCAATGATCCTGATTATGATTTCTCTGTTGATCTTTCACTTATATCTATGGTTGAAGCTGACCCCTTTTATGGCAGAGAAAATGATGATGCTATTGCACACCTGACCAAACTCACTGAGTTGGGTGGCTTGTTTACCACGAATGAAAAGATACGAAACTTTTATGTGACTAAGCTTCTTCCTTTTTCTTTGAAGGAAGGTGCTAAAACATGGTATGATGCACTACCATGTGGTTCCATTAAGAGTCCTCAAGACTTAGCTCACTCTTTTGTTGATAAGCACTTTCCTGCTCATATGCAACATGCTGCTTTACAAAGAATTTATAACTTTAAACAGTTGCAGGATGAGCACATCCCTAAAGCTTGGGGGAGGTACTGTAGTCTGATCCAGGCTAGACCAGGACATGGAGTCCCTAAGAATGAATTAATGGATATATTTTATGCTGGTCTAACTGATGAATCCAGGTCCTATTTGGATAGTTGTGCTGGTTGTGTTTTCAGGAAAAGAACACCGGACGATGAAGAAGAATTGATGGGCAGGATTGCCAAAAACCATGAAGATTGGTCCGTCCCTGAACCACCTCCACCACCAAAGAAGAGGGGCATGCTTGTTCTAGGCCCCGAAGATATGCAAGAAGCAAAGAAGTCTATTAAAGAGAAGGATATTAAAACTGAAGACGTGAAGAATCTACCCCCTATTGAGAAGTTGTGTGAGCCTACCACTCACCCTCCTATGGTAGAGGTACACTCTCTTTTAGATTTCAACGCAAGTGACATCCCTCATGGTAAGCCTCCTGATCAATGTTTAGATGAGCTTGATAATTTTATTATGAAGCAAAGTCATTTTAATGAGAGGATACAAAGTCAATTGCATGATAATTCCCTTGCTATCAAAAGTTTGCTTGATGTTCTAGGTAGAACAGTTAATGATGTTAAATGTCTTGTGAAGCATTTTCATATGGTTCAAACTCAGCTTGAACAAATTTCTAATGTGCAAAAAGATTTGCTTGCTAACAATACCAAACAAGATGATTTACAGGCCTTCGGGATTAAGACCCGAGGAGTAACTAGCACTCAAGATCCTCTCTATCCAGAGGGGCATCCGAGGAGAATCGAGCAAGATTCTCAAATGCAGGAAGAAGAAATTGTTGGCTCTCCAAAGAAGAAGAAGAAGAAACACAAGGAGGCTGACAATTCCAATGATCCTATTATAAGTGAAGAGCCAGCTGTTGATCCCAACAATATATCTACCTCCGATGCTGAGACTGAAGACGGTGCCGAACCTGAAGATAAGGATAAGGAGAAGAATGATCCGCCTGAAGTTCGAGAAGAAGAAGCACCTGACAAACGCAAGAAGTACACTAGAGAAGACTTCGTCGCAACAAGACATGGGAAGGAAAGAGAACAATGGATACAGAAACCCATGCCCTTTCCAGGTAAGTCTCTCAAATCTAAAGAAGAAGAGCATTACAATAAGTTTTGTGAGTGGATGAAACCTCTTTTTCTTCAAATCCCTTTGACTGATGCTATTAAGTTACCTCCCTATTCAAAATATATGAAAGATATTGTTACTAATAAAAGAAAAGTTCCTAATGAAGCAATATCTACTATGCTTGCTAACTACTCTTTCAGTGGCAAGATTCCCGAGAAGCTTGGTGATCCAGGTATACCCACCATTCCTTGCTCCATAAAGAATAATTATGTCAAAACTGCTTTATGTGATCTTGGAGCAGGAGTGAGTGTTATGCCTTTCTCTCTTTACAAGAGGCTTTGTTTAGAGAAACTAATTCCTACAGATATCTCTCTTCAGATGGCTGACAAGTCAACAACTGTCCCGATAGGTATTTGTGAGGATGTTCCCGTAGAAGTTGCTAATTGTTTGATCCTTACTGATTTTGTCGTGCTTGACATGCCCGAGGATGGGAGCATGTCCATTATTCTTGGTAGACCTTTTCTTAACACCGCAGGTGCTATTATTGATTGCAATAAAGGAAATGTTACCTTCAATGTGAATGATAAAGAACCCACGGTGTATTTTCCAAAGAAGACCGACAAGAGGCATGGCCTCAACTCTATAGAAAATATCGAGACCGTGAAGATTGGAGAATGAGACTGTCCACTACATGTGCACCACAAATACAAAACTATTATGGTGGGGACAATGTCCATTAAAGTAAAGGTGCAATGATCACTTCGTAAGAGGTGGGACTTTTTGCTCTATATATCGCCGGTTTGTTGGTAAGACTTGATCAACCTTACTAGTGAGCATGTTTTATATAGGTAAAAAGTTGAGCTTGTTATGTTTTCATTTGTTTTAGCTTTTGTTCTCCTTGCTGTACCAAGTGTTTGTGTTTTTGAAGCTTCACAATACTAATCACTGCTTTAAGTTTTCAGAAAGTTTTGCAGCTTTTTGAACTTCGAATTTTTTTCAAAAATGAAGTTTTCAGAAAAATTCCAGAAAAATAAAAATTAAAATTTCCATGCCGGGAGTGACCCAGAGGCACCTGGGGCTGACCAGGGGGGCCACCAGTGGCCCAGGCGGCCAGCTGGCACGGCCTGCCCCCTGGCCGCGCCCATAGGGCGCCTGGGGCCCACAGGTCCCGCCTCTAGGTGAGTCTTCTTCCTCTCTCTCTCTCTCTTTCTCTCCGAAAACATGAGTTCTGCACCTGTTCTTGCGTTCTTGCTGTTCTTGGAGGCAATTTTCGATCTCTCTCTACAGCGTATCATTCGAGCTGAGATTTTGAACAAATACTCCCTGGTATGTAACTCCTCCACCCCTCCAATTAGACTTTTGGTTGGTGGCTTCATTTGTGAGTATTTAGTAGTTCTTGGTGCTGTGTAGATGAGCTTGCATGCATGTGTAGAAATTTATTTTCCAAGTTTTGATGCAAGTTTATGCCTTAGGTAAGTGAGTTGAGTAGTTTGCCTTAACCCACTTTGTTTAAATCCTTGTTTTTGTAATTTGTCAAAAATTTCAGAAATGAGTTTGTTAGGAAGGGCAAAGGGGTGGCTTGAGAAGAAGAAGCCCGCGCGCTCCGGTCGAGTTACTAGAGCCGCAGCTTCACCCTCGACTGCTAGGGTGAGCTACAATGAAGATCATGTGCCCCTAGAGTTGTTGGAAGACACAAATCCAGCACGTGCGATGATGTTCCCGTGTGATGAATTCCTTGAAGCTGCAGGAATTAAGGATGAGTTTTATAACCTTTGTGCTAATGCAGGTCTGACACGGCTCGTCACGTGCCGTGTTGCTCAGTATCAAAAACTCACCTCCGGTTTCATTAACAGTTTTAGATATAACCTTGATACTGGTTCTATTGAGTTTAAAATTTACAACAATCTTTTGACCATGCCCTTGGAAAAGTTTTGTGAAATAATAGGTGTGCCAAACGTTGGGCGGACGGTGAAGATG
The DNA here is from genome assembly GCA_902687465.1 of Secale cereale. Taxonomy (NCBI): domain Eukaryota; kingdom Viridiplantae; phylum Streptophyta; class Magnoliopsida; order Poales; family Poaceae; genus Secale; species Secale cereale. The sequence continues at coordinate 346,209,370 of LR738713.1, forward strand.
ACCTCTCAGCCCTCCGAGCTGAGAACCGTCTTCAACTCTCTCTGCAGCATGGATACGAGGGATATTCATCGGTCAGAAATCTCCAGCATCTTATTCCCTCACCTCAGGTATTTTGCGTATTATGTTGCTAGAGGGGTGTTAGCTCGTGACAACATGAGCAGCATTTCTGCGCCGGATATTGCTATCCTGGCAACCGCCCTCTCAGGGAGGTTTGATTATAATGTGGGTGCCTTAATTGCTCGACGCCTTGCTATGAACGGTAACAAGGGAGATTTATTTGGTGGCGTTTATGCCACACTTATCTTAGAGTATCTTAAAGGCACCCCACACCCTGATGATAAGCCTTTTACTTATTTAAGTTTTGATCTTGCTGCTATGAAAAGGCATAAGTTTGTTACCATGACTTCTAAGTTTGGTAACCTTGTTTATATCTTGCGTTTCGGAACTACCGCAGAACGCAAGATCCGTCTACCTGCACCTCTTTTGTTTGATTTTTCTCGCAGGAACGGATGGTCCTTTGATGTTATCCAGTTCGATGAGTTCATGGTCCAGCATCAGTTTCATAACCCCATGGAGGGGGTTGTGCCCGACGAGGAGGAGCACGGTGAGTTACCACCTTTTCAGGGGGAGACCGTCACCCAGTTTGGTGAAGGGTCTTCCTCTGCTTGGAGTGCGGACCCTTCTTCGTGGGAGGATCCGAGGACTTTGGTGTACGCGCCGGAATCCCTATACGACCCTTGGACTCACCAGTACCACCCCGGAGCAGGAGGCTCCTGGGGGCAGTAGCTACTACCAACTTAGGCCAAAAGCCTAAGCTTGGGGGAGTACGTGCCCTTCTCACTTTTCCATTGTATTATCCGTTTTATTTTTGTTCGCTTTGATCTTTTCGAAGTTTTTGCCTGTTCTTCTTTGTTCTTTCTTTGCAAAAACAACAAAAAGATTTTCTCTTTCTTTTGCTTTTGTTCAAACTTTGAAAAAACCCAAAAAGATTTCCTTTCTCTCTTTAGTTTGCTTTGTTTTCAGAGTTCAGCTCGAGTCCGTGATGGCATTTAATTATATTTCCTACGTTCGATCGTGCAAGTGACAAGGCAGTAATGACGAAGATCGACGGAAGGGAAGCAACAAGGAAAACCGGTATGAACTCTTCTTGTTTCTACTTTTGTACATATGCCTGTACTTATGATCTAGAGACCAGCTTGTAGCGACATAGTGCTATGTTTATAATGCTTTCCCAGTGGTTCATGCTTTCCTTGTGGCTAATCTCAAATAGCTAGAGTATATAATGTGTTATTGAAATGATTTACATGCATTGCGTTGTTCATAGTTTGGTATACTAAGGTGGTATTTCCCTTTGGAGAATTCTTGGATTGACTTGGCACATGTTTACACATGTTTAAGACTAAAAAGTCTGCTTTGCCTTGATGATCTTTGAGTTTCAGAATAGTTATATCACTTTCATGCCCAATTCAATGTTGCTTTGTCGCTCTGCATGATTATGACCGTTATTGCTCTCTAGTTGGTCGCTTCCCAGTCTCTTGCTAGCCTTCGCTCGCACTAAGCGGAATTTTGCTTGTGCATCCAAATCCTTTCAAACCAGTTATTCCATATGAGTCCACCATACCTTCCTATGTGGTATTTACCGGCCATCCTAACGAAAACTTTCTTGTACCATCTCGAAATTATTCAAATTTACTCCTGTTTTGTGCCTCTGTTTTAGCTCATGAGGAAGTAGTAGGTAATTCATGATCTTCTTATGTTGGACATGTTTTATCCCGGGATTGCATGTCTAATCTGCAAGCCCCTAATACGAGGAGGGACTGGCATGAGTGCGCCCAGCTCACAAAAGATAATCACAACCAACAAACCCTCCTTCACGCTTTGTTTATGAGAAATCAGAAAACTTTGGTAGTGATAAACAAAGGAGATTAAGGGGATGTGATCGTCCCCATCTTGGGAGCCGTTCCTTGAAACACGTCTAGCATAAGAAGTGATTGGGTTGTCTACTAGCATTCGTTGACAAAATATGCACCTCCCAAAATCATTTTTACCTCTGTTTTCAAAACCAAGAGCTCTGGTACATGTTTAGTCTTTGCTTCCAACCACGGGTTTTCAACCTCGCCATCAAATTCCACGGTTCGAGAGTCTCCACCTTCTTTCTTCAAAGCACCAACTAGGAGAGCATAATTGTCATTCTGAGTGTAATGTGCATTGTCCCAAAGTATTACATTGTCTTCTGCATGCTTGTGGTATTATTTATTCTGAAATTCTTAGTTCTAGTCTCCTTTAAAACTCTAGAGGAGTTTCTGCATTTATGTTTTGCTTCACTCATGGAGGCTAGCAAGATACCACTCTAGTATGTTCAAGCTATGTGCAATGTAATCTTGTCTCGATTTTCAGTAGCATATTATTTACTTTTAGTTATTTGTGATTGGTCACTTGAAAGAAGGATTGCTTCATGCATTGTCCTCATAGCATTGTTTCAATACTTGCTAGACTCTTTTCGTAGTACAAGCTTATATACATCTAATGAAGCAAAAGAGTTTGTCAAAGTTTTCTTTGTCGCGTCCAGTTCGTTGAACTGAATTGCTTGAGGACAAGCAATATGCTAAGCTTGGGGGAGTTGATACGTCTCAAACGTATCTACTTTTCCAAACACTTTTGCTATTGTTTTGCCCTCATTCTTGCATGATTTGAACTAAACTAACCCGGACCGACGCTGTTTTCAGCAGAGCTGCCTGTATGGTTTTATTGTGTGCAGGAAAATGGATTTTTAGGTGTCTCAGAAAATTCCAAAAAAAATAACAGAAAATCCACGCACCCGAAGGGCCATTATGCCAGAAGTGGGGCCAGAGGGCAGCCAGGGGGGCCCCAGGCGCCCTGCTGGCGCGGCCCCACCCCTGGCCGTGCCAGGAGGCCGCCTGGGAGGGTCCTCCCCCATTTGGTGCCCTACCTTGGCTCCTATTTATTCCCGTGGCGAGGAAACCCCAGAACAGAAGTCATTTTTTCAGTTTCCGTCGCGGAGCCGCCGCCACCCTCTGTTCTTCTTCGGGAGGGCTAATCTGGAGGCTGATTTGGCCTCAAGAGAGGGGAGATCGTCACCATCGTCATCATCATCACCACTCCATCCTCCCTCCATGACTTCTCCTTCCATGTGTGAGTAATTCCCTGCCGTAGGCAAAGGGGATGGTAGGGATTGGATGAGTTAGATCATGTAATAGTTTATCAGATTGTTGGGGGCATGTTGCCTATCATCTACTTTGGTGTTTATCATCTTTGCTTCAACTTGTTGCTCTTAATGCTTGTCACTTTGGGCCCGAGTGCCATGTTTTCAGATCTAAACCCTATGTGTTTGCATGAATATATTTGTGTTCTTGATCCTATCTATGAGTTGTTTGCACCTATTATGGTCCGGAACCGGCGATCTCAAAGGTGACAGCTTGGGACACCAAAGGGGATGGTCCATAATTTGAGGATTCCATGTATCCATTGAGTTTATTGCTTTGTTCCGGTGCTCTTTGACAGGTGCACCTTAATCTCCATAAGTTCCTTTTGGCCCCGTTCGTAGCGGGATGGTAGGACAAAAGATGTTGTGCAAGTTCTTATTGCAAGCACGTACAACTACCTGTGGGATACATGCCTAATGTTTGATATTTGCCTAGATGATCATTACTTTTCTGTGTGCCTTTCCCCAAGTTAGATTCATGAAGTATCTGATCCATGCAGCGCCCAACCATCCATCTCCCTAGCCTACAGTGTTTCAATCCTGCTGGTTATTAGTTGTTACTTTTGCTGTCACCACCATCACTATCATATCACCGTTACCACTTATCTTTTGTTGCAAGTAAGTATATTTCAGGTGCGGTTGAATTGACAACTCAACTGTCAAAGCTTATAAATACTCTTTGGCTCCCCGTGTGTCGAATCTATAAATTGGGTTATTCTTACCCGCGAAGACTATCTCGATCCCTTACGGTTGAGGGTTATCAGCTTGTTATTGTTATTTTTCTATAAATTTCTGAAGTCGTGGTGCTGCGTGCGGTTGCTATCGTATGTAAAGTGAGAGACATACTTTTCGAGAGAAATATTTCTGTTTTGGGTTCTGCTGCTGTTGTTTCTACTAGATGGTGAGAGAGAGAGAGAGAGAGAGAGAGAGAGAGATAGACAAAGAGAGAGGAAGAGAGAGAGATTTCGACTAGAAGCTCCGCTAGATGTTTCTCTACGTGCTAGCACATCTTTGTTTGTTGTTACTTTTTTTTCCATCAAAGCTTTGTTTGTTGTTACTGCCATAGTTTATTGTTCATGCCTATCATACCTTATGAAAATATTGGAGATAACATATGTGCATTCTTCTAGAGTTTAGGACAATATAACTGAAAGGTACTCCCTTCATTCCTAAATATTTGTCTTTCTAAAGATTTCAACAAGTGACTACATAGGAAGCAAAATGAGTAAATCTAAATATGTCTACGTACATTTGTATGTTGTTGTCCATTTGAAATGTCTAGAAAGACTAATATTTGGCAATGGAGGGAGTATATTTCTTAACGAAGAAGATATTAGAGGCTCGCTTGGACTTGCTCTCAATCTCTATCTCCCCATCGAACCTTTATTTTCTTGAATAGGTATATGACATGTAAATTATTTGTTATAGTAATATGTATGTTACATCCATTTGCCACAAGTAATCTTCGGATGCTGCATAAGTTTTTTGGACTCATGAGGATCACTATACTTTGTAAATATTGTCCGGGCCCACAAAAAAGAGGTAATTTAACACTTCAAAAGAAGTTATTTTGTTTTATAAAACTAAGGTGATTTGTTTTGATCCAAATTCAGTTAAAAAATTATATCAATTCTCTCTGTAATATATGAAAGTGGCATATATTTTCCATGATTTATTGGTTTGGTGATAAGATAATTTTCTGTTTTGTAACTGTATCCAGTGAAAACTGTTTTTTGAAACATATCTGGTGAAAACTATATAGCTCAGTTCTACATACATATCTAAATAATATTAGTTTTTTTATTAGCGTTGGATCTTGATAGTTGCATGGTTACCCCGGGAAGATAAGGTGGGGTGGAAGTAGATGAACTTACAGCTAAAACTCAGTAGTGCATCAGTAAACTCTCATATACCACATGAAATCTTGAAATGATTATGTATCTGTTGGAAACACATGCTGGGCTATTTTCATTAAATTTGAACGCACAATTATTTATTCTCTCATTGCAACGCACAGACATGTTTGCTAATATATTTAAAAAGACAACATTGCAAAATCCAAATTAAGCATACAATTACACAAGTGACTACACACATAACATTTCCACACACCAGAGTAAGCAATTACATGCATACTAAACTAGGAGAAATGATGATCTAATCATCTACTTATTGTTGCGACGACGCTTGCCATTGCTCTGCTTCCGGCTGGATCCCTGACCGTTTTGGGGAAGGAGGCACTTCCTCATGTCAACGATCCGCCTGTACATCTCGTAGCTCATGTACGCCTCCTTGGCCGCGTACACAGCGCGAGCTTTGTCGAGTTTCTCCATCCAGGCCGAGTGCGAGGCACACATGTCCTTGTTGCATCAATCCTTCATGTCTCTGTAGTAGGGGTTGATGATGGCCTCGATGAGGTGAACCAGTGAGTCCTTCTCATGCTCGTTGCTGCCCCAGATTTTGTATTGGCCTTGGATGTCGATAAGATGCTGGCAGGCGATGCCCGAATTCTTGAGCACCTTCACATCATTGGTGATGTCCACCGTAGCAAACATGTAGTGGGGGCGGTTGACAAACCTGGCGAACACTCGCAAGGCCTTGTGGCTAGGAAGTAGTGGTAGATGAGGACGTGGTTGCGCACGCACATCTGGGCGACGATGACCTTGGGACGAGACCCGGCACGAGCACGGGTGTACTCGAGGTCGAACCCAACCACCTTGTATTTCTCCTCAGCAACCAACATCTCCATGATGTGGATGGAGTGATCCACCCAGATCGGGTGTAAGGGCATATTTCTCCCTTAGTGGTTTTGGTGATTGATAACAATGTATTTGCGGACTAATCATGTGCATTGAGCATTTCAGATATCTCATGTCTAGGCACAATGCGATTCATTGCCCCTTGGAGCTGATCGAAGACGACGTTTCTTTATGTTTCTTTTCGGTGGAATTGAGTCATAGGAAAGTTGTACTCTTAAGAGGGGGTCCGCTTCGGAAAGGTTAGGGTGGAATCTGCACGTACACATCTGTTCCTTTGCACCACCTTTCCTTCGCTTTTTTGGAGCACCGGTCGTTTTCCTTGTCGTTGTGAAGACAGAGGTTTACAAGTACTACTGTTCTGTGGCATGCGGTAGTACCGCTCCTCACACGCGGTAGTACTGTGGCCTCTGGCCCAGGGCTGTGGCTAGCGCAGAAGTAGGAGCGGAAGTATTTTTTTACTTCTGCACCCTACACGGTAGTACCGCTCCCTGTGAGCGGTAGTACCATGCCGGGTTTTTGCATCGACCGAAACTCAGCAGAAGTAGCCACGGATGTAATTTCATTAGTCCGTGCCTTTCCTAGCCTAGATTGTACCCTGCCTTGCGGTAGTACCGCAAGGGCGCGCGGTATTACCGCTCCGGCAGTAGTACCGCTCGTTGCTATACGCAACATGGCTGCATCTAGCTCCTACTGCGCGACCGGTAGCTCTGTTGGAAATATGCCCTAGAGGCAATAATAAAAGTATTATTATTATATTTCCTTGTTCATGATAATTGTCTGTTATTCATGCTTGAATTGTATTGTACGGAAACATCGATACATGTGTGAATATATAGACCACAATGAGTCCCTGGTAAGCCTCTAGTTACTAGCTCGTTGATCAACAGATGGTCACGGTTTCCTGACCATGGACATAGGATGTCAGTGATAACGGGATCACATCATTAGGAGAATGATGTGATGGACAAGACCCAATCCTGAGCCCAGCACGAGATCGTATAGTTCGTAATGCATAAGCTTTTCGGTGTCAAGTATTTATTCCTTAGACCATGAGGTTGTGCAACTCCCGGATGCCGTTGGAATACTTTGGGTGTGCCAAACGTCACAACGTAACTGGGTGGCTATAAAGGTACGCATCGGGTATCTCCGAAAGTGTCTGTTGAGTTGGTACGAATCGAGACTGGGATGTTGTCACTCCGTGTGACGGAGAGGTACCTCTGGGCCCACTCGGTAAGACATCATCATAATGAGCTCAAAGTGACTAAAGAGTTAGTCACGGGATGATGGATTACGGAACGAGTAAAGAGACTTGCCATGACGAGATTGAACAAGGTATCGGGCATACCGACGATCGAATCTCGGACAAGTACCGTACCGATGGACAAAGGGAATGACATACGGGATTGAGTGAATCCTTGATACAGTGGTTCATCCGATGAAGATCATCGAGGAACACGTGGGAACCAACATGGGTATCTAGATCCCGCTGTTGTTTATTGACCGGAGAGTCGTCTCGGTCATGTCTGCGTGTCTCCCGAACCCGTAGGGTCTACACACTTAAGGTTCGGTAACGCTAGGGTTGTAGAGATACATGCACATGGAAACCCGAATGTTGTTCGGAGTCCCGGATGAGATCGCGGACGTCACGAGGAGTTCCGGAATGGTCCGGAGGTAAAGAATGATATATAGGAAGTCCAGTTTCGGCCATCGGGTGAACTCCGGAGGTCACCGGGAGTGTCCCGGGACCACCGGAGGGGTCCCGGGGGTCCACCGGGTGGGGCCACCCATCCCGGTGGGTCCCCTAGGCCGCAAGGGGGAAGAGTCCAGCCCCTGGTGGGCTGGCGCACCACTTGGCCCCCCCTCCATGCGCCTAGGGTTGAAACCCTAAGGGGAGGGGGCGCCCCCTGTGCCTTGGGGGGCAAGTTTCCCCCCTTGGCCGCCGCCCCACCCTGGAGATCTGATCTCCAGGGCCGGCGCCCCCCCTTGGCCCCTATATATAGTGGGGGGGGGGGGAGAGGGCAGCCACACCCCAAGCTTCCGGCGCCTCTCCCCCCTCCCGTCACACTTCCCACTCCTCCGCAGGGCGCCGGCGAAGTCCTGCAGGATTTCCTGCTGCATCCACCACCACGCCGTCGTGCTGCTGGATCTCCGACGACCTCTCCTCCCCCTTGCTGGACCAAGAAGGATGTGACATTGCTGCACCGTACGTGTGTTGAATGCGGAGGTGCCGTCCGTTCGGCGCTAGGATCATCGATGACGAAGAACGCGAAGAGTACGACTACTTCATCCACGTTGCTTCGAACGCTTCCGCACGTGATCTACAAAAGGGTATGTAGATGCACTCCAGTATTGCTCATTGCTAGATGACTCCTTAGATTGATCTTGGTGAAAGTGTAGAATTTTTTTGAATTATGCTACGTTCCCCAACAAGCTCCGCACCGCCTTGCGGTAGTACCGCAAGTTTATGAGGTAGTATCGCACGTCGCTCGCTGAGTTGGTGGATAATGGTTGGATCTTTCCACTTGCTATATAAGGGGGGTCTTCTTCCCCAAGTTGATTACGTCTTCCTTCCCTAAGCTCCATTGTTTCTCAAAGCTCCATTTTCACCCGATCTCTCTCCCTAGCCAATCAAACTTGTTGATTTCCTAGGGATTGGTTGAGAAGGCCTTGATTTACACTTCCACCAAGAGAAATTTGATTCCCCCCACTAATCCCTTGCGGATCTTGTTACTCTTGGGTGTTTGAGCACCCTAGATGGTTGAGGTCACCTCGAAACCATAGTCCATTGTGTTGAAGCTTAGTGATGTCGTTGGGAGCCTCCAATTAAGTTGTGGAGATAGCCCCAACTTTGTTTGTAAAGGTTCGATCGCCACCTTCAAGGGCACCACTAGTGGAATCACGACACCTCGCATTGTGTGAGGGCATGAGGAGAATATGGTGGCCTTAGTGGCATCTTGGGGAGCATTGTGCCTCCACACCGCTCTAACGGAGACATACTTCCTCTCAAAGGGAGGGAACTTCGGTAACACATCGTCGTCTCCACTTGTGGTTATCTCTTACCTTTACTCGTGCAAGCTTTTGTTGTGTTGTATCGCTTGCTTGCTTTTGTGATTGTTATTGTTGCATCATATAGGTTGCCCACCTAGTTGCATATCTATACAAACTATCTTGATGCTAAGTTTAATTTGGTAAAGAAAAGCTAAAAATTATTAGTTGCCTATTTACCCCCCTCTAGTCAACCATATCGATCCTTTGAGTTGGTATCAGAGCCTCGTATCTTTATTAAGGACTTTACCATCCAAAGAGTATGGGTGACACCGTAGTCGAGATGGAGGAGCACTCCGGTGGGAACCTGTCTTTGTCTACGGCCGATGGGGTTCCTCGGTCTCTCGAGAGGAATTCAATGCGATTTTGGACACATTGAAAACCTCTATGACGACCGAGGTCAAAGGCATGTTCAAAGAATTTCTTGATGGACTTAAATTATCCACCGCACCGTTGGAAGTGGCTAGTCCCACTAACAA
>LR738713.1:346224807-346251672 GCA_902687465.1 Secale cereale
TTCCTACCTTGCCATGTATTGCTTCCTGTATAGACTTGTCATGCATCATACCTTGCCATGTATTGCATCATATATAGACTTGTGTTGTTTTTCTGTGCTTCCTACCTTGCCATGTATTGCTTCCTGTATAGACTTGTCATGCATCATACCTTGCCATATATTGCATCATTTATAGACTGTGTTGTTTTTCTGTGCTTCCTACCTTGCCATGTTTTGCTTCCTGTATAGACTTGTAGTGCTTCCTATATAGAACTGTCTTGCATCATACTTGGTTGAGCATATTGTAATGATCTTGTGTTGTGTGTTTACCGTATTGCTTGCTTCTTCTCGTTAGTGCTTGTTCCGTTGCGACCGTGAGGATTCGTTCGCCTACCCGTGGTTCTTCTTCAAGGCTTCATCTCCGTCTTCTTCATGGAACCGTTCTTCTTCCTTGCGGGATCTCAGGCAAGATGACCATACCCTTGGATACCTTTACTATCATTGCCTCTGCTTAGTTGTCTCGATGCTATCGTTATATGTCGCGCTACCCATCTTTATTGTCAGCCCCTCTCCTTGTTGCCATGAAACCTCTAACCTTTGACACCTTCCTAGCAAAAACCATTGTTTGGCTATGTTACCCGCTTGCTCAGCCCCTCTTATAGCATTGTTAGTTGCAGGTGGAGATGAAGATCATTCCAGGAGAGAACTTGTTGTTGGAATATCACAATATGTTATATATATAATAACACACCTATATACTGGGCATGAGTGGAAGGCTTGGCCTTTTGCTCGGTGTTTTGTTCCACTCATGCCACCCTAGGCGCCGATAAACCGGCATTATGTTCCTTGATTTTGCGTTCCTTACACGGTTGGGTATATGGGGACCCCTTGACACTTCGTCTTTGAATAAAACTCCTCCAGCAAGGCCCAACATTGGTTTTAATTTGCCTCATAATAACAACTTAATTAATTAATTAAATTGCATAAGGGGGACGCTCCTTGGAGATTCTTTTCTACATAGCAGGGGGGCCAGTGCTGATGGTGTTGGCCCCAAACTAGAGCCACTTGCGGTGCCACCCAGTTATCCGTGGTCTTCGGTTGCTGTACGTAGTGCTCATCCGGACGTGGCCTGAGACGAGATGCGCGCGGCTACTATCAGGGTGTCGGCACGCCGGGAGGTCTTACTGGACTTGTTTTACCATTGTCGAAATGTCTTGTGCACCGGGATGCCGAGCCTGATCGGATTTCCCTAAGATAAGGGGTGATGATATTATATTTATCACTTCAGTTGATCGTGAGAGCTTGTGATGGGCTAAGTTGGGACACCCCTGCAGGGTTATGATCTTTCGAAAGCCGTGCCCACAGTTATGTGGCAGATTGGAATTTGTTAATGTCCGGTACCGGTTGTAGAAAACTTGACAGAGGATCCGAAGTAAAACACACAACTGTGTGAGTAACCGCGACTGTCTCTTTTCACTTTGAGAAGAGAACACGATGGGGTTATGTATGACTCGTAGGAAGTTCAGGATCTTTAGCGATCACTACTAGTTTGCGACCGTTTGCGCAGATGCTCATCTTATTCTTGTACTCGTAAGCTAGCCACCATATTATGCTTAGCCGCTGCTGCAACCTCACCACTTTACCTCTTCCTACCCATAAAGCTTTGCTAGTCTTGATACCCATGGTTATGGGATTGCTGAGTCCTCGTGGCTCACAGATACTACAACACCAGATGCAGGTACCGCTGAGAACAAGGTAGGAGTTGGTCCAAGAACTTCACTGGGAGCTCGATGAAGAGAGTGGCCGTATGTTTGTGACTTTGTTCGAGGATCAGTAGTGGTTCCTACTAGGGGCGATCAGGGCTTGTGTTATTTATGGTATCTTTCATTTGGATCTTCGTCCGTAGTCGGACTCTGATGTTATTTGGATGATGATTGTTTATGTAATGCATTGTGTGACGTGGCGAGTGTAAGCCAACTATCCTTTTGCAATTTCATCCCTATTTTTACATGAGTCGTGCAAAGATACCAAACTTGAGATCATTCCAGAATGGGCTTATACCTTTAAGTCGTGCCTCGACACGTAGGAGGTATAGTCCCATCCTGGGCATTACACTCCTTTCATGCCCATCTCTCTCGCATGCATGCTCCTTCATGTAGCTATCACTCTCTTTTCTCCAGCTCACCCGCAAGCTCACTTCATGTTTCTCCTATCCTCGCAAACATGGTCTCTCGACGTCTCCCTTGTGAAGTGTCACACTCTCTCTATCATTATACATTACACGATTTTCATTATCTCTCACGTCTCTACCGTTATCTTGTATCACTAGGTACCTAAGCTTTCTTTTTCACCGCCACACACACAGTCTCCACTCGTCTTTCTTGTGTTTCTCTCTATGGGATTCTCTCACACACCCTATATGTCTCTAGATATGAATCATACCACTAAAATTACTCTCTCTCTCTCTCTCTCTCTCTCTCCCCTGTAGACACAACATTTGTTGCGGTCTCCTTTTCGTCTCCATCCCAGACTAACATTATTCATTTGTTTACCGACCAGACAAACTCCCCCCTCTCTCTCACACACACACACACACACACACACACACACACACACACAACTCCTGCTTCCACTCCCCTTCCCGACTACCGTCTCTCTCTCTCACGCACACAAAACACTCGCTTTCGCACCCCGACTCGTATTTCTCTCACAAACATTTATCGACTAGCCTCTAGATAGGTTTATACACCCGCACACTCGTGCTTCCACTATCGCATACATGTCTCTCTCCCGCTCCTTGTATCTATGTAGATTTTTCTTTCCTTCTTGAGACATGCCCTCTCGATTGTGCACACACACATTATCGCCTCATTTTAAGCTGATACCTCTCGCACACACACTCTTTGTGTCTTTGTCACACATGCACTCTGTCCTCCTCCTCTCTCCCTCTCTCTCTCTCTCACACATGTTTTTTTGCAACAACTAGCAAGATGCCCATGCGTTGCACGGAACATCAAGATGCATTTGTATGAGTAGTTTATCTTGTGGGAGAAAAGGATGAACAAGGGAATGCCTTATTTGCAAGTGTGGAGAGCGGTGTGGGTATCTTTTTGCAAAATTGCCATAGTTTCCTTCTTATCCGTCAGATATAGATCGGACGGCCTATATTGCAGGATGGCAGGCACACGATCATCACCGACTATGCTTTTTATAAGAGTAGGGATAAAAAACAGAGTTGGTGATGATGGTGGGCCTGCCATCCTGCAATATAGGCCGTCCGATTTATATCTGACGGATAGGAACGAAACTATGGCAATTTACCCGCACTCCTCTCCACATTTGCAGATAAGGCCTTCCCTCGTCCATCCTTTTCTCCCACAAGATCTTGATGTTCCGTGCAACGCAAGGGCATCTTGCTAGTAAGAGTAGAAATTAGACATATACCACTTCTCGAATCTTGAAACCAACAACATTCCTCCCTTATCTCATCAAAACCGCCAAAGGAATATATTTTGAGTGAAACATAATAATTTTTTAGTGATATACTTATTTCAAAACTAGACTTTTTTTCTATAAAATCGGTGAATATGTATTAATCTACTCAGATCGTGTGACAACACATTGACACATTGCTAGTCTCTACTACTATAGTACATAAATTTTTGAATTCAGGTTATCTATCCGCCAAGACTGGGGAGCAATTAGTAGCCATTTGATTTGTTCCACACATTTCTTGGATTCGCTCTGTACGGCCACCCGCCAAAGTGACTCCAGGAACTTTCTTGAACCCTCACGACGCCAAATGCCCACACACATGCTTGTGCAAAAGTATGCTATTTACCATCTTCTGTGGCTCTGAACTTTAATGCTTAACAACTGGAGGCCTGTAATATCTGGAAAACAACAGCGACTCACTAAACAACTAATGTTTCACAAATCAAAGTACTTAACGTGTAATGCCTCGGATGTAATACTTTCCCCTTTTGGCAATATATAACTTTGGCTTCATCAGTTCCATTCCGGGTTCTTCGTCTTTTCGGGTTTTTTCGTTGTTTTGTTGTGTGCGTGTGTGGCATTCATCCATGTCGTGTTGTCTTGTGAAATGCATTTGTGTTGTCGTTTGCATCCGGTCCCACTCGTTCCTTCCCGTTGTCCGTTTCGAGTTCCGGCGCTCTCTCTCGTATCTGTGGCATCCCCGAGGCCTACTTTGGTGTTTGGCCATGTAACGTTTCCGGTTTGGTGTGAGACTTGTCGTGCAATGTTGTTTTGTTATGTGTAACCCGCCTGTCAAGTTTTGTCGCGTTTGAAGTTCGTTTGATGCTCCAACAGTTATCCTCGTGGGCTAAAAGTACCTCCTCTTTGAGGCCCAAGAAACCCCTCCAACAGCCCACCAACCCAACTCAAACCCTTCCCTTCATCTAGGCCGTTCAATTGTGATCTCGTGGCCGAAAACATCTCCTCATTTGGACAACCCTAGCTCCTTGTGCCTATATAAACGTCCACTCTCCTCCAGTTTTGCGTCCAAAACCCTAATGTTTCCACCTCTGCAGCGCGGTGCTTCCACCGTTGACGCGCGGTGCTTCCACCGTTGACACGCCGTGCTTCCGACCTCGTTGCGCCTGTGCTTCCGACTCGTCGCCGCTGTGCTTCCGAGCCCGAGGCCTCGTCTTCTTCCCCGCCGCCGACCAGCCACCTCACCGCCGGCCTCGTCTCCGATCGCCACCGCCTCCTTAGCGTGAGCCGCCGCCGCATCCGGCCTCCCCGCCGCCTCGGCAGGCCCGCAGGGGCGCCGCCGGGCCGGACATTCGCCACCTCGCCGGCCGCCGCCGGGCTCCCAGCCCCCGCCGGCCACCGCACCGGGCCCCCAGCGCCGCCCGCTCGCCGGGAGCCAGCCGCCCCGGTCGCCGCATCGCCCACGCTCGGGATCGAAGGGAGCCAGGCTCCCCGATCCGATCTGCCAGGCGCAAGCCCTAACGGGCCGAGTGGAGCCGCCTCGACCCGTTAGCCCACTCCCAGTCCGCCAGATCTGACCCGCTCCGACCTGCTCCAGAGGTTGCTTCGTTTTTCTAAGTCCCTAGATATTTTCAGTTTCTGATGCAGTTTTGTGAGGTGGATAACTTTTGCTGTGCATGTCCGATTTGTGTGTATGATATGTCAAAATGATCGTGGTGACTTGTACTATGTTTTGTTCCATTGTGCCATGCATGTTTGAGGTCATCTAGATGTCTTAATCATCATGAGAAGAGTGCTACTTGTTATAAACTGCTGCTAGTAGTTGTTTTCATGCCATGTTTGCAATGTGATAACTTGTTGCATGTTTATCCAAATGAAGCAAATGATATGTCCACATGTTCATCTTGAGATGCTCTACATGTTGGTTGCTTTAGCTTGCATGATAGATTTCATCTTGCCATGTTTATCTCCTTTGCAAAAGTGCTTGTGGCTGTTATGTTGTTAAACTTGTTACGAGATGCCTAGTTGAGGAGCTCGTTGCTATTGATGTGGTTGTTCCCTTGATGCATGCTTAGATGTTTTGGACTCCCCATCAGGTGCACTTTGCTGTGGTGCAAACCACTTGCCATGTTATGCTTTGAGGTGACTTAAACTTGCTCACAAACATGCCATGATAATACTGCTGTTTTAACACTTAGTGAAATTTGACTAAATCTGGAATCTGTAATTTCCAAATGCCATGTTTGCTTGTTGTTCTAGGAAAATCCATGCTAGTTTTGGGGTGACTCTTGATGATTCCTTGTTGTATATGTTGTTGGCTATCCATTCATGCTCTCACATGCGTATTTGGGTGGCTGTAGCATATTTACTCTTGCTCCCAAGTTGCTATAAATTACTGCTGTCAGGATTTTGTTGTCATGTTCAAAATGTCATAGCTTGTTGCTATTGATCCATGCCTCCTTTGGAGATGCTCCAATGGAATTGTTTGCTGTAGGATATGTCTACTTTATGTCCATGCTCCTTGCCATGATGTTTGAGTGATGTAGACTATATATATCTTGCTCCGAAGTTGCTATGTGGCTGTTAATTTCAGCTTTGCCATATTTATTGTTTCGGGTGTATCTTTTAGCCCGTTGCTCCGTTTTGAGCAAGTCCTATATGAAACTTGTGTGATTTTGCATGTAGATTCATAATATCCTCTTGTTAACATGTTTTGAAGTAATTTGCTTGATGCATATTGTCATGTTCCTTGTGCTGTACCTCTGTGCTTCCTATGTTGACTTTCTGTGCTTCCTAAGTGCATCTGTAGTGCTTCCTTAGTGCATCAGTCTTGCATCCTGTGGTTTGCGCATTGCATCTTGTTGATTTCGTGCCTCGCGTGTTTTGTTTTGAGTAGAGCCGGAAGCCGAGACCGAGTACGAGAACGAGGTTACTACCGAGGTTGAGAATGAGGAGCTCCCTTATGATCCCATCGACGACTCTTAAGGCAAAATGACCTGACCCGGATATCATTACTATCTTTGCCTATTGCTAGAAGTCTTGCTCTATAGCTTTTGCCTCGATGCCCATGTTTTTCCTGTCAGCCTCCTATTGTAACCATGATCCTGTCTAACCACCCTACCTATGCAAACCTTTGATTGGCTAAGTAAGCTTCGCTCAGCCCCTCTTATAGCATTACTAGTTGCAGGAGAAGATTGAAGATTCTTGCTTCTTGTTGAAGCTTGTTGGGATATCACACTATATTTAATTCTTAAATGAAATCATCTATATATTGGTAATGGGTGGAAGGCTAAGCCTTTTGCTTGGTGATTTGTTCCACCCATGCCGCCCTAGGAACCGCATAAACCGGTGTTATGTTCCTTGATTATGCGTTCCTCACACGGTTGGGGTTATGGGACCCCCTCGATAAACCGCTAAGTGCTAAGTCTTTTCCAGCAAGTCCCAACATTGGTACTATTTGCCTAATAACTAAAAACTTGCATAGGGAGTAATTAACCCTCTTCTTAATCAACAACCCCGGGCCAGTGCTCCACATGAGTGTTGGTCCGAACTGGGGGTCCTGCAGGGCCACCTCGAGGAAACTGAAGGTCTGGTAAAAACCTGTAGCATCGCCCATCCGGTCGTGGCCTGAGACTAGATACGCGCGGCTATTGTCAGGGTGTCGGCACGCCGGGAGGATTTGCTGGATTAGCCTTACCTTAGTCGGAGTATCTTGAGCACGGGATTCTGAGGATACTCGGGCCTTCCCACCTTGGAGTTGCGACTCCGTGGATCGTGGGCTTGTCATGGGCCAAGTTGGAACACCCCTGCAGGGTTATGAACTTTCGAAAGCCGTGCCCGCGGTTAAGTGGCAGATGGGAATTTGTTAATATCCGGTTGTAGAAAACTTGACACCATGTTCAGAATACACTACCAGCGTGAGTACCGTGACGGTCATTTTCCGAAAGGGGTTCGGGAAGTGAACACGGTGGGGTTATGTTTGACTTGCTTTAGTTAGGATCACTTCGTGATCAGCTTTTTCGTCTGAGGCACTTCTCTTCTCACTCTCTCTTACGTAAGTTAGTGCTAGTGCTGCTGCAACCTCTTGTTCTTTCTTCAGCCTTGTTCCACACCCAAGGCTTAGATAGTTGTGTTACCCGGGAATGGGATTGCTGAGTCCTCTGTGGCTCACAGTTTCTACACCACACCAGATGCAGGTACTCATGCGATCTATTCAAGTGACGACACCGAGCTGTACTGGGAGTACGACGAGGACCGTAGCCGTTACTACGTGCACTATCCCGACGATCAGTAGAGGTTTCTACTAGGGGCGATTCAGACCTGTGGTTTATGTTATGTTTGGTATCTTTCATTTGGATCTTACCCGTAGACGGGCTGTGATGTTTATTTGAATGATGTTTGGATATGTAATGAATTGTTTGACGTGGCGAGTGTAAGCCAACTATCTTTTCCGCTTTCATCCCTATTTTTACATGAGATGTGCAAAGGTACCAAACTTGCGGTCATTCCAGAATGGGCTTATATCTTTAAGTCGTGCCTCGACACGTAGGAGATATAGTCCCATCCTGGGCATTACAAGTTGGTATTCAGAGCCTTCTTCGACCTAGAAGCCCTCACTGTTTGATCGAATCGTTGACGGTTCAGTCTAGGAACACACTTAAAATGTTTTGAGTCCTATATTTATATCGGAGAGTAGGATTTCTTTTGCTCCTCATCTCTTTTCACTCTGGTGAGGACTCCTGACGATTACTCTTGCCTCTTCTACTCTAAAAAATTGCACCAATTTTTTTTAGGAATCTCGCGAGTATTGTTTGGATTGTTTCGATGTCTTTGTGACGAGAATATTGTTCTCGATGCCTCCTGACATTAGGGGTTGTGGCAGTGTCCCGGGGAGTTGAGCTTCGGGGTATTGTCGTCACAAACATATCGCGGCAGTTCTAGAATACTTAAGATGGCCGACATCGAAAACTCTCCTATACGGTTAGTGGCAAGATAACCCCGACATCACCCAGTACTGGGGAGGTAGTTCGGGAGTATTGCCATAGCTTGTATAGTAGATGCGTTTCGAAGGTCCGAGGTAGACGGTTTCCGAGAACAACTGGTTATGTGTTGAAGGATGGATACAGCTGGATGTAGGATTAGAGTTGAGTGCGCGGTGCTTCCCCTGTATCCCCAACACCTGATTGCATAACTGGAAACTTTCAGAAATTAATAGGTGGGTTCATCCAGTAGCTCGTAGGCATTCTTCCAACGAATGCAGGTTATGGAGTTCGGGGTTCTACATTGAGTGAAGTGGTTTTATGGCCGATGTTCCGATCGGGAGTTGCATCTTAAAGGGTCCTTGGCTATGCTGATCCGGGGATTGCAAAACCCTTCCGTAACACGTTCCATAAGCTTTCAGCACAAAGATGTCGAACGAAGCTCCTATCTTGTGTTTGTTCTATCTGCACCTTGTTGTTGTCTTATTTACCTTTTGTCTCCCAAGTGGCTTCTCGTGAAGATTGTTGTTATCATTAAACTAAGAATTTCATTCGTTCCTCTTGTTCGAATGATTCTTGTGAAGACTATGTTGCATTTCTAGCCGTTGTTTCAGCTTATATCTTCTTCAATCAAATGGCTGATTGGTGGTCATCTCTTTCAGGATGGCTCCTAAAAGGGTTCCCAACGCTAACCCAGAGGGTGCAGAGGTTCCTGATCGTCCTCCTTCCCCTCCTCCTCCGTCTGAGGCCTGGAGAGCAATTATGCAGACTACGAATCAGTACACCCAGTTGCTTATGTAGATGATGCAGCAGATGCAAGCAAATCAAGCAAATCAGGATGCTCAGGGGAATCAAGGCAATTTCTTCAACCAATAGCACCATGCTATGCTCAACCAGTTCTTGGCTAATCAACCAAAGGCTTTCAGTTACTGTGTCGACCCTCTCGATGCTGAAGATTGGATCACTGATATCAAGAAGCATTTTGAGTGCAGTAACGTAAGGCCCGAGGACTATGTGAAGTTTGCAGCCTTCCAACTCAAGGACCAAGCAGCTGATTGGTGGCAGCAGTACAAAGACTCCAGAGAAGGGCGTGTAATCTCTTGGGAGGATTTCTGCAAGGACTTTCGCTGTCACCACATTCCAACAAGTGTCATCGAGGGTATGCGTGAGCAATTCCGCAACCTGAAGCAAGGCTCTATGACTGTCTACCAATATAATGTCAAGTTCCAGAACCTTGCCCGCTATGCCAAGCAATACATTCCAGATGCCAAGAGCAAGATCTATCAGTTTCGTGGTGGTCTGAAGGATGAACTTCAACTTGCTCTCACCTTGTTCGAGCCTGATGAGTTTGACAAATTCTATAACATGGCGCTTAAGCAAGAGACAACCCAGCTCAAGATGGAAGCTTCCAAAAGGAGGATCAGAGACGCTGTTCACTCCTCCTCATCTTCTCAAGTGGTCGCGAAGCAGCAGAAGTTTTGGCTTCCACCTCCTCCAGTGATCCGAGCTCCCTACAACAACAACAACAAGAACTCTGGTGGCCGTGGTTTCTCCCACCCACCCAACCCAAGCAACTAGTCAAAGAATCAGTTTCAAGGTTCCAAGTCAAGTGCTCCTCATTTCCGTCCTCTCTCAGAAGTGGTCTGCAACAAGTGCACTCAGAAGGGTCATTATGCTAACAAGTGCCCCAACCCAAGGCGCCTTTCGCCTCCTCCACCTGTCAGCACTGCTATTGTCAAGCACAATCCAAAGGCTGCAAGAGTGAATCTGATGAATGCAGCCCAAGCAGAGAATTCTTCAGATGTGATACTGGGTAACCTTCCAGTTAACTCTATCCCTGCAAAAGTTTTGTTTGATTCAGGTGCTTCATGTCCCTTCATGTCATATCCATTTGCATCCAAGCACGATGTTGTCACTAAAAATTTGCCAAGGGAGTTATCAGTTATTTCTCCGGGGAGACGAATGCATTCCAGTGTGTATGCTCCGGATGTTTCTATTCGCATGGGTGATTATCGCTTTCTGGCTAATCCGGTTATTCTCGGCCACTGCGACATTGACCTCATCCTCGGGATGGATTGTCTTTCTCAGCATGATGCTCACATTGATTGTGCAAATAAGGAAGTCAAGATTACTCATCCTGATGAAGAAGTGATTATCTTCGCCTCTCGGGATAACACAATCAGGCTATTCTCTCTCAATGACAAGGGCGAGATTAATGCCATCTCTCAAATTCCGGTGGTAAACGAATACGAAGACGTTTTTCCTGAAGAACTTCCAGGCATGCCTCCACATCGTCAAGTGGAATTCGTCATTGAACTCGAGCCTGGTACTGAGCCAGCATGCCGGCGTCCGTACAAGCTCTCTCTTGAAGAGTTGAAGGAGTTGAAGAAACAACTTGATGAACAGGAGCGTATGGGTCTGATCAGGCCTAGTACGTCTCCTTGGGACTGTGGTGTTTTATTTGTCAAGAAGAAGGATGGTACGGAGCGCCTTTGCGTCGATTACCGGCCATTGAACAAGAAGACAATAAAGAACAAGTATCCGCTCCCCAACATCAATGAACTGTTCGAGCAGCTCAAAGGAGCTAAAGTGTTCTCAAAGCTCGATCTCTGAATGGGCTATCACCAAATTCACATTCGCGAAGAAGATATCCACAAGACTGCCTTCAGAACGAGCTACGGCTCCTATGAGTATACAGTTATGTCTTTTGGTGTCGCTAATGCTCCACCTACCTTCTCGAGAATGATGCACTACATTTTCAACCCCTACACCAACGAGTTTGTGCTTGTGTATCTGGATGACATTTTGGTATTCTCCAAGAATGAAGAGGATCACGAAAAGCACCTCCGTCTGGTTCTCGACAGGCTCCGTGAACATAAGTTCTATGCCAAGTTCTCCAAGTGCGAATTTTGGCTCGATAAGGTCTTATATCTGGGCCATATCATCTCCGCTGATGGTATTGCTGTGAACCCCGAGAAAGTTGAAGCGATTGTCAAATGGGAACCTCCTCAGAACGTCAAGCAACTCCGAATCTTTCTTGGTCTTGCTAGCTATTGCAGAAGGTCCATTGAGAACTTCTCCAAGATTGCCAAGCCTCTCTCCAACTTGCTGCAGAAGAATGTCAAGTACAACTGGTCTCCAGATTGTGATGTGGCTTTCAAAACTCTCAAAGAAAAGCTCATTTCTGCTCCAGTTCTTACTCCTCCAGATGAGTCCAATCCCTACGAAGTATTCTGTGATGCTTCTCTTCAAGGACTTGGTGGTGTGCTAATGCAGGACAAGAAGATTGTGGCATACACTTCTCATCAACTGAAGCCAAGTGAGAAGAACTACCCCACACATGATCTCAAACTAGCAGCTGTGGTACATGCTTTGATTACGTGGAGACACCTCCTGTTGGGCAGAAAAGTCGACACCTTCACCGATCACAAGAGCTTGAACTACATCTTCACACAGCCGAATCTGAACCTCCGCCAGACTCGTTGGGTCGAAATGATCCAAGAGTATGATCCAAGTATCGAATACACACCTGGCAAGGCAAATGTCATTGCAGATGCTTTGAGCAGAAAGGCATATTGCAACAGTCTCCTTATCAAGCCGTTCCAGCCTGAGCTTTGTGAAGCATTCAGGAAGCTCAACCTCCAAGTTGTTCCGCAAGGCTTTCTTGCAAATCTTCAAGTTGCTCCTACCTTGGAACATCAGATTCGTGAGGCCCAACTCAGTGATGCTATGGTGCAGAAAGTGAAATATGGTATTGTAAAGGGTACTCCCAAATATAAGTGCTATCGCGTTGATGTGAGAGATACCTTGTTCTTTGAGGACAGACTTGTGGTTCCCAAAGGTGATCTCAGGAAGCTCATAATGGACGAAGCACATGATTCCCTCCTTTCCATTCATCCTGGTAGTTCCAAGATGTACCAAGACCTCAAACAATCTTACTGGTGGACTCGCATGAAAAGGGAGATTGCCCAATTCGTGAATGAATGCGATGTCTGTAGAAGAGTGAAGGCAGAGCATCAACGTCCAGCCGGTCTTCTCCAACCTCTTCCTATTCCCGAGTGGAAGTTCGACCACATTGAAATGGATTTCGTCACTGGCTTTCCTAAGTCCAAGAAAGGGAATGATTCTATCTTTGTGGTGATTGACAAGCTTACCAAAGTCGCTCACTTCCTTCCAGTCAAAGAATCCATCAATGCAGCTCAACTGGCAGAGTTGTACACTTCCAGAATTGTGTCCTTACATGGCATTCCTCAAGTTATCTCCTCAGACCGTGGAAGTTTGTTCACTTCCAAGTTCTGGGACTCCTTTCAGTCTGGCATGGGCACTAAGATCCGTTTCAGCACTGCATTTCACCCTCAGACTAGTGGTCAAGTCGAGAGAGTGAATCAGATTCTAGAAGACATGCTCAGAGCCTGTGTCATATCTTTTGGCATGAAATGGGAAGATTGCCTTCCGTTTGCCGAGTTCTCTTACAACAACAGCTTCCAAGCAAGTGCCGGCAAAGCTCCGTTCGAAATCCTTTATGGCAGAAAGTGCCGTACCCCTCTCAACTGGTCCGAGACTGGTGAGCGTCAACTTCTTGGCAATGACTTGATCTCAGAAGCCGAAGAAATGTGCAAAGTCATACGTGAGAATCTCAAGGCCGCTCAGTCGCGTCAGAAGAGCTACTATGATGGCAAGCATCATGATTTGGCCTTCAAAATTGGGGATCATGTCTATCTCCGTGTTTCTCCTATGAAAGGCACCCAAAGATTCGGTATCAAAGGAAAGCTTGCTCCTAGATACGTGGGACCTTTCAAGATCCTTGGCAAAAGAGGCGATCTAGCCTATCAACTTGAGCTCCCTTCCAACTTCGCCAATGTTCATGATGTGTTTCATGTGTCTCAACTCCGCAAGTGCTTCAAGACACCTGAACGCACCATTCCGTTTGAGGAGATTGATCTTCAACAAGACTTGTCTTAACGAGAGCACCCAGTTGCTATTCTCGAAGAAACCGAGCGCAAGACCCGCAACAAGTCAATCAAGTTATTGAAAGTCAAGTGGTCACACCATACCGACCGAGAAGCTACGTGGGAACGAGAAGATCACCTTCGTTCCGAGTACCCTTCCTTCTTCCAGTCCTAGATCTCGGGACGAGATCTTTTTGTAGTAGAGGAGAGTTTGTAATGCCCCGGATGTAATACTTTCCCCATTTGGCAATATATAACTTTGGCTTCATCAGTTCCATTCCGGGTTCTTCGTCTTTTCGGGTTTTTCGTCATTTTGTTGTGTGCGTGTGTGGCATTCATCCATGTCGTGTTGTCTTGTGCATTGCATTTGTGTTGTCGTTTGCATCCGGTCCCACTCGTTCCTTCCCGTTGTCCGTTTCGAGTTCCGGCGCTCTCTCTCGTGTCCGTGGCATCCCCGAGGCCTACTTTGGTGTTTAGCCGTGTAACATTTCCGGTTTGGCGTGAGACTTGTCGTGCGATGTTGTTTTGTTATGTGTAACCCGCCTGTCAAGTTTTGTCGCGTTTGAAGTTCGTTTGATGCTCCAACAGTTATCCTCGTGGGCTAAAAGTACCTCCTCTTTGAGGCCCAAGAAACCCCTCCAACAGCCCACCAACCCAACTCAAACCCTTCCCTTCATCTAGGCCGTTCAATTGTGATCTCGTGGCCGAAAACCTCTCCTCATTTGGACAACCCTAGCTCCTTGTGCCTATATAAACGTCCACTCTCCTCCAATTTTGCGTCCAAAACCCTAATGTTTCCACCTCTGCAGCGCGGTGCTTCCACCGTTGACGCGCGGTGCTTCCACCGTTGACACGCCGTGCTTCCGACCTCGTTGCGCCTGTGCTTCCGACTCGTCGCCGCTGTGCTTCCGAGCCCGAGGCCTCGTCTTCTTCCCCGCCGCCGACCAGCCACCTCACCGCCGGCCTCGTCTCCGATCGCCACCGCCTCCTTAGCGTGAGCCGCCGCCGCATCCGGCCTCCCCGCCGCCTCGGCAGGCCCGCAGGGGCGCCGCCGCGCCGGCCCTTCGCCACCTCGCCGGCCGCCGCCGGGCTCCCAGCCCCCGCCGGCCACCGCACCAGGCCCCAGCGCCGCCCGCTCGCCGGGAGCCAGCCGCCCCGGTCGCCGTATCGCCCACGCTCGGGATCGAAGGGAGCCAGGATCCCCGATCCGATCTGCCAGGCGCAAGCCCTAACGGGCCGAGTGGAGCCGCCCCGACCCGTTAGCCCGCTCCCGATCCGCCAGATCTGATCTGCTCCGACCCGCTCTAGAGGTTGCTTCGTTTTTCTAAGTCCCTAGATGTTTTCAGTTTGTGATGCAGTTTTGTGAGGTGGATAACTTTTGCTGTGCATGTCCGATTTGTGTGTATGATATGTCAAAATGATCGTGGTGACTTGTACTATGTTTTGTTCCATTGTGCCATGCATGTTTGAGGTCATCTAGATGTCTTAATCATCATGAGAAGAGTGCTACTTGTTATAAACTGCTGCTAGTAGTTGTTTTCATGCCATGTTGGCAATGTGATAACTTGTTGCATGTTTATCCAAATGAAGCAAATGATATGTCCACATGTACATCTTGAGATGCTCTACATGTTGGTTGCTTTAACTTGCATGATAGATTTCGTCTTGCCATGTTTATCTCCTTTGCAAAAGTGCTTGTGGCTGTTATGTTGTTAAACTTGTTACGAGATGCCTAGTTGAGGAGCTCGTTGCTATTGATGTGGTTGTTCCCTTGATGCATGCTTAGATGTTTTGGACTCCCCATCAGGTGTACTTTGCTGTGGTGCAAACCACTTGCCATGTTATGCTTTGAGGTGACTTAAACTTGCTCACAAACATGCCATGATATTACTGCTGTTTTAACACTTAGTGAAATTTGACTAAATCTGGAATCTGTAATTTCCAGATGCCATGTTTGCTTGTTGTTCTTGGAAAATCCATGCTAGTTTTGGGGTGAATCTTGATGATTCCTTGTTGTATATGTTGTTGGCTATCCATTCATGCTCTCACATGCGTATTTGGGTGGCTGTAGCATATTTAACTCTTGCTCCCAAGTTGCTATAAATTACTGCTGTCAGGATTTTGTTGTCATGTTCAAAATGTCATAGCTTGTTGCTATTGATCCATGCCTCCTTTGGAGATGCTCCAGTGGAATTGTTTGCTGTAGGATATGTCTACTTTATGTCCATGCTCCTTGCCATGATGTTTGAGTGCTGTAGACTATATATATCTTGCTCCGAAGTTGCTATGTGGCTGTTAATTTCAGCTTTGCCATGTTTATTGTTTCGGGTGTATCTTTTAGCCCGTTGCTCCGTTTTGAGCAAGTCCTATATGAAACTTGTGTGATTTTGCATGTAGATTCATAATATCCTCTTGTTAACATGTTTTGAAGTAATTTGCTTGATGCATATTGTCATGTTCCTTGTGCTGTACCTCTGTGATTCCTATGTTGACTTTCTGTGCTTCCTAAGTGCATCTGTAGTGCTTCCTTAGTGCATCAGTCATGCATCCTGTGGTTTGCGCATTGCATCTTGTTGATTTCGTGCCTCGCGTGTTTTGTTTTGAGTAGAGCCGGAAGCCGAGACCGAGTACGAGAACGAGGTTACTACCGAGGTTGAGAACGAGGAGCTCCCTTACGATCCCATCGACGACTCTTCAGGCAAGATGACCTGACCCGGATATCATTACTATCTTTGCCTATTGCTAGAAGTCTCGCTCTATAGCTTTTGCCTCGATGCCCATGTTTTCCTGTCAGCCTCCTATTGTAACCATGATGCTGTCTAACCACCCTACCTATGCAAACCTTTGATTGGCTAAGTAAGCTTCGCTCAGCTCCTCTTATAGCATTGCTAGTTGCAGGAGAAGATTGAAGATTCTTGCTTCTTGTTGAAGCTTGTTGGGATATCACACTATATTTAATTCTTAAATGAAATCATCTATATATTGGTAATGGGTGGAAGGCTAAGCCTTTTGCTTGGTGATTTGTTCCACCCATGTCGCCCTAGGAACCGCATAAACCGGTGTTATGTTCCTTGATTATGCGTTCCTCACACGGTTGGGGTTATGGGACCCCCTCGATAAACCGCTAAGTGCTAAGTCTTTTCCAGCAAGTCCCAACATTGGTACTATTTGCCTAATAACTAAAAACTTGCATAGGGAGTAATTAACCCTCTTCTTAATCAACAACCCCGGGCCAGTGCTCCACATGAGTGTTGGTCCGAACTGGGGGTCCTGCAGGGCCACCTCGAGGAAACTCAAGGTCTGGTAAAAACCTGTAGCATCGCCCATCCGGTCGTGGCCTGAGACTAGATACGCGCGGCTATTGTCAGGGTGTCGGCACGCCGGGAGGATTTGCTGGATTAGCCTTACCTTAGTCGGAGTATCTTGAGCACGGGATTCCGAGTATACTCGGGCCTTCCCACCTTGGAGTTGCGACTCCGCGGATCGTGGGCTTGTCATGGGCCAAGTTGGAACACCCCTGCAGGGTTATGAACTTTCGAAAGCCGTGCCCGCGGTTAAGTGGCAGATGGGAATTTGTTAATATCCGGTTGTAGAAAACTTGACACCATGTTCAGAATACACTACCAGCGTGAGTACCATGACGGTCATTTTCCGAAAGGGGTTAGGGAAGTGAACACGGTGGGGTTATGTTTGACTTGCTTTAGTTAGGATCACTTCGTGATCACCTTTTTCGTCTGAGGCACTTCTCTTCTCGCTCTCTCTTACGTAAGTTAGTGCTAGTGCTGCTGCAACCTCTTGTTCTTTCTTCAGCCTTGTTCCACACCCAAGGCTTAGATAGTTGTGTTACCCGGGAACGGGATTGTTGAGTCCTCTGTGGCTCACAGTTTCTACACCACACCAGATGCAGGTAGTCAGGCGATCTATTCAAGTGACGGCACCGAGCTGTACTGGGAGTACGACAGGGACCGTAGCCGTTACTATGTGCACTATCCCGACGATCAGTAGAGGTTTCTACTAGGGGTGATTCAGACCTGTGGTTTATGTTATGTTTGGTATCTTTCATTTGGATCTTACCCGTAGACGGGCTGTGATGTTTATTTGAATGATGTTTGGATATGTAATGAATTGTTTGACGTGGCGAGTGTAAGCCAATTATCTTTTCCGCTTTCATCCCTATTTTTACATGAGATGTGCAAAGGTACCAAACTTGCGATCATTCCAGAATGGGCTTATATCTTTAAGTCGTGCCTCGACACGTAGGAGATATAGTCCCATCCTGGGCATTACACAACGTTTGTATGATTATCCCCCCACCTCCGGGAACTTCTAATGCAGCAATTTGATAACCCTATCTCAAAATGCAACAAATTGAACAATAAAGTTTGTTACATGTTCAATACAACCGTAACAACCATGGGCAGAATAAGCCACCTTTTTTCAGAAAAAAATGAGTGAGTAAGAAATACGTGCATAGCACGTGCCTTCTACTAGTAGTTATTAGTATAACTTTTTGGACACCAGACAAATGGTGGAGTACATATACGAAGAGAAGAGGCGCACGCACGCAGTCGGTCTCTCGTTGTCTCGCACACACAAGTGTTACGCAAAGGCAACGTTAACAAATAAACCCTAATCCCCTAGGTGCACGATTTCTGCATTCGTGGGTACCGGGTACGTGGTGGAGCGCACCTTTGTAGGAATAGTCAGCTCGCCTGATAATTTGATCCGTAGGAGTTGATGGTCGGGACCACAGGTGAATGACTTGGAGGCGGTGGCTCGCCAGTTGCCACAGATCGAGTAGCCACGTTTAAAATATCATTTTTTTAGCGGGATAAAGAGTTCCAATTTTCAATGGCGCATTATAAGTACTAAGCAGTTTGTAGAACGATTGGTATGGAGCGAAAATGGAATTCATTGTACTACGTACCTCCTTGGCGTATGGTTGTATGGGTTTATGTTGCGAGATGTTGAACCTGGTAGTTCAAGGGCAAATACTATGTTTAGATTTAGATGTTGGTTTTCAGTAATGAAAATCGAAGGGGGAAACCCTTCTTTGATTAGAAAAAAAACTACTACCTTCGTTCTGGTTTACTAGTCCTCATCCTATTTTGGGTCAAAGTTTGTCCACGAATTTTACTTGTAAAATGTGAATGGAAAACAAGATTTTGTTATACGCAAACAAAAAAGGACTGGAGGGAGTGATTGCTCTAACACGGACGCGACCTCTCATAGCACAGGCATTGAATCGGCGCGCCGCCCAAGAGGGCCCCACTCGCTGCAGGCCCGGCTGAACACGCCTCCTCGCGGCATGCAACCGGCTTCAGACTGCCCTGCCTGCCTTCATTGAATCCGCGCGTGTGCCGGCAACACGTCCTTCCGCGAGCCGGCCAGCATTTTAGAACACAAAAAATGACCAAAATATAATTAATTATACATGGTCTTGACTTGTTGTGCTCGCACTGGTAGCATGAACTAGAGGTTTTTCTTTATTCATAACTCTCCTCAAATTTTTTTTGGCTTTGAAGTGAATCATGGTTGTGGACATTATGTATGAATGTGGAGATATCTGTGAACATGAATTTGATGTGGAAGTTGAACTTGGAATGTTGGGCTTGCGCGTGCACTATACCATGTCCAAGGCTTCGTCTGTTATTGTTTGGAAAGTAATTGCTCTTATTACATGACCCGAAAAAATATATTTTGTGCCACATCAGTAGATGCACGGACATCACAACAAGCATGCTGACTGGATAAACATTTGAACCTAGCTACTATGAAGGAAATTTTGTATTGATAACATTTTTAGATAGCAGGAGACGGGTAGCCTGCTCTGCCTCTACTAGCTTATTTCTGGCTTCTTCCATCTCTTCTTTGGCATGGGTGAAGAGAGCATCTGATTGCTCTTTTCGCTTCTTCAGGAACTCAGCTACATTCTCAAGGGCTGTTGCACGCTTTCTTTCAGCCTTTACTAGAGCCACGCGGACACGAACAGCTGACGACTCCACCTGGCTTGTGTGTAGTCCATCATCATCTGGGAATTTGCACCCTGTGTCTAATCCAGAATCATTGGGGAACTGGCACCTTGTGTGTAATCCACCCTCATTTTGTAAACATGATCTCGAGGTTGACCATACTTCCCTCCTCGCAGGAACTGCATCCTGACATGAAGTTACTTCTTTTTTAGATAATTACTCAGAGCAACCCAGATCCATTTAGTAGAAGCCAGATAAACAGAACTGGGAGAAGTGAATTCAAAAGGAAAAAAAACAGACTACCAGATGAGAACACCCACTTCCTACATCAAGCTAAAAACGAAAGCGTTAGGACAATTAAGACTCTTCTTATGACACATCGAAGAACACGAGGCTTAAGCGAAACAAAAACTACAACATATACACATCGAAGACACGAGGCTAAACGAAAGTAACTGAAAGGGTGTTACTTACCAAAGCTCGTTTTATAGGTTCGGTGCAGCTCCTCTTTAACTTGCCACACTCCTTGAAGATGTCCCCAATATCCCGTGTTTGGTCTTCATTGCTCCTCTTCATGTTCGCACTCGTGGTTTTAAAATCTCAACATGGCAAGAAAAATGTACTACTAGTAATACTCGCGCATCTTGTGGGCAACATTAAAGCACTCGTCTGCCATGTTAGAGCATCTCCAACAGAATCGCAACGCGCGGCGCTTTAAAAAAGTGTTTATAGTGCTGAGATCGAGAAGTAGAGATAGAGAGTAGAGGATAGTTATCACCATAGATAGATAAAAAAATAGATTATTCAACTACTCCTCATCGTCCGACTCCTCCTCGGTGATGTCTGTAATGCCCCGGATGTAATACTTTCCCTTTTGGGCTTATAATAAATCTCCGGCTTCATCTATTTCCATTTCGGGCTCTTTGTCTTTCAGGCTTTCGTCGTTTTGTTGTGTGAGTGTGTGGCATTCATTCATATCATGTAGACATGAGCATTGCTTTGCATTTGTGTTGTGGGTTGCATCTGGTTCGTGGCGTTCCTTCCCGTTGTCCGTTTCGTGTTCCGGAGCTCCCTCACGTGTTCGTGACGTCCCGTAGGCCTACTTTGTTGTTCGGGCGTTTTTCGTTACCGGTGTGCCGCGAGGTTGTGTTGTGTGTTGTTGTTTTGTTGTGTGCAACCCGCCTCTCAAATCTCGTCTCGTTTGGACTCCGTTGACTTTTCCCTCCGTTGTCCGTGCGGGTCCGAAGTGCCCTTACTTCGTGTCCCGGAAATACCCCTGTTGTTTTCTTTTATCTCCGTCTAGTCCTTTTAAAATCATCCCCGCGATCGGATCCGTTGGATCACGATCGGAGGGCTCCTAAACACCCTAGTCTCCAAACCCTAGTCTAAATTGCTATATATAGACCCCTAGGTCTATTTGGAGCAACCCTTCCTTCTTCCTCCTCTCTCCCCTTCTTTTTTTTTTCTTTTCTATCTCAGATCCCGCACTGTTCATCTCAGATCCAAAAATCAGCTCGGGATCCCGAAGGATCCCCTCGATCCACGCCGTCGCAGCGCTCCCTCGGAGTCAACGCTCGAGCGAGCGAGCGCCTCGCCCCGTGTCCCCGCTCGATCTGGTCCGTGCGAGCGACCGAGCGGCTGGACCACATCGACGCCGCGCTGGCCCAGCCGCATCGCCACTTCATCGCCTCGCCTGGGCTCGGCCCGTCGTCGCTCTGCGGGACCGCATCGCCGGCGATCAGGTGGGCCGCAGCCGCCTTCCCCGGCCCGTTTCTTCCTCCGCGCGCGCGCAGGGCGCAGCAGCCGCCAGGTGGGCCGGCTTCGCCTCCAGCCCACATCGCCAGTTCGCCGCGCCGGGCGCGGGCTCCCTCTCCGCGCCGGCCGGGCCGCCAGCCTCCCCGGCCCAGGCGCTCGCCGAGCCGGCCAGCTCCCACCGGGCCGCCTCCTTCCGGGCCCGTACCAGCGCCGCGGTGGGCCGCCGCCGCGCACTGTTCCTGCTGGGCCACCGTCACTGTAGACACCAGGCCGCCGACACTGTTCACCGGGCCGGATCCGTTACTATAGCTGCAGATCTGGATCTGGAGAGGTTGACCTAATCTCTCTGTTTTCTCTGTTCTGATATGCCTACTTTGACCTGCTGTATCTTTTTACCTGTTGCTCCGTTTTGAGCGTGTGATATGTCCAGATGTTCGTGGAGATGCCCTCTACGTTTTACCTGTTGTAGTCATGCATGTTAGAAGTCATCTAGGGCCTTGTTTTGCTGTTGCAAGAGTGTATGATGATATAAACTGCTGCTATGTGTTATTTTTGTGCCACCTTTGACATGTGATATCTTTTAGCTCGTTTGTCCAAACGAAGCAAATGACATGTCCACGTGTTCGTCTTGCTACGAACTACGTGTTGGGTGTGATAGGTTGCATGGTAGATGTTTTGTTTCCTTGTTATCATCGTTGCAAGATGCCATGTTCATATGTTGTGTTTTCACTTGTTATGAAATGCCATCGTGTTGAGCTCGTTGCAATCGTTGTGTTCACCACAATGATGCATGCTTGTGTGTTTCGGGATCACCGTCATATGTACTTTGATGAGGTGCTTACCCTTTGCCATGTTTAGTTTCGAGGTGTCTTAAACATGCTCTTTTTGATGCTATGATGATGTTGCTGTTTTAGGACTTAGTGAAATTTCACTAAGTCTGAAATCTGTAACGTTCCGATGCCATGTTCGTGTGATGTTGTAGGACAAAGCATGATAGTTTTGGGGTGGATTTTGATTGATCCATGAAGTATATATTGTTGTCTTTCCATCCATGTCCTCACATGTCCATTTGAGTGGCTGTAGCATGTTTATCTTTTGCTCCAAACTTTCAATAAAATTCTGCTGCCAGAATTTTATTTCAAAGTTCAATATGTCCAAGATCATTGCTATTGATCCGTGACTCCGTTGGGGGTGCACTTTGGACCTAGTTGCTGTACATTATATCTAGTTTATGTTCAAGTCCTTTGCCATGCTTTTTGGGTGCTGTAGATTGATTATTTTGAGCTCCCAAGATGCTATGTTGCTGTAATTTGCAGTTTTCGCTCAAATCTTGTTTCGGGCATAACTTTTAGCCCGTAACTCCGATTTCAGCGAATCTTATATCAAACTTGGGTGTTTTTCTGTGTAGATTAATAATATCAGGTTGTTATCTTGTTTTGAGGTGTTTTGCTTGAGTGATGTTTTACATGCTCCATGTGCAACTCTAGTGCATCCATCATGCATACATGTTTTTCGAGTGCGCATTGCATCGTGTTGATTGGTGCTTGGTGTGTTTGTCTTGTTTAGAGCCGGAAGTTGAGCACGAGTTTTCCAACGAGGTTGAGCACGAGGTTTCCAACGAGTTTGAGCACGAGGACCCTTCTTTTGATCCGAACGTCTTCTCTTCAGGCAAGATGACCGAACCCCGATAACTTTACTATCTTCGCCTATTGCTAGTAGTCTCGATCTATAGTTTTGCCTCGATGCCCATGTTCTTCCTGTCAGCCTCCTACTTGTAACCAATTGCCATGTTTAACCACCCTACCTATGCAAACCGTTGCTTGGCTAAGTACGCTTCGCTCAGCCCTTCTTATAGCGTTGTTAGTTGCAGGTGAAGTTCGAAGATGCTTGCTCCATGTTGAAGTTTGGTTGGGTTATATCACACTATATAAATGCTTTAATTGAAATCACCTATATATTGGCAAGGGTGGAAGGCTAAGCCTTTTGCTTGGTGTTTTGTTCCACTCATGCCGTTAGGATCCGTATAAGCCGGTTTTATGTTCCTTGATTATGCGTTCCTAACACGGTTGGGGTGTATGGGACCCCCTCGATAAACCGCTAAGTGCTAAGTCTTTTCCAGCAAATCCCAACATTGGTACTATTTTGCCTAATAACAAACTAAACTTGCATAGGGAGTTATAAACCCTTTTCTTAATCAACAACCCCGGGCCAGTGCTCCACATGAGTGTTGGTCCGAAACGGGGGTCCTGCAGGGCCACCTCGAGGAAACTCAAGGTTTGGTAAAAACCTGTAGCATCGCCCATCCGGTCGTGTCCTGAGACCTAGATACGCGCGGCTACGATCAGGGTGTCGACACGCCGGGAGGATTTGCTGGATTAGCCTTACCTTAGCTCGGTATATCTTGAGCACGGGATTTCGAGGATACTCGGGTCTTCCCACTTTGGAGTTGCGACTCCGCGGATCGTGGGCTTGTAATGGGCCAAGTTGGAACACCCCTGCAGGGTTTGAACTTTCGAAAGCCGTGCCCGCGGTTATGTGGCAGATGGGAGCTTGTTAATTCCGGTTGTAGATAACTTGACACAATGATGCTAATACACTACCAGCGTGTGTTCCGTGACTGTCAATTTCCGAATCGGGATTCGGGAGTTGAACACGGAGGGGTTATGTTTGTAAGCTTGTAGCTAGGATCACTTCGTGATCACTTCTCGCTTTGCCTTCTCTTCTCGCTCTCTCTTGCGTAAGTTAGTGCTAGTTGCTGCTGCAGACTCTTTGTTGTTCCTTCACCTCATTTCTTTCTTCAGCCTTTTCCCTCACCTAAAGGCTTTGATAGTTCTGTTACCCGGGAACGGGATTGCTGAGTCCTCTGTGGCTCACAGTTACTTCACACACCAGATGCAGGTCCAGCTGTGAGCTATCCAGGTGATGGCACCGAGCTGGATTGGGAGTACGACGAGGAGCGTAGTCGTTACTACGTGCGCTACCCGGACGATCAGTAGTGGAGACTCTTACTAGGATTCGATCCGCCTGTGGTTGTTTTATTTATCTGAGTTTGGTACTTTGTCATTTGGCTTTGCCCTTAGAGGGTTGTAGTGATCTTATTGTATGATGTTTGAGACTTGTACTGTTATTCTGTGACGTGGCGATTGTAAGCCAACTATTTTCTGTTTACTATCCCTCTTTTACATGAGTTGTGCAAAGATTACCAAACTTGAGATCATTCTAGGATGGACTTATGCCTTTAAGTCGTGCCTCGACACGTAGGAGGTATAATTCCATCCTGGGCATTACAATGTCCTCCTCTGATGTCTGACTGTAGGCCTGAAGATACCGATCGTCGTCGGATTCCCAGGGCGACACTGCTCCTAACCTCATGTTGAATTGAGCGTCCGCTTTTTGCCTACGCTTGTTCTCGCGATAGGCGGCTCGCTCCGCCCTCCTCTTATCCCTCTCCGCCCTCCTTTGGTCGTAGAACTCGCGCTCGTTGATGATGTCCTGCGGGAAGCGTTGGCGCCACAGCGCCATGGCTTCCTCGTCCATCTCGGTGATGCCAAGACGGTGCAACCGCCTCCGGTGGTCGCGACGATCCTCGTCGGTGATAAGCCGCGGCAGAGGCACAAGCTCCTATGCCCGCTCCCGCGTCGGCACGTTGGGGAAGTTCAATGTTCTATGAGGCCACCAGAGGTGCCATGCCACTGCGTCGTACGCGCGGGCGGCCTCGTTGGCGGTGTCAAAATTGTCGAGGCCGAGGCGCATCTTGCGTAACCGGATCTCGGCGGAGAAGCCGCCGGAGGGGCGCGCGCAGACGCCACGGTATCCCCAAGTTCTCGGCGACGCGGCGGCATGGTGGCGCAGCGACGGCGAGGCGAGAAAGAGCAGGGAGAGAGCGGTGGCGAGGCACAGAGCGGGGATACAAGAGCGACACACAATTACAAGCTGATATTCTGTTGGACAATGGAGGCTATAACCAATTACTTTTACGGGAACAATAGCACCCAGGAAATTTGAAGGGTAGGTATGAACAAAATTGGAACTGCACATGTACTGCTAAGTGATTCAATACACACATTACCAATCGATGAGGAGAATGATGGTCGCCGCGGCCTCTATGAGTCATGGTCGACAACGGGAGTCAGCTCATTGCCCACGACGGTGGTGCTTCTGCGCTTGGCGTCGACTTCCGGGAAGTAGATCCGAGACCGTGGAAGACGGTGCCGGGGATGAGGCTCCGTATATGATGACGACGGTGGACGGGCTCTAGTGCGGCGTACGAGGTCGTCGATGAGGCAGATGCGCTGCGATGGATGAGTGCGCCGATGTAGAAGGGGAGGAGCACGAAGGCTGCGGTGCCGTGGAGAAGTCTATTTGCAATGGGGATACAAAATGGGGAGTATTTAGGTGTACTACTCTCGGTGCCGGGGTGGGGTTTGCTGGGTAGGGTGAACCCGAAGTTACGAAAACAACCCCCTAGAAACCGTCATCTGTCGACCTGTTCCGAAGGCTATGATGGTAACTTCCTACTGCTCGAATCAGGGTCGCGAGAGATTTTCCCGCCGACCTCAAAATTTTGTGACACTGAACTCCCCGTGTGGCATGTTGGGTGATTTGGCTAAGCAACTAGCGAGTAGTACTAGTAAACTCTGCATATTAGGTTCGACCAAAGTCAAAATTCCTAAAGTTTGATCAAGTTTATAGAAAAATATAAACATTTACCATAACAGATATGTATGATGTGAAAGTACATTCAATAATGAATCTAATGGTATTTATTTGTTATTGTATATGTTAATATTTTTTGTTATAAACTTTCTGAGAGTTTACAAAACTTGACTTTGACCAATGCTAATACGCAAACATAAATAATAATGAAGGGTGTACACATTTGTTTTCCTAGTATGTAGTGAATTAATCATTTGTTGAAATTGTGAAATAAATATATTAGGCTACTGACTTCGAATGTAATGGTCTATACAATTCAATAGTTACAATTATTGTCGAATTCCAAGATGTATACGAGGTCTATAGTACTTCACAACATGCTCAAACTCGCATAATCCCAGTCAAATGCAATCAAAATGCATTTCATAGTTATTACTTTGTAGGATGCAACAAAACCAACAATAACTCTACATCAGCCATTATAAAAGCAACATTTTGAACATATCCCAATGTGTGAATAAAACATGCAGAGAGAGCTTGCGAAGATGGAGGAGATAGGGCGGGAAAGATTGTATATATGTGGACGAGAGAGTAGGAGACAAACCTAACGAAACAAAGAGAGGGAGATAGCTAGAGAGAGAAAGAGAGAGGAAGAAGTTAGGTCTATGAGAAAGATGGAGACATGTAATATACGTGAGATGCGTGTGCATCCGGATTCTATACACGTGGAAGGAGAAGAGACAACAGGTTTGATGATAGAGCTAGAAAAACATGGGCGAGAGGGGAAGGGTCTCGTGGGTTGAGGGATTGATAAATTTGTGCGGGGGAGAGAGGGATCGGTAATTTTGTGCGAGAGAGAGAGGGTGGGGGGAGGAGTCAGTCAGCCGTCGTCACATCATCCTGCCTCCAAATGGCCCTGCATTCTCTAGCGTAGTGTGGTCGCCGTCTTCGATCTCCTCGATGCCCTCTTTGAAGATTGAGGTGTTGTGCATGCTGGGGTGCAGAGAAGCACAAGCGAGAGTGGTCGCCATATAACCTTGGATGGGGTTGAATTGTGTGCTCGGGGGAGGGGGCGTGTGTGTGCTGTGTGTTGTGTGTGTGTGTGTGTGTGTGTGTGTGTGT
>LR738713.1:346254958-346275560 GCA_902687465.1 Secale cereale
ATGTATTAACTACAGTAGGAACACGAAGATACGAGCAGTAGTACCAACTGCAAGAAGAACAGTGGTAAGACATAGTACTAGTACTACTGTACGTACTCAAGAGCGGTTGACACTGGGGCCTCAGCACAACACACCCTTGAACATAAACTAAGCAACTAGTCCGCTTGACACTGCAGTAGAACCAGCATGAGTGGTTGCACTGCCACCTACCCGGAGTCCGAGTCCACGTCCTCGACTTCGTCCTCGTCCCTCTTCCTCTTCCTCTTCGCCGACGCTTCTTTGCCTGAAACAGACACCGGGCTCTGCTTCTTCATCCAACCCTTGTAGATATTTAAACAAAGGTAGGCATCCATTGCTGCGTACAGGATGTGATCTTCATCTAATGTCTTTGACCCCCATGCACGATGAAACTTGTGGTGGGGTTTCTTCAGTTTAGCGTACAAACGATCAATCATGGCTGCTGCCAGGGTCAGCATTGAAGGCTGAGAGGAGGACACCAGGCTCTCCTTCTAGAGATCGAAGGGCTGGCCTACAACGAGGCCTATCCGACACAGGATTTCCTTGTCGTTCCTAAAGTCTATAGTAACAAATTTCACTCGGCCGCCCTTGAGGAACTTCTTAAATTCCTCGCACTCAACGTCGGCATGGCATATGTGGTAGACCAAGCATAAGTCATGCACGCAAACCTGGATCATGGTGGGCTTCTTCTTTCTCTGCCTCCTTTAGTTTCTTCTCGCTTCCCATGACTGTGTATACTCAACATCTGGCCCAGCGACCCACTCATCATTTGAGTTTTCTAACATGCGTTCGAAGCGAGCAAGGCACTCTTTCACCGCTGCGGAAGAACGGGCGTAGATGACGTCGAACTCATCGCCGGTGGTGGTTCTAACCTTGTACATACCGCGGATCATGGAGATTTGGGACGCCATTGATTTGGGAGGAGGGTTAGGATTGACGGGACAACTGGGAGCGAACTGTTGTAAGGTACTGTACTAGTAGAAGACGGGGACGAGTAGGGCATGCAAACGGCTTGGGTTTGCTGGCTTGCCCGATGGATAAACGGCTGCAAGCCCCCAAAGAGTTCTCAAGAACTATGTGGGACCCACTAGATGTCATGTCTACTAGACCCATATCATAGGCGTGACGGTATAGCTTCTGCCTGTTCACACGCCATGCCAGCTTGTGTGTAACTTCAATTAGTTCCGCCAACCGTCACGCCTCCCATGACCTTCGGCCTGTTCGCACGCCATGTCGGCTTGTTTGCTATTCCCGTGTGCATGATACTCCCTCCGTTTCAGCTCGCATACCAAGGAGAGGCCCGTTCGAAATTTTCTAGACAAGTTTGCCCTTGCTTTTGCGTGGATTAGAGTACTAGTCGCCTCGAATCCCTCCATGCATGTCACACATAATCTCTCTCTCCTCCGCTTATGTCTATGCATGCCAACTAGGAAGTTGCGCCAATTAATGAGATTAATTGCTAGCGAAGCGGAAAGGCAGGGGCAGGCGGGGAAAGGTGCGCTACTCAAGGGGATCGCACAGAGCACTTGAAAAAAAAACAAAAAAAGTTATGCGCAGAGTATAAAGGATCGGAGGGATTACCAGCTAAGATACGACCATTATGGCCAGCCTTAACCATCGCATGCAATAATTTAGTGCACCTTGAAATATGAACATGTGTGGGGCGTGTATGTTTTTAATAACTTGAGACTATACCTAGCCTGGCATGCAAGATGAGACTTTATGCACCATTCCCCATACCTGTAGGAAGCCCGTTCGTCTCCAAATCTTTTCCTCTCCATGTGTGGAAACAATATGCCTGCCAGACTCTCCTTCTCCCTCCAGCGGTCCCACCACTCCACCCGGGACGCTGCTTCAGTTATTTAACTTCAGGTGCATTGGGTCACTGACATATGGGCCCAACAGGGGTCCGGCTCACATGTCAGTGACGCAACTGGACCTGCAATTAAGTCAGTGCAGCTCAGTCCATATCTTACGTAGGTGTGCCATTGCTCGCTATAAATACTACGCCTCCCACGACATTCGGAAGAACGCTCACGTTCATCGCTATCTCCTCCTCCTCCCTCTCACGTCGACCACCATGGCATCGCCCCTCCCAAGCCCTAGGTGCCCCTCGCTGCACCGCGCAGACGGTCACGCGTCGCTGTTCCATTCCTCGCCGCCACTAGTCGAGGAGGACTTCGGTGTTCCGCTCCTCGCCGCCACTAGTCAAGGAGGACGTGTCGGCGTTCCGCTCCTCACCGCGACGCGTCGAGGTGGACACGTCGGCATTCCCAATCTCGCCAGCACGCGCGTCGGAGGACGCGTCAGCTCCCCGCTACGAGGAGAACGCCGCGCCACCCACTGAGCCCCCAGCCTTGAGGAGCTTTAGAAAGAAATGGATGTCGCCTTGTGGGAGGCCTTGCCTCCAACAGAGCGCGCCAAAATAGAGGCAGAGAAGAAGGCCGAGGAAGAGAAGCGCACCGCGGGACAAGCTGCCTGGGAGGCCTATGTCGCGTCCGAGACAGTCAAGCAATTGGCTCTTTGGCAGAAGGCTCGTGCGAGGGCCATGAGGGTGGCGGAGGACGCCTGTGCCAAAGCCCTGAGTGCAGTCGGGCCCAAGCGCCTCATCTACGCTTGGTGGTACGTGGACCGTGTGCACGCTTCCAGCCAGGAGGAGTACCTATTGTCACCGGATCACCACACCGGTGAGATCGCGCTCGCCCGCCGACAAGCCGCCAATCAGCACCTCGTGAGTTGCGAGGCTGAGGAAGAGGCGTTGTGCCGGCACGCTGGGAAACGGCCGCGCACCAGGGCACTCGTGGCGCGCCGCAAGCGCTCCTGTGAGCGCCGTGGCATTTAGTAGGAGTATACTTTTTTTTGTAAGGCGATCTCATTAGTTTTGGGAAGCAAATGATAAATCCCGAACATTCAGGAATTATTAGCGTCCTTAATTAAGTATGTAAAACGGAAAGTTTGGAAACCTTGTGTATTCGTACGCATTTTGTAAGTACGTGCATATAGCAGAAACTTTACTATATACTATCGCACTACACGTCTCTCTCTATATATGCTTGCAGACTGTGCTACTCCCTCGGTCCAGGTCAATAAGTCATCTTTGGTTGTGCACCGTGACCAAGAAAGAGGGAAGACTTATACACCTAGATGGAGGGAGTACTACTATTACTTATGTACGTGCAAATGCACGTTTTAACACTACGATGCGGTTTTTGTAAAAGTAGAAAAACATCACTAGTCAAGCTTGTGAAACGATTCAATGCAAAACAAATGCAAAAATGCTCGTTTGGTTGTTTACTTTTAGCTTCCTTCTATGTGGTTAGTTCTCTGTCGTACTTTGTACATAGTATCTCACTGGTCGGAAAGGCATGCAAATTCCAAAACCGCTTTGTACACCCTGTATTGAATTTTTTGCCTAACAAGTTGTGCCATGCAATTGGAATTCCAACTTGAGTACTACTCCCTCCGTCCAGGTGTGTAAGTCACCTTACGAAAATTAGATTTTCCCAAAACACTTAGGCGCAATGTATTAAATTCCGTCCTCGTTCCCCTCACTGCCTTGTTCATCAGTGAGCAATTTTTTTGGCTGAACCACGCGGGGGAGGAAGTTAATGCGGGAGAGAATGAGCGACCTATGCATGTAGAGAAGGAACATGTTGATTAGGGGAGGGATTGACCCCAGCTTGCATGCACTTCAATGGGCCTGCATGAGTTGACTGAAACGGCAGCCCTATTAATTAGGGATTCATTGCTAATCTCCGTTTGGTGTAGGAGGAAAAAAGTGGCGCGGTGATTGGACGAATTTTCGGTCTGATTCTTTGGCCTCTTCCAATCCGCAGCCACCTAGGTCGCGTTGCTCCACCTTAGGTGACTTACACACCTAGACGGAGGGAGTACTACAAGTAGGAGTACCAGGGGCCAGTTCTTTTAGGCTTCTAGATTAGTAATCCCATAACTACTAAGTACCCCCGTCCTGGTTTATTGGTCCCCATTGTAATCTGTGTCAAATTTTGATCATAAATTTAACTAATGAAATATTAGTGCATGCCACATGCACTAATTTATTAGTTAAATCTTTGGTCAAAATTTAGCACACATTACAATGGTGAGGAATAAACCAGGACGGAGTTACTACTAGTAGTACTAGTTTAGAAGCCCAAATAAATGAGTGAGGCGCCTTAATGTTAATCTCCACTGTGACTAGTCTTATGGGAAAAGCCGGGGAAGCCACCAAAAGAACTGGCCCTAGGAGTAGTAGCTAGGAATACTATGAGTAGTAGCTAGGGATCGAGTGTGCGAGATGAAACAGAGAAAGTAAATGCAAAAAAGACGGAGGGATGTGATGGTTGCTTGTCCGTTTATTTTACCAGGCCACTTATTACTAGGAGTGGTTGGGTTTTGTGATATGACGGCTTTACTGCCGCGCCAAGAGCGGGGTGAGACTCCCGTGCAGTGCCGCCCTCTACACTAGTACTACTACATCGGTCGTGGTTTATCCCCCATTGAATTTGACTGAAGATTTAACTGACAAAATGTTAGTGCATGTAAAAAAACAATATCGTTGGATTCGTATTTGAACATAGTTTTCAATGACATAATTTTAGGTGACATGCATCATCATTTATCATACTGTATATAATGTTACTTCAATTTTTGGTCGTACTAATCAATAGTAAGGTGCCCGTGCGTTGCACAGATGTAGCGACCAGACCTCAAACAGTCTGATCTCCATGCATCAGTGTCATCCCTGGATCAGTAATGCTGACACGCATGGTACTCGAAGGATTTATAACAGAGTAGCAATCACACACTTATTACATCGATAGTCCAACGATGAATTTATTACAAAAATCATGGCTAAAGGCCATCTAATACGATAACAGCGGAAGGCTTGGAAGATAAGTGAGTCCATCAACTCCAGCGGCATCACTGAGTATAGAACCACGACCTAAAAGGGCATCTTACTCGTCGTCTGTAAAGTCTGCAACATGAAACGTTGCAGCCCGAAAAACGGGTCAGCACATGGAATATGCTGGCAAGGTAACACAAGAGATGCAATGAAAGTAAAGCTATACTATATGCAATATGGCTGGTGGAAAGCTCTATGGTTAAGTTTTTGCGTAAAGCCAATTTTTCCCTACTTCAAAGGAATGTATTTTAATTAACTATCATGGTAGTTGAAACATCGTTGAGAAAATAGACATCCTCTCAACCCCAATTAAAAGTAATCATTAAACCCAACAAAATTAAATTAGAGTAACATGTTGAGATGCACATGATAATCCAAATACCAGATACTCAAGATGTCCATAACCGGGGACACGGCTAATCATGATTAGATTGTACACTCTGCAGAGGTTTGTGCACTTTCCCCACAAGACTCGATCGCCTCCGTTTGGTTTCTCGCACTGCATGGTGTTTGAGAAACGGATGACCGAGACACAGTCTTTCCGAAGAGGTCCCCTTAACCAGATAGATAGGCCGATACACCTACAAAACCCAACTACATCTGCTAGCCCATCATGGAAAGGTTTCCCACAACTTACTCAACTATGCGAGAGCCCATATTGGCATGTGGCTGCACACGGAAGTTTCTAGTATGAAAAATCTCATGATCCCTTTGAGCCTGGGTGGCGGTCCAAAAGAAAAACAGGCAATCCTGGAATACCCAGATGCCTCAATCCACCCAGATGTGTATTAAAGTTGCCACCTTAAGTTCAACCATTAATTAACAACTCACATCTGTCATGGATTTCACTCAAACCCAAACCACGTCTACGAGCATAGCATGTCCTAACAACAAACGTAGAGTAACTCCCAAGGGTTTGAATGTAATGCAGGTAATAGGTACTACCTCAATCTACCTCCCAATCCCACAAATTAATTGATCCTACTCATGCAATGTGTGAGGGGTTTGACTAATGCAATGAAAACTGGGTAATTGGAAAGCATGATCAAAGTGTTACTTGCCTTGCTGATGATCCGCAAAACCTAGAGACTCAAAGTAGCAAGCGGCGCACTCCGGGTACTCTATCGCAATCAAACAACAAGCATACAATAAGTACTTAACTAATGCACGGGTAAAACTCAAATAAGATATCTAACCTGAAAGTTCAACTTAAGAACTCCGATTGGCAAAAAGAATCAACTCGAAAGAAGCAACGAAACTCAAACTGCAAAAGAAACGAGCTCCGAATTACTAGTTGGCCTAAAGTCAAATTTTACTGTAGCCAAAACTTTGTTCAAGTTGGTTAAACGTAAAGAGGGCTTCGAGACGAAGATCTGGGATTTTGAATCACCTGATTCCGACTCTCGAGCGAAAAGAAAAACGAAAAACAAGATCAGGGCAGAAATCGCGATCGGAAAAATCGCGGATAAAATACCTCGAAAAAGAAAAACGACGAACAGGCTAACGAACGAACGTTCGCTGTCTGTG
The DNA here is from genome assembly GCA_902687465.1 of Secale cereale. Classification (NCBI taxonomy): domain Eukaryota; kingdom Viridiplantae; phylum Streptophyta; class Magnoliopsida; order Poales; family Poaceae; genus Secale; species Secale cereale. Next base: position 346,261,410 of record LR738713.1, read on the forward strand.
ATTAACTAACGAAAACCGTTCGTTAAAACGAACGTACGGACGAACGTCCTCTATTTAACTAAACCGACGAAAAAACCGATCTAAACCGAAAAAACCAGATCTAGGGTTTTTTTATTTATAAAACCGATCTGATCTCTCAAAAAAAAAACAACGGGCGTCTACCTCGACTCCGGCGGGCGGCGGCTCCGGTGAGGTCGCGGCGGGCGGCGGCGTCGGCGAGGGGCGGCGGGCGGCGGCGGGGCGGCGGACGGCGACGTCGGCGGCGGCGGGCGCGGGTGGCGGCGCGACGGCGGGACCCGGCTAGGGCTAGGGTTTTCGCGCGGGGGCGGGCTGGGCGATGTCGGGCCGGCCTGGGCGCTATATAAAGCCCGGAGTCCCGGTCCGGTACGAGACTAAGTCGGTTCCCGTTTTTTTTAATAGAGTCCCGGCGCAGTAAAACTAACGAAATAAATATCAAACGGACTCCAAAATTCCCGAAATAAATTTTCACCATCCTCTAATAATATTTAGGACAAAGTGAACATTTTTCCCGATCCTAAATGAATTTTGAAAAACGCGTATTTTTCCTATGCAAATAAATCCGAAAATAAATCCAGAAAAATACCAAAAGTGATTTTAATATTTTTCCTCCAATATTTCTATTATTTTGGAGAAGTCATATTATCTCTGCTCATTTATTTTATTTAGAAATATTTTTATGAGAGAAAAATAATTAAAATCACACTGTCCTCGTACCGGTATTCGAGCGAACTCAAATACGAAAACGGTAAAATCCCCAACTCTCTCCGTAGGTCCTTGAGTTGCTTAGAATTTCGAGGAACTCCACGAACAAAATGCAAAAATATGCAAATGCAATTATGATCTATGTATAACATTCCAAATTGAAAATTTGGGATGTTACAAACCTAGCCCCTTAGAATGAATCTCGCCCTCGAGATTCGGCTTGGCTAGAGAACAGGTGTGGGTGGTCCTTGCGTAGATCATCTTTTCGTTCCCAGGTGGCTTCTTCCTCGGTGTGGTGACTCCACTGAACTTTGCAAAACTTGATAACCTTGCTACGGGTAACTCTACTCGAAAATTCGAGAATCTTAACGGGCTTCACCTCGTAGGTCAGGTCACTATCCAACTGAATTGCTTCCAGGGGTACTGTGTCTCTAAGTGGTATATCGGCCATCTCCGCGTGGCACTTCTTCAGTTGCGAAACGTGAAACACGTCGTGCACTCCTGACAATCCTTCGGGCAACTCCAACTTATAGGCAACCTCTTCCATGCGTTCCAAAACACGGTAAGGTCCAACAAATCTCGGGGCTAACTTCCCTTTAACTCCGAAACGTTTAACTCCTCGCAGAGGCGATACCCTCAAGTACGCTCTGTCTCCGATGTCATAGTCTATCTCCTTGTGCTTCGAGTCGGCGTAACTCTTCTGCCTGGACTGAGCTACCTTCAGTCTATCTCGGATTAACTTCACTTTCTCCTCAGACTCTTTGATTAAGTCTGGTCCAAACAACTGCCGGTCTCCAACTTCATCCCACGACAACGGTGTTCGGCATCTCCTTCCATATAATGCCTCGAACGACGCCATCTTCAAACTGGCCTGGTAACTATTGTTGTATGAGATCTCCGCGTAAGGCAAGTTGTCATCCCAACTAGATCCATAATCTAATGCACATGCTCTCAACATATCCTCCAGTATCTGATTGACTCTCTCCGTCTGTCCATCGGTCTGAGGATGAAACGCTGTGCTAAACTCTAGCCTGGTATCCAAGGTTTCATGTAACTGATTCCAGAACTTTGAGGTAAACTGGGTTCCTCTATCAGATACAATGCTCCTCGGAACTCCATGCAGACATACAATTCTGGTCATGTATATCTTAGCCAACTTCGCACTGGTATATGTGGTTTTCACCGGGATAAAGTGGGCTACCTTAGTCAATCGGTCTACTACTACCCAGATTGAATCATACCCTGCTTTGGTCCCGGGCAATCCGGTGATAAAATCCATACCAAGCTTCTCCCACTTCCATTCGGGAATTGGCATAGGTTGTAGCAATCCTGCTGGCTTCTGATGTTCTGCCTTTATTCTTTGGCATACATCGCAAACTGCTACATACTCCGCAATATCCTTCTTCATACCGGTCCACCAGAAAGTATCCTTTAAATCCAAATACATCTTAGTATTTCCTGGGTGAATCGAGTATGGCGAATCATGGGCCTCCTGTAAAATCAACTTCCTAATCTCCGGGTCATTGGGCACATAGATTCGATCCTCAAACAACAAGGTGTCGTGCTCATCCTCACGAAAACCTTTAGCTCTTCCTTCGCTCATCCTCTCCTTTATAGCGACAATCTCCTTGTCAGCTTTCTGAGCTTCTCTGATTTTATCCATCAAGGTAGACTGGATTTCTAGTGTTGCTACATAGCCTCTCGGAACTATCTCCAAACGTAGTTCTCGTAGGTCCTCGGCTAGCTCCTTTGGAAACTCTTCCATCATTAGGGTATGGACATGGCTCTTACGGCTTAGCGCATCCGCGACTACGTTAGCCTTTCCAGGATGGTAATGCAATCTCATGTCATAATCCTTAATGAGTTCCAGCCATCTCCTTTGCCTAAGATTCAACTCCTTCTGAGTGAATATATACTTCAGACTCTTATGGTCCGTATATACATCACAATGGTTTCCTATGAGAAAATGTCTCCATGTCTTCAACGCATGCACTACGGCTGCTAACTCCAAATAGTGGGTGGCATAGTCCATCTCATGAGGTTTCAGTTGTCGTGAAGCGTACGAAATAACTCTTCCTTCCTGCATAAGAACTGCTCCAAGTCCTCGACGTGAAGCGTCACAGTACACCTCATAATCCTTATGTTGATCTGGCAGAATCAACACAGGGGATGATACCAACCTTTTCTTCAACTCCTGGAAACTAGTCTCACATTCTTCGGTCCAACTGAACTTGGTTTCCTTCTTCAACAACTCCGTCATTGGCTTTGCAATCTTCGAGAAATTCTCGATAAATCTCCGGTAGTATCCTACGAGTCCAAGAAAACTCCGGATCTCTCCAACGGTCGTCGGTGCTTCCCAATTGGTCACAGTCTCCACCTTGGCGGGATCTACTCCTATTCCTTCTCCGGATATAACATGTCCGAGGAATCCGACTTCCTTCAACCAAAACTCACATTTGCTAAACTTGGCATACAACTGGTGCTCTCTGAGCTTCTCCAATACCAAACGCAAATGCTCTTCATGCTTCTCTTCATCCTTCGAGAAGATCAAAATATCATCTATGAACACTACGACGAACTTATCCAAATACTCCATAAACACTTTGTTCATCAGGTTCATAAAGTATGCCGGTGCGTTGGTCAGACCAAACGACATAACGGTGTACTCATACAACCCATACCTAGTGGTAAAGGCCGTCTTAGGGATATCTTGCTCTCGAATCTTCAATTGATGGTACCCTGATCGTAGATCAATCTTCGAAAATACCTTAGCTCCTTGCAATCTATCGAACAGATCATTGATCATTGGCAGTGGGTACTTATTTTTGATCGTTACTTCATTCAATCCCCGGTAATCAACAACCATTCTTAACGATCCATCCTTCTTCTCCACTAGAAGTACTGGCGAACCCCAAGGCGAAGAACTTGGGCGTATGAATCCTTTATCCAGTAACTCCTTCATCAGCTTCTTAATTTCCTCCAAATCCTTTGCGGGCATCCTATATGGTCTCTTAGAAATTGGCCCGGTGCCTGGCAAAAGTTCAATCAAAAACTCTATATCTCTATCCGGTGGCATGCCAGGTAACTCCTCTGGAAACACATCCGGATAATCCTTCACTACTGGCACTTCCTCCTGAACAACTCCCGTGAGAGAATATACTTGAGTCCTTGTAGGCGAATGCCTAGATACATACTTAATCCTTTTTCCCTCCGGGGTGGTGAGCAAAATAGACTTACTGGCACAGTCAATGTTACCTCCATACTGCGATAGCCAATCCATACCTAATATCACATCCAATCCTTGTGACTCCAGAACTATTAGGTCAGAGGGGAAAGTATGGCGTCCTATGGTCAATGGCGTCTGAAAACATCCTTGGTGTGCCATATAATCTGCTCCAGGTGAACTTACTAACATGGGGGTCTTTAGAACTCGGGTGGACATCCTATGTTTATTCACGAATCCCCTTGAAATATATGAATGCGATGCACCAGTATTGAAAAGAACTATTGCGGTAAATGTTTTAACCAAAAACTTACCGACAACAACATCTGGTTGCTCTTCTACCTCCTCCACGGTCACGTGGTTCACTTGTCCTTTGTTGAACGGGTTGGGCTTCTTCCCGGCGCTTCCATTGCCGTTCCCATTCCTAACTTCTGGGCATTCATTAGCATAATGTCCAGTCTTCCCGCACTTGTAACAAGTGACATGGCTAAAATCCCTCTTGGTGGGTGTGGACGGTGTAGGGCGGTTCTGGTTTCCATTGGCTCCATTCCCACTCCCATTACCATTGCCATTCTTGGTTCCATTGTGGTTGTGTGAGCTACTTCCTCCATGGGTATGCTGAAACTGTCCTACTGCTTTAGGGGTAAAGCGAGGCTTCTGCTGAGCTCCAGAATTATACTTCCCTTGCCCATACTTCCTATTGCGACTCTCAATCTGTTGATGCTTCCTTTCAATCATCAGGGCTCGGTCAACCAACTCCTGATAGTTATTGAAAGTTGCCACCATCAGCTGTACACTCATCTCATCAGTCAGCCCTCCAATAAATCTCTCCTGCTTCTTGGCATCTGTAGCCACATCATCTGGGGCATAACGAGATAGGGTACTAAACTCATCCACGTACTGGGCTACTGTACGATTCCCTTGGCGCAAGTTGCGAAACTCCTGCTTCTTCATACTCATGGCTCCAGTTGAGACATGGGCGGTGCGAAAAGCTTGCTAAAACTGATCCCAAGTCATATTGGCTACAGGGTAAGTGGCTGTGTAATTCTCCCACCATGCTGCGGCTGGTCCAGACAACTGGTGTGCGGCAAATCGCACCTTCTCCGCATCCGAGCAATTGGCGGTGGTCAAATCCCTTCCAATCTTGCGTAGCGAGTCATCAGCCACAATTGGTTCGATGCTGCTAGCAAACACAGGTGGTTGCAACCTTAAGAAACGTGTCAGGTTGTCCACAGGTGGTGGTGGTGGAGGGTTGTTGTTGTTGTTGTTCTGGTTGTTCTGGGTGTTCTGGACAAGAAGTTGCATCAGGGTGTTCTGCTGCTGGATCAACTGGATGAGCTCAGGGGGAAACTCGAATTCACGCCTTGGAGGCATCTGATGGGTGTAGAGGGAAGATATTAGAATAGAATAGAGGTCTAAGGGAAAATCACTACCCATATGCACATGAGACAAACACACAATCATATCGCACCAATCAATTTCAAACAAGGTCTTACAAATCTAACGATCGTTTACAAAAGTGATCTAAATCTAATACTTGGTGGTAAACTACTAGTCATAGGGCGGTCATCTAAAAATATTGGTCGGCAGAGGATTCCATAATATCTGCCCCAGCCTCTTCTTCATAATCTTCATCCTTGCTATCTTCAGCTTCCGAATTCGTGTCATCTATGATGATATAGTCTTCCGGTGGAATCTCCTTGGGTTCTTTTTCCTCGTCTTCTTCTCCCATGAGTATCCCTAACTTCCGAGTCAAATCGTCATTCTTTTCCATAAGTATCTTCATCTCCTCCTCATATCCGTCGCGTGTAGACTTGAGTTCTTCCTCTAACTCCAAATTCCTATTTAGGGCCTTCTTCAAATCTATCATCTCAGCACACATCTGGTGCTCCTGGCGACGAATGTGGTGGTTCAACTCCTGGATGAATGCTGCTATGGATATACCCTTCCTAGTGCTGATCATATCCCAGTTCTCATCTCGGCGTCCACAAATCTGGTAGATAGTGTCCTTTAGCTCCTGTTTGTAGACTTCTCCAATCCTTCCCATAGCAATGTGGGCTGCCATACTCCTTCCTAGGCTCCATGTAGGTGCATTAAAGGAAAATGCTATGAGTGGGGTGACGGGTGCATACGTCCTTCCTGGAACTTGAGCTTGAATCAACCAGTGCTCCTCCTCAGGTAGAGTGGCATTGTAGGTTCCAGTGAAACTTGGTAATCCAATGTGTAGATATCTGGTGACCTCCTTCAGGTGTCGTCGAAAAGGTGTATCATCATCCGGTTGCATGAACTTGTGCTTTGCTTCCACCATCCTAAAGAATAGAAAAGATGAGGAGTCAGAAGAGAAAGAGTGGAATGTGTTCTAGGGCTTGTCTTAGTGGTCGTGTCCTACAGTCAGCGTGTGCTCTGATACCATCTTTGTAGCGACCAGCCCTCAAACAGTCTGATCTCCATGCATCAGTGTCATCCCTGGATCAGTAATGCTGACACGCATGGTACTCGAAGGATTTATAACAGTGTAGCAATCACACACTTATTACATCGATAGTCCAACGATGAATTTATTACAAAAATCATGGCTGAAGGCCATCTAATACGATAACAGCCGAGGGCTTGGAAGATAAGTGAGTCCATCAACTCCAGCGGCATCACTGAGTATAGAACCACGACCTAAAAGGGCATCTTACTCGTCGTCTGTAAAGTCTGCAACATGAAACGTTGCAGCCCGAAAAACGGGTCAGCACATGGAATATGCTGGCAAGGTAACACAAGAGATGCAATGAAAGTAAAGCTATACTATATGCAATATGGCTGGTGGAAAGCTCTATGGTTAAGTTTTTGCGTAAAGCCAATTTTTTCCTACTTCAAAGGAATGTATTTTAATTAACTATCATGGTAGTTGAAACATCATTGAGAAGATAGACATCCTCTCAACCCCAATTAAAAGTAATCATTAAACCCAACAAAATTAAATTAGAGTAACATGTTGAGATGCACATGATAATCCAAATACCAGATACTCAAGATGTCCATAACCGGGGACACGGCTAATCATGATCAGTTTGTACACTCTGCAGAGGTTTGTGCACTTTCCCCACAAGACTCGATCGCCTCCATTTGGTTTCTCGCACTGCATGGTGTTTGAGAAACGGATGACCGAGACATAGTCTTTCCGAAGAGGTCCCCTTAACCAGATAGATAGGTCGGTACACCTACAAAACCCAACTACATCTGCTAGCCCATCATGGAAAGGTTTCCCACAACTTACTCAACTATGCCAGAGCCCATATTGGCATGTGACTGCACACGGAAGTTTCTAGTATGAAAAATCTCATGATCCCTTTGAGCCTGGGTGGCGGTCCAAAAGAAAAACAGGCAATCCTGGAATACCCAGATGCCTCAATCCACCCAGATGTGTATTAAAGTTGCCACCTTAAGTTGAACCATTAATTAACAACTCACATCTGTCATGGATTTCACTCAAACCCAAACCACGTCTACGAGCATAGCATGTCCTAACAGCAAACGTAGAGTAACTCCCAAGGGTTTGAATGTAATGCAGGTAATAGGTACTACCTCAATCTACCTCCCAATCCCACAAATTAATTGATCCTACTCATGCAATGTGTGAGGGGTTTGACTAATGCAATGAAAACTGGGTAATTGGAAAGCATGATCAAAGTGTTACTTGCCTTGCTGATGATCCGCAAAACCTAGAGACTCAAAGTAGCAAGCGGCGCACTCCGGGTACTCTATCGCAATCAAACAACAAGCATACAATAAGTACTTAACTAATGCACGGGTAAAAATCAAATAAGAGATCTAACCAGAAAGTTCAACTTAAGAACTCCGGTTGGCAAAAAGAATCAACTCGAAAGAAGCAACGAAACTCAAACTGCAAAAGAAACGAGCTCCGAATTACTAGTTGGCCTAAAGTCAAATTTTACTGTAGCCAAAACTTTGTTCAAGTTGGTTAAACGTAAAGAGGGCTTCGAGACGAAGATCTGGGATTTTGAATCACCTGATTCCGACTCTCGAGCGAAAAGAAAAATGAAAAACAAGATCAGGGCAGAAATCGCGATCGGAAAAATCGCGGATAAAATACCCCGAAAAAGAAAAACGACGAACAGGCTAACGAACGAACGTTCGCTGTCTGCGATTAACTAACGAAAACCGTTCGTTAAAACGAATGTATGGACGAACGTCCTCTATTTAACTAAACCGACGAAAAAACCGATCTAAACCGAAAAAAACGAGATATAGTTTTTTTTATAAAACCGATCTGATCTCTCAAAAAAAAAAACAACGGGCGTCTACCTCGACTCCGGCGGGCGGCGGCTCCAGCGAGGTCGCGGCGGGCAGCGGCGTTGGCGAGGGGCGGCGGGCGGCGGCGTCGGCGACGGGGCGACGGACGGCGGCGTCGGCGGCGGCGGGCGGCGGCGGGCGCGGGTGGCGGCGCGGCGGTGGCGGCGGCGGCGGAGGGATCCGGCTAGGGCTAGGGTTTTCGCGCGGGGGCGTGCTGGGCGATGTCGGGCCGGCCTGGGCGCTATATAAAGCCCGGAGTCCCGGTCCGGTACGAGACTAAGTCGGTTCCCGTTTTTTTTAAATAGAGTCCCGACGCAGTAAAACTAATGAAATAAATATCAAACCGACTCCAAAATTCCCGAAGTAAATTTTCGCCGTCTTCTAATAATATTTAGGACAAAGTGAACATTTTTCCCGGTCCTAGATGCAATTTTGAAAAACGCGTATTTTTCCTATGCAAATAAATCCGAAAATAAATCCAGAAAAATACCAAAAGTGATTTTAATATTTTTCCTCCAATATTTCTATTATTTTGGAGAAGTCATATTATCTCCGCTCATTTATTTTATTTAGAAATATTTTTAGGAGAGAAAAATAATTAAAATCACACTGTCCTCGTACCGGTATTCGAGCGAACTCAAATACGAAAACGGTAAAATCCCCAACTCTCTCCGTAGGTCCTTGAGTTGCTTAGAATTTCGAGGAACTCCACGAACAAAATGCAAAAATATGCAAATGCAATTATGATATATGTATAACATTCCAAATTGAAAATTTGGGATGTTACAACAGAAGAGTGAAATGCATCGATCGGGGAGTTGTTTATTTTGACAAAGGATGTGGGGGTCATCTCATGTGTAACGGGTATTGATAGGTTTGTTCGGATATTATTTCATCTCTAGAGCTCACAAACATCCGGGTGAAATAGATAAAAAATATCTTTTGCAAACAAAAGCGTTCAACTGTTCAACCTGCATCCAAAACTTGTGAAGAAATAACTCTTATTGTGCTTTGGAGGAAATGATCTTCAAGAATTAGTTTTTGAGTATATGTTGTTATACATGTTGGCTACAGATGACATGTCACTTTCTTATAGTCAACAGTTGGCTATACTATTTTAGTATTAACCATGCCCTTATACACCTAGACGGAGGGATTAAATCAGGATGACTTGAAGGGGGTAGAGGATATGTAAGAAATGGTTAATCATAAGTCTTTCACCAGTACTGTAGTAAAAATTAATACATGGAAGATTCTAGACTAAACCATAAATGGATACACTTTTATTCATGCGCGATACTCCAATAGAGCAAGATCATGCATGGAAGTCTCCACATGCTTAGACACCGGATTACATTGAGCGAGGACTAATGATAAACATTTAACTTGATAATGCAGATGTCCAGGTGAACCTCCTTGGAGTCCCCGTGCACATTGTTGGGGGTCAAATAATACCGTGCGTCTTCCATGTCCACATCGGTGGGAAGGTCCCAGCTCGGCAGAGTCCAAGTCAGCTTGACGTAGCTAGTGTCGCCGCCCACGTACCTCCGAGGGGTAGTAATAGTGAGTACGCACCCGTACATCGGCCTCGTGTCAGTGTCAGCGTCAGCGGCGTTGCCCCTGAATCACACTACAGAGATGTGGCGGCGGCCTGCGCGGGCCTCGCCGGTGCCCCCGATCAAGAGGAAGACGCTGCTGTCTTCCTCCGAGACTAGCAGGCGGCGTTGATCCTCCAGCGACTCCGGCACGGTGAACGGGTAGCACGTCTCGTACTTGATGTTCTTTGCCAAGGGCGAGTAGTGATCTGCAAATTATAAAGACTTCGGGCTAATTGCGTTCTTCAACCGCGGTCTTGCCTATCTGACAGGTCACTGCGGTAAGTGGATAAATCTGCATGTCCATCGCAGGATCATACATCCTCCATGGTTCTCTGATGCCATTGAACACAAGGGCTTCATTTACGATGTCGACTCCTTCTATGGCTGGACGTATTGCTGGCCTACTCCAGTCATCGCTACAAATGGCTGTTACATCAGTATGTTACGTTCCTATGATATCATGATGGCTTGCTTATATTACTGTCAACATATACTGAAAAATATTCATGCTCATAACATGCTGTTCTTAAGATTGACTACATGAAGAGCCCTTTTTTATTTGACTCCAACTTTTTTTGAGTGTTATTTGACTCCAACTTGATATGATGTTGTAGGCCGCCTGGTGTCCCTACCCTTCCTAATCCCAGAACCTTTCAAAGAAAAGCGGCATGGCAGTTGCAGGTGGTTCCTGGCTCAATCAGACGACGACGAACGATTGATGATCGTTCGCACGTACCGGACATGTTGTTTCGTTGAATACAATCACAACCACTGCAAGGTCTTTGAGCAGGATCCCAGCTTCTCTGGGCCTTCAGGAATTTTTGACTGGAGGTTGGTAAGTAGCCTTGGTACACGCTCTCTGTTTGTCGGACTGAATTATTCGATTAACCAGGAGATAACCGACGGCAAGGATCATGATGGCAGCGCGGTTTCGTTCATCAGGCAAAACTGTGTGTCAGAGCGTACCATGCGTCTCTGCACGCACCATACCCTGATATTTGCCGTCACGCTCTGCAGCCCAAAGTAGAAGAGAGGGTCGCAAGTATCAGACTTCGACCTGCTGGCTGGAGTTTCCCCCGTCAAGCATCCATCTGGTTCAAGGAGTCAGCCAATCTCCACGGCTTAATAAATAGTAACATCTAACTCAGCCAGTTCGTTAGATGCGTACACTTGTGTAGTAGGATCTTTATTTAGTTTGATGCATACACTTGTTCTTTTTTGGTAGCCCTTTTGTAATGATGGCTGATGTTTGGTTTGGAAGAGAGAGCTGCGTCTTCACTCTTCTGGCCTGCTTACTGCTTCTGTTGCACCCCCAGCCCTGGTTGCAGCAGCTGCTGTTTTCAATGTACAATCAGTAGTATATTTCGTCTATTGGTTGAATAAATGTGTTGTTACAACGACAAACACAATGTTTTGGAAGTCGTTGCATGGGTCGATCCTTTAGTGCCCCGTACCGTATGTAGCGCATACTATGTTTCGTACAGAATATATTTTCCAGTTGTTGTTAACATGCGGCCCACTGATGAAGGCCCAATAGAGAAGCCCATAATTAACTGGAAGGGATGCTCTCACATGAATCCGGCCTAGGTACATTCTCATGGTCCTCTAAACATAAATAAGTAACTCGGAGGAGCAAGCTATAAACTGGGTTGTGCGGTCTCTGTGGCCCGTCTAACAACATGACCAGCCCAACAATTTTTTCTTTGGGAAAATAGGTAGCCCAGTATATCTTTTTGAAGAATACCTAAGCTAGGCCTATTTGTTTTCTCCGACTTATTGGGCTGGAAATCTTTCAAGACGAGGGAGGGATGCATTCCGGCCTGGCCAAAGAGTATGGTCAGTGTCTGTTAAAATTAATATCAAAAGGGGTTGAAAATTCCAAAAAAATATAGCAAATGGGATATTAGTTTCTTTATTTTGTTTTTGTTCTTCGTTGATATCTTATACGCATGTCATTGGATTTAACATGACATAGTACTAATTTATTATTAAATTTGTTTTAGTATGGCTACTAATTTTTGGATTAAGAATATTTTGTTCCCCAACAAAAATTTGCGAATTTTCAAAATTTCCCACATATTTATTTAAATTTTTTAACCCTGGTGGGCGGCAATTCTAAAAATGGAAAACAGGCTGCAATAAATTCCATATGAATTAGAAAATGAGTAAAAAATATAAAAATAATAGCAAATGGGTTGTACACGCCACAGATTTCGAGGCTGACTTGTTTACGCAAGGCTTTGTCAGTCAACACACGATTCTAGCAGCAGTGAATGTTGGATGTCCATCCAACGGACGACATGCTTCTTCAATCTCTGATCTTCCTGCTCTAGCCGCCTAAACTAGCGTCGGCGGGACTGCCTGCTCCCTCCTCTTGTGGCCCGCTGTGATGCCGCATCGGCTTCCCCGGCCCACCCTACTCCCTCCGCTGGCCTGGGCGCACGCAATCAACTGCCTCCTTATTGCGCGAAAAAAATATTCCTCCCACTGACATCTGGGGCGCACCGGTTGGGAGGCTGACCTGTGGGCCTACTAAGTTGACGCGTACGGAGGGCTTGTCAACTTAGTCAATAAACAATTCTAGCAGAAGTAACCGTTGGATTTTAATCGAAGGGTCCTACTGCTTCTTCAATCGCTGATCTTCTTGCACTAGCCGCCCAAACCAGCGCCGGCGAGACCGCCTGCTCCTGCCTCCAGTGGCCGGTTGTGCTGCCGTTGAGGCCTCATCGCCCCCTACTACTCCCACCGCTAGCCAGGCCCTGCGGCAACGGCAGCCTCACACCGCAGCCGAACCAGTGAACCATCGTACTCCTCTCTGCATGGGCATCCACATCCGCGTCTTCCCCGGCTCCACGTCATGCCCTTCCTAGGCCTCGTCGTCGTCCACCGTCTTGGTGCTCTCGGCGCGGCGTAGTCAATGTGGTCAATGATCGACTTCCATCGAAAGAGTACTGTACCTGGAGAGGCTGACAACTCGGTCCACGGCCATAGCCCAGTTTTTTTGTGATTTGCCAAGTAAGTCGCTTTGTCAGGCCTGTTGGGCTGCAAATCTTTCAAGACAAGGAGAGCTTTCATTCAGCTGGCCGAGAAAAGGGCCTATTAGTAATGAGAAATGGGTTGTACATTTTTAAAACACACCAAACCGGCAATTAGTTTTGAATTTCTTTTTTTCATTTTGAGATTTTAAATTGCATTGATTTTTATGCGTGGACAATTTGTTGGATTTTATATTGATATATATTTATTTTTAAAATCAGTTTGAATGTGACTTGAAATTTCGGGATTAAAAACAGTTCGGACCGCACCAAAATATGCAAAATTCCATATAATTTTTTAACCGTGGCCACAATATGGGCTGTAATGCTAACAAAAAGAATACGGGCTCCCAAAAAACCTTAAGAATAAGCAAATGGGCTGTAAATTATTAGAAATAATGGCAGATGGGCTGTATGATGTTTTCCATAGATTTGAGACTTTCCTAAAAAAGGTTGACGCACAAGCAGTTACTTTTGGATGTCCATCCAACGGTCGTCGTGCTTCTTCATCTCTACTCTTCCTGCTCCAGCCGCTCAGACAAGCGCCAGCGGGACTGCCTGCTCTCTCCTCCTCGCGGCCGGCTGTGCTGCCAAGTAGGCCTCACCACCCCACCGTACTCCCATCACTGGCCTAGCCATCCGTCTACGCACACACACCTACTATTATTCTCCGGCGACGGCAGACGAACCCGTAAACCCCCATACAATCATACTCCCCTCCGCGTGGGAAACAACTGCCGAGTCTTCCCTGGCTCCGTGTCGTTCCCTTCCTAGGCCTCGCCGTCGTCCACCGCCCTGGTGCTCTCGGCGCGGCCTGGTCAACGTGGTCAACGACCGACATGCATCTGAACTGGACTGTACGTTGAGAGGCTAACAGCTGGGTCCACGGCCGCACGCAAGGAAATGCCTCCTTATTACGCGCAAAATAATGATTCCTCCACCTGACATCTGGGACCCACCGAAAGGGCCTCTGTATTTCGCAAAAAAAAGTTACCGCCGCTGACAGCTCGGACCACCAGCTATATCTTCGCATGCAAGGAAGTGCCTCCTTATTACGCACAAAAAAATGAATACTCCCCCTGCTAGCTGGGACCCAGTATAGTGGGAGGCTGACTTGTGGGCCTACTAAGTTGATGGGGACGGAGGGCTTTGTCAACTTAGTCAATATGCACGATTATAGCTCCAGTGACCGTACGATGTCCATCCAACGGCCGTAGTGCTTCTTCAACTTCTCGTCTTCTTGCTCCAGCCGCCCAAACCAGCGCCGGTC
>LR738713.1:346301352-346312071 GCA_902687465.1 Secale cereale
CCTTCGCTAGGCCTGCTAAAGCTTCTATACTTTTCCTAGCCACCGCGTGCACGCGAGTATACAATGCACCGACCGCCCCTGTGCATGTTTGTCTTCTTCCTCCTCGTCCCTTAGGACCATCCTCTGCGCCGGTGGACCTCCCATTCCTCACCTGTCGCCTCAACCGCCCAAGCACCCATGTGTCCGCGGTTCGCCAGAGCTCCGGCCACGCGTTAGCGGTGGCATCCAGCTTGGCACCCCTCTCCCCTAGCTATTTAAGCCCTCCCCTGCCTCGCCTCGCCTCTCCTCACCACTTGACCTCCACCTCCTTCCATCGATCCCCTGAGCCACTTATTGGATCCGACGAGCTCTCCTCCTTCAACTCCGGTCGGAGTTCCGCCGCTCGGCCTGCATCACCTCAAGCTCGCTCCGGTTAGCTCCAGTCCCAACCAGCTCCACCATAGAGCTCCCCTCGACCTCCTAGTCGATCCTCATCTCGCCATTGCACGGATTGATGCAGAAATTGTTGATCTCGTTGGCGTCCGATGCATGTTGTCACCAGAAACAAAGGGAGCAACACCATCCGACCACCATTCGGTGAGCTATGGGTACGAGTGTGCTCGTCGCTGTCCGCCCGATCCATCCATGCCCTCTCCCAACTCCGGCGCTGCCTCATTGCTGTCGTTCCATCGCCGGTGAGCTCGCGATCCTCTGCTTCCCTCTTCCTCTCTTTAAAACCGACGAGCTGGCCGCACTCGTTAGCCTCTCTCCTCCTCTGCTAAACTGTTTTAAGTGAAAGCACATTTCTATTTTACGCTTTCGACATCAGCCCCCTGGGTTTTCTAGAAATTCATTTAAATTCATTTTAAATCCTTGTTTGACCACAACCTTGACCATGAATATCTCCTAAATTACAAGTCCAATTGAACTGATTCTTTTTGCATTATTTTTCTTTTGAGCTCCTTTATTTCCTGGTAGAATTTGGTATTTTTCTCTTCTGTCCAGAATTTCTGGACAGAAGAATATGCATTATGTGGTATTTACAAATGCTTTCAAAATTGTTCTTCCAAAGTGTTTGATGTGCATTTGTGAAGACCATGAGTATCCCAACCCTCTTGCAGCAAGGCAAGCCACACCCTCAATTTGCATGATTGCAATGCAATGTGATGGTTTACTTAAATAAATTTGCTTAATATTGCATTATTTAGAAAGGATATATTCATGGTTTTTTTGGGATAATACTTGATCGCTATTGCCATGATTGTGCTTGGATTTCTAGGACAAATGCTTTGCAGATTGAGGATGACATGTTACCATTGGATTATTAGTAGTTATAATTATTTTTATCATGATTATATTGGATATTATGCATTGGGGTATTATTTGGATTTGATGCTATCATATTGATCTATGAGTAGCATCTTGATTTTGACATTTCGATAGTAGCATCATTATCTTTGGATTCATCGTGATGTTGGTTAATATGCTACCCTTGGAGTTTATTATGATATGCCTATATTATTCGGTGGATATTGCTATAACTTGGATTACAAGTTGATATATGATATTGGAGTAACAATTATCAGATATATCTTGGGGACAAATTCTGTCATTTGTTGGTCAGGTGCCACTGGATCGAGCTCACCAATTCAGCCACACTTGCCTGGATGGGGAGGCCCTAATTCGATCTATTGTCATGCCTCCAACTAGGGAAGTTTATGTGTGTGCACTATTCTGATCAGGTAGGCGGCCATAAGCCTTGTGTGCCCAAGTTGTGTTGTACCCGGGTGTCCCCGTTTGGGATGAGTTTGTGTTGTGTTGCCATGATGGTGGTCGGACACGAAGGTGGCAGATTTCGTGACATCGGGGCCACCCATGACTTAGCCCAAAGGGGAGTTTGTTGGAGTGGCCGGGAGAGTGTCATGTAATAGATTGGTTTTGTCCAAATGTCATTGGTCCACCCGAATGGGAGCACGAGGCCATGAGTTCTGTGGTGTGGGTACAGTGTACTAACCTCTACAGAGTGTATAAACTATCGATAGCCGCGCCCTCGGTCATGGACATAGTTCGTACTAGGTCACACTGTTTGATCAACACTCACAATGATGTAAATGACTTATTAGTTGACTTATATTGGTATGTGAGCAAGATACAATTTGGCAGGATGTCGATGGTGATCTTGAGGATGATCATTCGGATTGTGACGTGATCTCGCGGTGATCACGGGGAGGTATTGATCATGAGGTGATCGAGATGATATATCGCTTGGCCGGAATGCCAAGAGTGATGTGTCAGGCCCAAGATGCGATTCTATCCCGATCACGTGACACTTACGTGATTGGGGCACAACCACATTTCGTGCGCTTAGCAAGATGCATATCATCACATCGTACCATTACATACATACATGGGGGATACAACAATTCATACAAGTCACATGAATACAACACCATCAAAACAAGGCATCCGACTACGGATGCAAACATGAAAAGCACAACGACATCCATCTGCTATCCCAGGCTGCCGACCCGGAACCTAACCCAAGACTGACGAAGAACAAGAAAGACCTCCAACAAAAGAACATCGCTCTCGCGTCAAGCATCGGAAACCTGCACCTTCAACTGTTGTTCTAGTATCTGTGAGCCACGAGGACTCAGCAATCCCATAACCATGGGTAACAAGACTAGCAAAGCTTAATGGGTAAGGAGAGGTAAAGTGGTGAGATTGCAGCAACACCTAAGCATAATATGGTGGCTAACTTACGAGTACAAGAATAAGATGAGCATCTACGCAAACGGTCGCAACTAGTAGTGATCGCTAAAGATCCTGAACTACCTACGAGTCAAACATAACCCCACCATGTTCTCTTCTCAAAATGAAAAGAGACAGTCACGGTTACTCACACAGTTGTGTGTTTTACTTCGGATCCTCTGTCAAGTTTTCTACAACCGGACATTAACAAATTCCAATCTGCCACATAACCGCGGGCACGACTTTCGAAAGATCATAACCCTGCAGGGGTGTCCCAACTTAGCCCATCACAAGCTCTCACGATCAGCACAGATAATAATAATATTAGCCCTTATCTTAGGGACAATCCGATCAGGCTCGTAATCCCGGTGCACAAGACATTTCGACAATGGTAAACCAAGTCCAGCAAGACCTCTCGGCGTGCTGACACCCTGATAGTAGCCGCGCGTATCTCGTCTCAGGCCATGACCGGATGGGCGATCCTACATGAGCCAATCCTCGAGTTTCCCTATGGTGGCCCCGCATAACCCCCGTTTGGGACCAACACATCAGCACTGCCCCCCTGCTATGTAGAAGAATCCTCGAGGGTGTGACCCCCTATGCAAAATTAATTAATTAATTAAGTTGTTATTATGAGGCAAATTAAAACCAATGTTGGGCCTTGCTGGAGGAGTTTTATTCAAAGATGAAGTGTCAAGGGGTCCCCATATACCCAACCATGTAAGGAACGCAAAATCAAGGAACATAACGCTAGTTTATGGGCTCCTAAGGTAGCATGAGTGGAACAAAAGACCGAGCAAAAGGCCAAGCCTACCACCCATGCCCAGTATATAGGTGTGTTAATATATATAAGATATATTGTGATATTCCCAAAACATCAAGTTCCAACATGGAACGATCTTCATCTTCACCTGCAACTAACAACGCTATAAGAGGGGCTGAGCAAGCGGGTAACATAGCCAAACAAAGGTTTTGCTGGGAAGGTGTCAAAGGTTAGATGTTTCATGGCAACAAGGAGAGGGTTGACAATAATGATGGGTAGCGCGACATATAACGATAGCATCGAGACACTAAGCTTGGCAATGATAGTAAAGGTATCCAAGGGGATGGTCATCTTGCCTGAGATCCCGCAAGGAAGAACAACATATCAATGAAGAAGACGAAGAGGAAGCCTTGAATACGAAGCATGTGTAGTCGAACGAATCCTCACGATCGCAACGGAAAAGAAAACTAGCGAGAAGAAGCACAGCCGGAAAGAAGCAAACAACATGGTAAACACACAAGCATGAACATGGCATAATGCTCAATCAAGTATGATGCATGACAAGATTAAATAGGCATGGCATGGCAAAGTGCAACAAACAATACTACAAATAAAGTGGAACTCAATATGCAACAAGTTGCATATTGAGGAAACACCACATTCAAGTATTTAGTTCACTCTTGTTTATGTACCCAACAATATTAAATGTTTTTTTACATGGCAAGAGGTGAAGCATATATGAACTATCTATTTAGACAAGTTTAAATGAGGATGGCACAAAAACAACAATTTCGGAAAATCCCCATGTACATATTTCGTATTTGCTACTGTTCTGCCTATAACACAATTTTAAAGTTATCAAACAGCAAAAGTAATTGCACCAAGTTAATCTACTCATTTTTCTACCCCATTTACATATAAAGTTTATTAAATTTGGAGCTACGGTTATTTAGTTATGAATTAAATCATTTTTAACATGCCATTATGCAAATTAAATGCAAACATCAATTTAAACATTTCAAACATGGATGAAAGTTGAATATTATGAAACTAGATGAAATTCTAACCATTTTACATGTATAGTTTGATTAATTCCGATGCATGGTTAATTACTTAATAGCAAAACAATATAATGGCATTTCTGTAATATGCATGCACTGGTATAATTGGAAATTCGTCCTGACAGAAAGAAGAAGAAAAAAATGTAACGGGCCAAATCTGCAGCGACCCATGACTGGATCAGGCCCAAGTGGCCCCATGAGTGTGCGTGTGCGCAGAGTGAAAAGAAACATGCAAAAATTGGGGTCCCTAGGCATTGATCCCAGGACCTTCTGGATGTGGCACGAGAGATGAACCACTGGGCTAGCTGATGTGTTGTTGTTGGAACAAGATGGAAAATCAAAATATACTCTATATGACAGAACGGATCTAGGAAAGAACAGCAAGTTCAGATATGACGGAAGTTGCTCACAGTGGGGGGGAAAACGATGCCTCCGGCCCTGGCGATGATGGCCCAGGCGCTCGCTGCGGAAGCGGGAGGAGCTGACCATTGGGCGCTGGCTCACGCGGATCAGGCCAGCGACAGGAGAGCGGGCGGACAGGACCTTGGCCAGCGCGGGAAGCACAGAAGGCCGAGGCGCCATGGCAGGGGAACCACAGCGGCGCGCCGCACGAGATGGGTAGGCGGCAGGGCTTGGGCGCGAGGAGGCGAACTCCTTCGTCGGGTCCATGGAGGCGGCTTGAGGAGCTCGGGGACGGCCGTGGCTTCCTGTTCATGGCGGGTTCGATGCTCCTATAGAAGAACAAGACAAGGGGGAGGCGTGAGAGAGAGAGAAGGAGAAGAAGAGAAAAAGGAGGAAGGGAAGGAGAGTGGAAGCAGAGGACGGCCTGAGTCTGGTGGGGCGTCGGGAAGGAAAAGCAGGGGAGCTTGAGCGCCATGGGAGAAGCTCCTGGCGCTGGTGTGCGAGGACGGGCGCGCTTAGGCGCTCGTGCAGAGGAGGCAGGGCCTCGGGCGGCTACTGATACGGGCTCGGGGAAGATTGTCGGCTGTGAATTCTGATGGTGGTGTGCTCCTGCCGAAGATGAAGAAGATGAAGATGGCAGTGATGAAGAGGAAGAAGACGACTATGGGGACGTCGTGGAAGGAGCTTCAGGGTCGAGTGGACGCATGCGTAGGCAAGGAAGACGGCGGTCAACGCGGTGGTGCTCCTAGCGAAAGAAGCAAGACGGAGACAGGTGGATCAAACCCGAGCTCGAGCCCAAGCTCGGCTCGGCCATGGCGACGACATGAGCGAGGGCTCCTGTCCTAGGCGGTGGGAGAGGGAGGAGAAGGGGAAAACGGGTAGGGGAGGACCCCTAGGGCATCGCGGTTGGTCTTATAGGGTGTAGGGGCTCTCTCCCGGTCGTCAAATCGGACCAAGAGTCGACGTGGAGGTCTGGATGAGCTGCCGTACAGGAGGAGGACGAAGCTCCTGTGCAGATGGGCTGGCTGTGCGCTGTGGGCTGCAGTGAACACGTAAGATAGGTGGGCTGCGCTGGGCTTCTATCTCTCCCACTAATCTTTCCCTTTCCTATTTTCTTCAGACAGGAACTTGGAGGAAAAGAAACAAATGGGTAGACAAGGAATTTGACACAGACAGAAATATAGCTTGGGTCCTGGAAATATACAAAATAGGAATAAATTACTCTGTCAATTTTTAGAGACAGTAAATTTAGCCAAGTTTGAAACTGGTTCAAATTTGAACAAATTGAAAGTCCAACCAGAACATGCCCAAATGAGCTGTAAATTGGATGAGAGGGTCTTTGCATAATGTAGGATTTAAATAGAAAGATTGAACATTTTCCTGAACGGGAAAAATGTCACAAGAAAAAATGAATGGAATAAAGAAGAAAGGAGAAGTTTAGACGGGATCGAAATTTGGGCAAACTTGTTGAATGGTTGCTGGTATGTGAATGGTGCCAAAAAAAATGAAGTGGAGATGAGAAGAAGAGGGGTTTACACAAGAACACATAACAAATCTTAAATATGCAAAACAAGGCATGATGATCATGATTCAATGCAATAAAATGACAAGAGGCACATCGCATCATGAAGCATAGAACAAAGAAAGTGAGATGACCATGTCAAACAAACAAGGATGGCATAATGCAATGTAATAAAAGATGAACATGATGCAAGAAGCAAAATATGGCAATGGCACTCATCATGATCATGGCAACAACATAGGGAAAATAAATATGCAAAACAATTATGACAATGCCACTCACAATAATACTCATGAAATAGAATGAACAAAGCAAACAATGATGATGAAGCCACTTATATCAAAGCCCACACGGAAACACACATGACAAGGTTCGATAGGTTACAAATAGGAAGGATCGCACTTGGGCTGGTA
The DNA here is from genome assembly GCA_902687465.1 of Secale cereale. Lineage (NCBI taxonomy): Eukaryota > Viridiplantae > Streptophyta > Magnoliopsida > Poales > Poaceae > Secale > Secale cereale. The sequence goes on from LR738713.1 coordinate 346,308,244, forward strand.
CAACTCTCCTCCACTAACAGAAGATCTCATCCCGAGATTTAAGGAACGAGACAGAAGGGAAAAAGGAAGAACAAAGTTCTTCTTGGACAAATGAGTGAAACAAAAGAATCAGGAGAGGTTGAGCCACTTGAAAGGAAGAATGCAACGAAGATGAACGAGTTGAGAAGCTCCGGATAAAATGAGGAAGGAAGGCACATTACGAGAACCTTGGCGGTAGAAAGACAAGAATCAAGAGCTTAAATGACAAGAGAGACATTGAAACCACTCCGGTTAAGAGAGATAGACAAGGAATAAGTACAAGAAAGATTTAGACAACACTCCGGTTGAATATGGAAGAAATATAACATGAACTCGATAAGATGGAACGATACATGGAGAAATGAACAAGGCATTGCCTCCGGACGAATTGAAAGAGTGAAATAAAAGAATGAAGAAGAAGATGGCAACCTCCAGCACGAATGAATTTAAAATAGCATCTTCAAGAGAAAGGCTTGAACGGAGTTGTTGAGAAAATCAACGACAAAAGAATAAGATTGTTGTGGACTTATGAAAATCATCCCAAACTTGAGGTGAATTGTGCCACAAAGAAAAGATTGAATAGATGAGATGAGGTAAGAAATGCAAAACTCCACTTGAAAAGAATACTGAGAACTAATTGCACCTTGAGACGCCAGAAGAAGAATACTTGAGCTGCTTCACAAGAATTTGATGAACACTTGAAGAAAGAATTAAATCATGATGAGCCACCATGAGGAACTCCGGTAACAAAAGGATGATGATAGAAGTGAAGGATTCAAGAATAAGAATAACGCCTTGCAATGATTTAGACGGGTGTTTCGACGAGATGGCTGAGAAAACTTTGAAGTCCAGAAAATAAAAAGATGAAAACACTTGGGACTAGAATTTATTCATCAAGAACAAATTCTGAAGGAAATGATTAAAGAGGGATATATCACGAACTTGCGAAAATCTTCATGAAACACCAGTACTATTGAAATAAAATGAATGGATTGATATGATAACGCCGAAAAAGAACTCTTGAGCGAACCACCGTTTGAATTGACGCCGAGTGAAGAAAAGGAACAAACCACTATAAGATTTAAAATCGAGTGATGAAAGAGAATAAACCAATGTGAAGAATTGAAATTGTGTGAATACAAGAAAATGAATCGCCGGGAAGAATAAAGCACTTGGGGAACTTAGATACAAGAGAACGAAGAGATCGTGAACTGATTAAAGAATACTTTAACGAAGCACCGGGCGAATGTGAGACGAACGAAGAGGCATCAATGAAGAATATTTTGGAGGACGAAGTTGAAAACTGAGAACGAAGAAATCTTCTGAATGATGGCCTTGGGAGGAACACAATGGAAGAAATCATGAAATAATTCGGATGGGTAAGGACAAGAATTTATGACAAGCAGAATAACAGGATAACATGAAGCTAAAACCACGAATCTTCAACAGAACGGAGAAGGATTTAGAGGGAAACTCTTCTTCGGTCTTCAAATGTTGAAAATGACGACGAGAAATGCCACCAAAATTGTTGAGGAGCTCCGGAAGAATGAAAAAGACGTAAGGTTGAACCAACAATAAAAGAATTTGCAAACGATCTTGGAGAAGGCACATGACGGATGGAATCCATACTTAGATCACACTTGAAAAGAATTTCGGAACACTCCGGGAAATTAGAAGAGTCGGGTAAGATCCTGGAAAAGACCTGTGGGTTATGAGCCCACCGAAGAGAAAACACCGTTGGAAAGGATCAAAAAGAGATAATGCACCGGAACGATTGGAAAAAACTCGAATGAGGTGACAACCTCAAATTAATTAGAACACAGACGAATATCCTGAGATGTCTTCGAAACTCCGGAACAATTACATTGCGAGAGGCGAACGAGCAAGGGAAAAACATTTGAGCCGATGAAAGAATATGAACAACACCGAGAAATTGGAATTGAAATCCACCGGAAAAGAAAGAGATGAATAATGACGACGAGACGAGAATTCACCGGTTGAAACAATTGATGAAAGAAAGCAAAGACTTCACACGAGTAGGGTGGATACTCGATTAAGGACTCTGGCTCCGAGAAGAAAAAGGGTGGGTGGGTGGGAAAAAGAAGAACCACATCGAACGGGGAAACAATGTCAGTTGAGAACGAACTGAGGATTGAACTTGCAAAATACGAGGAGGGCCGAATCCACTTGACGAGAGATGCACCAGATGACAAGAGCTGACATCGCAACAATCGGAAAACTAACCGCGTGATCCTAAAAAAATTGAAGGGGAAGAGAAGTAATTCAAAACACCTACGTCAAGATTCCTCACCAGAGCGACGAATGGGCTGAGGAGTAAAAAGAACTCCTACTCTCCGATATAACTAGACTCCGAAAATAGTTTTATTCTAGACTCAACAACGGCCAAACTACGATCAATCAAGGGGGCTCCTATGGTCGGTCGAGGCTCTGATACCAACTTGTCAGGCCCAAGATGCGATTCTATCCCGATCACGTGACACTTACGTGATTGGGGCACAACCGCATTTCGGGCGCTTAGCAAGATGGATATCATTATGTCGTACCATTACATACATACATGGGGGATAAAGCAATTCATACAAGTCACATGGATACAACACCATCAAAACAAGGCATCCGACTATAGATGCAAACATGAAAAGCACAACGACATCCATCTGCTATCCGAGGCTGACGACCCGGAACCTAACCCAGGACTGACGAAGAAGAAGAAGAAAGAACTCCAACAAAAGAACATCGCTCTCGCGTCAAGCATCAGAAACCTGCACCTGCAACTGTTGTTGTAGTATCTGTGAGCTACGAGGACTCAGCAATCCCATAACCATGGGTAACAAGACTAGCAAAGCTTAATGGGAAAGGAGAGGTAAAGTGGTGAGGTTGCAGCAGCGGCTAAATATAATATGGTGGCTAACTTACGAGTACAAGAATAAGATGAGCATCTACGCAAACGGTCGCAACTAGTAGTGATCGCTAAAGATCCTGAAATACCTACGAGTCAAACATAACCCCACTGTGTTCTCTTCTCAAAATGAAAAGAGACAGTCACGGTTACTCACACAGTTGTGTGTTTTACTTCGGATCCTCTGTCAAGTTCTCTACAACCGGACATTAACAAATTCCAATCTGCCACATAACCACGGGCACGGCTTTCAAAAGATCATAACCCTGCAGGGGTGTCCCAACTTAGCCCATCACAAGCTCTCACGATCAGCAGAGATAATAATAATATTACCCCTTATCTTAGGGACAATCCGATCAGGCTCGAAATCCCGGTGCACAAGACATTTCGACAATGGTAAAACAAGTCCAGCAAGACCTCCCGGCGTGCCGACACCCTGATAGTAGCCGCGCGTATGTCGTCTCAGGCCACGACCGGATGGGCTATCCTACATGGGCCAATCCTCGAGTTTCCCTGTGGTGGCCCCGTATAACCCCCGTTTGGGACCAACACCATCATCACTGCCCCCCTGCTATGTAGAAGAATCCTCGAGGGGGCGACCCCCTATGCAAAATTAATTAATTAATTAAGTTGTTATTATGAGGCAAATTAAAACCAATGTTGGGCCTTGCTGGAGGAGTTTTATTCAAAGATGAAGTGTCAAGGGGTCCCTATATACCCCACCGTGTAAGGAACGCAAAATCAAGGAACATAACGCCGGTTTATCGGCTCCTAAGGTGGCATGAGTGGAACAAAACACCGAGAAAAAGGCCAAGCCTTCCACCCATGCCAAGTATATAGGGGTCTTAATATATATATATATATATATATATATATATATATATATATAT
>LR738713.1:346313366-346332160 GCA_902687465.1 Secale cereale
ATATAATATATTGTGATATTCCCAAAATATCAAGTTCCAACATGGAACGATCTACATCTTCACCTGCAACTAACAACGCTATAAGAGGGGCTGAGCAAGCGGGTAACATAGCCAAATAAAGGTTTTGCTGGGAAGGTGTCAAAGGTTAGAGGTTTCATGGCAACAAGGAGAGGGCTGACAATAATGATGGGTAGCTCGACATATAACGATAGCATCGAGACACTAAGCAGGGCAATGATAGTAAAGGTATCCAAGAGGATGGTCATCTTGCCTGAGATCCCGCAAGGAAGAAAAACGAATCCATGAAGAAGACGAAGAGGAAGCCTTGAAGAGGAAGCACGTGTAGTCAAATGAATCCTCACGATCGCAACGGAAAAGAACTAGCAAGAAGAAGCACAACCAGAAAGAAGCAAACAACATGGTAAACACACAAGCATGAACATGGCATAATGCTCAATCAAGTATGATGCATGGCAAGATTAAATAGGCTTGGCATGGCAAAGTGCAACAAACAATACTACAAATTAAGTGGAACTCAATATGCAACATGTTGCATATTGAGGAAACACCACATTCAAGTATTTAGTTCACTCTTGTTTATGTACCCAACAATATTAAATGTTTATTACATGGCAAGAGGTGAAGCATATATGAACTATCTATTTAGACAAGTTTAAATGAGGCCGGAACAACAAACAACAATTCCGGAAAATCCCCATGTGCATATTTCGTATTTGCTACTCTTCTGCCTATAACACAATTTTAAAGTTATCAAAAGCAAAAGTAATTGCACCAAGTTAATCCACTCATTTTTTTACCCCATTTACATATAAAGTTTATTAAATTTGGAGCTACGGTTATTTAGTTATGAATTAAATCATTTTTAACATGCCATTATGCAAATTAAATGCAAACATCAACTTAAACATTTCAAACATGGATGAAAGTTGAATATTATGAAACTAGATGAAATTCTAACCATTTTACATGTATAGTTTGATTAATTCCGATGCATGGTTAATTACTTAATAGCAAACAATATAATGGCATTTGTGTAATATGCATGCACTGGTATAATTGGAAATTCGTCCTGACAGAACGAAGAAGAAAAAATGTAACGGGCCAAATCTGCAGCGACCCATGACTGGATCCGGCCCAAGTGGCCCCATGAGTGTGTGTGTGCGCAGAGTGAAAAGAAACAGGCGAAAATTGGGGCGCCTGGGCATTGAACCCATGACCTTCTGGATGTGGCATGAGAGATGAACCACTGGGCTAGCTGATGTGTTGTTGTTGGAACAAGATGGAAAACCAAAATATACTCTATATGACAGAACGGATCTAGGAAAGAACAGCAAGTTCAGATATGACGGAAGTTGCTCACAACGGGGGGAAAACGAGGCCTCCGGCCATGGCGATGATGGCCCAGGCGCATTCTGCGGAAGCGGGAGGAGCTAGCCATTGGGCGCTGGCTCGCGCGGATCAGGCCAGCGACAGGAGAGCGGGCGGGCAGGACCTTGGCTGGCGTGGGAAGCAGAGAAGGCCGAGGCGCCATGGCAGGGGAACCACAGCGGCGCGACGCAGGAGATGGCGAGGCGACAGGGCTTGGGCGCGAGGAGGCGAACTCCTTCATCGGGGTCCATGGCGGTGGCTTGAGGAGCTCGGGCACGGCCGTGGCTTCCTGTTCATGGCGGGTTCGATGTTCCTGTAGAAGAACAAGACGAGGGGGAGGCATGAGAGAGAGAAGGAGAAGAAGATAAAAAGGAGGAAGGGAAGGAGAGTGGAAGTAGAGGACGGCCTGAGTCTGGCGGGGCGTCGGGAAGGAAAAGCAGGGGAGCTTGAGCGCCATGGGAGAAGCTCCTGGCACTATTCTGCGAGGACGGGCGCACTCAGGCGCTCGTGTAGAGGAGGCAGGGCCTCGGGCGGCTACTGCTACGGGCTCGGGGAAGATTGTCGGCTGCGAATTCCGATGGTGGTGTGCTCCTGCCGAAGATGAAGAAGATGAAGACGACGGCGATGAAGACGAAGAAGACGACTATGGGGACGTCATGGAAGGAGCTTCAGGGTCCTAGTGGACGCATGCATAGGCGAGGAAGACGACGGTCAACGCGGTGGTGCTCCTAGCAAAAGAAGCCGGATGGAGACAGGTGGATCAAACCCGAGCTCGAGCCCAAGCTCGGCTCGGCCATGGCGACGGCATGAGCGAGGGATCCTGTCCTAGGCGGCGGGAGAGGGAGGAGAAGGGGAAAACGGGTAGGGGAGGACCCCTAGGGGACCGCGGTTGGTCTTATAGGGTGTAGGGGCTCTCTCCCGGCCGTCAAATCAGACCAAGAGTCGACTTGGAGGTCTGGATGAGCTGCCGTACAAGAGGAGGACAAAGCTCCTATGCAGATGGGCTGGCTGTGCGCTGTGGGCTGCAGTGAACACGTAAGATAGGTGGGCTGCGCTGGGCTTCTCTCTCTCCCACTAATCTTTCCCTTTCCTATTTTCTTCAGGCGGGAACTTGGAGGAAAAGAAACAAATGGGTAGACAACGAATTTGACAGAGACAGAAATATAGCTTGGTCGTGGAAATATACAAAATAGGAATAAATTACTCTGTCAATTTTTAGAGACAGTAAATTTAGCCAAGTTTGAAACTGGTTCAAATTTGAACAAATTGAAACCACAACCAGAACATGCCCAAATGAGCTGTAAATTGGATGAGAGGGTCTTTGCATAATGTAGGATTTAAATAGAAAGATTGAACATTTTCCTGAACGGGAAAAATGTCACAAGAAAAAATAAATGGAATAAAGAAGAAAGGAGAAGTTTAGACGGGATCAACATTTGGGCGAACTTGTTGAATGGTTGCTGGTATGTGCATGGTGCCAAAAAAATGAGGTGGAGATGAGAAGAAGAGGGGTTCACACAAGAACACATACCAAATCTTAAATATGCAAACCAAGGCATGATGATCATGATTCAATGCAATAAAATGACAAGAGGCACATCGCATCATGAAGCATAGAACAAAGAAAGTGAGATGACCATGGCAAACAAACAAGGATGGCACAATGCAATGTAATAAAAGATGAACATGATGCAAGAAGCAAAATATGGCAATGGCACTCATCATGATCATGGCAACAACATAGGGAAAATAAATATGCAAAACAATTATGACAATGCCACACACAATAATACTCATGCCATAGAATAGAACGAACAAAGCAAACAATGATGATGAAGCCACTTATATCAAAGCCCACACGGAAACACACATGACAAGGTTCGATAGGTTACAAATAGGAAGGATCGCACTTGGGCTGTTACATGATGGTTCATGAGACCCGAGATGACGAGTCATTAGTTATTCTAGCATTGCCATATCATGATTAATATTTACTTCTGCATCATAGTAGTTGATAACTTAACTTGTTAATTCTATTGTTTTGTCTTGCCTTGATGCATTTGGTTGTTGTGAGCTTGGGAGTACATTCAAAGTACTTACCTGGCGTGTCATGCCAGATTGCAGGTGATGTCGTGATTGATTGCTTGTCGAGGATAGCGAGCGTGCGAGCTAGACCTTGTCCCAGCCAGAGTCTCTATGGAGTGGAGTTCATCACCGTTGTCGTTGTTCCACTGCTAGCATAGAGCTACCTTAGCAGGTGTACTGTCGTCGTGCCAATGTAATTCGTTGTGTCATTAGACCCCTCGTAACCTTATCCTTTGTAATAAGAGCTGATTTGTTCTAAGCCAAACAATGTCGAATTCCAGAAGACTTGATCTCTGGGCTGGAATACGGGGTGTTCTGGTTCCTCTGAGCCGGGGTGCCACATGAACCCACTCGGGTGCATCTAGAGGAGCTCCCCGAGAAGGACTTGGGGGACAAGATCAGAGCAATCACCCGCGCTCGAGACTACCCACTAGGGGCCAAGAGGGTTCCCCCATATGCTAAGGACTTGCTGCCAGTTGAGGTAAACTTCTTCTGTCCAGTCGGACAGTCCATAAGCGCATATGATTTCTGTGTTATGGTGTATTTGTTTCTCCAGAGTTTCCAGCACATGATCTTTGATATACCGGTGATCTCCCCATTGCTCGAAGACATGAGGAGTGACACAGAGCACTAGTATTCAAAGGAGGAGGAGGACGACGAGGACGAGAGCGGCGAGGACGAGAGCACAAAGGAGGGGTAGGAGGCCCAGTCCTCGCCTTCTTCTAAGGGCCTGAGGGAGCCTCACTCCAATGCACTGCACCACCCGAGTGGAAAAGCGGGAGGGGCTCAGCAGCCGACTGCCTAAGGCCGAACGACACACATCTCGAAGCGCGGGGGTGCTGAAGCAGAAAGCTTTGCCGAGAAGTAGCCTAAAGAGCCCAAGAAGATTGCCTCCAACCCTCACAAGGCCGCCGTGCCTCGGATCAAAGTGGCAGTGTCGGTGGTGTCAACGCAAGTGTTCTTGCTAAGTCTTCGTCCATTTTTATCTTGACTCGGCTGATGTCCGAGTGTTATTGTATTTCGCAGCAACAAGACCTCGATGACATCGCTTGACCCGAATGCTCCCAAGTAGGACCAGGGCGAGACCCATGTGGCGGACGCTGCCACCTCCAAAGGTATACATGTGCCGACTAATTGAGATTTCTAGATTTTTACCAGATTGACTTTTACTGATGTATCCAACTCATGTGCTCGCGCAACATCACCTGAGGTCATTCAGTTGGATGATGACAACAAGGCCGACCTGCCCAACCCAGAGGCTGACAAGGGGGTACCATCATCGATGTGGTCATGCAGGAGGCCTCCCTTCACCGAGTGGAGCTAGTTTCGTCGACCAAGACCATCATGACGTCCATCGGCCCGACTCCCGTGGCCCCGAGTAGTTCTGCACCCGCGACCGACGTGGTCCCGTCTCCAAGATCTGCACCTGCGCCTCTGTCGACCTCATTCACTGCCTACCCCATGTACTATGTCCCGGAAGACCAACTGGGGGCGAGCAAAGAGGCTCTAATCTAGGTGAAGCTGATGTGTGATCGGCTGAAGGACGCGTATGATGCCAGCGAGGCACCGCAGACCAACGTTTGAGTAAGTACCATTGTGACTATGATTTCCAGTCGAAGTTTCTGAATTTTGGTCTCTTCTTCACGCTTTGAATGGTCCATAGTATTCTTGTTAGTGGGTTTGCATAAAGCACACCCGCTGGGGTGGTGTTTTATCTCCAGTGGGGGCACGCTGAGTGCACCCGCTGGATTCAGTCCCTAAGGCTGTCATCGACCGAAAGCAGCCAACGGGAGTCTTAGAGCTTGGATTTTTGTCAACAATCTAACTTGGGCTTGGTCAGGCCCTTTCTGAGTGTTTTTGGATCTGGTGGGGGCATGCTGAATGTACCCACTTGGTGTAGTCCCCCAGGCTACTGGTGACTGGAAGCAGTCGGTGGTAGTCTTAGAGTTTGTACTATTTTCATCTCATCAATACGAGTACTTCCCAGTGGGGACACGCTGAGTGCACCCACTGGGTGTAGTCCTCGAGGCTGTCACCGATTGCAGGCAATCAGTGGTAGTCTTCAGAACTGTATATGTCGTGCGGAACTCAGAGTGCATCACCGCACTCAAGTGACCGAGTGGGCCGTCTGATGAGATGAAGGTCAAGGTGTTGTTGTCTTTGATCTTTTTCATGACCGACTCAGTGGTCAGCCGAATGATCGGAGATGAGGGTGTTGTTGCCTTCGATCTTCTTCATAGCCGACTCAGTGGTCAGCCGAATGATCGGAGATCAGGGTGTTTTTGTCTTTGGTCTTCTTCATAGCCGGCTCGGTGGTTGATGACCCACAAGTATAGGGGATCAATTGTACTCCCTCCGTCCGGAAATACTTGTCTTCAAAATGGACAAAAAGGGATGTATCTAGAACTAAAATACTTCGAGATACATCCTCTTTTATTCATTTTGATGAAAAGTATTTCCGGACGGAGGGAGTAGCTCTTTTCGATAAGTAAGAGTGTCGAACCCAATGAGGAGGAGAAGGAAATGGTAGGTGGTTTTCAGTAAGGTAATGTCTGCAAGTGTTGAAATTGTAAGTAACAGAGTAGTTTGACAGCAAGATAATTTTGTAGCGAGCAAGTAACGATAGTAGTAGAAAAAGTGCAGCAAGGTAGCCCAATCCTTTTGAGGAAAAGGACAGGCCAAGACGGTCTCTTATAATAAGAAAAGCGTTCTTGAGGCACTAGTACGCGTCGGTGCTATACAAACGGTTTTTAATCCCTTTCCGCAACGACATTTGGAATCGTCGCCTAGTGAGTGACGGCGATAGGTGGGTCCTTCCCACATGTCCCAGAAACCGTCGGGGATATGCCCTCCTGGCACACACGCTCGGCCAAATGAGGTCGTGTGCGACCGGCGAGCACTCAAATACGGAAATACGTATAGTAGAGCTTAAAAATACAATTATACATGTGAAATTGTTTCCGGTTGCAAGTACATCCCACACAGTCAATCCCCGCTAAATGTTTCCGTTTGTATGTACACCCCACACAGTCGCCCCAAGGAAAACGTTTCCGTTCACAAGTACATCACACATAATTTTTCCCATTAAATCGTTTGTGGTAGCATTGCCATTGCACACGATATTAATAATTTTATTGTTTGTGTTATTGAATGCATCACACACGGTGCACAGAAGAAACTGCGTGGCAAAGGCTATCCATAACACATTGTTTTTATGTGGTAAACGTTTGCGCAAGGTGGCCTAACACAAACAGTTTTCAAGAGAAGGTCGTGTGTGATTGTTTATTGATCCAACATAGTTTATTCCTAGAAATTGTGTGCGTTGCCTGTGGTCATCCCCACGGTATTTTATCAATAACCATTTGCAATAGCAAAACCCAATTAGCAGGCTAATTGCCCTATTATTAATAATTCATTTATTAATCTAATTGACATTCATGTTAAGCACATAATTAAGGATTGCAATGGGTCGGGTTTGGATCGGGTTGAACAATATTAAATCCATATCCATGTCCATGAAGACAAACTCTGTCCGCCCATGAAAAAACCCATGGGCGAAAAATTGTGTCCATGTCCAAACCCGATGGATATCCATATCCATTGGATATCCATGGGGTCCTCTCAAGACATATACATAAGACACAACACAACATGCACATAAGATGTTGCACCCATGCATCAATGCGCATGTGAAAAAGCAGATACGGAGGGGTCGAGGGGATACTTAGTTGCGTTGTCATAGGCCAGTAGTGCTGGATGTCGTAATGCTCTACCATACATGGAGATAGCGGCTGACAGTGTCGACCATCTCTCGGGGTGTAGGAGGGGTAAGAAGAGGAGATGGTGCTGATACTTAATGATGAGTCATTTAACAACGACATAAAATATCAAAAGGGGGCTGAAGTAATATTAAGGCGGGGATTGAATGCCAACTAATAAAAGTTACGGTGGGGGTTGTGCAATTTGCTTTGAATGTATTAGATTATAATGGGTGAAATTATAGTGGGACATGTGACTATGCGGTAGGGATAGCAGAATATTGCCATTAAGTCATACTATCTGGTCGGGTTTGGATATATCCATGGGCACAAGATTATGTCCATGCCATACCCATGAGTAATCGGGTCGGGTTTGGGCGCCGCCCATGGGAACAAAAGCATATCCAAACCCTGTCCATACGGGTCGGATATCCATGGTTATCCATGTCCATGGGTAAAATTGCCATCCTTACACATAATATATTTAATTTCCATATTAAGTAAGCAGGATTTCATAATTGAAATACATCAGAGTACAACATGATATAGCTTCAACACTCAGCTACCGCATTACACAACTGCTCCAGCACCAAGTTTCACATGCAACACGTAGAACCTCTCAAAATTAGCATCATAGATGGTATATAGACAAACGCATCTCATCCGGAAAACTCCTGAAGCGGAAGGCGAACATTCATCCTTCATTCATATTGAATGTCTTTGCAACTTTAGGCCAGTGCCTGTGGATGATTGACCGTTTGTCCTTCGTCCTCTTCAGAAACACTTCAATATTGAACCGTGGGTGTTGTATGAAAACCTTCCTCTCCTCCTAACCATAGAGGTGGTTTGAGAGGTAATCATCAGTGAACTGCTTTGGAAAGGCCTGAAAACAAGGATGTGCATAAATATCTTCTATATATTGGAAATGGGGCAAAGGAATAAAAAAAAGGCAAGGAATAATAGTTAGTACCATCTTGTAGTGAACTGATATCTTCTTCATTGTGCAGACAAAGATCTTGTTGTTTTTTGTCGCTAATTTCTTTATCCTAACAATCTTTCTGAGTTTCTTGACTTGATTGATATTCATGGACAACTCATTTCCCCATATGCAAAAAGGGTCAAATAGTGGGTCAAAACCTCTGACAGCAGGACGTACATGTGCAAGACCAAATTGTTAAAAACCTAAATATTAGAATGTTTCCTGCAATTGCACAATAATGTGCTATTAGACAACAGACCATGCACGTGCAGTTAACTAAACACCACAACAAATGAACCAAACGTTAACTGAGCACCACATTGCACAATATAACATACTCCTAATGGAATATCAGACAGTTAACCAGACCAAGCATGCTTAACAACTTGGAAATATAGAAATTATATTTGTTTCTCATGTATTTAGTATAGCCAAATTCGATTTATTTCTCACATGGTATACAATAACAGAATGCAGCCACAACAATTGAACATTGCATTGCATAATTGAACCATGCAGTAAACACCACAACAAATGAACCAAATGTTAATTGAGCACCGCATTGCACAATATAACATACTCCTAATAGAAGATCAGACAGTTAACCAAACCAAGCATGTTTAACAACTTGGAAATATAGCAATTGTATTTCTTTCTCATGTATTTAGTACAGCCAAATTCGATTTATTTCTCACATGGTATACAATAACAGAGTACAGCCACAACAATTGAACATCGCATTGCAGAATTGAATCAAACAGTTAACTAAACAACACAACAAATGAGCCAAACGTTAACTAAACACCACATTGTACAATATAACACACTCCTAATAGAAGATCAGATAGTTAACCAAACCAAGCATGCTTAACAACTTGGAAATATAGCAATTGTATTTGTTTCTCATGTATTTAGTACATCCACATTCGATTTATTTCTCACATGGTATACAACAAAAGAATGCACACACAACAATTGAACATCGCATTGCAGAATTGAACCAAACAGTTAACTAAACACCACAATAAATGAACCAAACGTTAACTGAGCACTGATACGTCTCCAACGTATCTATAATTTTTTATTGTTCCATGCTATTATATTATCTGTTTTGGATGTTTAATGGGCTTTATAATACACTTTTATATTATTCTTGGGACTAACCTAGTAACCCAAGGCCCAGTGTAAATTGCTGTTTTTTGCCTATTTCAGTGTTTCACAGATAAGGAATATCAAACGGAGTCCAAACGGAATGAAACCTTCGGGAGAGTCATTTTTGGAATAAATACAACACAGAAGACTTGGAGTACACGCCAGGGAAGGAATGAGGTGGCCACGAGGGCAGGGGGCGCGCCCAGGGGGTAGGCGCGCCCCCACCCTCGTGGGCCCCTCGTGGCTCCCCTGACATGCCTCTTCCTCCTATATATACCTATGTACCCAGAATACATCCGAGAGCACCACGAAACCCTAATTCCACCGCCGCAACCTTCTATACCCATGAGATCCCATCTTGGGGCCCATTCCGGAGCTCCACCGGAGGGGAAATCGATCACGGAGGACTTCTACATCAACACCATAGCCTCTTCGATGAGTTGTGAGTAGTTTACCACAGACCTTCGGGTCCATAGTTATTAGCTAGATGGCTTCTTCTCTCTCTTTGGATCTCAAAACAAAGTTCTCCTCGATCTTCTTGGAGATCTATTCGATGTAATTCTTTTTGCGGTGTGTTTGTCGAGATCCGATGAATTGTGGGTTTATGATCAATATTATCTATGAACAATATTTGCTTCTTCTCTGAAATCGTTTATGCTTGATTTAAATATCTTTGCAAGCCTCTTCGAATTATCAGTTTGGTTTTGACTACTTGATTGGTAGTTCTTGCAATGGGAGAAGTGCTTAGCTTTGCGTTCAATCTTGCGGTGTCATTTCCCAGTGACAGCAGGGGAAGCAAGGCACGTATTGTATTGTTGCCATCGAGGATAAAAAGATGGGGTTTATATCATATTGCATGAGTTTATCCCTCGACATCATGTCATCTTGCTTAAGGTGTTACTCTGTTCTTATGAACTTAATACTCTAGATGCATGCTGGATAGCAGTCGATGTGTGGAGTAATAGTAGTAGATGCATAATTGTTTTGGTCTACTTTGTCACAGACGTGATGCCTATATACAATGATCATGCCTAGATATTCTCATAACTATGCACTTTTCTATCAATTGCTCGACAGTAATTTGTTCACCCACCGTAGAAATCTGCTATCTTGAGAGAAACCACTAGTGAAACCTATGCCCCCCGGGTCTATCTTCATCATATTAATCTTCCATCAAATATTTATCTTTACTTTACTTTTGTTTTGCAATCTTTACTTTCAATCTACATACCCAAAACACCAAAAATATTATATTATTATCTCTATCAGATCTCACTTTTGCAAGCGGCGGAGAAGGGATTGACAACCCCTTTATCGCGTTGGTTGCAATGTTCTTATTTGTTTGTGTAGGTATGAGGAACTCGCGCGTGGTCTCCTACTGGATTGATACCTTGGTTCTTAAAAGCCGAGGGAAATACTTATGCTACTGTGATGCATCACCCTTTCCTCTTCGAGGGAAAACAACGCAAGCTGAAGAGGTTGCAAGAATAATTTATGGCGCCGTTGCCGGGGAGACTTACGCCAAGTCAAGTCAAGATTTGATCTCCCGTCAACTTGCCAATTTCTGGCGCTGTTGCCGGGAAGATCTACGCAAAAGTCATATACCAAGTACCCATCACAAATTCTTATCCCTCGTATTACATTATCTGCCATTTGCCTCTCGTTTTCCTCTCCCCCACTTCACCTTTGCCGTTTTATTCGCCTTTTTTCCGTTCGCCTTTTTGTTTGCTTGTGTTGCCATGTGCCCTCTTTTAGCTTGCATCTTTGCTTGCTAAATTATGGATCCTCATCCACTTGCTAATATTTTTAAGAGATCCAATTATGTTGAACCTATTGCTAGTGAGTTGAGTGCACTAGATTATCTTTATGAGGTTTTGCTTGAAATTCGTGAATCTGAAATTTGTGATGAAGTGTTGAAAGAAGAAATTTATGAAGCAATACACGATAGTTCCTTCAATGAAAAGCATGATTGCAATGATGTTATTATAAATCCTATTAATGTCAATTGTGCTAATAATATGCAAAACCCTAAGCTTGGGGATGCTAGTATTGCTATGTCCACTACTTGTTGCAATGATCATGATTGGGGTGATTCCTCTTACGATCTTGGAAATTTATTTAAGCCCCATGATGAATATGAGATTGATAATAATGTTTGCAATAATATTGAAAGTGGATTTGGAAGAGTGTCAACTTT
The DNA here is from genome assembly GCA_902687465.1 of Secale cereale. Lineage (NCBI taxonomy): Eukaryota > Viridiplantae > Streptophyta > Magnoliopsida > Poales > Poaceae > Secale > Secale cereale. Next base: position 346,324,927 of record LR738713.1, read on the forward strand.
ATATCCCACATATTTGGAGAATTTTCAATCTTATGGATTTTTTTGATAAAAGTGGGATTGGAGAGGTCATGACTTTAGTTAATGTTGATCCCACTATTTTGGAAGAGTGTCAACTTCGTATACATGTGGATCATGTTGAGAATATGTTTTGCGATAGCTATATTGTTGAATTTGCTTATGATCCTACATGCAATTATTATGAGAGAGGAAAATATGGTTGTAGAAATCTTCATGTTACTAAATTACCTCACTTCATGTTGAGATTGATCTTGTTTCTTTCTTTTTCCTTGCATATGTTAGATATTGCTTGTATTGCTAATTTGTTTTCCTATAAAATGCCTATGAATAGGAAGTATGTTAGACTTAGATGTGATTTTTACATGCTATATGATGCTCTTTTTGTGCTTCAAGTCTTGTCTTTCATGTGAGCATCATTGAATTCTCAAGCCTATCTTAATGGCTATAAAGAAAGAGCTTGTTGGGAGGCAACCCAATTTTATTTTCTTTGCTTTTACTTCTGTTTAGTAATAAATATTGCATCTAGCTTCTGTTTAGATGTGGTTTTGTGTTTTAATTAGTGTTTGTGCTAAGTAGAAACTTTGGGAAGACTTGGGTGAAGTCTTTGAGATCTTGCTATAAAAAACAGAAACTTTAGCGCTCACGAGATTAGCTGCCATATTTTACTGGAGAGTGCTTTTCAGTTGATTCTTTTTGCAGATGATTAATAGACAAATTCCCCACGTCCACAAATTTATTTCAATTTTTTTAGAGTTACAGAAGTATTCGAAAGTTACAGATTGCTACAGACTGTTCTGTTTTTAACAGATTGTGTTTTTCGTCTGTTGTTTGCTTATTTTGATGAATCTATGAGTAGTATCGAGGGGTATGAATCATAGAGAAGTTGGAATACAGTAGGTTTAACACCAATACAAATAAAGAATGAGTTCATTACATTACCTTAAAGTGGCGGTTTGTTTTCTTATACTAACGGAGCTCTCGAGATTTTTGCTAAGTTTTGTATTGTGAAGTTTTCAAGTTTTTGGGTAAGGATTTGATGGACAATGGAACAAAGAGTGGCAAGAGCCCAAGATTGGGGATGCCCAAGGCACCCCAAGGTAAAATTCGAGGACAACCAAAAGCCTAAGCTTGGGGATGCCCCGGGAAGGCATGCCCTCTTTCGTCTTTGTCTATCTGTAACTTTACTTGAGACTATATTTTTATTCACCACATGATATGTGTTTTGCTTGGAGCGGCATGTATGATTTGAGTCTTTTATTTTTAGTTTACCACAATCATCCTTTCTGTACACACCTTTTGAGAGAGATACACTTGAATTGGAATTTATTAGAATACTCTATGTGCTTCACTTATATCTTTTGAGCTAGATAGTTTTGCTCTAGCGCTTCACTTATATCTTTTTAGAGCACGGTGGTGGTTTTATTTTATAGAAATTATTGATCTCTCATGCTTCACTTATATTATTTTGAGAGTCTTTTAGAACAGCATGGTAATTTTCTTTGGTTATAAAAGTAGTCCTAATATGATAGGAATCCAAGATGGGTATAGTAAAAAATCATATAAAGTGCATTGAATACTATGAGAAGTTTGATACTTGATGATTGTTTTGAGATATGAGGATGGTGATATTAGAGTCATGCTAGTAGAGTAGTTGTGAATTTGAGAAATACTTGTGTTGAGGTTTGCATGTCCCGTAGCATGCACGTATGGTAACCGTTGTGTAACAAATTTGAAGCATGAGGTATTTCATTGATTGTCATCCTTTGTGTGGAGGTCGGGATCACGCGATGGTTAACTCCTACCAACCCTTCCCCTAGGAGCATGTGTGTTGTACTTTGTTTTGATGATTTGTAGATTTTTGCAATAAGTATGTGAGTTCTTTATGACTAATGTTGAGTCCATGGATTATACGCACTCTCACCCTTCCACCATTGCTAGCCTCTCTTGTACCGCGCAACTTTCGCCGATATCATACACCCAGCATATACCTTCCTCAAAATAGCCACCATACCTACCTATCATGGTATTTCCATAGCCATTCTGAGATATATTGCCATGCAACTTTCCACCATTTCGTTTATTATGACACGCTTCATCATTGTCATATTTCCATGCATGATCATGTAGTTGACATCATATTTGTGGCAAGGCCACCATGCATAATTTTTCATACATGTCACTCTTGATTCATTGCACATCCCGGTACACCGCCGGAGGCATTCATGTAGAGTCATACCTTGTTCTAGTATCGAGTTATAACCAATGAGTTGTAAATCAATATAAGTGTGATGATCATCACTATTAGAGCATTGTCCCAAAAAAAGGGAAGGCCAAAGAAAAAAGAAAGGCCCAAAAAAATAAAAAAATAAAAAAGGTACAACGCTACTATCTTTTTCCACACTTGTGCTTCAAAGTAGCACCATGATCTTCAAGATAGAGAGTCTCTTGTTTTGTCACTTTCATATACTAGTGGGAATTTTCATTATAGAACTTGGCTTGTATATTCCAACGATGGGCTTCCTCAAATGCCCTAGGTCTTCATGAGCAAGCAAGTAGGATGCACACCCACTTAGTTTCTTTTGTTGAGCTTTCATACATTTATAGCTCTAGTGCATCCGTTGCATGGCAATCGCAACTCACTCACATTGATATCTATTGATGGGAATCTCCATACCCCATTGATATGCCTAGTTGATGTGAGACCATGTTCCTCTTTCTTGTCTTCTCCACAACCACCATTCTATTCAACCTATAGTGTTATATCCATGGCTCACGCTCATGTATTGCGTGAAAGTTGAAAAAGTTTGAAATTTTTGAAGTATGAAACAATTGCTTGGCTGAAACCGGGGTTGTGCATGATTTGAGTATTTTATGTGTCGAAGATGGAACATAGCCAAACTGTATGATTTTGCAGGGATGAATTTTCTTTGGCCATGTTATTTTGAGAAGACATAATTGCTTTGTTAGTATTCTTGAAGTATTATTATACTTATGTCAATATTAAACTTTTGTCTTGGATCTTTCAGATCTGAACATTCATGCCACAATAAAGAAAATTACATTGAAAATTATGTTGGGTATCATTCCACATCAAAAATTCTGTTTTTATCATTTACCTACTCGAGGATGAGCATGAATTAAGCTTGGGGATGCTTGATACATCTCCAATGTATCTATAATTTTTATGGTTCCATGCTATTATATTATCTATTTTGGATGTTTAATGGGCTTTATTATACACTTTTATATTATTTTTGGGACTAACCAACTAACCCAAGGCCCAGTGCAAATTGTTGTTTTTTTGCCTATTTCAGTGTTTCACAGAAAAGGAATATCAAACGGAGTCCAAACGGAATGAAACCTTCGGGAGAGTCTTTTTTGGAACAAATACAACACAGAAGACTTGGAGTACATGCCAGGGAAGGAACGAGGCGGCCACGAGGGCAGGGGCACGCCCAGGGGTAGGCGCGCCCCACCCTCATGGGCCCCTCATGGCTCCCCTGACATGCCTCTTCCTCCTATATATACCTTCAGGTCTATAGTTATTAGCTAGATGGCTTCTTCTCTCTTTTTGGATCTCAATAAAAAGTTCTCCTCGATCTTCTTCGAGATCTATTCGATGTAATTCTTTTTGCGGTGTGTATGTTGAGATCCGATGAATTGTGGGTTTATGAACAAGATTATCTATGAACAATATTTGATTCTTCTCTGAAATCTTTTATGCATGATTTAAATATCTTCACAAGTCTCTTCGAATTATCAGTTTGGTTTGGCCTACTAGATTGGTAGTTCTTGCAATGGTAGTTCAGTTTGGTTCAATCTTGCCGTGTCCTTTCCCAGTGACAACAGGGGCAGCAAAGCACATATTGTATTGTTGCCATCGAGGATAAAAAGATGGGGTTTATATCATATTACATGAGTTTATCCCTCTACATCATGTCATCTTTCTTAATGCGTTACTCTGTTCTTATGAACTTAATACTCTAGATGCATGCTGGATAGCGGTCGATGTGTGGAGTAATAGTAGTAGATGTAGAATCGTTTCGGTCTACTTGTCACAGACGTGATGCCTATATACAATGATAATGCCTATATATTCTCATAACTATGCGCTTTTCTATCAATTGCTCGACAGTAATTTGTTCACCCACCCTAGAAATCTGATATCTTGAGAGAAGGCACTAGTGAAACATATGCCCCCCCCGGGTCTATCTTCATCATATTAATCTTCCGTCAAATATTTATCTTTACTTTACTTTTGTTTTGCAATCTTTACTTCCAATCTACATATCAAAAACACCAAAAATATTATCTTATTATCTCTATCAGATCTCACTTTTGCAAGTGGCCGAGAATGGATTGACAACCCCTTTATCGCGTTGGTTGCAAGGTTCTTATTTGTTTGTGTAGGTACGAGGGACTCGCGCGTGGTCTCCAACTGGATTGATACCTTGGTTCTCAAAAGTTGAGGGAAATACTTACGCTACTGTGCTGCATCATCATTTCCTCTTCGAGTGAAAACAACGCAAGCTCAAGAGGTAGCAAGCACCACATTGCACAATACAACATACTCCTAATCAATGTTGAGGATATCACTTATCGTTATCGTCTCGGTCAGCTATGGACTAGAGATTAACCGGAAATCGGCCGATTAACCTATTTTATCGGTCGACTATTAATTGGCCATTTTTTTTACAAATCTCAGGTTCCCAACACTGAAATATGCTATATTAAACCCCAACAAAATAATTGACAGAAGTGTTACCTTGATTCCTAGCCTTTGAATCTTTGTATAATGACGAACAAAATAGGACAACAATACATATTGCATAACAAGGTCCACAAAACATACATAAACTTTGTTTTTGCAAACATAGTGCTATGAATAGACCCGATTTATTGGTAGATTTCTGATAAATCGCTTGCCACAGCGATAAATTGGTCCAATCATTAAATGGTGAAGATAAGGCATAATCTTATCGGTCACCCCAAGAGTAGCGATAAATCGGACGATTAATCGGATGATAAATTGCTGAATCAAAGATTTCTTGAACAATGCTCCTAATAGAAGATCGGACAGTTAACCGAACCAAGCATGCTTGACAACTTGGAAAATTGCACCCTGAAGAATTGAACATCACATTTGTAGAATTGAACCAAATAGTTAACGGAACACCACATTGCACGACATATAGAACATATACTCTAGAGAAGAAGCTTGCATGGCAAAAGTAGATAGCATAATTCACTAGAATTTGTTAAGGAAAGGCAGTAGCTAGCAAACTGAACATGGGTCCTTATAGTGAGCTAATAAGACAAGCTACTCCTCATTATCGGAGATATCGATGACGATTGGCTCCTTGGACATGGAAGGGGGCAAGGCCTCCACTTCGTTGCTGCCCTCGTCGTAGTGGTGAGTTGCTTGAGCCGCTCCGGGCACCAACCTGCTGGCTCTCGAGATGAGGTAAGCACGTGCACGCTGAGAAAACACCTCGTAGTCTTCGTCGAAGGCACCGACGGGGGCCTCGAGAAAACGCCATGAACTGTCGTTTAAATAAGCCAACCACGTCACGGCGTCGGCGTGCGAGGCATCTACGGTGGCCTCGACGACGAGGTGCTCCTCCTAGTTATGGGGATCGGCTAGAATGGCAGCCATCGTGACCATATCCGCGCGTACTGCGTGCACCATGGCTTAGGGCGGCGCTTATTTGTTGGAGGGGTCGGTGATTTGGGTGGAAGGTGTCGCCCTCGCGCCGGCGGTCGGGGCATGTGGGATGTGGAAGGAGGAGGAGGATGGGGGTCGGGTGTGGATTACCTGCCTGGATAGACGAGACCGAGCTGCGTGAAGGAGGGTCGCCGACAAGGAGGCGGCGCTGCAAGCAAGGAGTGAAGTTTTCAACTTGGAAAGGAAAGCGGAAACAAGGGAAATATGGCTTTTGGTAAGGGAGAGGGGGCGGGCAGGTAGATATTTCTGCGGAAGCCGAAAAATGGAATCGCTTCAGCGAAAAAACTGGCGCGCAAAGTGTGATCAGACACGGTCCCTTATTCAGAACTATGTACGATATGTGAACATCACAAACAATTCAGATAGCTTAAACCATGTGTGATGAGTTTGAACGTCAAAAATTTTGGTCCGAATTTCCATGGTTAAAGTGGTCATCCACGTCATTGCATAATTTGGGTACACAAAGGAGACTACAACACACCCACACTTCTTAATCGAGCAAGTTTAGCAATTAAACAGAGCTAGCTGACCTAAACATTACTCTAACAAATTAAAGACCAACGCTCTTAATTAAACAAAACAAAGAGTAATACTACGACTGGTGCTCGTCGATCTCGACCACCACGTCCATGTCCAGCTATCGCCTGACGGTCTCCTAGGGAAGGGGCTCCATGGCATCAATCGCACCATACTCGGCAAGCACTCGCCATCCGCATCCGCCATATCTTTGGAATAGGCTGCCACGAGCAGGGCGTGGGCGGCCGTGATCTGGGATTTGGCGGGCTCTGTCGTGGCCGTGGGTTGACGACTGTTGTCGGAGAAGCTTTGTTCCAATTGTGCGGTGACCGCCACAAGCTGGGCGTGGAGGGCCTCGACATGGTCGTGGGCGGCCTCCATCAGGGCTAAGGCTGCCGCTGCGGAACGGACAACTGTTGTTCCGTTCTCGCCAGTTGCTATCCCCAAGGCAGATGTTGCTGCCGCCGCCTGAGAAGCAACAACGGCCGTTTGGGCTGCCTTGGCCGCCCGGTCGCAGACTGCGGCCGCGCTCACGAAGCTTGTTAGCATGCGCATGGCGGCTGGGCCGCGCTCTCGCCGGAGTGGACCACCAATGTTGCCCTCACGACGCGGGTCCACAGGCCCATCTTTCACCGGCGACGATTGAACAGTGAAATGATATTTGGGGAGTGAGCTAGTGTGCTTGGGACGTCGGCTGTGGACTGTAGCCGATGCACCTTCTCGCATAAGCCATATGCGTACTATACACCGACGGTGCTCCAAGATATTTTGTGCTGCATCTCACATGGTTGGTGATACTAAACTGTGTGCGATCTACTTGATTTTTCATCTTGATTTGAATTACGTACTGGGGTCACATCAGCAATGGACTGTGTTTGAATTGCTAGACCTTTTATCTGAAGTGAACATGCAACTATATGTGTGTCATAAAAGAATTGGAATTATTCATGGTTCGTATGAACATTTTATACATTA
>LR738713.1:346341504-346359547 GCA_902687465.1 Secale cereale
GTCCAAGCTAAAACTTCCACCATGATACATGGCTTTGGTTGGCGGCCCAATGTTCTTCTCTAACAATATGCATACTCAAACCATTCAACCCATGGAAAATCACCCTTACTTTAGACAAGACGAACATGCATAGCAACTCACATGATATTCAACAAAAGTGTAACAGTTGATGGCGTCCCCAGAAACATGGTTACCGCTCAGCAAGCAACTTATAAGAAAATAAGATACATAAGCAACATATTCTTTACCACAATAGTTTTTAAGCTACTTTCCCATGAGCTATGTATTGCAAAAACTGAAGGTTTTAAAGGTAGCACATGTAAATTTACTTGGAGTGGCGGTGAAATACCACATATAGGTAGGTATGGTGGACTCATATGGCACAACTGGTTTAAAAGGATGTGGATGCACAAGCAGTCAGTCCGCTTAGTACAGGTGGAGGTTAGCAAAAGACTGGGAGCGACCAACTAAGAGAGCAATGACGGTCATAATCCTGCAGAGCGACAAAGCAACATTGAATCAAGCATGGAAGTTATATCGCTACTCAGAAACAAAAGATCATCAAGACATGACAGACATTCTTTACAGTCTTAAATATGTGTGAGCATACGCCAAGTCAATCAAAATAAATTCTTGAGGGAAGATATTACTAAACCATACCACATCATTGGCAAACAAATCATGTTGGTACTCCAATAACACATTGGGAATCCCCCAGCTATTTGAGACTAACCGTAAGAAAACCTGAACTACTAAGCGCCATTATGCACGTAGCATCTTTATCATAGACATATTAACCAATGCAACGGAAGCAAACTCTCTTAATAAGATAAGCATGATAATTAAAGAGAGTTCAAGCAACCAACTAAACAAAAGCTCTTTCAAAAGATAAGCATGAATACTAAGAGCAGAGCATGATAGTAGCTATTAAAAGACAAAGAACACACACATCAAAGATAGTCATGAAAATTCTATGTTATGTTCTAGGTAGAAGTGGAGCGTGTTTCTCTCCCACATAAAGAACGCTGAGTTCCGACTCGTTATGAAAAACTAAAGAAAACTAAAAGCAAGATGCTCCAAGCATAGCTCATAACACATGAAGTGATTAAAATATAGTGGAACGAAAGACAAACTGATAATGTTGATGGAGAAGGGGATGCACGGGGGCATAACTCTTCATCGAGCTTCATTGAGCTTCCAGTGAAGAACTTGAACCAGCTCCTGCATCATTCTCGGCTGAACCTGCATCTGGTGTTGTAGTATCTGTGAGCCACAAGGACTCAGCAAAATCCCATAACCATGGGTATCAAGACTAGCAAAGCTTTATGGGTGGGAAGAAAGGTAGTGGTGAGGTTGCAGCAGCGGCTAAGCATAATATGGTGGCTAACTTACGAGTATAAGAATAAGATGAGCATCTACGCAAATGGTCGCATACTAGTAGTGATCGCTAAAGATCCTAAACTACCTACGAGTCAAACATAACCCCACCGTGTTCTCTTCTCAAAGTGAAAAGAGACAGTCACGGTTACTTACACAGTTGTGTGTTTTACTTCGGATCATCTGTCAAGTTTTCTACAACCGGACATTAACAAATTCCAATCTGCCACATAACCGCGGGCACGGCTTTCGAAAGATCATAACCCTGCAGGGGTGTCCCAACTTAGCCCATCACAAGCTCTCATGATTAGCTGAAGTGATAAATATAATATCATGACCCCTTATCTTAGGGAAAACCGATCAGGCTCCGCATCCCGGTAGCACAAGACATTTCGACAATGGTAAAACTAGTCCAGCAAGACCTCCCGGCATGCCGACACCCTGATAGTTGCCACGCGTATCTCGTCTCAGGCCACAACCGGATGGGCGATTCTACAGGTTATACCAGATACCTCGAGTTTCCCCGTGGCGGCCCCGCAGAACCCCCGTTTGGGACCAACACCATCAGCACTGGCCCCCCCTGCTATGTAGAATTAAGAACCCGAGGACGCGACCCCCTATGCAAATTTAATTAATTAATTAAGTTGATATTATGAAGCAAATTAAAACCAATGTTGGGCCTTGCTGGAGGAGTTTTATTCAAAGTCGAAGTGTCAAGGGGTCCCCATCCACCCATCGTGTAAGGAACGCAAAATCAAGGAACATAATGCCGGTTTATCGGCGCCTAAGGTGGCATGAGTGAAACAAAACACCGAGCAAAATGCCAAGCCTTCCACCCATGCCCAGTATATAGGTGTGTTAATAATGATTATAGATATTGTGATATGCCAACAACAAGTTCCCACCTGGAACGATCTTCATCTTCACCTGCAACTAACAACGCTATAAGAGGGGCTGAGCAAGCGGGTAGCATAGCCAAACAGTGGTTTTGCTAGGAAGGTTCCAAAGGTTAGAGGTTTCATGGCAACAAGGAGAGGCTGACATAAATGATGGGTAGCGTGACATGTAACGATAGCATCGAGACAACTAAGCATGGCAATGGTAGTAAAGGTATCCAAGGGTATGATCATCTTGGCTGGGATTCCGCAAGGGAGAAGAACAGATCCATGAAGTAGACGGAGCAACAAGTCGAGCGAATCCTCACAACTCCGGAACGAAACCAAAGCTAACAAGAGAAGCAACCGGAAAGAAGCAAACAACACGGTAAACACACAAGTATAAACATGGCATACGATGCACATCCAAGTATGATGCATGTCCGGTTTTAATATGCATGGCATGGCAATGTGCACAAACAACACTACAAGTTAAGTGGAGCTCAATATGCAATGAGTTGCATATTGACGAAACACCACATTTTAATTATTTAATTGACTCTCGTTTATTTACAAGACAAGATTAAATGTTCGTTAACATGGCAAGAGGTGAAGCAAAACAAATTACCTATTAGGCAAATTAAATGAGGCCGGAAAATAACAACAACAAATCCGGAAAATCCCCATGAGCATGTTTAGTAATTTTAAGAGAACAACAATTCACACATTATAAAGTTGTTAACATGATGCGGATGACATGATCAAGTTTTATGCAATTTTATTAAAAGTTGACATGAAGAAGATATGAAGTATTGTCATCGTGGTGGAAAGAAGAGGGTGCCACGGCAACGATCCGACAATGATGCAACGGCAACATCTCGGTTCCGGTAACTCGTCGAGAGACCGGTGCAAAAGAAAGGTGGCGTGAGCGAGTCGAACAAGATGAAAGGTGGGGTGATCCCGTCACCGGGTTCCCACGAGTCGGCGACGAGGCAACCGAGGAGCATGGCAAAAGACGAAACGGCACGGTGCACACAAGGGACACATCTCATACAACACATGCATTCATCCACGGGCACCGTCTCGGGTTATACCTTCGGAACAAGCGTTTCGGGGCGGTTCGAGATCGTCGAGGGACGTAGTGGAAGTAGATGTTCTCGCGAGTCGTGGTACACGTTCGTGGAGGAAGTAGTTGTTCACGAGGCGGTCGGACTTGATGAAGAGCGGTGGCAGGGACGGCGCGGGGTCGCGCAGGGAGCTGCTCTCCCTGGAGCGAGGAGGAGAGGCCGGGGCGTCGCTGCTGAAGATGGAGGCGCGTCGGGGTCTTGACGATGGAGGGTGCGGACGCGGGCCGGCCTTGGCGAACGAAGCAGGGGCGGAGTCTCCCGCGAGCGATGCAGGGCGGCTGGACGAGGCCATCGGGGCGCTCGAGGGGTGCTCTGGCGTGGTCCGGGCCGGCTCGCGGGCACCAGGCGCGCGGTAGGGGAGGGGCCGGACCTCGAGGAGGAGGCCTGCGCGGCGTGGGCGGCGCTCCTGGCCGGCCCTGGCGATGCGGGGCGAGGAGGCCCAGGCGGGAGGAGAAGGGCGCTCGGGGCCAGAGGCGAGGAGGAGATCGGCCGTTGCGACGCTGGAGAGGAGAGGCTCCAGGGGATCGGGCCTCTACGTGAGGAGCGAGGCGCTGGCGGCGGCTCGGGATGAGAGGAACGAGAGGAGGGGTCAGTGCGCTAGGTGGGAAAGAGGAGCGAGGGGATCGGGCGTCCTGGCGGCGCTATGAGGAGGACTGAGAGGAGACGAGAGGAGGGGTGGTCGGCTAGGTCAGCTGCGCTGGAGTGGGCCTTGGGCCAAGAGGAGGATTAGCTGGGCCGGCTGCGGCTGGGCCAAGAAGGATGGGCTGCGGCTGAGATGGCCTAGAGGCCTCCTTATCTTAAAATAAAAAAAACAAAACAAAGAAGAGAAAAAGAAAAGAAGGAAGGGTTGCAAGAAGAATTTGGACAAGGGGTAAAATTCCCTGGACTCACAAAAATGAGGGTGACCCCAGAAAATATAAGTGGGCATGAATGAAACATTAAATTCAAATTTCTTTGAATTTAATACAAAAGGTTTGAACAAAGGCTAGATTTTTGAAGTGTCCAAAAATGTTCGAATTTTTGGAGGAACCTCGGTACCACGGAAAAGAATTAAAGACAAGGTTTTGACGGTGAAACTTGAAGTAAAGAGGCAAGGGGAATATATGCAAGTGTGTTGGGATAATTCCAAGCAAATGGAATATTTATTTATATAGCTCCCTAAATATTGGGAGGATATTTTATAAAGAGAAGTCATTCTTCCCTCGATTTAAATGGACCGACGGTCCACACAATTTATTTAGTTGAGATGCAAAGATTAATGACATGAAGGCATGATGACATGATGCAATGCAAAATAAATAATACAAGCACAAATGAAACACATGGAAGAACCCGGAACATCTGGAATCTCTGGAATCTTCTGGGACGTCGGTCTTCGGGCGTCACAGCTCTCCCACACTAACAGAGGATCTTGACCCAAGATCCTAGAGATAGCACCGGGTAAAAACGGAAGAGGAAGAGGTAAAACAAAGTTGCTTCTTTGACAGACGAGTGAAACCAGGAACCTTGAGAGGTTGAACAAATGAAAGAAGAATAGAATGGAGATGAACAAAGATGAAGCACTCCGTTGGAAAAGAGGAACAAGGAGCATTATGAGAACCTTAAAGGTTTAAAGACATGAATCAAGAGCTTACGAACCAAAAGAATAAGAAACCGCAATGGTATAGCCAAGGAATAAGAATGATAGAATTTGGACAGCACTCCGTCTGAAAATGGAAGGAAATAACAAGAACTTGAGGAGATGAGATGATACTTGATGAAATCAACAACATATTGCCTCCGAAACAATTGAAAGAATGGCACCAGGGGTAAGAAGGATTCAGACAGCACTCCGGTTAAAAAGATAGGCAAAACTTGATAAGATGAGAGAACTAGAATGGAAGAATACAACACTCCAGTTAAATAGACAAGCAAGGGAGAATATGATCTTGATAAAAACGAGATGATGGTCAAAGAGAGCAATATCACAAAGCCTTCGGAATGAAAGAATAGAATGCTAGGTCGTTGGAAAGAAAAGAACGGAGAAGAAAATGACAACTTCTCTCAAAATTGAATTTGAAAGAGCATCCTTACAAAGAAGGGTTGAACGGAGTTGATTTAAAAAAAATCAACAACGAAAACGAATAAGCTTGATGTGGCTTATGGAAAACATCTTAACATTAAGAGGTGACAACCAGCCACTGACGAAAACAATTGAATGGATTGAGATCAACAAGGAGACGAAAAACTTATTTCACCGGAATGATAAATGACGAACTTGGGTCATTTATAAGCACCATAATAGCAACAATCCTTAGGGAAAGCTTTTAGGTGAAATACAACCCAAGATAACTCCAAGAGATAAAATGAGGGGTTGAAAGGATCTCCTAAAGAAATAGAAATGATGGTTTTAAATATCTCATTCTTGATAACTCGAGAATCATGAAACATGAAGGAATTGTCAAGAATGACATAACACCATCTGAAAAGATAAGGTAGAAAGGATTGCACTTGGAATGCATGATGAAGAATGCTTGGGCTCCAACAAGAATCTTGATGAAAACTTCAAGGAGAATTAAAACATGATGAACCACCAAGAAGAACTCCGGTAATGAAAGCATGAGAAGTGAAAGATGAAAATAATAAGATTCAAGGCCTGCGGTGAATTAGATAGAGCTTTGAAATGATATAATTGAAATAACTTGGAACTCCGGAAAACAAGATGAACAACTTAGAACCGAGAATATGATATGATGAACAAGCTCCGAAGGGATTAATCACCTTGAAGGAATAATAATAAGAATTATGTCATGCATATCCTTCACCAATTTAAATTGATGACAACCAAAGGATTTGGCATCCTACTTATTCTCGTTGGGAAGAATTAAAGAGAGATCTAGCACAAGCTTGGGTAAATCTTCAACGAAGCACCGGTAGGATTATGAAAAGAACAAATGAATTAATACGATAACAAGGAAGAGTAACTTGAACGACCACCGTAAAAATAAGGAGACGAACGAAGGGGCATCAATGAAGAATATTTGGAGGACAAGTTGAAAACTAAGAACGAAGAAATATTCTGAATTGATGGCCTTCGGAGGATCACAAAGAAAAGAATTCATGAAAAGCTTCGGATGGCATAAAAGAATTCCTCACAATCGGAACAATAATGAGGATGGCAAGAAGCTAGAACCACGAATCTTGGAAGAACGGATAAGGATTCAAGAGGAACTCATCTTCGGGTCTTCAAAATCTGAGAAGACGATGAGATACACCACCATGAATTGTATAGGCACTCCGTAATGAAGAATTAAAAGGTTGAACCAATGATGAAAAGAATTTGAAAGCGGTCTTGGAGAAATCATATGACTGATGGAATCCATTCTTACGTCACATTTGGAAGAATTTTAGAACAACTCCGGAAAATAGAAGAGTCAGGTAAGATTCTGGGAGAGACCTATGGGTTAGGGCCCACTCAAAGAAATCACCGTTGAAAAAGATTGCTTAAGAGCTATTGCACCGGTTGAATTAAATGACTTGAATAGGATAACAATCCTCAAAAATAATTTGAATGGATTAAGAATGGAAACACGAATCTTCCGCACTCCGGATATGAATAGCAAGAGGAGAATGATTAATTGGTGCACCGGAATAAGAAAGCATTGTGAAATAAGGAAAAGGATAAGATCAACACCGAAATCTTGAATTACATCCACCGGCAGAATTTGAGAACAAAAGAATGATGAACTTGGAGTTTCCTAAGCATCTTCATGATAAATCACCGGATAAGAACATTGAAGGAAATGGATGAAGAAACCTCACATGAATAAAATGGATACTTCATCTGAGAATTTCTGGCTCCAAGAAGAAGAAGGGTGGGAGGGTGGGGAAAACAAGACAAGGCACACCGGTTGAAAAGGATTAACATGAAGATCTCGATGGTCAAGAAGAATTAGCACTCCCATAGAAATATGAGAACACCGATTAGGAAAGGTATGGAATCAACATTTGACATCGAAGCAACTCGAATACCAGAATCAATTCAAAACAAAGGATAGATATGTTTATGAAGAAGATTATGTTGCAACATATCTATCCGAACAGAGAATTGAACGAGTGAATTCCGCAGGTACATCAACTTGTCGAGAAGCCACTTGGGAGAAGAAAAGGTAAATAAAAAAAACAAGGAGCAGATAGAACAAATACAAGATAGAAGCTTCGTTCCATATATTCGTGCTGAAAGCTTATGGAACGTGTTACAAAAGGGTTTTGCAATCCCCGGATCAGCATAGCCAAGGACCCTTTAAGATGCAACTCCCGATCGGAACAAGCCCATAAAACCACTTCACTCAATGTAGAACCCCAAACTTCATATCGTGCAATTGTTGGAAGAATGCCTAGAACTACTAGATGAACCCACCTATTAATTTCCGAAAGTTTCCAGTTATGCAATCAGGTGTTGGGGATACAGGGGAAGCACCGCGCACTCAACTCTAATCCTACATCCAGCTGTATCCATCCTTCAACACATAACCAGTTATTTCCGGAAACCGTTTACCTCGGACCTTCGAAACACATATGCTATACAAGCTATGGCAATACTCCCGAACTACCTCCCCACTACTGGGTGATGTCGGGGTTATCTTGCCACTAACCGCATAGGAGAGTTTTCGATGTCGGCCGTCTTAAGTATTCTAGAACTGCCGCGATATATTTGTGACGACAACACCTCGGAGCTCAACTCCCCGGGACACTACCACAACCCCTAATGTCAGGAGGCATCGAGAACAATGTTCTCGTCACAAAGACATCGGAACAATCCAAACAATACTCGCGTGATCCTAAAAAAAATTGGTGCATTTTTGAGAGTAGAAGAGGCAAGAGTAATCGTCAGGAGTCCTCACCAGAGTGAAAAGAGATGCGGAGCAAAAGAAATCCTACTCTCCGATATAATATAGGACTCAAAACATTTTCAAGTGTGTGCCTAGACTCAACCGTCAACGATTCGATCAATCAGTGGGGGCTCCTAGGTCAGAGAAGGCTCTGAATACCAACTTGTAATGCCCAGGATGGGACTATACCTCCTACGTGTCGAGGCACGACTTAAAGGTATAAGCCCATTCTGGAATGATCTCAAGTTTGGTATCTTTGCACGACTCATGTAAAAGAGGGATTAAATTGCAAAATGAGATAGTTGGCTTACACTCGCCACTTCACACAATACATTACATAAGCAAAACGTCATTCAAAGACATCACAACCCGACTACGGGCGAAGAAGAAAGATACCAAAACAACATAAAGCCACAGGTCAAGATCGAATCCTAGTAGAAACCACTACTGATCGTCGAAAACGTCACAAGCATACGGCCAAACTCTTCATCGAGCTTCCAGTGAAGAACTTGAACCATCTCCTGCTTCATTCTCAGCTGAACCTGCATCTGGTGTTGTAGTATCTGTGAGCCACAAGGACTCAGCAATCCCATAATCATGGGTATCAATACTAGCAAAGCTTTATGGGTAGGAAGAAAGGTAGTGGTGAGGTTGCAGCAGCGGCTAGGCATAATATGGTGGCTAACTTACGAGTACAAGAATAAGATGAGCATCTACGCAAACGGTCGCATACTAGTAGTGATCGCTAAAGATCCTGAACTACCTACGAGTCAAACATAACCCCACCGTGTTCTCTTCTCAAAGTGAAAAGAGACAGTCACGGTTACTCACACAGTTGTGTGTTTTACTTCGGATCATCTGTCAAGCTTTCTACAACCGGACATTAACAAATTCCAATCTTCCACATAACCACGGGCACGGCTTTTGAAAGATCATAACCCTGCAGGGGTGTCCCAACTTAGCCCATCACAAGCTCTCACGATTAGCTGAAGTGATAAATATAATGTCATCACCCCTTATCTTAGGGAAAACCGATCAGGCTCGGCATCCCGGTAGCACAAGACATTTCGACAATGGTAAAACTAGTCCAGCAAGACCTCCCGGCGTGCCGACACCCTGATACTAGCCGCGCGTATCTCGTCTCAGGCCACAACCGGATGAGCGATTCTACAGGTCATACCAGATACCTCGAGTTTCCCCGTGGCGGCCCCGCAGAACCCCCATTTGGGACCAACACCATCAGCACTGGCCCCCCTGCTATGTAGAATTAAGAACCCGGGGACGCGACCCCCTATGCAAATTTAATTAATTAATTAAGTTGATATTATGAGGCAAATTAAAACCAGTGTTGGGCCTTGCTGGAGGAGTTTTATTCAAAGTCGAAGTGTCAAGGGGTCCCCATCCACCCATCGTGTAAGGAACGCAAAATCAAGGAACATATTGCCGGTTTATCGGCGCCTAAGGTGGCATGAGTGAACCAAAACACCGAGCAAAAGGCCAAGCCTTCCACCCATGCCCAGTATATAGGTGTGTTAATAATAATTATAGATATTGTGATATGCCAACAACAAGTTCCCACCTGGAACGATCTTCATCTTCACATGCAACTAACAACGCTATAAGAGGGGCTGAGCAAGCGGGTAACATAGCCAAACAGTGGTTTTGCTAGGAAGGTTCCAAAGGTTAGAGGTTTCATGGCAACAAGGAGAGGCTGACATAAATGATGGGTAGCGCGACATGTAACGATAGCATCGAGACAACTAAGCATGGCAATGGTAGTAAAGGTATCCAAGGGTATGATCATCTTGCCTGGGATTCCGCAAGGGAGAAGAACGGATCCATGAAGTAGACGAAGCAACAAGTCGAGCGAATCCTCACAACTCCGGAACGAAACCGAAGCTAACAAGAGAAGCAACCGGAAAGAAGCAAACAACACGGTAAACACACAAGCATAAACATGGCATACGATGCACATCCAAGTATGATGCATGTCCGGTTTTAATATGCATGGCATGGCAATGTGCACAAACAACACTACAAGTTAAGTGGAGCTCAATATGCAACGAGTTGCATATTGACGAGCACCACATTTTAATTATTTAATTGACTCTCGTTTATTTACAAGACAAGATTAAATGTTCGTTAACATGGTAAGAGGTGGAGCAAAACAAATTACCTATTAGGCAAATTAAATGAGGCCGGAAAATAACAACAACAAATCCGGAAAATCCCCATGAGCATGTTTAGTAATTTTAAGAGAACAACAATTCACACATTATAAAGTTGTTAACATGATGCGGATGACATGATCAAGTTTTATGCAATTTTATTAAAAGTTGACATGAAGAAGATATGAAGTATTGTCACCGTGGTGGAAAGAAGAGGGTGCCACGACAACGATCCGACAATGATGCAACGGCAACATCTCGGTTCCGGTAACTCGTCGAGAGACCGGTGCAAAAGAAAGGTGGCGTGAGCGAGTCGAACAAGATGAAAGGTGGGGTGATCCCGTCACCGGGTTCCCACGAGTCGGCGACGAGGCAACCGAGGAGCATGGCAAAAGACGAAACGGCACGGTGCACACAAGGGACACATCTCATACAACACATGCATTCATCCACGGGCACCGTCTCGGGTTATACCTTCAGAACAAGCGTTTCGGGGCGGTTCGAGATCGTCGAGGGACGTAGTGGAAATAGATGTTCTCGCGAGTCGTGGTACACGTTCGTAGAGGAAGTAGTTGTTCACGAGGCGGTCGGACTTGATGAAGAGCGGTGGCAGGGACGGCGCGGGGTCGCGCAGGGAGCTGCTCTCCCTGGAGCGAGGAGGAGAGGCCGGGGCATTGCTGCTGAAGATGGAGGCGCGTCGGGGTCTTGACGATGGAGGGTGCGGACGCGGGCCGGCCTTGGCGAACGAGGCAGGAGCGGAGTCTCCCGCGAGCGATGCAGGGCGGCTGGACGAGGCCATCGGGGCGCTCGAGGGGCGCTCTGGCGAGGTCCGGGCCGGCTCGCGGGCACCAGGCGCGCGGTAGGGGAGGGGCCGGACCTCGAGGAGGAGGCCTGCGCGGCGTGGGCGGCGCTCCTGGCCGGCCCTGGCGATGCGAGGCGAGGAGGCCCAGGCGGGAGGAGAAGGGCGCTCGGGGCGAGAGGCGAGGAGGAGATCGGCCGTTGCGACGCTGGAGAGGAGAGGCTCGGGGGGATTGGGCCTCTGCGTGAGGAGCGAGGCGCTGGCGGCGGCTTGGGATGAGAGGAACGAGAGGAGGGGTCAGCGCGCTAGGTGGGAAAGAGGAGCGAGGGGATCGGGCGTCCTGGCGGCGCTACGAGGAGGACTGGGAGGAGACGAGAGGAGGGGTGGTCGGCTAGGTCAGCTGCGCTGGAGTGGGCCTTGGGCCAAGAGGAGGATTGGTTGGGCCGGCTGCGGCTGGGCCAGGAAGGATGGGCTGCGGCTGAGATGGCCTAGAGGCCTCCGTATCTTAAAATAAAAAAACAAAACAAAGAAGAGAAAAAGAAAAGAAGGAAGGGTTGCAAGAAGAATTTGGACAAGGGGTAAAATTCCCTGGACTCACAAAAATGAGGGTGACCCCAGAAAATATAAGTGGGCATGAATGAAACATTAAATTCAAATTTCTTTGAATTTAATACAAAAGGTTTGAACAAAGGCTAGATTTTTGAAGTGTCCAAAAATGTTCGAATTTTTGGAGGAACCTCGGTACCACGGAAAAGAATTAAAGACAAGGTTTTGACAGTGAAACTTGAAGTAAAGAGGCATGGGGAATATATGCAAGTGTGTTGGGTTAATTCCAAGCAAATGGAATATTTATTTATATAGCTCCCTAAATATTGGGAGGATATGTTATAAAGAGAAGTCATTCTTCCCTCGATTTAAATGGACCGACGGTCCACACAATTTATTTAGTTGAGATGCAAAGATTAATGACATGAAGGCATGATGACATGATGCAATGCAAAATAAATAATACAAGCACAAATGAAACACATGGAAGAACCCGGAACATCTGGAATCTCTGGAATCTTCTGGGACGTCGGTTTTCGGGCGTCACAACCAGCCGGCCCACCTGGCGGCCGAACACTGTGCTGGCCCGAGCCAGCCAGCTGCTTCGACAGCCAGGCAGGCAGGTGACGTCGGCGCACGGCCGCGCGCCACCATGGCAGCTGATTGCCGCCTGGCCGCCGCCTCGCCACGGGAACGGCCTAGACGACCTCCACGTCGCGCCCTGAAGCCGCTGGACGCATCCATTCCCCCGTGCCTCTCTCCCTCGCCCTCCCCGCGCCATGGCCGCAACGCCCGCAGGCTCACCGCCGTAACCACCGCAGCCACCGAGCTCCCCTCGCCGCCCCTTCGTGTCTGGAAGCTCTGCCACCGTCTGCTACGTCTCCCTGACGAGCCACGCATCACCGGAAGCCCCGACGCACCGTCCCCGTCAACTTCTCCCCCGTTCGACCACCGAGATCGCCAGCGACCTCACCGTCGCAGCAGTTCGCCCCCGACCTCGCCGTTTGTTCCAACGCGACCACTGTGAGCTTGGCCTCCTCCCCATCCTATCCGTTTCCCCCCTCGAGCCCTGCAACGACAGCACGAAGCTCACCCGCACGCGCCACCGCGGAGCTCGTCGCCGACGAGGCTTCGGCCACCCAACGGTCGCGCCACCCTGTCCATCAGCTTCACCGCACCCTCAGGAGCCTAGAACACCACTCCACATGCCTCGCCGTGCCTCCTAGCGACTAGCCCGAGCTCACCCGAGCTCCGGCAGCCGCCAAGGTCGTCGCTGGCGCCTTTTCCGGTGACCCCGAGGCTAACCACCGCCACCACTAGATGCGGCACATCCCCAGCATCACGTAGACGTGCTCCACCGTCGATTTGGTCGCCGGAGCACGAATCCCGCCCTGCACCGGCGCGTCTGGCCTCGCCGGCGGCTAATCACCAGCCTGTTTGACCCCGCTTTGACCACGGGTGGGCCCAGGTTGACCCCTTGGAGTCAATGATAGTTGGGCCGAGCCGGCTAATTAAATTAGGATTAGCAATTTTGTTTAATTAGTTAAGTTAATGACACTGACACACGGGACCCACCGGCCAGGTTTGACCTGGACCAGGTCTGTTGACCTGCTGACGTCAGCATGATGTCATGCTGATGCAGTAAAGGCTTTTCTGGGATTATTTGATTTAAAACAATTCAGGAAATTCCAGAAAATGCTTTAAACTTCAAAAAAATCATATAAATTCAACAGTAGCTCAGATGGAAATGTTTTATATATGAAAATTGGTTAGAAAAATCCAATCTTTCCAATGGCACTGGTTTCATGCATGTTTAAGCAAGTTAACCTTGCTGTTCACATCAAAACATGATAATGCACTTTAATAAATAATAGTTTGGGTATAAATTTGAATCTTTGCTTCAAATGAGCTCAAACCTTTCTGTTTATAGTTGCATTAGCCCAAAACACATTCATCTTGCCATGTCATGAGCATGCATCATATTGTTGCATTTGTTTGTATATTGATTGTATCGTTGGTGTTCTCCGTGGTAGGTCCTGCTCCCGAGGATACCTCTGCGTATCCAAGTGAAGAGCAGTACCCGACAACCAATCTTTCAGGAAAGCAACCCATTGATCATTCTGATACAAACCCATCTTCTCGTTTCTGCTCTCTTTTACAGCATTAAGGCAACAGCGTGTGAACTGCTACTTGCTGCGGTAGTTGAACCCTATTCCTTTGCATGACCTGTCGTTGCCACATTAAATAGTTGAAACCCACTAGCATGTGTAGGAGTTGATTGAGCCATGTGATGTGTGTTCTACCATGCTATTTGTTTATGTTGCCTGCTATGCATAGAGTTGTGTCAGGTCTGGTTCATCTAGGTGATGGATCAGAGTGAAATGATCATGCTCGATAAAGAGAGTGAAGTGTGGAACATTCCTGGTAAAGGTATCTGTCATGGAATTAACATGACAGATGTCCGATTTAGCGAACTTAGTCATGAGGCCGCGCATCTATGTAGTAGCTTGAGAGGGGTTGAGCGGAATTGAGAGACGCAACGCAAGACAAGGATTTAGACATCTTCGGGCCCCGGGAAACATCATCCGGTAATAACCCTACGTGTTGTTTGAGGCTAGATCTCATTATGATCCTCATGATGTCGCCGGTAAACCGGCTCTTGGTGTCTATCACTAGAAACTTGTGAGAACTTGTCCCTCTTTGGGGAGCCCTGCCCCTCCTTATATATGTTGAAGGGGCGAGTTACATGACTAGTCCTAGTAGTATTAGGATTGCTTTATTACAAGGAGTCCTAGTCTTGCTTCCTTTGTAAGAGAATATTCCTTGTGCTTTCTTCATAAACCGGCCCACCATACATGAACCGGCCTTCTGGGCCTTGGGCCTTGTCATCCGTGATCCGCCAGCCGGGTTACCAGTGAGTGATATTATTTAGGCAGGTTGCTTGTAAACCGTCTGGTGAGGGCGGGACGTGAGTGAATCGCTAAGTGTAAACCATGTCTCAAGTAAACCTCAAGTCCGGCCGGGTCATATTTCCGACCGGTTCATACCGCGGGGTATATCCCCGACATTAGCCCCCAGTTTAGCTTGGATTTATCCATGGTAAACTTATGCTGCAAAATAACCACAAGAACAAATTTGGTAGGTTGTGCTCCGGGTTAAGAATTCTTGTAAACCGGCACGTGACCATCCGTAAATCCTTGTCCTTCTTCTAGAAAATCCGGGTCAACAGACCGGCTTAATAATCAACTTGCTTGTAGAAAAAATATTGCAAATAAAGAATCCATTTGACTCGGCCTTCAATGCTCTGACTTGATAAAAATATTGGTCTCAATTGATATCCAGCCAGCTTGAAGATGTAGAACTTGTCGGTTTAGGATTGCCAAAATTGCTGGGTTATAAAAACTGATGATCCGGGTCATGATTGTTTATGGACGCCAGGTTATGATTGTTGCCAACGCCAGGTCACACAATTAATCTTCCGGACTTACCCAAAACTGAGAATTTGAAGATGTTCCTCCTTTATATGCATATTACCTATAGCCCCCAAGTCTTAAGAGGAGAACATAGTGATAGCTTAAGACTTGTTTCAATATAAAAATTGCAATATTGAAGAAATCCGGATTGTTCATCCAATCACTTTGAAACTGAATATTCCATATTATGTAGCCCCCAAGTGCGGGGTCATTATGCAATAATGAGCAGGGACTTTGAAAATATGATCATGTAAACTTGAACAGCAACATGTAGCCCCCAAGTGCCGGGTCATTATGCAATAATGAGCAGGGACTTTGTAGATATAATCATTGAAAATAACATTATATAATGTAACTTCCATCGTGGGGTTTGAACCCACGTCCACAAGGTTAAGAGCTTTGTGCTTTACCAACTGAGTAGTGGACCCTTCAATATAATGGATTAATACTTGTGTACCTTGAATTGTTGACAGCAGTGATTGGTAGGCCCCCAAGGGCCGGCTCAATATGATGTGATGAGTCGGGTCTTCAATAAGGTGAGCAAAAAATGACTTTGCATTAGCCCCCAAGTGTCATGGTGCATGCTTGCAGGAACATGACACTTGCGTATTTGATGTAATCTCAATTTGAATAATATAGCCCCCAAGTGCCGGGTTGTAAGCCTGCAGCGACTCGGGACTATTCCTTTGTAAAATAAAGCACTTCCATCGATGAAATAATATCCATTGCGCTTAAAGCGACTTTGAAAACCTCAATCATAATATTGATAACCATAATAAAAATCCATCCATGTTGGCTATTAAAGATTTGAATAATATAATCCGGATTGAAAACCGGTTCCAGTGATATTTGATCACAACCAGGCCGGGTTTAATAAACACCGATCATTATTTTATCTCATACTGGCGACTTATAGTCGAAACACAGGCCGGTTTAATAAACACCGGTCATTGTCTTATCTCATACTGGCGACTTTTAGTCAAAAGCCAGGCCGGTTTAAGAAACACCGGTCATTATAACTGATTATGTACTGCCAACCTGTTTTTTGGCTCTTTGTCGGCTCATCATGAAGGCCGATCTGGGTTACGATGAACGCCGGTTTAACTCTTGCGGGTGTTCAAGACCTAGACTTTTAACTTTGTAGATATATGGACAACTTTGAAGTTGCCCAATTCCGGATCAATAAACTTGGTTAACCACAAAAACTTATAAAATCGCAAAAACAAAGCATTTTTTGGCAAATAAGACTATGTAGTCGAGGCTTTTTGCGAGCTGCCAGGCTCCAGGCTTTTTGTGAGCGGCCTTTAAGCTCTAGGCATTTTTTAAGAGCGGCCCTTAAGCTCTTGGCTTTTCACGAGCTGCCAGGTTCCATATTTGAGGCTTCTGATTCGAATACGATCAGTAAACCGGACCAAAGGGGTTAAGCTAGGATTCGAATACGATCATGTAGCCCCCAGTGGCCTTGAGATTTTGCCGATCAGTGGATTTGAATACGATCCAAGGCGGACCCAAACGGGGTTTAAGCTATGATTCGAATACGATCATATATACTGGACCAAAGGGGTTAAGCTAGGATTCGAATACGATCGCGTAGCCCCCAGTGGCTTTGACATTGCGCCTATCAGTGGATTCGAATATGGTCCAAGGCGGACCCAAAAGGGGTTAAGCTATGATTCGAATATGATCAAGAAGCACCCTAGTGAGTTTAGTTATGTTCTCTTTGGTTCGAATACGACCTATGTTTGAACAGGAAGCCCCTAGTGACCGTAGAGGCAGGGTACCGATATGAGAGTTCCGCTTGTATGGCAAACCATGTTTGGTCCCTTATAGAATTGTCCTGCATATCAAAATAGATAGATCAAATCATCTTGTTTCCTTGATGAAAATGATATATATCAAGAGAAATAAACTTTAAATGGATATCACCTGATGTATTTGGCCCTTATGATTCTCATCGGTGTCGGTTAGCCAACCCGGTATGTGGAATAGACCGGACCGCAGGGCGCACAGTAAAATGACCGCAACATCAGGGGCAGCACAGACACATGACTCGGCCGTAGTTGTAAACCGGCGTAGATGAGCAATTTGTCCTCCGCGTTGTAAACCGGTGCGGACGCGTGAACCGGCCGTCCGTTCAATGGGTAGTGTGACACAGAAGAAACGCCGTTGTAGAATATTGCCAGCGCGTGCTTTATTCTCGCAGTAGAATAATAATTTCACCTGATTTGCTCAAACAACAGATGGGTCGGCCGGCGCCGATGGGCTAGTTGTCCTCCTGGTGGTAAGCCGGCGCGGTTGCGAAAGACAGCCACGGCGTTGTAAACCGGTGCGGGAGTCCGTTGAGTAACGACGTCCACTTGTGCCGAATGATGTTGGCGGGCCTCCATCTCCGCGGTATAATATCGCTTTGTAATGAATGATTTTTCTGCATACAAAATACAATAGGGCGAGGCATTTTTGCTCGGATGAATTAATATGTATTAAAAATAAATAGGATAGATATCACCTGATTCGCCCGGACAACAGATGAGTCAGTCGCGACATTATAAGCCGGCGTGGACGAGCGAGTTAACCGCAAGTGCGGTCAGCCGTGCGGACAGTCGAATTTTCCGTGTTATGTTGATGTAAATCAGACCACAGGGGCAGCGCTTGAACAGATATTCGTCAAGCATCATGGTACCGTTGCATGATACCAATTGCACGATTGATATATCCATGATACGATCATTTCCTTTGCAGTGACCAATTTTCCTGCATATAAGAATATCATAGGACAAAATAAATTTTCTCTGATGAGTTAACACAGT
>LR738713.1:346386709-346400807 GCA_902687465.1 Secale cereale
GAATAACTGAGGTGGTTCATCTCGGTGGGACTGAGTTTGCAAAATCGGTTTGTCCGAGATTACTTATGAGTGTGTTAAGTAGTGAAGAGTGCTGATAGTTGAGGGAGCTAGATCACCAAGCACTTGAGCAACTAGATCATTAACACAACCTCATCCCCTTTTAATAGTATTGGCTTTTCCTATGGACTCAATGTGATCTTTGATCACTAAACCAAAAATAGAGTCTTGAGCTTTTGCCAATGCTTGTCTTAGCATTTTGAGGGGTCCACTTCTTCAGACATTTCCATACCCATATCATCGAACTTTTCTGAAATGATTCTCAAGTAAATATTAGTTCAATGATATATATGTTGTTATTAATTACCAAAACCACCCGGGGATTAGTTGCACTTTCAAGTTTCCTGAGATCACCCTTGGGAACCACAATTCTGTCCTCAAAGAACAAGGTGTCTTTCTCATCAACGCGATAACACTTGTATTTGGGAGTACTCTTAGCAATACCATGTTTCACTTTCTGCACCATAGCATCACTGAGTTGGGCCTCATGGATCTGATCTTCCAACATAGGAGCAACTTGAAGGTTTGCAAGAAAGCCTTGCAGAACAACTTGGAGGTTGAGCTTCCTCAATGATTCACAAAGTTCAGGATAGAACGGTTTGAGAAGGAGACTGTTGCAATATGCCTTTCTGCTCAAGGCATCTGCAATGACATTGGCCTTGCCAGGTGTATACTCAATGCTTGGATCATACTCTTGGATCATCTCAACCCAACAAGTCTGGCGAAGGTTAAGGTTTGGCTGCGTGAAGATGTACTTCAAGCTCTTGTGATCGGTGAAGATGTCCACTTTTCTGCCCAACAGAAGGTGTCTCCACGTGATCAAGGCATGTACAACTGCTGCTAGCTCGAGATCATGTGTGGGGTAATTCTTCTCATTTGGTTTCAACTGACGAGAAGTGTACGCCACAATCTTCTTGTCTTGCATGAGAACACCGCCAAGACCTTGCAATGAAGCATCACAAAAGACTTCATAGGGCTTGGACTCATTTGGAGGAGTAAGAACCGGAGCAGAAATGAGCTTCTCTTTGAGTGTTTTGAATGCCACATCACAATCAGGAGTCCCGGAGTACTTGACATTCTTCTGCAATAGGTTGGAAAGAGGCTTGGCAATCTTGGAGAAGTTCTCAACGAACCTTCTGCAATAGCTAGCGAGACCAAGGAAGCTTCGGAGTTGCTTGACATTCTGTGGGGGTTCCCAGTTGACAATAGCTTCAACTTTCTCGGGGTTCACAGAAATGCCCTCGGCAGAGATAATATGGCCAAGATATAGGACTTTATCCAGCCAAAATTCACATTTGGGGAACTTCGCATAGAACTTGTGTTCACGGAGCCTGTCAAGAACCAAACGGAGGTGCTTGGCATGGTCTTCTTCATTCTTGGAGAATACCAAGATATCATCCAGATAGACAAGAACAAATTCATTGGTGTAGGGGTTGAATATGAAGTGCATCATCCTCGAGAAGGTGGGTGGAGAATTTGCAAGGCCGAAAGACATCACCGTGTATTCATAGGAGCCATAGCTTGTTCTGAATGCGGTCTTGTGAATATCTTCTTCACGGATACGAATCTGATGGTAACCCATCCGGAGATCGAGCTTTGAGAACACCTTTGCTCCTTTGAGCTGCTCGAACAATTCATTGATATTGGGGAGCGGATACTTGTTCTTTATTGTCTTCTTCTTCAATGGCCGGTAATCAACGCAAAGGTGTTCCATGCCATCCTTCTTCTTGACAAATAAAACACCACAACCCCAAGGAGAAGTACTAGGCCTGATTAGACCCATACGTTCTTGCTCATCGAGTTGTTTCTTCAGCTCCTTCAACTCATCAGGGGAAAGCTTGTACGAACGCCGACAGGCTGGCTCGGTACCGGGTTCGAGTTCAATGACGAATTCAACTTGACGATGGGGAGGCATGCCTGGAAGCTCTTCAGGGAACACATCTTCATAGTCATTGACCACCGGAATCTGAGAAAATGGCATTAATCTCGCCCTTGTCATTGAGAGAGAATAGCCTGATTGTGTTATCTCGTGATGCCAAGATAATCACGTCTTCGTCAGGATGAGTAAGCTTGACTTCCTTGTTTGCACAATCGATGTTTGCATCATGCTTGGAGAGCCAATCCATCCCAAGAATAAGATCAATATCGGAGTTACTGAGAATAACCGGAGAAACCAGAAAATTCTAATCACCCATGTGAATAGATACATCTGGAGCCACTGAGTTGGAAGTCATATGTTTGCCCGGAGAAATAATTGATAACCTCTTTGGCAAGTCCACTGTGCCCACATTATGCTTGGACGCAAACGGACATGGCATGAAGGAAAGTGATGCACCAGAATCAAACAAGACTTTTGCAGGAATAGAGTTAACTGGAAGATTACCAATTATCACACCAGAAGAATTCTCTGCTTCAGCTGCACTCATCAGGTTCACTCTTGCATGCTTGGGATTTTGCTTGACAATAGCATTGCTGACAGGTGGAGGAGGCGGAAGGCGCCTCTGGTTGGTGCACTTGTTGGAATAATGACCCTTCAGACCACATTTGTAGCAAGTGACCTCAGAAACTAGACGAGGAGGAGGAACACTTGGTCTTGGAGCTTGGTACTGCGATTTGGACTGATTGCCTGGGTTGGGTGGGTGGCAGAAACCACGGCCACATGAGTGCTTGTTGTTGTTTGGAGGATGGGGCACTGGAGGAGGCGGTAGCCAGAACTTCTGCTGCTTTGGAACCACTTGGGAAGAAGAGGAGGAGTGAACATCATCTCTAATCCTCTTTTTGGAAGCTTCAATCTCGAGCTGGGCTGCCTCTTGCTTAAGAGCCATATTGTAGAATTGGTCAAATTCATCCGGCTCGAACAAGGTGAGAGCTAGTTCGAGTTCATCCTTCAGACCACCACGGAACTGATAAATTTTGCTCTTGGCATCTGGGATGTCTTGCTTGGCATAGCGTGCAAGATTCTGGAACTTGACATTGTATTGATAGACGGACATGGTGCCTTGCTTCAGGTTGCGGAACTGCTCACGCATGCCTTCAATGACACTGGTTGGAATGTGGTGAGAGCGGAAATCCTTGCAGAAGTCAGTCCACAAGATCTCACGTCCACCTCTGGAATCTTTGTACTGTTGCCACAAATCAGCAACTTGGTCTTTGAGTTGGAAAGTGGCAAACTTGACATAATCCTCAGGTCTCACGTTACTGCATTCAAAGTGCTTTTTGATGTCTGTTATCTAGTCTTCAGCATCTAGCGGATCCACACAGTAACTGAAAGACTTTGGTTGGTTTGCCAGAAATTGGTTGAGGGTTGAAAGTGAGGTTGATTGAACAGATTGCCTTGGCCTTGGTTCCCATGACCACCTTGATTTCCTTGGTTGGCTTGAAAGTTCTGCATCATTTGCATAAGCATCTGGGTGTTCTGGTTGGTCGCTTGCATAATTGCTCTCCATGCCTCAGATGGAGGAGGAGGGGAAGGAGGACATTCAGGAACACGCTCTTCTTCACCCTCTGGGTTAGCGTTGGGAACCTTCTTAGGAGCCATCCTGAATGAGATGACAACTATTAGCCATTGATTGAAAATATATAAGCTGAATCAACGGCTAGAAAT
The DNA here is from genome assembly GCA_902687465.1 of Secale cereale. Lineage (NCBI taxonomy): Eukaryota > Viridiplantae > Streptophyta > Magnoliopsida > Poales > Poaceae > Secale > Secale cereale. The sequence goes on from LR738713.1 coordinate 346,390,371, forward strand.
TGCAACATAAGTCTTCACAAGAACATTTGAACCAAAATGAATGAATGTATTCCACAGTTTAATGATACAACAATCTTCTCGAGAAGCCACTTGGGAGAACAAAAGGTAAATAAAAACAACAAGGAGCAGATAGAACAAATACAAGATAGAAGTTTCGTCCCACATGTTTGTGCTGAAAGCTCATGGAACGTGTTACAAAAGGGTGTTGCTATCCCCGGATCAGCATAGCCAAGGACCCTTTAAGATGCAACTCCCGATTGGAACAACGCCCATAAAACCACTTCACTCAATGTTGAACCCCGAACTCCATATCATGCATTCGTTGGAAGAATGCCTATGAGCTACTAGAAGAACCCAGCTATTAATTTCCAAAGGTTTCCAGTTATGCAATCGGGTGTTGGGGATACAGGGGAAGCACCGCGCACTCAACTATAATCCTACATCCAGTTGTATCCATCCTTCAACACATAACCAGTCATTTTCGGAAACCATTTACCTCGGACCTTTGAAACGCATCTGCTATACAAGCTGTGACAATACTCCCGAACTACCTCTCCAGTACTGGGTGATGTCAGAGTTATCTCACCACTAACCGCACAGAAGAGTTTTCGATGTCGGCCGTCTTAAGTATTCTAGAACAGCTGCGATACATTTGTGACGACAACACCTCGGAGCTCAACTCCCCGGGACACTGCCACAACCCCTAAATGACAGGAGGCATCGAGAACAATGTTCTTGTCACAAAGATATCAGAACAATCCAAACAATACTCGCGTGATCCTAAAAAATTTTAGTGAATTTTTGAGAGTAGAAGAGATAGAACAATCGTCAGGAGTCCTCACCAGAGCAATGAAGGGATGAGGAGTAAAAGAAATCGTACTCTCCGATATATATATAGGACGCAAAACATTTTCATGTGTGTGTGCCTAGACTCGACCGTCAACGATTCGATCAATCAGGGGGGCTCCTAGGTCGGAGAAGGCACTGAATACCAACTTGTAATGCCCAGTATGAGACTATGCCTCCCACGTGTCGAGACACGACTTAAAGCCATAATCTCATACTAGAATGATCTCAAATATGGTATCTTTGCACAACTCATGTAAAAGAGGGGATGAAAATGTAAAAGAGTAGTTGGCTTACACTCACCACGTCACACAAATACATTAACATTCATCATCCAAATAACATCAGAGTCCGACTACGGACGAAGATCCAAATGAAAGATACCATAAATAAAGCAACACAAGGTCCCGATCATCCTAGTAAGAGCCCTACTGATCCTCGGGGTAAAACACGTAGTATCGTCCACGATCTTCATCAAACTCCCAATACAACTCTGAACCACCACCTGTGTAGTTATCATCAGTACCTGCATCTGGTATTGTGTAGAATCTGTGAGCCACGGAGGACTCAGCAATCCCGAACCCGGCTAGCAATTCTATCAAAGCCTTAAGTGTGGATAAGGCTTAAAACAAGGTTGCAACAGCACTAGCACTAACTTACGGGTTTAGAGCGAGGAGAGAAACAAGTGCCAATGATCGTCAAAGTGATCACGAAGTGATCCTAACTACTCACGGCCAAACATAACCCCACCGTGTTCACTTCCCGAACCCCTTCGGAAAGAGACCGTCACGGTTACTCACGCTGGTAGTGTATTATGAACATGGTGTCAAGTTATCTACAACCGGATATTAACAAATTCCCATCTGCCACATAACTGCGGGCACGGCTTTCAAAAGATCAAACCCTGCAGGGGTGTCCCAACTTAGCCCATCACAAGCTCACGATCTGCGGAGTCGCAACTCCAAGGTGGGAAGACCCGAGTATTTTCGGAATCCCGTGCTCAAGATATTCCGACATAGGTAAAACTAATCCAGCAAGACCTCCCGGCGTGCCGACACCCTGACAGTAGCCGCGCGTATCTAGTCTCAGGCCACGACCGGATGTGACAGCCTACAGGAAAATACCAATCCTCGAGTTTCCATGTGGTGGCCCCGCAGTCTGCCCGGTTGGACCAAAACTCATGAGGAGCACTGGCCTGGGTTGTTGATTAAGAACTCGGGTTTATAACTCCCTATGCAAGTTTTAGTTATTAGGCAAATGTAAAACCAAAGTTGGGCCTTGCTGGAAAAGCTTTAGCACTAAGCGAGTTATCGAGGGGGCCCATAAACCCCAACCGTGTTAGGGACGCAAAATCAAGGAACATAACACCGGTTTAACGGTTCCTAGGGTGGCATGAGTGGAACAAAACACCAAGCAAGAGGCTTAGCCTTCCACCCATTACCAATATATAGATGATTTAGTTTAACAGTTATATATTGTGATATCCCAACAATAACTTCATCACGAAGCAAGAATCTTCAAATCTTCACCTACAACTAACAACGGTATAAGAGGGGCTGAGCGATGCGTACCTAGCCAAACAACGGTGTGCTAGGAGGGTGGTTAAAGAGTTTCATGGCAACAATAGGAGGGCTGACAAACAGACATAGGCATCGAGGCAATATCTAAAGAGCGAGACATCTAGCATAGGCAAAGATAGTAGTGATATCTGGGTATGGTTATCTTGCCTGTTGATTCCACGGAGGGATCGTAACCTTGCTCCTCAAACTCAGCCTCGGTAGTAACCTCGAACTCCGAATCGGCTCCCGGCTCTACTCAACACAAGAACACAACACGGCACAACATCAAACACGGTGCAATGCACAATCAACATGCTGCAAGTCATAACAAGGGATGCGAGTATGATGTGTGTATGCATGTGGAAGCACTTGAGCCTAAGGAGAAGATGATGGAAAAGGCCTCATCTTGGAAAACCAAGCAAGCCACTTGATAGAGGGGAAGATTTTGGTTGAAATCGATATAAAGATCACCTGAAACGGAAGCACGGTTGGCAAATGGCAAGCAAAACAATATTCACGCAAAACTGCAGTTTACAGCAACATGGCATCTTTGGAGCAAGAAATAGTTATGCTACAACACTAAAACATGGAGACAAAGGGCATGGATGTGAAACAGACATGATACTTAACAAGCATAAACTTAGAACACACCCAAAAACCTATTGGAACACAATTAACCAAGCATGGCAAGTTGCAATAAATTTATCCAGACTTAGTTAAAATCTGGGAAGGCAAAAACATCATCACGATGCTTCCTTCGGAGGCACAAAACAACAAGAATATCAACTCTACTAAGTATCTAAAGATCATGGACATGTAATAGACATAACATACATCAAACAACTCCATTGGAACAACTCCATAGGAGGCATGGATCAATAACAACAAGCTTCACCAAATTGATCATGCTGATAAAAACCCGACAGGTAAATTTATAGCGACTTGAGAGCAAGAAATAAATATGCTACAGCAGGCCATATATGCAAATAAAAGCATGGATGGATAGAGCATAACATGGACAAAAGGACATGATCATTTGACATACTAAAACATGCATGGATTTGAGTGAGGCATCAAGCAAACATAGCATCAGGTTTAACAGATTCCAGACTTAGCAGTTTTTTCACTAAGTATAAAACAACAACATTGGCATGGCATGTTTACAAGCTTGTTTAAGTCACCTCAAAGCATATCATGAAAAGTGGATTGCACCAAAGCAAAGACCATATTGTGCTTCTAAAACATATTGACATGTGGCATGAAAGACAACCACACCAATCGCAATGAGCAAGTCAAATCAGCATCTCATAACAAGTTTAAGCACTTATCAGCCAAATGCACTTTTGCAACAGAGATTAACATGGCAAGATGGCACCTAACATGAATGCTACAGCAACAAACATGTAGAGCACTTCACAATGAACATTTTGACATATCATATGCTCCATTTGGACCAACATGCACAAAGTTATCACATCTCAAACATGGCAACAAATTTACACAGACAACTAGTTACAGCAACATGCTCTCTTTCCACGAAGATTAAGGCATCAAGATGAACTCAAACAAGCATGCCACAGTGGGACAAAATGAAGAGCACATCTCAATGAATATTTTGATATATTACACGCTCAAAACGGATCTACGAGCACGAAGTTATTGCATGTCAAAGAGGGCAACAAATTTAACGGATCTCGGGACTTAGTGGAAATTTATACCTCCTGAAAAGTCAACGGGACGGATCCGTGCGGGATGGAGGGATCCGACTCAGGGCGGGTGTTTGGATGGACGACTTGGTGGATCTTGTCCCGATCCAGCCGGATCGGGACGAGACAGCGGCGGCGCCTCGCCGGAGCTCGTGGAGGCGGAGGCCGGCGGCGGAAGGCGGCATGAGGTGGTGGCCGGGCTGGCAAGGCGGCAGCGGGAGGCGGAGGCGGCGGGATCTGGCGGCCGGGGCAGCGGCTCGCGCCGGAGTCGCGGAGTGCACCGGCGGGGGCGGGATCCGGCGGAGGCGCAGGGCGTGGGTCACGGCGGCTAGTGGCCGGCCGGCGAGGGCGTCCGGCGCGGCGGCGGGGGAGCGCGCCGGCGCGGGAGGCGAACAGCGTCGGAGCTGCCGGAGGCGCGCGCGGGCCAGGTGGGCCCCGCCTGGGCCCTGCCGGCCGGCGGCGCGGGGAGAGACTGGCGGCGGGGACGGGACACGTGGCGGTGGCGGATTCGTCCGGCGTGTCCGAGCGGACGTGTCTGGTCCATCCCGGACGTGTCCGGCGGCGCGAGGAGCGAGGAGCTAGGGTTTCCGCCCGAAAATGGACGTGGGAGGCTGTTTATATAGATTCTGGGAGCTAGGAAAGTCCAAATGGGGAGCGGTTTTCGCCCACACGATCACGATCCGACCACCGATAGGATGGGAGTGGTTGTGCTGGGTTACTGGGCTGTTGTGGAGGGGGTCTTGGGCCAAAAGGAAGAGGAGCTTTTAGCCCACTAGGTTAACCGTTGGAGTATCAAACGACCTCCAAACGCGATGAAACTTGACAAGCGGCCTACACGTGCTAAAACAACAACGCACGACAAGTCTCATTTCATTCTAAGAACATTACACGGCCACACATGAAAGAAGGACTCGGGGTGCCACGGACACGTGTGTGAGTGTCGGAACTCGAAATGGACAACGAGAAGAGACGGGCATGACTAGGTGGAAGTGACAACACGAATACAATGCAATGCACATGATAACATGACATGGATGAAATGCACACACGCACGCGACAAAACGAAGAAACCCGAAATGAAAGAAGAGCCCAGAATGGAATTGTTGAAGTCAAAGTTTCATATATTGCCATAAATGGAAGGTATCACATATGGGGTGTTACACAACCATGGCATTAAGATATATTGGTCCCCCTTCAATCCCGTATGCATCAATTTCTACGCTAGGTTGAAGCTTCTGTCACTCTTGCCCTCCAATAGGTAGTCCTATCAACATACAACTAACCTTATGGTCTGATCCACGTGCGCGCTCATATGATGGGCACCAAAGGACAGCAACATAACCACAAGCAATTTGAATCTATCATAGCAATTCACCAATCACCGATAGGACAACGAAAATCTACTCAGACATCATAGGACGGCAGCATATCATTGGATAATAATATGAAGCATAAAGCACCATGTTCAAGTAGAGGGTACATCGGGTTGCGGGAGAGTTGACCGCTGTAGATAGATGGGGGACGGTGATGGAGATGTTGGTGAAGATGACGGAGGTGTTGGTGTAGATCGCCGTCACACGATGATGGCCCCGGTGGCACTCCGGTGCCACCGGAAGCGAGGGGGAGAGAGCCCCCTCCTTCTTCTTCTTCTTTGACCTTCTCCCTAGGTGGGAGAAGGGTTTCCCCTCTGGTCCATGGCCTCCATGGCGGCGGAGGGGCGAAAGCCCCTCTGTGATTGGATCTGTCTCTCTGTCTCTCTCTGTTTCTGCGTTCCCAGATTCTGGCCCTTCACCGTTTCTTAAATTCCCGGAGATCCGTAACTCCGATTTGGCTCATCTTTTGACATGGTTTTTATCCGGAAATTAGCTTTCCTGCGGAGAAAGAAGGGAATCAACCGCCATACGGTGTGGGCTCGAGGGCCCAGGGCGGGCCCTGAGCAGGGGGCGCGCCCCCACCCTCGAGGCCCACTCGAGCATCGTCTCGTGTTAGTTTCGCTTCCCAAAATTTACATATATTCCAAAAAAAACTCCGTCCGTTTTTATTCCGTTAGGACTCCATTTGATATGGGTATTCTGCGCAACAAAAAACATGCAACAAACAGGAACTGGCACTGGACACTGGATCAATATGTTAGTCCCAAAAAATAGTATAAAAAGTTGCCAAAAGTATATGAAAGTTGTAGAATATTGGCATGGAACAATAAAAAATTATAGATACGATGGAGACGTATCAGCATCCCCAAGCTTAATTTCTGCCCATCCTTGAGTAGGTAAATGATAAAAAAGATAATTTTTTATGTGGAATGCTACCTAGCATAATCTTGATCATGTAATCTAATCATTTCATGAATATTAAGACACGAGTGATTCAAAGCAATAGTCTATCGTTTGACATTAGGACGATAATACTTCAAGCATACTAATAAAGCAATCATGTCTCTTCAAATTAACATGGCCAAAGAAAGTTATCCCTACAAAATCATATGGTCTGGCAATGCTCCATCTTCACCACACAAAGTATTTAAATCATGCACAACCCCGGTTTTAGCCAAGCAATTGTTTCATACTTTAGTAGTCACAAACCTTTTCAACTTTCACGCAATAAATGAGCGTGAACCATGGACATAGCACTATGGGTGGAATAGAAGGTGGTGATAGACAAAAGGTGGGAGAGAGTCTCACATCAACTAGGCAAATCAATGGACTATGGAGATGTCCAGCAATCGATATCAATGTGAGTGAGTAGGGATTGCCATGTAACAGATGCACTAGAGCTATAAGTGTGTGAAAGCTCAAAAGAAAACTAGTGGGTGTGCATCAACTTGCTTGCTCATGAAGACCTGGGGCATTTGAGGAAGCCCATCGTTGGAATGTACAAGCCAAGTTCTATAAAGAAAAATTCCCACTAGTATATGAAACTGACAACATAGGAGACTCTCTATCATGAAGAACATGGTGCTATGATGAAGCACAAGTGTGGAAAAAGATAGTAGCATTGCCCTCCTTTTTTCTTTTTTCTTTTTTTTCTTTTTTTGGGCCTTCCTTTTTTTGGCCTTTCTCCTTTTTTTATTTGGCCTTTCTTTTTTTCTTTTCTTTTGGCCATTCTTTTTTTTCTTTTTTTTTCAAGGGACAATGCTCTAATAATGATGACCATCACACTTCTATTTACTTACAACTCGATATTACAACTCGATACTAGAACAAAAAAATATGACTCTATATGAATGCCTCTAGCGGTGTACCGGGATGTGCAATGATCTAGCGTAGCAATGACATAAAAAAAACAGACAAGCCATGGAAACATCATGCTAGCTATCTTACGATCATGCAAGGCAATATAACAATGATGGTGTGTGCCATAATAAACGGAATGCTGGAGTTACATGGCAATATATCTCGGAATGGCAATGGAAATGCCATAGTAGGTAGGTATGGTGGCTGTTTTGAGGAAGGTATATGGTGGGTGTATGGTACCGGCGAAAGTTGCGCGGTACAACAGAGGCTAGCAATGGTGGAAGGGTGAGAGTGCGTATAATCCATGGACTCAACATTAGTCATAAAGAACTCACATACTTATTGCAAAAATTTATTAGCCATTGAAACCAAGTACTACACGCACGCTCCTAGGGGGGAGGTTGGTAGGAGTTAACCATCGCGCGCCCCGACCTCCACACAAAGGATGACACTCAATAAATAAATCATGCTCCAACTTTGTCACATAATGGTTCACCATACGTGCATGCTACGGGAATCACAAACCTCAACACAAGTATTTCTACAATCCACAACTACCCACAAGCATGATTTTAATATCACCATCTTTATATCGCAAAAACTATTGCAAGGAATCAAACATATCATATTCGGCGATCTACAAGTTTATGTAGGATTTTATGACTAACCATGTGAATGACCAATTCCTGTCAACTCTCTAAATAGATATAAGTGAAGCAAGAGAGTTTTAATTATTTCTACAAAAGTTATGCCCACGCTTTAACAATTATAAGTGAAGCAAAAGAGCATTCTACAAATGGCGGTTTTCTATGTGAAGAGAAACAGGCAATCCAAACTTCAAATGATATAAGTGAAGCACATGAAATATTCTATAAAGCCATACTCAAAATATATGAGTGAAGTGCAAAGAGCATTCTATAAATCAACCAAGGACTATCTCATACCAGCATGGTGCATTTATTAAAAGAAAAAGAAAAAGCACACGACGCTCCAAGAGTTTACGCATATCACATGAGTGAAACGAATCCGAAAACATACTTATACTTGTTGAAGAAAGAGGGGATGCCTTCCGGGGCATCCCCAAGCTTAGACGCTTGAGTCTCCTTGAATATTTACTTGGGGTGCCTTGGGCATCCCCAAGCTTGAGCTCTTGCCTCTCCTTCTTCTACTCACATCGAAACCTCCTCGATCTTCGAACACTTCATCCACACAAATCTTCAACAGAAAACTCGGTAAGATCCGTTAGTATAATAAAGCAAATCACTACTCTAAGTGCTGTTGCAAACCAATTCATATTTTGTTTTTGCATTGTAGCTATTGTAATATAACTTTCCCATGGCTTAATCCACTGATAGAAATTGATAGTTTCAACAAAACAAGAAAACTACGCATCAAAAACAGAATCTAGTGCCCAGAGATGTAGTTTTCATGGATTTTGCTGAATATGGTGGTGCTCGTGTCTCTTGGACGGCGCCTTTATACATTTTGGGTGCTAATTTTGCTGAAAAAATGCCGCAAGATGAAGATTGGATGCCTGTCAATGGCAATCCACACCCTCCTCCTGACGTTCCTTTCTCGGAGAAGCCGCTGTTCTTCCTGCCTCCATACCCTGCGATAGGGTGGAATGATGTCCCCCAACCGCAACCAGAGCAACCAGTTCATGTTGATGATAATGAGGACGGTTGGGGTCATTGGAACCCGGACCATATTGAGCAGCCGGCGGCCCAGGACCAATAATCTATGGTCGTTAATATCTCGGCTCAGCAGAGCTCTGAATCTCAGCAGCAAGGCATGGTGGACACGGTGATCCTGGATTCTTCTGATGAACTTTATGTTTCTGCAGCAAACCATTTAGAGCGGGAGGAGGCCAATCATTGGGCTATCATTGTGTACCATCCCCCCTTGATCAACTCTGCAACTCTGGCCTTATCCTCGGTGGCGGTTCCCTTTGGGCCTCCTCTCCCTCCTGAAATGATCTGGAAGAGATCCTTCGAGCAGTTGTTGAATGCCCCAACAGTTTTTCAAGTGCCTAGAGCGATGCCCATTCGGCAGATGTCTCCTATTGTTCTCTCCAAGAGGAATGGGGAGTTGGCTTTTGAGCAGGATGTTCCCCCGCAGTTGACTTGGAAGGAGCAGGAGGTCTCCAGACCTGTGGCTAGAGCGCTTTTTCCTCCAAGTCCTTCCATTGCGACCTCTGATTTGGCTGCTCCTCTAGCTGTTAGCATAAAAGCAAGGGGCCCCCGCAAAACTTTGGCGCCAACGCCCCTGGTTGAATCATCAGTCCGGAGATGCACGAGGAGCTCTATCCAACGTGATGGTTTCAAGCCCACTTTCTTCGAGCTTGCCAGTGAGCCCAAGAGAAAGAAGCCCAACGCCAGGCCCTTTACTGTAGAGATGCCTGATGACCCTGCTACTGCTGCTGTTCCTCGGGAAATTCCAGTTGCAAGACTACAGCAGATTGGGAAGGAGCTTCAAATTGATGAGAATCTACTCACTGTGGATGCGCTTATGGCGGATCCACTAGCTGCCCAGGAAGCTCTTGCTCATGATGATTAATGTTATGTTCTGGGTCTGGCCTGCCCATAAGAGTGCCAATTGTTTTTCTTTCTTGTGCTACTTATTTTGGAACTTGCTGCACCGTAGGGCCCTACCGTTAGAATTTGATGGCTATTTGGAACATGTGGCATTATGTGCCATATGGTTACCTTTCTTTTGCTTCAATATTGTTAATGAGTAACTTGTTTCGAAATTGGAATGTCTTTTGCTGGAACGTCAGAGGTCTGAATGCTGATGCTAGGCAGAGGGCCGTTAGGCAAAAAATTGATGAGAGCCAATGTGCGGTTGCCTGTCTACACAAGATAAAATGTGCCTCCTTTGATACTCATATGATCAAAAAAAATTTCCCTAAGGGACTGGACAATTTTGCTTTCTCACCATCCTTGGGTGCTTCTGGTGGTATTCTTGTAGTCCGGAACTCCTCTATCCTCATAGGGAGACTGAAGGAGATACAACAATTTGCAGTACTTGTTGAATTTACATCTAGGTAGAATAATGAGAAATGGACTCTTGTTGTGGTATATGGTCCCTGTCAAG
>LR738713.1:346408046-346426560 GCA_902687465.1 Secale cereale
TACCCTTGGCTAGAACTGCTTCTGATCATGTCCCTTGTGTAGTAAAGATCACAACTGCAATTCCAAAAGCACATATCTTCAGATTTGAAAATTATTGGTTGGAGTTGGCTGGTTTTATGGAGTGTGTTCAAGACTCTTGGAGAAGGCCATCTTGCAAGAGGCACATAACTGCTAAGATTGCTGATAAGTTTAAATCATTAAGAATGTGCCTTAAAAAGTGACAGCAGAATGTTTCCCAGATCAAAGCACTCCTATCCAAAAGTAACCAGGTCATCCTTCTTCTAGATGATCTTGAAGAGTTTAGGCCTCTTTTCATTCAAGAGTCTAATTTAAGAAGAATTGTTAAAGCTCATGTGGAAAAATTGCTCCATATTCAGTATCTTTACTGGAAGAAAAGGTGCACTATTAGATACATCAAAGTTGGAGGGGAGAATACCAAATTCTTCCATGCTATGGCTACAGAAAGGCACAGAAGAAACTCCATTGCAAGTCTAAAGCTGGAAGATGGTACCGTGGTGTCTGATCACTCTCAAATGGAAGGTGTTATTTGGAACTGTTTTAAAAATAGAATGGGTACTTCTAGGGGTATCATAATGGGTTTTGATCTGCAGTCACTTATTACCCCTGTTGAGGGCTTGGATGTGCTCACAAAGCCCTTTGAAAAAAGAAATGGATGACATTTTTATGTGTATGCCTATGGATAAGGCTCCTAGCCCTGATGGATTTAATGGCCTTCTCTTTAAAAAATGTTGGCATATAATTTGTGAGGATTTTTATGAGTTGGCTCAGGAATTCCATGATGGTAATGCCATTTTGGACAACATTAATGATTCCTATATCACTCTGGTGCCAAAAAAACTCTAACCTAAAAGTGTGGGTGACTTTAGACCAATTTCTCTGACAGGCATGGGTCTGAAATTCTTGTCAAAAATGGCAGCAAACAGGCTTCAAGAAGTGATCCTTCGGTGTGTCCACAAAAACCAATATGGCTTCATTAAAAGCAGAACAATTCAAGATTGTGTTGGCTAGACCTTTGAATATCTACATCAATGTCATCAGTCAAAGAGACCTATTGTTATACTTAAGCTTGATTTTGAAAAAGCTTTTGACTCCTTGGAACATGAAGCTATCATTCAAATTTTGAGATATAAGGGATTCAATGACAAATGGATTTCATGGATGAAGCAGTTTCTCTCCACTTGTACTTCATGAGTGCTCTTGAATGGTGTCCCTGGAAGGAAGCTCCTCTACAAGAAGGGTGTGAGGCAGGGGGATCCAGTCTCCCCTCTACTGTTTGTTATTGCTGCTGATCTCTTGCAAACAGTTATTAATGATATGTTCCAAAAAGGCACCCTGCATCTGCCTATTCCATGTCATGATCAAGATTATCCAGTCATCCAGTATGTTGATGATACTCTGATTATCCTACCTGCTGATAAGGTTCAACTTTTGGCACTTAAGGAGATGCTCAGGATCTTCTGTCAGTCAACAGGCTTGGAGGTTAATTACCACAAATCTTTTATAATCCCTATTAATGTTGATAATGCTCATATGGAAGAACTAGCCACCTCTTTTGGTTGTTAGATTGGGAAGTTGCCATTCACATACTTAGGCTTACCAGTGGGAACAACTAGACCTAAAATGGTGAACTTATGCCATTGGTTGACTGCATGGAAAGAAGAATGACTGCCAGTTCATCCTTTCTTAATCAAGGAGAAAGGTTGCAGTTCCTAAATTCTGCCCTATCATCAATGCCAATATTTTTCCTCTGCAGTCTTCCAATACCTGCTGGAATCCTAAAACAACTAGAGAGAATCCAAAGGCAGTGCCTTTGGAGAAAGAATAGAGATGAACCTGCTCCATCTCTGGCTGCTTGGGAGCTTATTTGCAGACCAAAGAATAAAGGGGGCCTGGGAATCCTTAACCTTGGTGTGCAGAATGTTGCGTTGCTCATGAAGCATGCTAGTAATTTTCTTAACAGAAAAACTTTGCCTTGGGTCTCCCTGATTTGGGACACATACTACCATGATAGAGTTCCTCAGGGCACCTCAGGTTGTGGCTCATTTTGGTGGAAGGATGTATGTAAGGTCATGAACACTTTCAGAAATTGCTCTCATGTACAGGTGAATGCTGGTGACACTGCTCTGTTCTGGTCTGATACTTGGCATATTGGGCTTGACAAAGTTACAATGGAACTCAGATTCCCCGGACTGTTTTCATATGCCAAGGATCCATGGGTGCTAGCAAAAGATCTGTTCAATCAGCAGGATATCTATCAACACTTTCATTTGCCTTTGTCTACACAAGCACATCATGACTTGGTCCAAATGCAGGGTATGTTGGAGGGTTGTAATAGATCCCCTGCATCCAAAGATATCTGGCTCTGGCAGAACACAAATAAAGGGTATAAGCCAAAACTTTTCTACCTCTATAGCTTTGCCTCAGAGACATTTAATCCACTGACTACTTGGATCTGGAATTCTTCTTGCACCAACAAAATCAAAGTGTTCGCTTGGATTCTTATCATGTATAGGCTCAACACAAAAGACATGGTGGAGAGGAGGCATTGGCGCCTGGATGATGGGAATACATGTGTGATGTGTCCCACTCATACAAGAGAAGACAGAGACCACATGTTCTTCAACTGTAATTTCAGTGTCAGGGTGTGGAATTATCTCCAAATCAGCTGGGCTGCTAGACAATCAATGGTGGAGATAGTCTCTAAGACTAGGAGGAGTTTTGGTAAACCTTTTTTCACACAGGTAGTCTTCATTGCTTGCTGGAATATATGGATCATCAGAAATGCCAAAGTATTTAGACATGAGAGGGAAAGTTTCAACAAGTGGAGAAGCTGCTTTCTACATGATATTTCCTTGATGCAATACATGATCAAGGCTGCTTACAAAGAAGAACTTCTGAGATGGATCTCCTACCTTCCCCCTTGAGTTGTAGGTAATCTTTCCCTAGTTTTCCCTAGTTTTCCTTAGTTCCTTTTAGTTTCTTAGTTTTTTTCTCTTTGGTTTTGGCCTGATTACCACTTGTAATCCTCCTTGTACTTTTATTCTTCTTTTCAATAAAGAGCAAAAATTGTTGCGGGGTTTACCCCACAGTTCCCTGTCAAAAAAAACCCAGAATCTGTCTAAAACAGAACAGTCTGTAATAATCTGAACATTCACCATACTTCTGATACTTGAAAAATTCTTCCAAAATTAGGAAAAATCAAGAATTTGTATATAAAGACAGTGCAAAAAGTTTCAGAACCATTTGATGTTCCAGCAAAAAATGTAAAATCGTGCACTATAGTCAAGTTTCTGTCCTGCACCGCACAAACCAACAAGCATTGTAAACATCCAAAAGGCAAACCTTGGCACATTATTTTTATAATACAATGGGATTGTAAAAGGGGATAATTATTTTTGATGAAAAGCTTCTGTAATTCAAGATTTGCAAAGTTTCCATGGGCATGAACAAAGTTCAAGGAGCTCCCCCATTTCACCAGTGCTCGTCCTTCTTACTTTCACTATTCTTTTTTGAAAAGTTTTGGGTTCCCCTCTTTATTTTTTTGTTTTTCAACTTTATAAAAGCACACAACAGAAATAAATGACTCTCTAAAACTTCCGGGGTTGTCTCCCTGGCAGCGCTTTCTTTAAAGCCATTAAGCTAGGCATATAGTGTTCAAGTGATGGATCCACCGGGATCCCAAGGTATATCAAAGACAATTTTAATTAACAATGATTTGGCATTTAGTAGTGAGCACAAAGTGATATATATCATGCAACAACGAAGTCTAACTCTCTTCCTATGCATCGGCATGTCATAAGAGAACAATTCATGCACATCAAGTAAAAGCCAATGCATAGTATAAGCAGTTTCTTGCAATTTTATCGTGTTGGAAACATAGAGAGGCGGAGATGTAGTTCCTCTCTCATAATAATTGCAAGCAGGAGAAGCAAGCACATGCATATTATACTCATCAAAATCATCATGTGTAACGGAAAAAGGCAACCCATCAATATAATCCTTAATAAGTGCAAACTTCTCCGATATTGTGTAGTTTGGAGAACTCAAAAAGATAATAGGACTATCATGTGAGGGTGCAATAGCAACCATCTCATGTTTAACATAAGGAACTATAGCAAGTTCATCTCCACAAGCATAATTCATATTGGCATCTTGGCCACAAGCATAGCAAGCATCATCAAAAAGGGATATTTCAAAAGAATCAACGGGATCATAGCATTCATCCTTCGGTAAGCACGAAGGGACATTAAACAATGTATGGGATAAAGAGTTACTCTCATTAGAAGGTGGGCATGGGTGATCAATCCGCTTTTCTTCCTTTTGTTCTTCGCTCTCCTCCTCGTCTTTTTCATCCAATGAGCTCACAATGTCATTAATTTCTTCTTCCATAGACTTCTGCAAAATATTAGTCTCTTCTTGGACAACAGAGACCTTCTCAATAAACGCATCAATATTGGAGTTATATTCATAATTCAAATAGCAATATTTCAATATAGCAAGATTTTCAGGCCTAGAAACATCATCATCAAAAGCATCATTCTTTTTAAACAGAGATTCAATTTCATAAGCACCCTTAAAAGCAACGAATTCTTCTATTTGTTCCACATCATAATAATCATATATACCATCAGCACAAGAAGCTAAGGTTTCATTATCATTAAATTTGCATGAAAAGGGAAGGTGTGGAGCCTTCATCCTAGAGCAACAAGTATAATCATATCTCAAGCATAGTTGCCGAGCATACCAATGCAACAAATGAATTTGATCCCATAACAGTTTCCCTTTTGGTGTTAAGCGATAATCTGTCGGGGGAAACTGTCCGCCACGAACACCTATGGGACCGGAGCCCCTTGTCTGTGCGGTACGAGGGCGGAGGGAGTACAAAGAGCAGATCGAAGCAGACACGCGGGCAGTTTTACCCAGGTTCGGGCCGCACGGATGCGTAAAACCCTACTCCTGCTTGGTTGTGTATTGAGTCGAGCGCTCGGGAGCTTGAAGAAGCAGCTACACCGTGCGTGAGAGTAGTCTAGGTTTCGAACCCCCTCCACGTTGTGCATGGGCCTCCTTTTATAGTGCAAGGGGTCACCGACAGGTGTCAACGTAGGAGAAAGGGGTAAAAATGTAAAAGAGGTGGTAGTTGTAACAGTGCGGGAACAGTGGAGCTACAGTACAGAACAGTGGTCTATACCTACTTTAACAGTGGGGGACAAGGGCATTTAATGCCCGTCGCCGTCGACCCCAAAAGCTCCCGCCTTAGCGTCTCCGTCCGCCACGGCGACGGATTTATCGCCGTGGAGTGCTACCGTGTACCCCAGGCTGCACAGCCATCCGCCACGCGTCCCTGGATAGGCCCCAGGGCGACGCGTGGGCCGATGAGCTGGAGCGTGGGCACACAGCACAGCCTTCCCGGCAAGCACCTTGCCGGGGCCTTGATCTTGTCGGGCCCGGGAACTTGCCGCTCCCCGGGCCCCTTGCCGGGGCGCGCATAGCGCCGAGGCGATGTCTTCTAGTCTTCCTGGCAAGCTCCTCTTGCCAGGGTCTTGTGTTAATGGAACAGTCTTGAGCCTGGTACGGCCTTCCCGGCAAGCTCCTCTTGCCGGGGTCTCGGTCTTATGTCTTGTATACTTTGTTTTTGAATGGTTAAATAGGGAGCAGGAAGGTCTCCGGCGAGCACGCGGTAAACCCTGCCGCGGGAAGCTGCAACTGCCCGTGCACAAGTTGGGGTACTGAGGCACCCCTACCTTAGTACACCGACAGGAGCCCCCGGGCCTGGGCCACGCACGGTGCCGAGCGCTGTTGGGCCAGGCCCAAAACAGTGCACGGGCACCCGCGGCCCACGGCGCGCCGAATTCACTTCCATATCCGCCGCACCCCACGGTAACGGCACGCGTCGATTGCGGCGTCGTGGGATGGGACGTGCCCACGATCTCTTAATGGAAAGGGCGAAACGCCCCCCACTCCCCCATAAAAGCAGAGGTAGCGGGCGCGGTTCCCCTCCCTGTGCTCTTATTACGTCGTCTTCCACCTGCAAAAGATTCCTTCTTGCGCTCCGCCTCCACAGCTCCGCCGCCGCCGAGCTCTTCGTCCCCTTCCTTCCGCCGCGTCCGCCATGGCCCCAAAGACCGACAAGGCGAAAGCGGAGAAGTCCAAGAAGGAGAAATCCGAGCAAGCAGCCAAGCTCATCGCTTACCGGAAGCGGCACGTCGTCTTCCCACCGAAGCTCGGCGTGCAAGAACTCTGGAACAAGTATTACTTGTTCTGGTCCAAGGGCACCGATGCGCATCCCCGCACCCGAGCATACCCGGCCGCCGCCAAGGACAACTATCCCGGCGGGTATCACTTCTTTGCTGCCTTTTTCCATTGTGGTCTCTGTCCTCCTTTTTCGAACTTCTTCTGTGATATCATGAATACGTATGGCTTCCATCTGCTTGATTTCACCCCCAACGCCATTCTCACCATGGCTGTTTTCGCGCATATGTGCGAAAACTTCATAGGAGTCCACCCCAACGTAGCCCTCTTTAGACACTTTTTCACTCCTAGAGCCGAGGCCGATGCCCCCCTCTCCGGAGGAATTTCTTGGGTCTTCCGTCTCAATAAGAAGGGGTCGTACTTGCCGGGGGAGCTCCGCGGCAAGTGGGAGGAATGGCGAGCGGAGTGGTGCTGGATTGTAGAAGACCAGCCGCAAGCCTTTACTGCGCCGCGCACGACGCCCATTGTGCGCGGCAGAGATTGGAGTGATCTAGACTCCGACGACGTCAAGCTCGACATCGCCCTCGTCCGGATTCTCCGTCTTCGGATGGCCCGGCTGTCAGTTGCCGAGGTGGGCGCAGATTTCCTCCGCCGGCGCATCGCCCCTCTCCAAGACCGGAAGAGGCCGGCCTGGGAGTACGGCGGCCCGGCAGATATCATGAGGCTGCGCCCCGGGCTTAATTTCAACTTCACCACTCTGGAGCTGCGCGGGATGGTACGGGAACTCTTCAAGTACGACCCGACGCACCCCGAGTGGTTCAGGACTCCCCGGGAAGTGGTGCCGCTCTGCAACAACGCCGCGAGGGACCGGATCCTTGCCATGATGCCGATGTGCGACTCTCATGGCTTGGACCGCTCGTGGATCGCCCCGAAGCCCATCGACGTCCTCAACTTCTACGACAACCTCGCCGAGGTGGCGAGCAACAAGGAGGACCTCAAGCTGCATACGCGGGACACCACCGACCAGGAAATCGCCTACATAGCTTCTCGGGCTGAGGAGGCCGCCGCAGCCGCGGCGGCAGGAGTCTTCGGGTTTTCGCCGGAGGAGGCGGAGGCCGAAGAGGCGTCCACCCAGGCGGAAGAGGCGGAGATCCGCCGATTGCTGAACCTCCCACCCGACGCGCTCGCCGGGGTCCCCTCGTTGAGGCACTCCGGGATCCATGGGATCGCGACGGAGGCTGCGGCAAGGGAGGGCACCGCCGGAGGAAGCAGAGGCGCCGCGAGGGGCGGAGGCGCCAAGGGAAAGAGGGCCGCAGCGCTGGATGCTGGGCCCAGCGAGCCGGCCGGGGCAGAGGAGGAGGAGGAGGAGGAGGCCGAAGACTCCGGCGGATCCACGGAGTTATACGCCGACGACCTCTCCTCGTCGGAGAGCTCCCCGCCCCCGGCAAGCCCGAAGGAGTCCCCGGCAAAACGCCTCCGCAAGACGGCGACGGGGGAAAGGGCGCAGGCGCCCCGGCAACAGCCACCTCGGCGGGCGGCTCCCCGGGGGAGTCAAGCCGCGCCAAGGCCGTCCGGCGCACCAGCCGCAGCGGAGGCGGCCCGTGCGCGGACCACGACGGAGGCGCCCCGCAGGCCGGCAGCGAGCCGGCAGGGGTCTTCTCGGAGCGGAGCAACGGCTCCGCCCGCCCCCCGGGCGCCGGCAGCCACAGGGGCTGGGTCTTCGCAGCCCCCAGGCCCGGTGAGCACCAAGCGCGCGAGGGAGTCTTCGCCTCCCGCTCCTCGCGTCGACGCGCCCACGGTGGAGTATGACTTCTCCGCCCTGAGCGAGGACGACGAGGAGGACCAGGAGTAAGGATCCGAGATTCTTCATCTTCTTGATTTTTGTCTTGAACTTCTGTTGATGCTGACTCTGTTTACTGTTTTGATTTCAGGACCCTGGCCCACCGCGCAGCGAAGAAGGCCAAGGCGCCCGAGGCCGAGGTCGCGGAAGGCTCAGCGGCAGCGGCAACGGAGGGTGTGCCGGAGCCGAGCCTGCCGGACTCGAGCACTGCTCCGATGAGCAGCCCCCAGCGCAGCCCGCAGCGCAGCCCCCAGCGTAAGTCTAGGGTTCTCTTTTTGCTTGTCGGGGTACGCCTGAGGCTTTGATTTTGTCTTCACGTATTGACATCTCTTGTCTTGTTCTGTACAGAGGAGGAACCCCAGCGGGAAGAGCGCCCGGAGGCCACAGCTGAGGAGCCGCAGGCCCCGCCATCCCCGCCAAGGCAGAACTCTCCGGCAAGGGAGAGTGCTCCGTCAAGGGCGGGTACTCCGCCAAGGCAGAGTACCCCGCCAAGGACGAGCAGCCCGGCAAGGGCGGCCACCCCGCCAAGGCCAAGTTCCCCGGCGAGGGCGACTACTCCGACGAGGCCGAGCTCCCCGGCGAGGGAGCCCGCCGCTGAGGACGTCCGCCAAGGTAATCTTTGTAACTTGTCTTCTTGGCTTGTCTCTTTTTTGGATATTTGCTTGAGTCTTGAATTTCTTTGTCTTCTTCTTCTTTCTAGATCTTCCTCCTCCCGCGCCCATGGAGACGGAGGTGATTATCCTCGAGGAGGAGGACGCGCAGGGCGGCGGTGGCGACGCTCCAGTCGTGGAGGAGACGGCCGAGGCCGCCGAGCCGACCGCGCAAGAGACTGCTCCGGCTGCGGACGCAGCGGCCGGGGAGGGGGACGGTGGCCGCACCGCCGACCCGAAGGCGGCGGGAGCATCGGATGCTGCACCGGCCACTGGTCCCTCCGCCGGCGAGGAGCAGAGGTTCTATCTCGAGGCCCCCAATGGCGTCTTCATCCAGATGCCATGGGGGTCTTCGTCGCGAGCTCCTGCGGAGGGCGAGGCGTTCGACGGAGAGGTCCTCGCCTCCGCAGGCCTGAAGATCGTCCAGGCGCCTAGTGGAGGTGAGGGGCCCGAGGAGGAGCGATTGCTTCATCAGCTCCTGGCCCTTTACCGGGCCAGGCAAGCAAAGCTCGCTTCCCGGGAGGCTCTTGCCGCCAAGGCCGCGGCAGAGATGGAGAAACGTGCGGCGGAGCTCAGCGCCGCCAATCAGGCTGCCCTCCGCCAGGTGGCGGAGGAGCGTGAGCGTCTCGCCGGCGAGTACCAAGAGTGGGTACTTGAGAGGGCCGAAGCCGACGAACAGCAGCGTCTCGCCGGGGTGGAGATGTCCCGGCGAGAGGGAGAGCTCGCGCAGCGGAAGGTTGAGCTGGACTCCCATGAAGAAGACCTTGCCGCTCGCGAGGCTGCCCTTGGCGGGGAGTTGAAGGAGGCGAAAGCCGCCGCGGTTGCCGCGGAGGACGCCAAGAAAGAGCTCGCCGCCAAGGTTGAACAACTGGAGAAGGCGATGAAGGTGAGCGCCGAGAAGGTTGCCGCGCTCATCTTGGAGCGCGAGAAAGATGCTCACACAAACTCAGAGCTCCAGGTGAGCTTATCCAAGAGGGGTGATGAGCTGAAGGCCGCCAAGGACTCCATTGAGGACCTGGAGCTGAAGGTCACCACCCTGAAGGAATCGCTCGATGCTGCCCGAGCCCAGGAGGCCAAGTTGAAGGATGAGCTCCGCAAGGAGCGAACCTTGATGGAGAGCGTCAACAAGGCATCCGAGCTCTTCCGGCAGACTATTGAAGTGTGGACCGAAGAGCTGGTTTCTTCTGCGTCCAATATTGACCAGGAGTTGCTGGCTTTGAAGGTCGAACATCTTATCTACTCGCCGGATCCAGATCTCCCGCACAGCGCCAAGCTCAGCCTCTTCTTCAGAGGCGTTGCTCCAGCTCTTGCAGGTCTCCGGAACCGCATCCCCGCGCAGCTGGCCGAGGAGTCGCGCCGGCTCTGCGCGGGAACTCTGGAGCGGGTCTTGACGAAGATCGTGTACCGCAACCCGGGAATCAACCTCACGAACGTTCTTCGCACCCTGCCGGCAGATGCAGACACGGAGGCCCTGAAAGAGCAGGTCGGCCACATCATCGCCAAGGTGGCAAAGCTTGGCAGGAAGGAAGGCGACCGCGTAGACTAGGGCCCCATTTATCTTTATCTTTTTGTTGCTGCACATTATGTTATGAACTCATTAGTCCATTGCGACAAGTTATCCTTGTAAGATATTTGCTTTACTTCAATCAATCAGTGCAATGTTATCTTCCTTGTTCCAATCTTTGACTTTGTATGTTTTTTTTTTAAACCCTACGCTCCCGGGGAGCTTGCCGGCAAGGGGCCCTTGCCGCGAGCGCTGAGTGCTGGACTCTGAGCAGCCTGCTGGCCAAGGTCCTCGCCGGCAAGCAACCTCGCCGCAGCTAGTCGCGACGCACTTAGCTTGCTGAGCGTACTCGGAAACGAGGCAAGGGCGCGACACTTGTCGCAGCTCACTTAAATCGTTGAGTGAACTCGAAAACAAGATAAGGGTGCGGCAAGCTACGGGTAGGTTCCTCCGCGCACAGGTTTTCCATACAAAGTGTGATCGTTCAAGGAAGACAACCAAGAATTTAAAATTTGAGCTGGTCAAATTCTAACAACTTATCTTTCATGCTGCTTGCTCATATTGCTTGCTTCCCGGTAAGGCTTCTCTTTCTTGAACAACACTTGGTTCTTCCTCCACCTCCTTCCCCCCCGGCAAACTTGTGCGCGAGGACCGTTCCTTCTGTTTAAGAGGAAAGAAAAAGGGAGAGGGAAACAAGTATCTGGCCTTTCGGCATAATAGTGCTTACCGTATATCTGAGTGCTACATCAAATGCCAAACAGAACATGCAAATAGCAAAGAGAAGCATGCAAAAGGCAATCGATGCGAAAAACACGAAAGCTTTACTGATGCACGGGGTCTGCGCCCGGCTTTGTACAAAGGGTTACATGCAACAGCGGCAAAGCTTGTACAAAAGGTGGTTGCCGGAGCGGATCACGGCAACCGCGCCTTAGGGGTGAAACTTGCGAAGATGCTCTATGTTCCAGGAGTTGCTCACCGGTAAGCCTTCTTCGGTCTCGAGGCGGACAGCGCCGGGCCTCGTAACTCGTCTCACCCGATAAGGGCCTTCCCACTTCGGCGTCAACTTGTTGGAATTCTTGGCGGACTGAACACGCCGAAGAACAAGGTCGCCTTCCTCGAGACTCCTGGCCTTGACTTTGCGGCTATGGTAGCGGCGCAAAGCTTGCTGGTATCGAGCAGCTCGTACAGCAGCCTGGAGACGTCCCTCCTCAAGGAGCAACGCGTCATCTTGCCGCAGTTGCTCTTGCTCGAGCTCATCATAAGCGAGTACTCGAGGAGATCCGTATACGAGTTCCGTGGGGAGAACTGCCTCTGCTCCATAGACTAGAGCAAAAGGTGTCTGTCCGGTGGCTCGACTTGGTGTCGTTCTGATTGACCAAAGAGCCGCCGGGAGCTCCTCTATCCAATTTCTTCCGCACTTGCGCAGCCTGTCAAAGGTCCTTGTCTTGAGTCCGCGCAGCACTTCAGCATTTGCCCTCTCCGCTTGGCCGTTGCTCCTCGGGTGAGCAACAGAAGCGAAACAGACCTTGGCGCCAAGGTCTTGGACGTACTGCATGAAGGTGCGACTAGTAAACTGCGTACCGTTGTCGGTGATGATCCTGTTCGGGATCCCGAAACGGCAAACAATCGACCTGAAGAACCTGACTGCTTACTGCGCTGTCACCTTCCTCACCGGCTCTACTTCTGGCCACTTTGTGAACTTGTCGATTGCAACATACAAGTACTCAAAGCCCCCGACAGCGCGAGGGAAAGGGCCGAGGATATCGAGCCCCCAGACCGAGAAGGGCCATGACAAAGGGATTGTTTGGAGAGCTTGAGCTGGCTGATGAATTTGCTTTGCATGGAACTGGCACGCTTCACACTTGGTTACTAGTGCAGTTGCATCTTGGAGGGCTTCTTGCCAAAAGAACCCTTGCCGGAAAGCTTTCCCGGCAAGTGCCCTTGCGCCAATGTGGTGGCCGCATATGCCTCCGTGTATTTCTGCCAACAGCTTCTGTCCATCTTCTCTGGAGATGCATTTCAACCTGACACCGTTGAGTCTTCTTCTGTATAGCTCGTTATCCACGAACTGATACATACTTGACTGCCTGGTTATCTTCTCTATCTCTTGAGGGTCGTCGGGAAGTTCTCCAGTTTGCAGAAAACGGACGATCTGCTGCGCCCATGCTGGAGCCCGAGGCTCGACGGCAAGGACCAAAGGCTCGAGGGCCGCTGCGGGAACCTCAGCTTCTACGGCAAAGACCTCTGATCCTGCCGGAGCTGATGGTCCCCCGGCAAGCTCGCCGGGGCGAGGCTTGTCGGGAACACTTGCTTCAACTGCACAAGCCTGAGGGCTTGCAGGAGCAAACTGTTCCTCAGCGTTGTTGTTGATCTTGGGAACTTTGGCGGCGGGTTCAGGGAGATCCGCCGGCAAGTAGTCGCCCGAGACCAACTTTCTCTTCTTGGACTGCCCAAGTGAGGGTGTAACTGATGGCTGAGTCAGCTTGAGCAAAAAGGTCCCTGGTTCCACAGGTAACTTCATCGCGGCGCACTTTGAAAGGCCATCTGCAATCTCATTTTGAGCTCTCGGGACGTGCTCCATCTGCAAACCTTCAAAGTGCTCTTCAAGCTTTCTCACTTCATCGACATAAGCTTCCATCAAAGGGCTCTGATAGCTCTTGTTAACTTGTCGGACCACCAACTGGGAATCGCCCCGCACAATCAGCTTTCTGATCCCAAGTTCGGCCGCAATCCTGAGGCCGGCAAGCAAGCCTTCATACTCTGCAGTGTTGTTTGTCGCTTGCTCCCTGGGAAAGTGCATCTGGATAACATATTTGAGGTGCTCTCCGGTGGGCGCGATGAGTACCACGCCGGCACCGGCGCCTTGCAGCGAGAAGGCACCGTCAAAATACATTACCCATTCACTTGTCGCTTCTTGCGCGGGTGCGCTTGTTTCTTGAACTTCATCTTCTGGTGTTGGGGTCCATTCGGCAATGAATTCTGCCAAGGCTCGGCTCTGTATGGTTGAAGTACTTTCAAACTTGAGTCCAAAGCTTGATAGCTCCAGTGCCCACTCGACGATCCTGCCTGTTGCCTCTGGATTGTGCAATATCCTCTTCAACGGAAAGCGAGTGACCACTGTTATCTCATGGGCTTGGAAGTAGTGGCGCAGCTTCCTCGAGGCCATGAGGAGGCCGAAAAGCAATTTTTGCACACCAGAGTACCTTGATCTAGCTCCCTGGAGAAGGGAACTTACAAAATACACTGGGCGCTGCACCATCTTTTTCCGCACCTCTCCTTGTTCCTGCGCAGAGTCTTCCTTGTCGGGGCCAGAGCTCGTCGGGACAGCCCCCTGCTCGTCGCTAGATTCGCTCGCCGGTGATGCTGACTCCTCGTCGGACTCCCTTTCCGCCACTAACGCAGCACTAACCACCTGGTTGGTTGCCGCTAAGTATAGCAACAACTTTTCCTGTGGTCTAGGTGCGACAAGTGTAGGAGTGGAGGACAGGTACCGTTTCAAATCCTGCAACGCTGCCTCCGCTTCCGGAGTCCACTTCATGGGACCTGCCTTCTTCAAGATTTTGAAGAAAGGTAGGGCGCGTTCTGCGGATTTTGAAATGAACCTACTGAGGGCAGCAACGCAACCTGCAAGTCTTCTGACATCCTTGACGCGCTTCGGGGCCTCTATCTGCTCGATGGCTTTGATCTTGTCGGGGTTGGCTTCAATCCCCCTCTGTGATACAAAGAACCCGAGAAGCTTGCCGGAGGGGACTCCAAAGACGCACTTCTCGGGGTTCAACTTGAGCTGTATCCTGCGCAGGTTCTGAAATGTTTCTTCCAAGTCTTGAATCAGGGTTTCCTTGCCTTTGCTCTTCACCACGATGTCATCCATGTAAGCTTCTACATTTCTGTGGATCTGTGGCTCAAAAGCAGTGTACACTACCCTTGCAAAGGTTGAGCCTGCATTCTTCAGTCCAAATGGCATGCGGATAAAGCAATAAGTGCCACATGGAGTGATAAATGCAGTCTTCTCTTCATCCTCCTTGGCCATGAAAATCTGGTGATAGCCTGAGTATGCATCAAGAAAATAGAGTAGCTCACATCCGGCAGTGGAGTCAACGATCTGGTCAATGCGCGGCAAAGGGAAGGGATCCTTGGGACATGCTTTATTGACATCGGTGAAGTCTATACACAGTCTCCACTTCCCGTTGGCCTTGCGCACGACGACTGGGTTTGCCAGCCACGTCGGATGGATCACACCTCTAACTAGACCTGCTGCCTCTAGTTTCTTGATCTCCTCATTGATGAACTCTTGGCGCTCCACGGCTTGCTTCCTCACTTTCTGCTTGACAGGCCGCGCATGAGGACAGACAGCAAGCTCGTGCTCAATCACCTTCCTGGGAACACCGGGGATGTCAGACGGTTGCCAAGCAAACACATCGACATTCGCCCGCAGGAAGGCGACGAGCGCGCTTTCCTATTTGCTGTCAAGGGTGGCACTGATGGTGAAGGTACCACCAGTGCCATCCTCCTTCGCGGACACTTTCTTGGTTGCCGGAGGAGCAGCCATTCCTTTCTTGCTCTTGCCGGTGGAGCTCGATGGAACGTCCTCGACGGCAGCGCAGCACTCCGAAGAGGTGCGGTTGCCGGAGTGGGTCCCAGAGCACTTGCCGGACTTGGTCTTCGTCTTCTTCCCCTCGGGAGCTTCAGCGGCAAGAGTATCCTTCTCGGCCGCAGCTGCCGCATCCCGGTAAATCTTGTCGGCGCAAATAAGCGCATCTTTCTTGTCGCTGTGAACAGTGATGACGCTTATCGGCCCCGGCATCTTCAGCACGTTGTAGGCATAGTGGGAAGCTGCCATGAACTTGGCGAGGGCGGGACGGCCGAGTATTCCATTGTAGGGCAATGGAATATCAGCGACGTCAAAGGTGATGCGCTCAGTCCTGAAGTTGAGCTCCCCGCCAAAGGTCACTGGCAGAGTAATCTTTCCCTTGGGCTTGCTCCTTCCCGGGTTGATTCCTTGGAATGAACCGGTCTCTTCGAGCTCGCCGTCTTGAATTTGGAGCTTCTTGATCACAGCAGAGGAGATCAAGTTCAGCCCGGCCCCGCCGTCAACCAACATTTTGGTGACCTTGAGGTTGCGGATGGTGGGAGAGACCAGCATCGGCAAACACCCGACCGCCGTAGTGCGGTCAGGGTGATCCTCAAGGTCAAAAACGATGGGCGTGCTGGACCATTTGAGGAGCCTGCGCGACTCCACGGGCGGCTCCGCTGCATTCACCTCACGCACCCACTGTTTCAGCTGGCGGTGGGAGGTATGCAGGGAGGCGCCACCGTCGACGCACAGGACCTCCGTGGCCTTCTGGAACTCCTGCTCGCTGTTCTCGTCGTCCTCCATGTCTTCATCGTCGTCTTCGTCGTTGTCGCGGCCCCGGGGAGGTCGATCCCCTTGCCGCTGCTTGGCCTTGCCGCGGCGTCCTCCCCGGCCATTGAACGGCCGCTTCTTGCTGGGCTCTTCCCCGCCACCTTGGGCCTTCTCCTTGTCGCGCCTCTCGTACTCAGCTTTTTGCTGCTCGACGAGGTACTCGACGCGCTTGCAGTTGGAGAGATCGTGACCCTTGGTGCGGTGAATCTTACAGTATTGCTTGTCGGAGCTACCCGGCTTGTCGGCCGCCGCCGCAGGGGCAGGCTCCTTGCCGGAGCCGCCAGCCTGTGCTTGCTTGGCGGGGGCCTCCTTGCCGGACTTCTCGACGGCAAGCACTTCCTTCTTGCCCTTCTTTCTGTTGTTCCGCCGCCGGCTCTTCTTTGCCGGGGCGGCGTCGTCGCTGTCGCTTCCCCCTGCGCCAGCATCCTCCCCGGGGAGTTTCCTCCCCTCTTCCGTGTGGGCGCACTTGTCAGCAAGAGCGTAGAGCTCGCTGACGTCCCGAATCTTTGTCATCGCCATCTCTTCACGCATGCGGCGGTTACGCACGTTCTGATGGAACGCGCTGATAACCGCGGCAGGGTGAACGTCAGGGATGTTGTGCTGCACCCGGCTGAAGCGTTGGATATATTTGCGCAGGGGTTCGCCTTCCTTCTGGGCCAAGATGTGGAGATCGCTCTCCTGGCCATGGGGTTTGTGGCCGCCGGTGAAGGCGCCGACAAACTGATGGCAGAGGTCGGCCCAAGACGAGATAGAGCCTTCCGGCAAGTGCGTGAGCCACGAACGGACGTTCGGCTTCAGCACGAGCGGGAAGTAGTTGGCTAGGATCTTCTCGTCGCGCCCCCCGGCAGCTTGCACTGCGATAGTGTAGACGCTGAGAAACTCCGAGGGGTGCGTCTTGCCATCGTAATTCTCCGGTACGTCGGGCTTAAAGTTCTTCACGCTGGGCCACTGGACGCGCCGCAGCTCGCGGGTGAACGCGGGGCAGCCTGCCGCGTACGGCAAGTCGCCTGGTTCACCGGGCGCGCGCGCGTCGACAGTGTCTCCAGCTCTCTTGTCGGATTGTCGCCGAGCTTCTCGGCGGCGCTCGATCGTGGTTCGAGCGTCTTCATCTCGCCGGTCGTCGAGGACCTGGCGCTGGTCCCGACGGGCCCGCGGGTCCGACGAGGCTGTGGAGCCATCGTCGGGGTTGTTCCGGCGGGGCGGCGTCTTCTGCTTCTGCGCCGGGGAGTGCACACTTGTCGCACCCCCGGCAGTCTTGTCGCCGATAGCCTTCGTCTTCTCAGCCTGCCGCGGCCGTGAGGTCGACGGCTGCTGCGGAGAGTCATTGTTGGCGAAGTCTATCAGGCTCCAGATAGTGGCCCTCCATTCTTCGGCCTTGTCGGCCGCCGGAGGAAAATCGAGGAGCAGCTGCGCCCTTGCGAGCGCTTCTGCCGGAGTAGTGGGGAACGCGGGCGAGCGGTGCGAGGAGCGGGATACGCTCGGACTTCTAACGACGTTAGAAGGAGCGGGGTCCCGCGCCGGCGCTTTCGCTTTGCTTGTGCCCGGACGGGGGTCCGGGGCGTCCCGCGAACCTCCAGTTTGGCCTTGCCCCAGCAAGCGGATACCACCTCCCGTGGTATGGCGCTGCGGGGTCATCGTGTGCTGTGATGGACGCGGCGCGTCCACGGAGACCGAGGTCCGGTCGTCCGTCTTGTTCTTGGATCTGGTGGCACCGTGAGTGTCCTCGCCGGCAACCACCCTTCCGACGGCGTCTCCCCCGCCCACCGTTGGCTCTGGTGGCGGCGGGTGAGACGCAGACGGACCTCCGACCTCCGAAGGCTTCTTCTTCGGGGCCATGGAGTTGTCGCTGATGAAGTTGTTGATGAAGCTGGAGAGGTTGATGAAGAATGCGCCCGCGCGAACGCCGGATCAGGTTCGCACAACCTCGACGCCCCCTACCTGGCGCGCCAAAGATGTCGGGGGAAACTGTCCGCCACGAACACCTATGGGACCGGAGCCCCTTGTCTGTGCGGTACGAGGGCGGAGGGAGTACAAAGAGCAGATCGAAGCAGACACGCGGGCAGTTTTACCCAGGTTCGGGCCGCACGGATGCGTAAAACCCTACTCCTGCTTGGTTGTGTATTGAGTCGAGCGCTCGGGAGCTTGAAGAAGCAGCTACACCGTGCGTGAGAGTAGTCTAGGTTTCGAACCCCCTCCACGTTGTGCATGGGCCTCCTTTTATAGTGCAAGGGGTCACCGACAGGTGTCAACGTAGGAGAAAGGGGTAAAAATGTAAAAGAGGTGGTAGTTGTAACAGTGCGGGAACAGTGGAGCTACAGTACAGAACAGTGGTCTATACCTACTTTAACAGTGGGGGACAAGGGCATTTAATGCCCGTCGCCGTCGACCCCAAAAGCTCCCGCCTTAGCGTCTCCGTCCGCCACGGCGACGGATTTATCGCCGTGGAGTGCTACCGTGTACCCCAGGCTGCACAGCCATCCGCCACGCGTCCCTGGATAGGCCCCAGGGCGACGCGTGGGCCGATGAGCTGGAGCGTGGGCACACAGCACAGCCTTCCCGGCAAGCACCTTGCCGGGGCCTTGATCTTGTCGGGCCCGGGAACTTGCCGCTCCCCGGGCCCCTTGCCGGGGCGCGCATAGCGCCGAGGCGATGTCTTCTAGTCTTCCTGGCAAGCTCCTCTTGCCAGGGTCTTGTGTTAATGGAACAGTCTTGAGCCTGGTACGGCCTTCCCGGCAAGCTCCTCTTGCCGGGGTCTCGGTCTTATGTCTTGTATACTTTGTTTTTGAATGGTTAAATAGGGAGCAGGAAGGTCTCCGGCGAGCACGCGGTAAACCCTGCCGCGGGAAGCTGCAACTGCCCGTGCACAAGTTGGGGTACTGAGGCACCCCTACCTTAGTACACCGACA
>LR738713.1:346426570-346476946 GCA_902687465.1 Secale cereale
TCTTGGCCACAAGCATAGCAAGCATCATCAAAAAGGGATATTTCAAAAGAATCAACGGGATCATAGCATTCATCCTTCGGTAAGCACGAAGGGACATTAAACAATGTATGGGATAAAGAGTTACTCTCATTAGAAGGTGGGCATGGGTGATCAATCCGCTTTTCTTCCTTTTGTTCTTCGCTCTCCTCCTCATCTTTTTCATCCAATGAGCTCACAATGTCATTAATTTCTTCTTCCATAGACTTCTGCAAAATATTAGTCTCTTCTTGGACAACGAAGACCTTCTCAATAAACGCATCAATATTGGAGTTATATTCATAATTCAAATAGCAATATTTCAATATAGCAAGATTTTCAGGCCTAGAAACATCATCATCAAAAGCATCATTCTTTTTAAACAGAGATTCAATTTCATAAGCACCCTTAAAAGCAACGAATTCTTCTATTTGTTCCACATCATAATAATCATATATACCATTAGCACAAGAAGCTAAGGTTTCATTATCATTAAATTTGCATGAAAAGGGAAGGTGTGGAGCCTTCATCCTAGAGCAACAAGTATAATCATATCTCAAGCATAGTTGCCGAGCATACCAATGCAACAAATGAATTTGATCCCATAACAGTTTCCCTTTTGGTGTTAAGCGATAATCCCTAAAGTATTCATGTTAATCCAACGTTACTTCCATTACATAGTTGAATAGGGTTTTCTCAGGATTATCAAAGTAGTACATAATATCTTTCACATAATTTGCATCGAGGGTTTTAGGAGGTTCCCCATCTCCATGAGTAGCAAGTACACCTAAGTTTTTTGGTATTTCGTGTTCCATGTACATAACTAAAGATAGGGAACAACTTAGAACAACAAATAAAATCTACTTAGTGATAAAGAAAACAAGCACACACGAGAATATTCACCCCACGCTATTGCTCCCCAGCAACGGTGCCAGAAAAAGGTCTTGATAACCCACAAGTGTAGGGGATCAGTTGTAGCCTCTTTCGATAAGTAAGAGTGTCGAACCCAACGAGGAGCTAAAGGGAGAACAAATATTCCCTCAAGTTCTATCGACCACCGATACAACTCTACGCACGCTTGACGTTTACTTCACCTAGGACAAGTATGAAACTAGAAGTACTTTGTAGTTTTTGGATAGGTTTACAAGAATATAAAGAGCAAACAAATAAAACTAGGGGCTGTTAAGATAAAGTTAATGATAGCGAGTGTGGAAAAGTGGTGGTAGGAGTTGCGAAATTGCCCCTAAGCAATTGGCTACGTTACTAGACCGATAGCAAGTTTTATGTGGGAGAGGCCACTGCTAGCATGTCATACCTTACTTGGAATTCTATGCACTTATGATTGGAACTATTAGCAAGCATCCGCAACTACTAACGTTCATTAAGGTAAAACCCAACCATAGCATTAAGATATATTGGTCCCCCTTCAATCCCGTATGCATCAATTTCTACGCTAGGTTGAAGCTTCTGTCACTCTTGCCCTCCAATACGTAGTCCTATCAACATACAACTAACCCTATGGCGTGATCCCCACGCGCGCTCATATGATGGGCACCAAAGGACAGCAACATAACCACAAGCAATTTAAATCTATCATAGCAATTCACCAATCACCGATAGGACAACGAAAATCTACTCAGACATCATAGGATGGCAACACATCATTGGATAATAATATGAAGCATAAAGCACCATGTTCAAGTAGAGGGTACAACGGGTTGCGGGAGAGTGGACCGCTGTAGACAGATGGGGGAAGGTGATGGAGATGTTGGTGAAGATGACGGAGGTGTTGGTGTAGATCGCCGTCACACGATGATAGCCCCGGTGGCACTCTGGTGCCACCGGAAGCGAGGGGGAGAGAGCCCCCTCCTTCTTCTTCTTCTTCTTCTTTGACCTTCTCCCTAGGTGGGAGAAGGGTTTCCCCTCTGGTCCATGGCCTCCATGGCGCCAGAGGGGAGAGAGCCCCTCCAAGATTGGATATGTCTCTCTGTCTCTCTCTGTTTTTGCATTCCCAGATTCTGGCCCTTCATCGTTTCTTAAATTCCCGGAGATCCGTAACTCCGATTGGGGTCATCTTTTGACACGATTTTTATCCGGAAATTAGCTTTCTTCCAGCAAAAGAAGGGCATCAACCGCCTTATGGTGTGGGCTCCAGGGCCCAGGGCGCGCCCTGGGCAGGGGGCGCGCTCCCACCCTCGAGGCCCACTCGAGCATCGTCTCGTGTTAGTTTCGCTTCCCAAAATTCACATATATTCCAAAAGAAATCTCCGCCCATTATTATTCCGTTTGGAGTCCGTTTGATATGGGTATTCTGCGAAACAAAAAACATGCAACAAACATGAACTGGGAATGGGCACTAGATCAATATGTTAGTCCCAAAAAATAGTATAAAAAGTTTCCAAAAGTATATGAAAGTTGTAGAATATTGGCATGGAACAATAAAAAATTATAGATACGACGGAGACGTATCAGAGGACACTCCATTAACTTGCTTCACCACTATGATGTGCCAGAGAAGTTCAAGGTCATGAGTCTGATTGTAGAGATAATCAAGAGGACATCTGTTGACCAGAAGAGATCTTGTGGATATGCCCCACATATTCAAACACTCATTA
Organism: Secale cereale; assembly: GCA_902687465.1. NCBI lineage: Eukaryota > Viridiplantae > Streptophyta > Magnoliopsida > Poales > Poaceae > Secale > Secale cereale. The sequence goes on from LR738713.1 coordinate 346,429,201, forward strand.
ACTATAGTGTGGGCACAAACACATATCTGCTTGATAACAGGCACTTGCCCCTAAGGCCTGAATTTGAGGATAATGAGGTGGTGATGGACCCTACACACCCCTTATCTGCACAAGCATCAAAGGCATACAGGAAGGAACAAGCTGCTCAGCAAGCTCAAGCATCAACCCAGGTAGTCAACATTTCAAGCCTAAATTCAAAGAGTGACCAGATGACATATCTTCTTGAAGCTACAATGAGGATGGAGAAAGGATTGGCCACCCTGACCCAGAATCAAGCTAGCCTAGAGAGGATCATTGAGGATAAGTTTCACGCTCTTGACACTAAGGTGACAGAAGTGCAGACCATAGTGCACAAGCTCAAGCGAGATACAGATAGAGCAAGAGTTGCTGTTGGAGTGAGTACTGACAGTGATGAGGAGGATGCTACCAGGTTTCAGAAGGTGCCCCGAGGACAGAGGACTGAGACAGTGTTAGTGGGAGACGTGAGACCCACTCAGTCTGCCCCAGCTGTTGATGCCCAGGGAGTCACACATGCATCAACTCCACCAGCCCCTCAGACATCAGCTGATATCTTCACAGAAGGAGTTCTCTCAACACCATCTACGCACACTGGAGACAACAGCCATAAGACCCCTTCAGGAGCTCCTGCAGATGCCTAGAGAGACGCATAGCCTATGTATATTTTAAACTTTTTAGTAACTTGTTGCCAAAGGGGGAGAAATATATATAGATCATATAGGCTTCAAGAGAGAGAGAGAGAGAGAGAGAGAGAGAGAGAGAGAGAGTTCTGCTCTTTTTATTGCATTTGGTTTTTGCTACTATCTTTTGGTGATTTGCTTACATAATACTTGTGTGTGAGATGCTACATTAATGGTTGTGATTGATCATACTTTGCTTGGATGATATCTTTATGAGATCACTTGCAATTGCCTTAGTGATGAGTACTTGTTATTCACTTATTATCCTTTTAAGTGCTCCAGCAAGATGTATGTGATGTGTGAGATGTGACCCATGATCCTATATAGTTGTGCATTTGCATTCAAATGCAAATATTTAATAATGCACAAATTTAGGGGGAGCTCTTGCTTATCACATACTTCTCAAAGCAACGATGTATTCCATTCTTTTATCATTTGCCGAAGCTTTGATCTATATGTTGTCCTCAATTACCAAAAAGGGGGAGATTAAAAGTGCAACTAATCCCACGGTGGTTTTGGTAATTTATAACAACATACATCTCATTGAACTAATGATTCCTTAAGCTAAATATTTCAGGAAAGTTCAATGAATGGCATGGATATTGTAGAGATGTGGACCCCTCAAAAAGCTAAGGAAGGAAATTTGGCAAAAGCTCAGGACTATACCTTTTCACGTTTAGTGATCCAAGATCACATTGAGTTCTTAGGAAATCCAATACTATTAAAAGGGGATGATGTGTTGCTTAACAAATTGGTTGCTGACAATGCTTGATGATATGCTCCAAAACCCTCACACAACCTCTCCACTCCAAACAAGTCAAAACCAAAATGCCAAACTCGGACTCACAGATTTTCATATCCAGTCCCACCAAGTTTCCTTTGACTTAGCCAGAGCCACAAACCCTAACATTTCGGTCTCACCGAGATAGGATTTCAGTCTCATTGAGATGGTTCTGTAAACTCTCTGTTACAGGTTAATTTATTTCGGGAATACCGAGTTCATTACTCGGTCACAACGAGTTCACCTTGCCAACTCTCTGATGACCTAACCCTAGCTTTCGGTCCCACCGAGATGTCCGAGTCGGTCCCACCGAGATTCCTAATGTTCACATATTTGAATCTTTCGGTCAGACCGAGTTCACTGAATCGGTCCCATCGAGTTGGCCAAAATGTGTGTAACGGTTGGATTTTGTGTGGAGGGTATATATACCCCTCCACCCCCTCTTCATTCGTGGAGAAAGCCATCAGAACAAGCCTACACTTGCATTACTCATTTTCTGAGAGAGAACCACCTACTCAAGTGTTGAGATCAAGATATTCCATTCCTACCACATAAATCTTGTTCTCTAGCCTTCACCAAGTTTCTTTCCACTCAATCTCTTCTTCCACCATATCCAAATCTGTGAGGAGCTGTTTGAGTCTTGGGGAGACTATATTTTGAAGCATTTGAGCAAGGAGTTTGTTATCAACACACTGTTTGTTACCTTTTGGAGAGTGGTGTCTCGTAGATTGGTTAGGTGTAACTTGGGAGCCTCCAACAAGATTGTGGAGTTAAACCAAGGAGTTTGTAAGTGCAAGGAGATCGCCTACTTCCTGAAGATCTACCCTAGTGAGGCAAGCGCTTCGTGGGCGACCCCACGTTCAAAAACGAGGAAACAAAGTAACTTGCCAGCGGGGATCCCAAAAGTACACTTAGCCGGATTGAGCTTTATCAAAAAGAGACGCATGTTCACGTAGGTCTCGGCAAGGTCAGTCAGGAGGTCAGAACCATTCCTGAACTTGACCATGATATCATCCATGTTTCGACTGATTTTCTTCTTTAAGCATTTCTGAATCATGTGTTGGAACGTAGCCCTAACATTGTTCAGTCCGAATGGCATAGTGATATAACAAAAACACCCGAGTGGGGTGATGGATGTTGTTTTTATTTCATCCAGACCATACATACAGATCTAGTGGTACCCGAAGTACGCATCCAGAAATGAGTGTCACCCACACCCGGTTGTATAATCTACTCTCTGATCTATGCAGGGGGAGGAAAATGGTCTTTTGTGCAGGCCCGATTTCTTTGCTTGAAGTCGATGCACATCCGAAGAGAGTTATTCTTCTTTGGCACCATGACGACATTGGCGAGCCACTCGGAGTGGTACACATCTCGGATGAATTCGACAGCCAAGAGCTGCATGATCTCCTTGCCAATCGCCTTGTGCTTCTCAGTGGAGGAGCATCGAAGGTGGTCCTTAACATGCTTCCTCTTTGTGTCTACATGGAGTCTGTGCTCGCCAAATTCCCTAGGCACACCCGACATGTCAGAAGGCTTCCGTGCGAAGATGCCCAAGTTCTCACGGAGGAACTGGATGAGCTTGCCTTTGATGACCCACAAGTTTAGGGGATAAATCATAGTCCTTTGGATAAGTAAGAGTGTCGAACCCAACGAGGAGCAGAAGGAAATGACAAGCGGTTTTTAGCAATGTAATTTTTGTAAGCACTGGAATTGTGGTAACAAGTTGTTTGATAGAAAGATAATTTGTAACAAGTGACAAGTAGCAATAAGTGCAGCAAGGTAGAACAATCCTTTTGTGGCAAAGGACAGGCAGGAACGATTTCTTATTATGGGCAAAGTGTTCTTGAGGAGTCAAGGGAATTTCATCTAGTCACTTTCATCATGTTGGTTTGATTCGCTTTCGCTACTTTGATGATTTGATATGTGGGTGGACCGGTCCTTGGGTGTTGTCGTGGAAGTGTCACAGCAGATGTCCTAAGGTAAGGACTTGATTGCAGAGCCATAGCGACGTGGTTAGCTTAAAGGGGTTAAAAACAAGACAAAGGACACAGGGAGTTTATACTGGTTCGGCCCCTTGCGGTGAGGGTAAAACCTAATCTAGTTGAGGTGGAATTGCTGGGGTGTCGATTGCTAGGGTGCGGATGCGCTTGCCTAGCCCTCAGTCTATTGTTTTCTCTTCCCCTAAACCGCTGCCGAGTCGTCCCCTTATATACACGGGTTGATGCCCTGCGGATTACGGAGTCCCGGCCGGCTCATACAATCGTGTTCGGCCCAGTGACTCTTATTACATGCCTTACAACACAAGTCACATATATGGCGGTTGATACTTATAGACTTTAAGCCGCCGCATGCCTTAGGCCCTTAACTAAACCGCCATCTTTAACGTGCTTCTGCGCTGGGCCCATGAACCATCGTTGGGTCACCCGACCCCTCCTGGGTGGGTCATATGAAACTTATATCCCCAACATTAGGCCCCGGGTTGATCTTGAACTTGTTCATGTCAATCTTTCTTCATCTTGTTGCGGGAGACTGTAAACCGCTGTAACCTCCGCTTATGAAACAATAGTGATCCGCCGTTGACATCAGTTTTTGAAATAACGGTAACCCGCCATGACGTCACGTGTCACTTACTTGCAAACGGTCCAGATCTTAACAAATCTTCCGCATTTATTGGGATTCCGAGAATCGAGGAGCGTGCACAGTTACTTACCTATTTTTTCACCTCCTCGATTCTCGCGCCTGACCTTTATCCACTTAGCTGATAAATAGGGCTGAAGGCTCCCTTCCATTCTCTCCTTCGTCTCTTTCTCTTTGTCTCCTTCCTCGTGACGTCCCTGCAACCGAGCTCCACCGGCGCCGTCGCCCTCTACTTCGTCTTCAACAACAGCCGCTGCGTCAACCCAACGCGACCAGGTTTCTTCCGCGCGCCGCCGCCGTCTTACTCGCTCAGGTGCGTTCTTGTCCTTCTCCTCCTACATCCATTAGGGTTCCCATGAAGTTCGCCAGAGTTCATCTTCTTCTTCATCTGCAACTATGGTTTTTCTTCTGAACGTGATATCTCTTCATATGCTGATGTTGATAGTATCCCTTTAGTCAATACTGTAATATCTCATCTCTGCAAAAAAAATAGATGCGTCTCCAAGAACTGTATCATATCGATCTTAGGTTTTGCCTGTTCGTCATTTTAATCTTGATTTTCGAACAGCTGTAGATCCAAAATTACCGCCGCAACCTGCAAAAACTGTTTTTCCCAGTACTTAGTAGAATTTTCTTTTCTGAATACTTGCATCTGTCATGGCGGCTTAATTTTCTGACTTCTAATTATTCATGTGCCATTATGCCCCATTTAAGCCGCCATACTGAACTTGCAGTATAACATTTGTTTCCGGTTTCCACGAACTGATTCTGAACCAGCAATAATCTTTCCTTCTTTAGGTCTGCTTGTTCACAATGCCACCAAAGACAATCACCACATGCAACTGGGTCCCTTAAATTGTTACTGAAGCCACACTGGCCGACTTTGTCAAAGTCGGATATCTGCCAAATGCTCCAGTTATGCCTTATCGTGCTCCTAACCCGGGCGAAGAGAGACCTGCACCCACAGATGATGAAGTTATTGTTTTCACTGACCATATGAACCGGGGCTTCTCACCGCCCGGCTCTAAATTCTTCAGGGATGTTCTGCACTTTTTCTAGCTCCATCCCCAAGACATCGGACCCAATTCCGTGTCAAATATCTGCAACTTTCATGTTTTTTGTGAAGTATATCTTCAAGAGGAGCCCAGTATCTTGCTTTTTAGGAAGTTCTTTTATTTAAACCGCCAGAACGAATTTACCAATGGCCCTAGCTTGGAGCTTGGGGCTGTCTCCATCCAAAGAAGGAGAGACTCTATTTTTCCCTATGCCCGTCTGCCGAGTCATTGGAAAGATTGGAATAAAACTTGGTTTTATTGTAAAGATACTTCTCCGGCTGATGAGCATCCATTGCCGGGTCTCCGTGTTCAACGTTTAGACACCAATCACCCTCTTGCTGAAGAGCTCACTACTGCAGAACGCAAGTCAATTTCCCCCACTCTTTCAAAGGTGAAGGCCCTTCTGGGAAACGGTTTGACTGGAATTGACTTAGCCCGGTGCTGGCTCACTTGGCAAATTATTCCTTTAAGCCGCAGGTCCGGTTTAATGTGTGAGTATACTGGAGAAAAGAATGATCCTTTGCGTCATAGCTCTGAGGATCTGGAGGAGAATGTCATCGCAGATATGACATAAACTGTTTTAAATGAATCCTTGTCCGACTGCAGCAAAGTGGGCATGTTGCCTTTCTGCAAATCTAACCCGGCACCGAAGGTAAACTTAACCTTAACTGTTGCTATTTTATAATTACAGTTCCCTTGCCAATCTTGAATTTTTCACCTCTCACAGGCTAAATTGGCCTTCTGGAAGAAATCTTATGATCATGAAGCTGCCAAGAGAGCCAGAGCCGCCAAGAAAGCCGCCAAAAAAGCTGTTAAGAAGACCAAGAAGAAAACCAGTGCCTCCGAACTGTTTGAACTAAACTACGGCACATAGTCGGAGGTAGTCCTTGACTCTCTTGGTTCTTACTTCAACTATCTTATTGACACTGATTATTGCTAGGATGACACGGAGGACAGTCAGACCGCAGATGAAGAGGTAATTACTATTTCCTCCGGCTCAGAATCCTTGCCAAGACAAAAAGTTCGACGGGTTATCCGGAAAGCAAGATTTTCACACCCTTCAGCTCATTTAGATCCTCACTTTCTTTTGAAGCAATAGCAACATGAGAGTCAGCGTCAGACTCGGAACTCCGGAGAAGAAAATTTGTCCTCGGACTTACCCAATACCCCGCCTCGTCGAAAACGCTAGAATGAGGTATTCCCATTCATAAACTCTGATTATCCGCTAACGGTTCTTATACATCAACCACTGAACTCGTCCGATCCAAATTAACAGTAAACCTCTCGTTCATCCTCCAGTGACTCATCTCAGAGTCAACTTGCGGCTTTGAAGACTGCTCCTGGGTAAATGACTTGTTCCTTTTTCAACTTATCCTTAAATCTTTATAACCTTGCAGCGACTTACTTTAATTCATGTAGAGGTCAAGCCAAACCTGTCAAGAGGACCAGGGCAAATAATCCGGTAGCTAACCCCAAGGTCAGTGAGTGGGCGCTACAGGCGTCGGCGACAGATGTTCATAGGCCAACTGAGGAAACCACCCATGACGCTCCTCCTGAGATACCTGATGCCGCCACTATTCCTGCCACGGTTGATTCTGCACCTGCTGAACCGCCTGCCCCATCTAAGCTGGCGGAAGACCGGCCTGAAGACGCTACATTTATTGGTACTAGTTTCAGAGAACCGGGCAACCCAACTGTGTTAGCCAAACACACCGCCAACCAAGAACTTGTTGAAAAGCGACGAGTGAGGTTTGACACGTCTTAGTATGCACAGCTGAGTACTGGCGAAGTCTTTTCCGGTTTCCTTAATCAGGTCCACAACAATCGCGATCTTGAAATTGATATGGTGAAGCAGATGCACCAGAAATTTGAGGTAACATTCTTGACCAATTTCTAGCTATCCTTCCAGCCCCCAAGTCTACTGGATATGATAGAACTGAATATACCGTAGACTTTAGAACATTTGTCACCTTTTAAATCGGCATACCACTTAACGAAAAATCCATCCTTGAAGAACATTGCATGTGCAGCCCCCAAGGGCTGGCTTAATCAGATTGAATGAGCCGGGCCTTATTATTATTGCATAGAACTTGCCTGCACACCATCCATAAGCTGGTGGTAATAACCATGTTGCCACCGGGCTAATATAATTAACTGATGATATAGAAGCGATGTACATTAGCCCCCAAGTGCTAAGTGCTATTGCTTGCAAAGTGCTTGGGACTTTTATGTTCACGAACTATTAATTTCAGAAAAATTCCACATCCATTAGCCCCCAAGGGTCAAGTACTCTTGCTTGCAAAGTGCTTGAGACTTTAATAAAATGAATCCGGCTCAGAAAAGAACAACTTCAGCCTCCATTAGCCCCCAAGTGCCAAGTGTTGTTGCTTGCAAAAGGCTTGGGACTTCTATCTTTGTTAAACCGGTAATCAATCCGTCTCATGCTCACTTTGCCTGTTCAGGAAACCACTACTGAATTACAAACACAGTTAAAGGATGCCCGGGAGCGGCTTAAGCACAAAGAATCGGAAACTCAAAAAACTGAATCAAAGTTTCAATTTAGCCTATCTGAAGCAAACGATTTGAAGGCCAAACTTAAGTCCGAGGAATCTGCATGGGCTAAAGAAAAGGCTGCCTTAGAGCAACGAACTGAACAAGCCGAAGCGTCTCTTGAAGCGGTCACCACTGAGCTCACCGGCTTAAAACATCGTGTCTCAGAAATGACTGCAGCCATCTTTGGTAAGCCGCCGTGTTACAACTTTTAAAATAAAATATTGGGAGAACTTAACCCGTTACTGATCAACTTAATGGTCATGTAGGTAGGAGAAGCAGTATTCTTGGTAGAGATCTACTTGTAAAACTAAAAGCCGTCTACACCCTTGTGGAACAACTGTATACTGGAGCGCAGCGTGCCCTGGCTGTTGTCTCTCCGTCCAGCCAAGCACCAACGTTCTTTGTGGATATCTTACGAAGACTCTCCGTTCTGCCAGCCAGAATAGAAGAAATCAAGCGGTCATCTGCGAGAGCCGGTGCTGTAACGGCCTTGAGCTAGGCTAAGGCGTGGCTTCCAGAGCTGGATCCATCTGACTTGGCTACTAGGTATCCAAGTTTGAAAGAAGATGGCTCAGCTTTTGACCACAATGTCTTCGCTGCCTGTGTCAAGGACATCCGCCCTCTGGCCAGCTTGATCGCGAATGAAATGGACTTGTCTAAATATCAACCGGCTTATGATACAGAGAACGAGAAGATGTCCACTCCATCTTATAAAGTGATGGATCTGATTCCTCCAATTAGTAAGCATACCTTTGCCCGTGAAATTGATCCTTCTGATCTTATTGATGGGGCGGCTAAATTTGAAGCTCTGGCTAGCTTGGATTGGTTGGCGCAGAATTTTCAAATAGAGGAGGAGGAAGAACCAGCGAAGGATGACACGGAATCATCAAAGCAGCAAGGCCAAGGAGAATGAACCGCCGGGCGACTTATGTACCTATGATAAAAACATTTGAACCTTTGTCTGGCTCACAACAGCTTGTAATAGGATAACGAAACACCTTTCCTCCCGGCTTATTGTACCAACTATCGTGCCATCGTGCACACTTCTTGTCTTTTGCTGACTTTGTGGATCACCGAATGTTGAAATCCTTACTTTATTCTTATGATGGTATTGGTGTGTGCAGATCAATATAAAACTGTATCCTGCATATAAACAGAAAAGAAACGCCCTGGCGGTTTACCGCGGGGCGGGTCATTGTGCCTAACCAGCGCCACTAGGGACAGGTGTCCAGAACCAGGGCCGGTTTAATTGTTAGAAACATAGTCATACCTGAAGATATGATTTGTACTGCCGGATTAATCAGTCTCCATATAACCTTGTAAAGGTATAGTGCCAGAAATAAGATTGTTATTCTCCGGGGGCTTAGAGCCATTCATTAGATTGGGTGGTAGAGACCCGGAGAGGCTTCAAATATGAGCCATGAAGGGAGGCAGCTAGGCCGATCTTGCAAAGAACGCAAATGAAAAACAAAAACTTACAAGAAAGCAAAGAGAAGCAGAAAAAAACAAGCGAAAAACACTCGAGGCTTTTGCAGGACGCCAAGCCAAAGGTTCTTCTTCAATGAAACTAGCCTTGGTGGCCCCTGGAAGGTACGTGCGTGCTATGAGCCGGCTCTCACAGTACCCAATCGACATTTGAATCTAGACAAGTGCAGGTCTTTGTTTTTAAAGATAGACTTGCCTAGAGTACGCGGGGTCAGAGTTGCATCTTGCATCATAGGACGAGTTATCCAAGTTTCAAGGAAGGCGGCATTTTGAGCCTGGATCTATCACGACTATCTGTAGCACCGTGCTCTCGCAGTGACAGCCGGCGTTTGAACCTTAGCAAGCTCAGGTCTTGGTCGAATACGCCATTAGGACTGATTGCCAAGAGTTCGCCGGGTTACTCGTGATGACCTGATGGAGTTCAAGCAGCTGAGTACAGGTAGGATGACCCACAGGTTATGTCCTATTTGGTATAATACGCCTATGTTTGAACATAACCCGGTCAAATGGGTAGTAATGTTGTGCTCTCTTTGGTCGAATACGCCTATGTTTGAACAGGAAGCCCCCAAGTGACATACTTGCTGATTATTCTCATCAAGAGCTTATGTTGGAGCTGTGCTATGCATCCAAATCTTCATGATTCCTTTGATTTGGGTACTAAGCTTCTTGAGAAAATATGTATGATGATAATAAAGACTCAACTTTTGAAAAAATGGTAGAGGCCCTGAATTGGCGGCGATACCGGCTTTATTATATTGTACTTATATTTACATCATCGGATTACATCATGAGAGCTGGATGCTTAAGTATAGTAAGGCCGGAGGTGAGCGATATTCCACGGCCGATTAGTCTCCTCTTCTGATGTGCGTGAGTCCTTGTGCTCTCGAATATCGATCAAGTAGTATGACCCGTTGTGCAGATTCTTGCTGACGACAAAAGGTCCTTCCCAAGGCAGCGAAAGTTTATGCATGTCAGTCTGATCTTGGATGAGCCGAAGAACTAAGTCGCCTTCTTGAAAGGTTCTAGTCTTGACCGGCCTGCTGTGATATCGTCGTAAATCATGTTGGTAAATCGCCGAACAAGCCGCCACGAGGTCACGCTCTTCATCCAATCGATCCAACGCATCCTGCCGTGCCGTCTCATTATCAGTTTCCACGTAAGTTGCCACTCGGAGCGAGTCATGACGGATATCGCTAGGAAGAACCGCCTCTACTCCGTAAACCATGAAGAAGGGCGTGTAACGTGTAGACCTGTTGGGTGTTGTATTAATCCTCCATAACACGGAAGGTAACTTGTCGGGGGAAACTGTCCACCACGAGCACCTATGGGACCGGAGCCCCTTGCTTGTGCGGTAAGAGGGCGGAGGGAGCACAAAGAGCAGATCGTGGAGATCACGCAAGCAGTTTACCCAGGTTCGGGCCGCGGCGGACGCGTAAAACCCTACTCCTGCTTAGTTTGTATTGAGTTGGAGAGCTCGGGAGCTTGAAGAACTAGCTACACCGAGCGTATGAGCGATCTGGGTTCCGAACCCTTCCTACGTTGTGCATGGGCCTCCTTTTATAGTGCAAGTGGTCACCGACAGGTGTCAACGTAGGAGAAAGGGTAAAAACGTAAAAGAGGTGGTAGTTGTAATAGTGCGGGAATAGTGGAGCTACAGTGCGTGAACAGTGGTCACCACCTACTTTGACAGTGGGGGACAAGAGCATTTAATGCCCGTCGCCGTCGACCCCAAAAGCGCCCGCCCTTGCGTCTCCGTTTGCCACGGCGATGGCTTCACCACCGTGGACTGCCACCGTGTCCCCCAGGCTGCACAGCCATCCGCCACGCGTCCCTGGATTGGCCTCAGTGCGACGCGTGGTTCGATGAGCTGGAGCGCGGGCACACAGCATAACTCTCCCCGGCAAGCACCTTGCCGGGGTCTTGATCTTGCCGGGCCCGGGAGCTTGTCGGGCTCTGAAGCTTGTCGCTCCCGGGGCCCTGCCGGGGCGCATATAGCGCCGAGGCATGTCTTCTGTAATGGAGTCTTCTGGTCTTCCTGGCAAGCTCCTCTTGCCAGGGCCTTGCGTGAGTGAGGTAATCTTGAGCCTGGAACGGCCTTCCCGGCAAGCTCCACTCGCCGGGGTCTTGATCTTCTGTCTTGTATACTTTGTTTTTGGAATGGTTTTACATGGAGCGGGAAGGTCTCCGGCGAGCACGTGGTAGGCCACTCCGCGGGAAGCTGCTACTGCCCGTGCACAAGTTGGGGTACTGAGGTACCCCTACCTTAGTACACCGACAGGAGCCCCCGGGCCTGGGCCACACACGGTGCCGAGCGCTGTTGGGCCAGGCCCAAAACAGTGCACGGGCACGCGTGGCCCACGGCACGCCGAATCCACTTCCGCATCCGCCGCGTCCCCCCGTAACGGCACACGTCGATTGCGGCGTCGTGGGATGGGACGTGGCCACGTTCTTTTAATGGAAAGAGTGAAACGCCCCCCACTTCCCCATAAAAGCAGAGGAAGCAGGAGCGGTTCCCCTCCTACGCCTTCATTGCATCTTCTTCCATCTCCAGAGATCCCCCTTTGCGCTCCGCCTCCACACCTCCGCCGTCGCCTACCGCATCTGCGGCGCTGCCGGACTCTTTGTCTCCCTTCCCTCGCCGCCTCCGCCATGGCCCCGAAGACCGAGAAGGTGAAGGCGGAGAAGACCAAGAAGGAGAAATCGGAGCAAGCGGCGAGGCTCGCCGCGCTGCGGAAGAGGAACGTCGTCTTCTCGCCGAGGCTCAGGCGCGGGAGCTCTAGAACAAGTACTACTTGTTCTGGGCCAAGAAGACCAAGGCGCATCCCCGCACCCGAGCCTATCCGGCCGCCGCCAAGGACAGCTACCCCGGCGGGTACTTCTTCTTCGCAGTTTTCTTCCACTGCGGCCTCTGTCCCCCTTTTTCCGAATTTTTCTGTGATATAATGCACACCTACGGCCTCCATCTTCTTGACTTCACCCCCAACGCCATCCTCACGATGGCGGTTTTCGCACATGTGTGCGAAAACTATATTGGGATATACCAGAACGTAGCGCTGTTTAGGCACTTCTTTACCCCTAGAGCAGAGGCCGGCGCCCCCCTCTCCGGAGGAATATCTTGGGTCTTTCGCCTGAACAAGAAGGAGTCCTACTTGCCGGGGGAGCTCCGCGGCAAGTGGGAGGAGTGGCGTGCAGACTGGTGTTGGATTGTCGAGGACGAGCCGCAGTCCTTCACCGCGCCGCGCACAACAGCCATCGTGCGCGGCAGGGACTGGAGCGAGTTGGATTCGGACGACGGCAAGCTCGACGTCGCCCTCATCAGGATTCTTCGTCTCCGGGTAGCAAGGTTGTCTGTCGCAGAAGTAGGCACAGATTTCCTCCGCCGCCGCATCGCCCCTCTCCAAGATAGGAGGAGGCCAGCCTGGGAGTACGGCAACGCGGCGGATATAATGAGGCTGCGCCCCGGGCTCAACTTTAACTTCACGTCGCTGGAGCTGAAGGGGATGGTCCGGGAACTATTTAAGCATGACCCGGCCCACCCAGAATGGTTCAGAGGTCCCCGGGGAGTGGTGCCTCTCTGCAACAGCACGGCCCGGGACTCCCTTCGCGCCATGATGCCCGCGTGTGACTCACACGGCGTCGACCGCACGTGGATTCCGCCCAAGCCAGACGTCATCTTGAACTTCTTCGACAACCTGGTGGAGGTGGCGAAGAACAAGGACGAGGTCCGGGAGCTGACACGGGACACCACCGACCAGGAGATAGCGTACATAGCATCTCGGGTTGAAGAGGCCGCTGCAGCCGCAGCGGCAGGAGAATTCGGCTTCTCGCCCGAGGAGGCAGAGGCTGCGGAAGCGTCCTGCCAAGCAGAGGAGGCGGAGATCCGCAGGCTGTTGAAGCTTCCTCCCGACGAGCTCGCCGGGGTCCCTTCCCTGAGGCACTCCGGGATCCCCGGAATCCTGACCGAGGCCGCGGCGAGAGGCAACGCCGCCGGAGGAAACAGAGGCGCCGCAGGGAGCGGAGGCGCCGCAGGGAGCGGAGGCGCCGGAGGGAAAGCGGCCACAGTGCAGGACGCTGGGCCCAGCAAGCCTGCCGGGGAGGAGGAGGAGGAGGAGGACGCCGGAGCCGACGAAGACTCCGACGGATCCCTGGGGCTCTACGCCGACGACCTTTCTTCATCATCGGAGACCTCCCCGCCTCGGGCAAGCCCTAGGCGCTCTCCGCTGAAGCGTCTCCGCAAGACGGCGACGGGGACGAGGGCGCAGGCGCCCCGGCAACAACCAGCTTGGCGGGCGACGCGAGCTACCCGGGGGAGCCAAGCTGCGACGGGGGCGCCCGGCGCACCAACCACGGCGGGGGCGACCCGCACACAGACCACGGCGGAGGCGACCCGCACGCAGGCCATGGCGGAGGCGCCCCGCACGACAGCGCCAAGCGGAAGAGGGACTTCGCAGAGCGGAGCGGCAGCTCCGCCCGCTCCCCGGGCCTCGGCTACCATAGGGGCTGGGTTTTCGCAGCCCCCAGCCCCGGGGACCGCCAAGCGCCCGAGGGAGTCTTCGCCTCCTGCTCCTCGCGCGGACGCGCCTCAGGTGGCGTTTGACTTCTCCGCCTTGAGCGACGACGACGACGAGGAGGAACAGGAGTAAGAACTTGAGATCTTGCATCTTCTTAAATTTCGTCTCGGTTATTGTAGATTCTGATCTTGCTTCTTGTCTTAACTTCAGGACCTTGGCGGAGCGAGTGGCGAAGAAGCCCAAGGTGCCCGTAGTCGAGGTCGCGGACGACTCGCCCGTCGCGGCGACAGGGGACGTGCCGGAGCCGAGCCTGCCGGACCCGAGCGCTGCTCCGAGGAGCGGCCCTCAGCGCAGCCCCCAGCGTAAGTCTGGGTTCCATACTTCCGCTCGTCGGGCGCGCTTGAAGATTTTGTCTTGTGCTAACATCCTGACGCTTTTGTCTTGTCTTGATTGTCTTGTGTAGAGGTGGAGCCGCAAGCTCAGGAGCGTCCGGAGGTCGCTCCCGAGGAGCCGCGGGCCCCGCCGTCTCCGCCAAGGCCGAACTCCCCGGCAAGGGAGAGCACTCCGCCAAGGGCGGGTACTCCGCCAAGGGCGAGTACCCCGCCAAGGGTGAGTAGCCCGGCGAGGACGGCCACTCCGCCAAGGCAGAGCTCCCCGGCGAGGGAGCCTGCCGCTGACGACGTTCGTCAAGGTAAGTTCCGTAACTTGTCTTCTTGGATTCGTCTCTTTTTGGATATTTGCTTGAACTTCTTTTGCTTTTTCTTCTTCTAGATCCTCCTCCCCCCGAGCAGACGGAGACGGAGGTCATCGACATCGAGGAGGAGGGTGCGCAGGGCGGCGGCGGCGACGCCCCTGTCGCTGAGGACACGGCGGGAGCCGCCGAGCCGGCTGCGGAGGAGACCGCTCCGGCTGCGGACGCAGCGGCCGGGGAGGGGGACGGCGACCGCACTGCCGGCCCGGAGGCGGCAGGAGCATCGAGTGCTGCGCCGGCCGCCGACCCCTCCACCGAAAAGGAGCAGGCGGGCTACTATCTTGAAGCTCCCAACGGCGTCTTCATCCAGGTGCCGTGGGGTTCTTCATCGCGAGCCCCCGCGGAGGGCGAGGCCTTTGATGGAGAGGTCCTCGCCTCCGCGGGTTTGAAGATCGTCGAGGCGCCCGGCGGAAGCGAGGGGCCCGAGGAGGAGAAGCTGCTTCATCAGCTCCTGGCCCTTTACCGGGCCAGGCAGGCGAAGCTTGCTTCTCGGGAGGCCCTTGCCGCCAAGGCCGCCGTTGAGATGGAGAAGCGCGCGGCGGAGCTCCGCGGCGCCAACCAGGCTGCCCTCCGTGACGTGGCGGAGGAGCGCGAGAGGCTCGCCGGGGAGTACCAAGAATGGCTGCTGGAGAAGGCTGAAGCCGAAGAGCAACAACGACTCGCCGGGGAGGAGCTGTCCCGGCGAGAAGTAGAGCTCGCCCAATGGAAGGTCAACCTCGACTCCCACGAGGAAGACCTTGCCGCTCGGGAGCAGGCCCTTGGCGGAGAGCTGAAGGAGGTGAAAGCCGCCGCGGCTGCCGCGGAGACCGCCAAGGAGGAGCTTGCCGCCAAGGTCGCGCAGCTGGAGGAGTCACTGAAGGCGAGCGTGGAGAGGGTCACCGCGCTCAACACAGAGCGCGAGAAGGACGCCCACACTAACTCCGAACTCCAGGTGCGTCTCTCTAAGAAGGGCGACGAGTTGAAGGCCGCCAAGGACTCCATTGAGGATCTGGAGCTGAAGGTTTCCACGTTGAAGGACTCGCTCGACGCCGTCCGAGACCGGGAAACCAAGCTGAAGGAGGAGCTCCGCAAGGAGCGAGGCTTGGTGGAGAGCGCCAACATAGCGGCCGAGAACTTCCGCCGTACCGTCGAGGTGTGGACCGACGACCTGGTGTCCTCTGCGTCCAACATCGACCAGGAGCTGCTGGCGCTGAAGCTGGAGCATCTCATCTACTCTCCGGACCCAAACCTCCCTCACAGCGCCAAGCTCAGCCTCTTCTTCAGGGGAATCGCGCCGGCTCTTGCAGATCTTCGGAAGAAGATTCCCGCGCAACTGGCCGAGGAGTCGCGCCAGCTCTGCACGGGAACCTTGGAGCGCGTACTGACGAAGATTGTATACCGCAATCCCGGTATAAACCTCACCAACGTGCTCCGCAGCTTGCCGGCTGACGCGAACATGGAGGCGCTGAAGGCGCAGGTCGCCCACATCATTGCCAAAGTGAACAAGATCTCCAGGATCGAGGGCGACCGCGTAGATTAGGCCTCCTTTATCTTTATCTCTTTTTGTTGCTGCATAGGGTGTTATGAACTCATTAATCATTGCGACAAGTTATCCTTTGTAAGATATTTATCTTATTTTGATCAATCAGTGCAATGTTATCTTCCTTGTCTTGGTCATCTACTTTGTACGTTTTTCACCCTACGCTCCCGGGGAGCTTGCCGGCAAGGGTCCCTTGCCGCGAGCGCTGAGTGCCAAGGTCCTACCGGCAAGCAACCTTGCCGCAACTAGTCGCAACGCACTTAGCTCGTTGAGTGAACTCGAAAACGAAACAAGGGCGCGACACTTGTCGCAGCTCACTTAAGTCGTTGAGCGTACTCGAAAACAAGATAAGGGTGCGGCTAGCCACGGGTAGGTTCCTCCGCGCACAGGTTTTCCATACAAAGTGTGATTGTTCAAGGAAGACAACTTAAAAATTAAAAATTTGAACTGATCAAATTCTAATAACTTAGCTTTCATATATTGCTTGCTTCTCGGTAAGGCTTAGCTTTCATATATTGCTTGCTTCTCGGTAAGGCTTCTCTTTCTTGGACAACACTTGGTTCCTCCTTGCATCTCCTTCCCCCCCGGCAAACTTGTGCGCGAGGAACATTCTTTCTGCTTGAGAGGCAAGGAAAAAGAAGAGGGAAACAAGTATATGGCCTTTCGGCGTGCTAATGCTTACCGGATATGTATGTTGCACAAGATGCCAAATAACACATGCAAATAACAGAGGAAAGCATGTAAAAGGCAAATAGCGCAAAACGCAAAAGCTTTACTGATGCACGGGGTCTGCGCCCGGCTTTGTACAAAGGGTTACATGCAACAGCGGCAAAGCTTGTACAAAAGGTGGTTGCCGGAGCGGATCACGGCAACCGCGCCTTATGGGTGAAACTTGCGAAGATGCTCTATGTTGCAGGAGTTGCTCACCGGTAAGCCTTCTTCGGTCTCAAGGCGGACTGCGCCGGGCCTCGTGACTTGTCTCACCCGATAAGGGCCTTCCCACTTCGGCGTCAACTTGTTGGAATTCTTGGCGGACTGAACACGCCGAAGAACAAGGTCGCCTTCCTCGAGACTCCTGGCCTTGACCTTGCGGCTATGATAGCGGCGCAAGGCTTGCTGGTATCGAGCAGCTCGTACAGCAGCCTGGAGACGTCCCTCCTTGAGGAGCAATGCATCATCTTGCCGCAGTTGCTCTTGCTCGAGCTCATCATAAGCGAGCACTCGAGGAGATCCGTATACGAGTTCCGTGGGGAGAACTGCCTCTGCTCCATAGACTAGAGCAAAGGGTGTCTGTCCTGTGGCTCGACTTGGTGTCGTTCTGATTGACCAAAGAGCCGCCGGTAGCTCCTCTATCCAATTTCTTCCGCACTTGCGCAGCCTGTCAAAGGTCCTTGTCTTGAGTCCGCGCAGTACTTCAGCATTGGCCCTCTCCGCTTGACCGTTGCTCCTCGGGTGAGCAACAGAAGCGAAACAGACCTTGGCGCCAAGGTCTTGGACGTACTGCATGAAGGTGCGACTAGTAAATTGCGTACCATTATCGGTGATGATCCTGTTAGGGATTCCGAAACGGCAGACGATCGACCTGAAGAACCTGACCGCTGACTGTGCTGTCACCTTTCTCACTGGTTCCACTTCTGGCCACTTTGTGAACTTGTCGATTGCAACGTACAAGTACTCAAAGCCCCCGACTGCACGGGGGAAGGGGCCGAGGATATCGAGCCCCCAGACCGAGAAGGGCCAGGACAAAGGGATTTTTTGGAGAGCTTGAGCTGGCTGATGAATTTGCTTCGCATGGAACTGGCACGCTTCACACTTGGTTACTAGTGCAGTTGCGTCTTGGAGGGCTTCTTGCCAAAAGAACCCTTGCCGGAAAGCTTTCGCGGCAAGCGCCCTTGCGCCAATGTGGTGGCCACATATGCCTCCGTGTATTTCTGCCAACAGCTTCTGTCCATCTTCCCTGGAGATGCACTTCAACCTGACTCCGTTGAGCCTTCTTCTGTACAGCTCGTTATCCACGAACTGGTACATACTTGACTGCCTGGTTATCTTCTCTATTTCTTCTGGGTCGTCGGGAAGTTCTCCAGTTTGCAGAAAACGGACGATCTGCTGCGCCCATGCCGGAGCTTGAGGCTCAACGGCAAGGACTAAAGGCATGAGGGCTGCTGCGGGGACCCCGGCTTCTACGGCAAGAACCTCTGGTTCCGCCGGAGCTGATGGTCCCCCGGCAAGCTCGCCGGGGCGAGGCTTGTCGGGAACACTTGCTTCAACTGCACAGATCCTCGGATCTGTAGGAGCAGACTGTTCCTCAGCGTTCTGGCCGTTGATCTTGGGGACCTTGGCGGCGGCTTCGGGAAGATCCGCCGGCAAGTAGTCGCCGGAGACCAACTTTCTCTTCTTGTGTTGCCCAATAGATGGTGTAACGGATGGTTGAGTCAGCTTGAGCAAGAAGGTCCCTGGTTCCACAGGTAACTTCATCGAAGCACACTTTGAAAGGCCATCGGCAATGTCATTCTGAGCTCTCGGGACATGCTCCATTTGCAGACCTTCAAAGCGCTCTTCAAGCTTCCTTACTTCATCTACATAAGCTTCCATCAAAGGGCTCTGATAACTCTTGTTAACTTGTCGGACCACCAACTGAGAATCTCCTCGTACAATCAGCTTCTTTATCCCAAGTTCGGCCGCAATCCTGAGGCCGGCGAGCAAACCTTCATATTCAGCAGTGTTGTTTGTCGCTTGCTCTCTTGGGAAGTGCATCTGGATAACATACTTGAGGTGCTCCCCGGTGGGCGCGATGAGTACCACGCCAGCACCGGCGCCTTGCAGCGAGAAGGCACCGTCAAAATACATTACCCATTCACTTGTCGCTTCTTGTACGAGTGCACTTGTTTCTTGGACTTCTTCATCGGGCGTCGGGGTCCACTCAGCTATGAATTCTGCCAAAGCTCGACTCTGTATGGTTGAGGTACTTTCAAACTTGAGTCCAAAGCTCGACAGCTCCAGTGCCCACTCAACGATCCTGCCTGTTGCTTCCGGATTGTGCAATATTGTCTTCAGCGGAAAGCGAGTGACCACCGTTATCTCATGTGCCTGGAAGTAATGGCGCAGCTTTCTCGAGGCCATGAGGAGGCCGAAAAGCAACTTTTGCACCCCGGAGTATCTTGATCTAGCCCCCTGTAAGAGGGAACTCACAAAATACACCGGGCGCTGCACCATCTTCTTCCGCACTTCTTCTTGTTCCTGCGCAGAGTTGTCCTTGTCGGGGCCAGAGCTTGTCGGAGCAGCCCCCTGCTTGTCGCTGGATTCGCTTGCCGGTGGTGCAGACTCCTCGTCGGCCTCCCTCTCCGCTACTAACGCAGCACTAACCACCTGGTTGGTTGCCGCTAGGTACAGCAGCAACTTTTCCTGTGGTCTAGGTGCGACAAGTATAGGAGTGGAGGATAGGTACCGTTTCAAATCCTGCAGCGCTGCCTCCGCTTCCGGAGTCCACTTCATGGGACCTGCCTTCTTCAAGATTTTGAAGAAAGGTAGGGCGCGTTCTGCAGACTTCGAAATGAACCTACTGAGGGCAGCCACGCAACCTGCAAGCCTTCTGACATCCTTGACGCGCTTTGGGGCTTCGATCTGCTCAATGGCTTTAATCTTGTCGGGGTTAGCTTCAATCCCCCTCTGTGACACAAAGAACCCGAGAAGCTTGCCGGAGGGGACTCCAAAGACGCACTTCTCAGGGTTCAATTTGAGCTGTATCTTGCGTAGGTTCTGAAATGTCTCTTCCAAATCTTGGACCAGGGTGTCTTTGCTCTTGCTCTTCACCACGATGTCATCCATGTAAGCCTCTACATTTCTGTGGATCTGTGGCTCGAAAGCAGTGTGCCCTACCCTTGCAAATGTTGATCCTGCATTCTTCAGTCCAAATGGCATGCGTATGAAGCAATAAGTGCCACATGGAGTGATAAATGCAGTCTTCTCTTCGTCTTCCTTGGCCATAAAAATCTGATGGTAGCCTGAATATGCATCAAGAAAAGAGAGTAGCTAACATCCGGCAGTGGAGTCAACAATCTGGTCAATGCGCGGCAAAGGGAATGGATCCTTGGGACATGCTTTATTCACATCGGTGAAGTCTATACACAGTCTCCATTTCCCATTGGCCTTGCGCACGACGACCGGGTTTGCTAACCACGTCGGATGGATCACACCTCTAACTAGGCCTGCTGCCTCTAGCTTCTTGATTTCTTCGGCAATGAATTCTTGGCGCTCCACGGCTTGCTTCCTCACTTTCTGCTTGACGGGCCGCGCATGAGGACAAACAGCAAGCTTGTGCTCAATTACCTTCCTGGGAACACCGGGGATGTCAGATGGTTGCCAGGCAAACACATCGACATTCGCCCGCAGGAAGGCAACGAGCGCGCTTTCCTATTTGCTGTCAAGCGTGGCACTGATGGTGAAGGTACCACCAGTGCCGTCCTCCTTGGCGGACACCTTCTTGGTTGCCGGCGGAGCGGCCATCCCCTTCTTACACTTGCCAGTGGAGCTCGATGGAACGTCCTCGACGGCAGCACAGCACTCCGAAGAGGTGCGGTTGCCGGAGTGGGCCCCAGAGCACTTGCCGGACTTGGTCTTGGTCTTCTTCCCCCCGGGAGCTTCAGCGGCAAGTGTATCCTTTTCTGCTGCGGCTGCTGCGTCCCGGTAGATCTTGTCGGCGCAGACAAGCGCATCTTTCTTGTCGCCATGGACAGTGATGACGCTTATCGGCCCCGGCATCTTGAGTACGTTGTAGGCGTAGTGGGAAGCCGCCATGAACTTGGCGAGGGCGGGACGGCCGAGTATTCCATTATACGGCAATGGAATATCGGCGACGTCGAATGTGATGCGCTCAGTTCTGAAGTTGAGCTCCCCGCCAAAGGTCACCGGCAGAGTTATCTTCCCCTTGGGCTTGCTCCTTCCCGGGTTGATTCCTTGGAAAGATCCGGTCTCTTCGAGCTCGCCATCTGGGATTTGGAGTTTCTTGATCACAGCAGAGGAGATCAAGTTCAGCCCGGCCCCGCCGTCAACCAACATTTTGGTGACCTTGAGGTTGCGGATGGTGGGTGAAACCAGCATCGGCAAGCACCCGACCGCAGTGGTGCGGTCAAGGTGATCCTCAAGGTCGAAAATGATGGGCGTGCTGGACCATTTAAGGAGCCTGCGTGACTCCACGGGCGGCTCTGCTGCATTCACCTCGCGCACCCACTGCTTGAGCTGGCGGTGGGAGGTGTGCAGAGAGGCGCCACGGTCGACGCACAGGACTTCCGTGGCCTTCTGGAACTCCTGCTCGCTGTTATCTTCATCCTCCATGTCTTCGTCGTCGTCTTCTTCATCCTTGTCGCGGCCCCGGGGAGGTCGGTCACCTTGCCGCTGCTTGGCCTTGCCGCGTCGTCCCCCCCGGCCATTGAATGGCCGCTTCTTGCTTGGTTCTCCACCACCACCTTGGGCCTTCTCCTTGTCGCGCCTCTCGTACTCAGCTTTCTGCTGCTCGACGAGGTACTCGACGCGCTTGCAGTTGGAGAGGTCGTGGCCCTTGGTGCGGTGGATCTTACAGTATTGCTTGTCGGAGCCGTCCTGCTTGTCGGCTGCCGCTACAGGGGCAGGCTCCTTTGTCGGAGCTGCCAACCTGTGTTTGCTTGGCGGGAGCCTCCTTGCCGGACTTCTCGACGGCAAGCACTTCCTTCTTGTTCTTCCTTCTATTGTTCCGCCGCCGGCTCTTCTTTGCCGGGGCGGCGTCGTCGCTGTCGCTTCCTCCTGCGCCAGCATCCTCCCCGGGGAGTCTCCTCTCCTCTTCTGCGCGTGCGCACTTATCAGCTAGAGCATAAAGCTCGCTGACATCCCGTATCTTGGTCATGGCCATTTCTTCACGCATGCGGCGGTTGCGCACGTTCTGGTGGAACGCGCTGATAACCGCGGCAGGGTGGACGTCGGGGATGTTGTGCTGCACTCGACTGAAGCGTTGGATGTACTTGCGCAAGGATTCTCCTTCCTTCTGGGCCAGAATGTGGAGATCGCTCTCCTGGCCGTGGGGTTTGTGGCTGCCCGTGAAGGCGCCAACAAACTGGTGGCAAAGGTCTGCCCAAGAAGAAATGGAATCTTCCGGCAAGTGCATGAGCCAGGAACGAACGTTCGGCTTTAGCACGAGCGGGAAGTAGTTCGCCAAAATCTTCTCGTCGCGCCACCCGGCAGCCTGCACCGCGATGGTGTAAATGCTGAGGAATTCCGAGGGGTGCGTCTTGCCGTCGTACTTCTCCGGTATGTTGGGCTTGAAATTCTTCATGCTGGGCCACTGGACGCGCCGCAGCTCACGGGTGAACGCAGGGCAGCCTGCCGCGTACGGCAAGTCGCCTGGTTCTCCGGGCGCGCGCGCGTCGACAGCGTTCCCAGCTCTCTGGTCTGATTGTCGCCGAGCTTCTCGGCGGCGCTCGATCGTTGTTCGAGCGTCTTCTTGTCGCCTGTCGTCAAGGACCTGGCGCTGGTCCCGACGAGCCCGCGGATCCGACGACGCGGTGGAGCCGTCGTCGGCGTTGTTCCGGCGGGGTGGCGTCTTCTGCTTCTGCGGCGGGGAGTGCACGGTGGTTGCACCCCCGGCAGTCTTGTCGGCGTCGGCCTTCGTCTTCTCGACTTGCCGCGGCCGCGAGGTCGCCGGCTGATGTGGAGAGTCGTTGTTGGCGAAGGCGATCAGGCTCTGGATGGTGGCCCTCCAGTCTTCGGCCTTGTCTGCCGCTGGAGGGAAGTCGAGGAGCAGTTGCGCCCTTGCGAGCGCTTCTGCTGGAGTGGAGGGGAGCGGGGGCGAGCGGTGCGAGGAGCGGGATATGCTCGGATTCCTAACAACGTTAGAAGGAGCAGGGTCCCGCCCCGGCGACCGCGCCTTGCTCGTGCCAGGACGATGGCCCGGAGCGTCCCGCGAACCTCCGGTTTGCCCTTGGCCCAGCAAGCGGATGCCACCTCCTGTGGCATGGCGCTGCTGGGTTGTCGTTTGCTGAGATGGACGCGGCACGTCCACGGAGACCGAGGCTCGGTCGTCCGTCCTGTCCTTGGATTTGGTGGCGCCGCGAGTGTCCTCGCCGGCGACCACCCTTCCGACGGCGTCTCCCCCGCCCACCGTTGGCTCTGGTGGCGGCGGATGAGACGCAGACGGGCCTGCGACCTCCGAAGCCTTCTTCTTCGGGGCCATGGTGCAGTTGCTGATGAAGTCGCTGATGAAACTGAGAGGTTGATGAAGAGTACGCCCGCGTGAACGCCGGATCAGGTTCGCACGACCTCGACGCCCCCTACCTGGCGCGCCAAAGATGTCGGGGGAAACTGTCCACCACGAGCACCTATGGGACCGGAGCCCCTTGCTTGTGCGGTAAGAGGGCGGAGGGAGCACAAAGAGCAGATCGTGGAGATCACGCAGGCAGTTTACCCAGGTTCGGGCCGCGGCGGACGCGTAAAACCCTACTCCTGCTTAGTTTGTATTGAGTTGGAGAGCTCGGGAGCTTGAAGAACTAGCTACACCGAGCGTATGAGCGATCTGGGTTCCGAACCCTTCCTACGTTGTGCATGGGCCTCCTTTTATAGTGCAAGGGGTCACCGACAGGTGTCAACGTAGGAGAAAGGGTAAAAACGTAAAAGAGGTGGTAGTTGTAACAGTGCGGGAATAGTGGAGCTACAGTGCGTGAACAGTGGTCACCACCTACTTTGACAGTGGGGCACAAGAGCATTTAATGCCCGTCGCCGTCGACCCCAAAAGCGCCCGCCCTTGCGTCTCCGTTTGCCACGGCGATGGCTTCACCACCGTGGAGTGCCACCGTGTCCCCCAGGCTGCACAGCCATCCGCCATGCGTCCCTGGATTGGCCTCAGTGCGACGCGTGGTTCGATGAGCTGGAGCGCGGGCACACAGCATAACTCTCCCCGGCAAGCACCTTGCCGGGGTCTTGATCTTGACGGGCCCGGGAGCTTGTCGGGCTCTGAAGCTTGTCGCTCCCGGGGCCCTGCAGGGGCGCATATAGCGCCGAGGCATGTCTTCTATAATGGAGTCTTCTGGTCTTCCTGGCAAGCTCCTCTTGCCAGGGCCTTGCGTGAGTGAGGTAATCTTGAGCCTGGAACGGCCTTCCCGGCAAGCTCCACTCGCCGGGGTCTTGATCTTCTGTCTTGTATACTTTGTTTTTGGAATGGTTTTACATGGAGCGGGAAGGTCTCCGGCGAGCACGTGGTAGGCCACTCCGCGGGAAGCTGCTACTGCCCGTGCACAAGTTGGGGTACTGAGGTACCCCTACCTTAGTACACCGACATAACTCCTCCACCCAACAACTCGGCGCTCTCTTCAGAGGAACCACGAGCCGGGGCTTGATCCCTCGTAAAATCTCTTGATTAGCCCGCTCTGCTTGACCATTGGACTGGGGGTGAGCCACAGAATATACATCAAGGCGGATATGCTCATGCTGACAAAACTCCTTCATAGCACCCTTAGACAGATTAGTGCCATTGTCTGTTATGATACTATCGGGGAAACCAAACCGGAAAATCACCTTCTTGATGAATTGCACCGCTGTTTCCGCATCACATTTGCTGAATGGCTCTGCCTCGTTCCACTTGGTGAATTTGTCCACCGCCACCAACAGGTGGGTTTTCTTATCTTTGGATCTTTTAAAAGGTCCTACCATATCAAGCCCCCAGGTTGCAAACGGCCAGGTTATGGGAATCATCCTCAAGTCTTCAGCTGGAACATGAGTATGCCGTGAAAATTTCTGACAACCGTCACATCTACTGACCAAGTCTTCATCATCAGCATGAGCCGTTAACCAATAGAACCCATGACTAAAAGCATTGGCTACCAGAGATTTAGAACCAGCATGATGACCACAATCTCCCTCATGGATCTCTCGCAGGATCTCACAGCCTTCCTCAGGCGAGACACAACGTTGAAACACGCCTGTAACACTTCGGTGGTGCAATTCTCCATTGACAATCGTCATCGACTTAGACTGCCAGGTTATCTGTCTAGCTAGGATTTCATCCTCAGGTAACTCACCCCGGGTCATATAAGCCAAATATGGAACTGTCCAATCTGGTATGACATGAAGAGCCGCCACCAACTATGCCACCGGGTCAGGGATAGCAAGGTCCTCCTCTGTAGGCAACTTGACAGATGGGTTAAGCAGAACATCCACAAAGGTATTGGGGGGTACCGGCTTACGCTGAGATCCTAACCGGCTCAAGGCGTCAGCTGCCTCGTTCTTCCTTCGATTGGTATGCTCAACTTGGTAACCCTTGAAGTGACCCGCAATAGCATCAACCTCTCGGCGATAAGCCATAATGAGCGGATCCTTGGAGTCCCAGGTACCAGAAACCTGCTGAGCTACCCAATCTGAGTTGCCAAAACATCTTACCCGTCTTAAATTCATCTCTTAAGCCATCCGAAGACCATGGAGCAGGGCCTCATACTCATCTGCATTATTAATACATGGAAACATTAATCGGAGGACATAAGAAAGTTTGTCACCTCGTGGGGAAGTTAAAACAACTCCAGCCCCCGAGCCCTCTAATTGCTTGGACCCGTCAAAGTGAATCGTCCAATATGTATTATCCAGCTTTTCCTCAGGCGTCTGCAGTTCTGTCCAGTCATTGATAAAATCCCAGTGCTTGCGATTTGATGGTTTTTCGAGGCATATATTTTAAATCATGAGGCCCAAGCTCAATGACCCACTTGGCCACTCGTCATGTAGCTTCCCTATTCTGGATAATGTCTCCCAAGGGAGCAGAGCTCACCACCGTAATGGTATGACCTAGGAAATACTGCTTAAGCTTCCGGCTTGCCATAAAGACTCCGTAAACCAGCTTCTGGCAATGTGGATATCTCTGTTTGGACTCGATGAGAACCTCACTGATGTAGTAAACCAGCCTTTGAACCAGGTGCTCTTTACCAGCCTCCTTTCTTTCCACCACAATGGCCACACTGACAGCCCTGCTATTCGCAGCAACGTATAACAACAAAGGCTCCTTGTCAATGAGGCCGCAAGAACCGGCGGCTCAACCAATTGTTTCTTGAGTGCCTCGAATGCTTCATTAGCACTTCACTCCAGACAAAATCCTCAGTCTTCTTCATCATCTGGTATAAAGGGATAGCCTTCTCATGTAAGCGGCTTATGAACCGGCTCAACGCTCCTATCCGTCCTGCCACGCGCTGGACATCATTGATACATTTTGGCTTTGCCAAGGAGGTGATGGCCTTGATCTTTTCCGGGTTAGCCTCGATGCCTCGCTCAGAGACCAGAAAACCCAAAAGCTTGCCCGCTGGGACACCAAAAACACACTTGGCCGGGTTAAGCATCATCTTATACACCCGGAGATTGTCAAACGTTTCCTTCAAGTCATGAATCAGAGTCTCCTTCTTTCTGGACTTGACCACGATATCATCCACATAAGCATGAACATTACACCCAATCAGACCATGCAGGCAGTTCTGTACGCACCTCTGGTAAGTCGCATGGGCACTCTTAAGCCCGAAAGGCATAGATACATAGCAGAAGGCTCCAAACAGAGTGATGAAATCCATCTTCTCCTAGTCCTTAACCGCCTGATCTGGTGATATCCAGAATATGCATCCAAAAAACTCAAGCGCTCACAACCCGCCGTAGCATCGATGATATGATCAATACGAGGGAGGGCGAATGGGTCGGCTGGACAAGCCTTGTTTAAGTCTTGTAGTGCACACACATGCGCCACGTGCCATTCTTTTTAAGCACCAAAACTGGGTTAGCCAACCACTCAGGATGAAAAACTTGTACGATGAACCCGGCCGCCAATAGCCGGGCCACCTCTTCACCAATGGCCTTCCGTCTCTCTTCATTAAAACAGCGAAGAAACTGTCTGACTGGCTTATACTTCGGATCAATATTAAGAGTGTGCTCAGCGTGTTCTCTCGGTACACCCGGCATGTCTGAAGGCTTCCATGCAAAGATGTCCCGGTTCTCACGGATGAACTCGATGAGCGCACTTTCCTATTTCGGATCTAGATTTGCACTGATACTGAACTGCTTAGATGAGTAGGCAGGAACAAAGTCAACCATCTTGGTGTCATCTGTCGACTTAAACTTCAGCAATGGGTCATGCTCTGTAGTTGGCTTCTTTAAAGATGTCATATCCGCCGGGTCAACCTTATATTTGTAAAACTTGAGCTCCTCTGTGGCACAAACCAACTCTGCATAAGCCGCATCACCTTCTTCACATTCCAAAGCTATGGTGTGACTCCCATGCACTATGATATTCCCCTTGTGACCTGGCATCTTGAGCTGCAAGTAAAGGTAACATGGCCTTGCCATAAACTTAGCATAAGCCGGCCTACCAAATAAAGCATGGTACGGGCTGTGGATCCTCACAACTTCAAACGTCAAAGTTTCTGTCCTGGCATCATGCTCATCTCCAAAGGGTACTTCCAAATCAATCTTTCCAACTGGATACACTGACTTACCAGGCACAACTCCATGAAAGATAGTGTTCGACAGCTTAAGCTTCTTATTAGTTGACCCCATACGACGGAAGGTATTGTAATAAAGAATGTTGATGCTGCTACCTCCATCCATGAGTACCTTGGTGAACTTATACCCTCTGACCTGAGGGGCCACCACTAGGGCCAGTTGACCCGGATTATCAACTCGGGGCGGGTGATCTTCGCGGCTCCACATAATGGGCTGCTCAGACCATCTTAAGTAACGGGGCACTGCCGGCTCAACAGTATTCACCGCCCTCTTACGGAGCTTCTGGTCTCGTTTGCACAGACTCATGGTGAACACGTGGTATTGCCCATTGCTCAGCTGCTTCGGGTTACTCTGGTAACCGGACTGCTCCTGGTTCCCTTGGCTGTTCTGCTGATTGTTGCTGCCATGACTGCCTTGGACCTGAAAGCCGGAGCTAGAGCCGCCGCCACCATGACTCGGACCTTGAAAACCGGATCCCGAGCCGCCGTTTGATCCATGACCGTTCTGGATAAACTCTCTGTAAGATCGCATGATGCTGCATTCTTTCTAGGCATGGGTGGCCGGTTTTTCATCCGACCCGTGCTTCGAACACGGCTGATTCATCACCTCATCGATATTGTACCTTGGAGGTGGCCTCCCCTTGCGACGCTGGTTAAAATTTTCTGCCCCCGTATTAGCTACGAAAGCATCAACCTTGCGTTTATTGCCACTGTGCTGATTGGCCGGGTTATACTACTGTCCTCCCGGGTCATTACCCCTTTTCCCCTTTCCCGGTCTTTCCACTTCAGACTCGGGGGTCCTTGGTACTATCAGAGTCGGCATACTTGACGATAGCCGCCATGAGCTCCCCCACATCACTACAATGGCGCTTAAGCCGCCCTAGCTTCAGCTTGAGTGGAGGGAAATGACAATTCTTCTCCAACGTTACTATCACCGATTCAGCGTTGATCTTATCTGAGGAGTGCATGATGGTCGAAACCCGGCGCACCCAACTAGTTGTTGATTCACCCTCGTTCTGAACACAAGAGTCTAGATCCACGATCGACATGGGCTGTGTGCACGTGTCCTTGAAGTGCTTGATGAACCTGGCCTTCAACTCTGCCCATGACCCGATGGAATTGATGGGTGACCCCTTTAACCA
The DNA here is from genome assembly GCA_902687465.1 of Secale cereale. Lineage (NCBI taxonomy): Eukaryota > Viridiplantae > Streptophyta > Magnoliopsida > Poales > Poaceae > Secale > Secale cereale. The sequence goes on from LR738713.1 coordinate 346,457,819, forward strand.
GTTACGAGCCGTGCCTTCTAGCATCATGGTGAAGTATTTAGCACATGCAGCTTCGCTAACGTCCAGCATCTCCATCGTCATCTCGTAGCTCTCTATCCAAGCCTCAGGGGGCCGATCTGCTGTGTAGTTTGGCACCTTACGAGAGCCCTTAAAATCCTTAGGCAACCATTTGTTCCTTATAGCTTCCGTTAGACATGGCATGCCCCAAGCCCGAGAAGTCCTACCTATCTCCACTAAGGTTGCCGGGTAGTATGGCACCGGCTGATGAATCGGCCGCCTAAACTGGCACATCCTATGCTCGGGCGTCATGACGCGCCGGGTTATGTCCACAAGGCGAGTTACGGCGCCGCTCTGCGCTTGAAACCTCTGGCGAGTCAACATGTCTGTTGTAGCTGGCGCTTGGACGGGGGGTTGAATGAATCCGGTCTCGACTATAAGAATAAGCTTGCTGCTGCTGTAGCGCTGTCTGAAGCAGTTCCTGAGCTCTCCGGGTTTCCACTGCTACCGGAGTTTTGCCCTCAACTGGCAAAGCCGCCAGCCTTGATGCCGCCGCTATCATGTTATCCAAAGGGTTGGAATAGTGACCCGCCGGTGCCATAGGGTAACGAGGGGCCGGACGGTTCTGATCTGCATACAGAGATCCGGTTGTACGCTGATGAGCTGGACCGCCGGTCCTGGGTGCCTCTGCTGTCCGGTTTAACACCGGTGGACCACTTCCCCCTACTCCGTCCGAAAAAAGATTTATTGGCTCATAAACAAAGGGGAGACGACTATTGTTGCTTTCTCCTCATGGCTTCATTAGCAACGTTCTGACCTACCGAGAGCCGAAAAGCCTCCGCTTGAATCTGCTGGGCTCGGGCGTCCAGAACAGCCCGTTCCTCAGCCATCCTGGTGTTCTCCGCTGCCATGTCTTCCTTAGCTTGTGCTATCTCTTGCCGCAACTTATCCATAGCTGTCTTGTGCTGATCCTGGTTTTCTGGAGTGACCTCTGTTCCCATCAGAGTCACCAGATTCTCCAATAAATCTGACAAAGCTTGAGTCGGCGGGTGTGTTGAGCCATCTGCGCCTGCCGTAGCTGCTGTCGCGCCGGGTGTTATGGACCCGACGATTGTTGATCTGAGAGCCGGCTGGGTGCCCTCCATGAAAATCGCCACCCTATTCGACGGCTCGCTGAAGTCCGAAATACTATTAACGTCGGACGAGCCCCCAAGCCGTCCGCTCTGCATCCGATACATGTAGTTAGTTTCACCTGTGGGCGACTCACCGTCGGAGAGAACGGCTGTTTCTTCATAAGATCCGGAGCTTCTTGTGCCCTGGATGTATCCAACAAAGGCACGCTGCTTCGCGAGCCGGACCCGGGCGGGTCGCGCACGCTGAGCCGGCTCGACGATGTCAGTGCAGGTGTCCGGCTCAGGGCCCGGTTCGCCGATCTTGCCGATGAAGACGTGAATTCTGCCGAAGGGGACCCGGTACCCGTACTCAATTGAGCCGGCCTCGGGACCCCAGCCTTCGTCATCAATGTAAAGCTTGCCGCGATGACTCTTGGTCATCCGGCCCACAGCGTATCCCTTGAGCCCTTCGAAGTTTCCCTTCAAGATCTCGAAACCACAGGCCGCGGGCCCCATGGTGGGCGCCAACTATCATGGAACTGTCACGGCTGATGTCCTAAGGTAAGGACTTGATTGCAGAGCCATAGCGATGTGGTTAGCTTAAAGGGGTTAAAAACAAGACAAAGGACACATGGAGTTTATACTGGTTCGGCCCCTTGCGGTGAGGGTAAAACCTAATCCAGTTGAGGTGGAATTGTTGGGGTGTCGATTTCTAGTGTGTGGATGCACTTGCCTAGCCATCGATCTGTTGTTTTCTCTTCCCCTAATCCGTTGTCGGGTCGTCCCCCTATATACACGGGTTGATGCGCTGCGGCTTACGGAGTCTCGGCCGGCTCATACAATCGTGTCCGGCCCGATGACTCTTATTACATGCCTTACAACACAATTCACATATATGGCGGTTGATACTTACAGACTTTTAGCCGCCGCAGGCCTTGGGCCCTTAACTAAACTGCCATCTTTAACGTGCTTCTGGGCTGGGCCCATGAACCGTCGTTGGGTAACCCGGCCCCTCCTGGGCGGATCATATGAAATACTTATATCCCCAACAGGTGTCGTTCTTACTTGAACAATCCTCCCACTAATCATTACCTACCTTCGCAAGCATCCGCAACTACGAAAGAAGAATTAAGATAATATCTAACCATAGCATTCAACATATGGATCCAAATCAGCCCCTTACGGAATAACGCATAAACTAGGGTTTATGTTTTTGTCACTCTCGCAACCCATCATCTAATAATTACTCCACAATGCATTCCCTTAGGCCCAATGATGGTGAAGTGTCATGTCACTACTGCAGGATGTTGCTAAAGCGACACTACGATCAGAGACCCTTTGACAAAACTGTGTGCAATACATTAATCGCAAACGGTGATGTAAAAAAATCATCAAAAAGATGCAAAATGTTTGCGATGAAGGAATCATCAAACATGGTTCATATTTTAGTTGCATGTGCGATGCGAGGCATACCGTTCAGTTCAATTAACTATTTGCGATGAGAAAGAAGAACAGAAATGGGCAGCTATATGAAGGCGTGTGCGATATACGACATACAGTTCACTCGAATTAACTGTTTTTGATGAGGCAGAACAACAAAAACGGTCCCCCAGATAAAGGTGTGTGCGATTGAGGGCATACGCTTCAGAAGGATGAACATTTTATGATTATGCAACACAACAGAAACGGTCAGCCAGATCAATGTGTATGCGATCGACGGCATACACTTTACACGGATGAATTGTTTGCGATTAGCCACAACAAACGGAAATAGTTAGATAGATCAACGTGTGTGCGCTATACGGGCACACATTCTAATTAAAATAAGTGTGTGTGATGGTAATAACGAGCGCGCACGGTTGTTGGAACGAGACATGTGCTGACATTTCCTATTGTGGTGCACCCTATGGTGCAGATGCCACGTACGCGGCCAAGAACGCGTGCCCACATTACGCCGTTTGGGAATAGTGCCGCACTTAGAAATTATAGAACCGTCAATAAATTTTGAGCCTGCGTCCCGTCACATTCGAAATTACAAACCTGTTCACACCGATCAAAACCTAAATGGTTTCCCACTTAGGAGTGTATTAGTACCGGTTATAAATACTACTACTCCAAGATGACTGCACATTACTCATCAACTTCTCATCCACAAAAACAAACAAGGCATTCATCATCATTCCCTTGTGTCTGCCATGGCCGGCGTGAGTTCTAGGTCGAAAGATTACCACCAGGGAGAGGCGAGCATGGAAGCGGAAGCACGAGAGATGTCCCGCCTCACCGCGAAAGCAGCCGACATGTCCCTCTACGCGGCCATAGCAGAACAGAGATCATGCCCTGCCGCTGAAGTAGCTCGGAGGTCCCGCCGTGTCGTCGATGTAGCAGACTGTTCTGGCCACGCCGTGGAAGCAGCAAAGATGTCCCGCCGCGCCGCGAATGTAGCAGAGATATCCTCCAGTGTCGCGGCGGCCTCAGAAAATGTTGTGCGGGCAGATGAGGACTCTTACAGGCGCATCAATGTGATCGTCCATAGCCAGATGGATCAAATCTCCGGCTGGGTGAGGTTGCAGGACAACATGAAAGCCTTGTTTGAACAGGCTACCGGCGTCATCCGGCTACTAAGGGAGGGCAATGCGAAGCTCCGGGACGAGCAGGATGAGATCACTGCCTTGTTGAAGAGGACATACGTCATCTTCAAGAAACTTATGGACGAGAATGACATGCTCCGCATCGAGTGCCAAAGGCTGCTAGATGAATCCGTGGATGCACTCAAGCAGCGTCTGGAGGACAAGAAAGAGCTCATCGCCGTTCGCCGTGGAGACTAGTTCCTTATTCTTTAGCCCTTGTGTATTTCGGGCGTTGCTCCATGTGCCTTTTTGAATTATCTTCCTAAATATGTAAGACAATTATTATCCAATGTCATCGTCCTTATATTCATCGGTCTTGCTATAATTCGCAGTCAACGCTATTTAGGTCTGTCGGATCTTACATCAAGATCCGTGCAAAACCTTCTTTTCAGATTTTCTTTTTTCTCTCTTAAATCTCAGTCTAGTGAGACATAGCCACGCCATGAAACAAGGGCTCGGGCGCCATTAATGGATACATAGGGAGGGAGGTGGAAGGCAGATAGAGGTCAAAGGGCTCTCATGCCAATGAGTACCCCACACAACACGTCCTAGCCAATAAAAAAGGAGACGTGTGGAAGCACGGAATCAGTAGGTAGAACGCCCACGGTTTCAATAATACTTGTGTTTCTGATTTGTAACATGACAACACTTGTTCCAAAATGACTTTGTTGATTGTTAATGTGTGCGTCTTCGCAAATCGGACAGAAAAATTACCACAATATGTTGGTGCCATGTCGTGACACCGTGCCAAGTTTTATGATTTTCAGGCGAGTTCTGGATATACAGGAATTTTAAAACCAATTTTTTCGATATTTCCGACCGAGCCAAGCCGCCCAGATGTTTGAATTTGATTCCCACTTCTTCTATGGGACCTAGAAGTTCGCGCAAGTACACATAAATGATTTTCCAACTAACTTTTGGGCACTCGAGCATGCACTTGTACTTCAAATTTGAATTATGTGCATTAAATGCATGGAAAATGAATTAATTCATAAAAAGGCCAAACAAACCCGGAATAATTCCAAAATTTAGCACGAAACTCCTATTTGGTCTAAGCTGCCTGTGTAAAAAAATCAAGGCGGGAGAACGCAATGTATGTCGTTCGCACACAGAGGTGACACGTTCCCTCACGGAACCATGAGCCTTCTTGAGAGAAGCTTCGGTTTGCAAGAAGCTTATACCAGAGCTTGTCCCAATTTGGCCAAAAAAATTACCACATCATGTTGGTGCCGCGTCATGACACCATGCCAAGTTTCATGATTTTCAAGCGTGTTTTCGATTTATAGGAATTAAAAAACCAAGTTTCTCAATATTTCTAGCTTCGGCACGACGCCCAGATCTCTGGATTCCATTCCCATTTCTTGCATGGGACCTATAAATTCACCCAAGGACACACATGTAATTTTTTAACCAACTTTGGTGCACTGGAGCATGTGCTTGTAGTTCAAATTTGAATTATGCACATTAAATGCCCATAAATTCAGTTAATGTATAAAAAAGGCCAAACAAACCCGGAATAATTCCAAAATTTAGCACGATACTTCTATTTGGTCTAATCTACGTGCGTAAAAAAATCAAGGCGGGAGAAGGCAGTGTATGTCGTTTCGCACACGGAGGTGACACGTTCCGTCTTGGAACCACGAGCCTTCTTGAGAGAAGCTCTGGTTTGCAAGAAGCTTATACCAAAGCTTGTCCCAATTCGGCCAAAACTATTACCACAACATGTTGGTGCCATGTCATGACACCATGCCAAGTTTCATGATTTTCAGGCGTGTTTTGGATTTACAAGAATTAAAAAACAAAGTTTCTCAATCTTTCCGGCCGAGCTACGACGCCCAGATGTTTGAATTTCATTCCCATTTCTTGCATGGGACCTAGAAATTCACCCAAGGACACACATGCGATTTTTCAACCAACTTTGGTGCACTGTAGCATGTGCTTGTAGTTCAAATTTGAATTATGCACATTAAATGACCAAAAATTCAATTAATGTATAAAAAGGCCAAACTAACCCGGAATAATTCCAAAATTTAACACGATACTTCTATTTGGTCTAATCTTCCTGTGTAAAAAAATTAAGGCGGGAGAAGTCAGTGTACGTATGTTGTTTCACACACGGAGGTGACACGTTCCCTCTCGGAACCACGTGCATTCTTGAGAGAACCTCCAGTTTCAAGAAGCTTATACCAAAGCTTGTCCTAATTTGCCTAAAAAAATTACCACAACGTGTTGGTGCCATGTCATGACACCATGCCAAGTTTCATGATTTTCAGGCGTGTTTTGGATTTACATGAATTAAAAAGCCAAGTTTCTTAATATTTCCAGCCGAGGCACAATGCCTAGATGTTTGAATTACATTCCCATTTCTTGGATGGGACCTACAAATTCACCCAAGGACACACATGTGATTATTCGACCAACTTTGGTGCACTGGAGCATGTGCTTGTAGTTCAAACTTGAATTATGCACATTAAATGACCAGAAATTCAATTAATGTATAAGAAAGTCCAAACGAACCCGGAATAAATCCAAATTTTAACACGACACTCATATGGTTCTATGTTGCCTCTGTAAAAGAAATCAAGGGGGGAGGCAGCGTATAGCATTTCGCACACAAAGGTGACACGTCCCCCCTCGGGAACCACGAGTCTTTTTTAGAGAAGCTCCGGTTTGCAAGAAGCTTATACCAAAAACTTGTCCAAATGTGGCCAATTTTTTTACCACGGCTTGTTGGTGCCATGAAATGACACCATGCTAAGTTTCATGATTTTCAGGCGAGTTTTGAATTTCCAGGAATTTAAAAACCAAGTTTCTCAATATTCCCGGTCGGGCCACGATGCCTGGATGTTTGAATTTCATTCCCGTTTCTTGCATGGGACCTATAATTCACCCAAAGACACACATGTGATTTTCTAACAAACTTTTATTGCACTGGAGCATGTGCTTGTAGTTCAAATTTGAATTATGGACATTAAATGCCTAGAAACTCAATTAATGCATAAAAATGCCAAGCGAACCCGGAATAATTCCAAATTTAAACACGACACTCATGTAGTTGCATGTTCACTGTACATAAATGTTCTAGCAATTAAAACACCATCCTTTCCCTCCGTAACACCATTTTGTCTTTCAAAACAGAATGAAAAAATCAGGTATACCACAAACAGTTTACAAGAAAGAATCGTGTGGGATGCGATATAAAATATTTTGGTGCACCATCTTGTCTCGCCTACTCAGAAGCTTCGTCGTCTATAGTCCACCGCCCCGCTTGAATCACACTTGCGCACCAGTTTCTCACGGCACCGAGCGGATTTTTTCTGCCACCGCGGAAATATCTATCTCCAGCCCCTCCCTCCCACCAAAAGCCACATTTCCACTATTCCTCCTTGCTTTCCAAGTCCAAACCTTCACGGCTGCTTACTGGCAGCTCAGCCTCCTCGTCGACGATCCTTCTTCTTGAAGTGCCACCTCCTCGCCGGCTACCCTTCTTCTTGCAGCGCCACCTCCTCGTCGGCAACCCTTCTTCTTGCAGCCCCGCCTCCTCATCGGCGACCCTTCTTCTTGCTACACGGCCTCATCGATATGGTCAGGTAATCCACACCCCACCCACACCATCTGTCGGTGTCAAAACAGGCATATCTCGGTTAGGGGGTCCCGAACTATGTGTCTGAGGATCGATGGTAACAGGAGACTGGGGACACGATGTTTTACCCAGCTTAAGGCCCTCTCGATCGAGGTAATACCCTACTTCCTGCTAGATTGATCTTGATGAATATGGATTATAAGAGTTGATATACCTCGAGATCGTAATGGCTAAACCCTAAAAGTCTAGCCTATGTGATTGCTATGATTCTGTTGTTGTCTCTACGAACTAAACCCTCCGGTTTATATATGCATCGAAGGGACCTAGGGTTTGTACACGATCACCTTGCAGAGGAAGGAAAGTATTACACTCGGACTCTAAACTTGCTATTTTACACATGGGGAGTCCTATCCAGATACGAGAGATAGTCTTCATCGATAATCTTCATGACCCACCAGTCCGGCCCATAATGAACAATCCGGTCACCTCAGGACCCCTTAATCCAGGACTCCCTCAGTAGCCCCTAAACCAGTCTTCAATGATGATAAGTTCGGTTGACGCTCTTTCTTCGGCATTGCAAGGAGGGTTCCTCCGCCCGAACATATTGAAGAAATATTCCCTACAAAAGGTACTATGTCCGGCTCTGCATGGTTAGTACAACCCTTAGCCTCGAAGGCAAGGTATCGAAAAACATGTATTGTGTCTTTGATGACAATCTTTCAGCGAAGCATCACGTTTGTCCATTTAACATATATCGAATCATTTTCTTGGCCCTGGTTTCGCGTTTCGAGGTATAGCCTCATTAGCACGTCTTGTCAAAGAAGAGATCATGCCCGCTTATTACGGGATCCTTATCAATGTGACGTGAGCATCTTAACCGCGCCTTACGCACGACCTTGTTGGGAACCAGCGAGGTTTACGGCTGGTGTGGGGGGAGTTTAGCATTCACCGTTTATAAAAGGACCCAAATCTTTACCCTTTATCCCCACGCTCTCCTCAAGCCCTAGCTCTCCAATCTCCTCAGCCCCCAGTGCTCACATCTCCTGCACCGTCGATCCTCAACTCCTCCACCATCATCGTCGTCTCCAGCAATGGCTGGTTCCGGCTCAAAAGGCAAGTGGGAGGCATCTTCGATCACCGAGAAGACAGTGAAGAGCCTCCGGAGCACGGGCTATCTCGCCGATGATGTGGCGCATCGAGTCCCTGATAAGGACCAAGTTATTCCCGTCCCTAAGGCGAGTGAGAGGATCGTATTCCTCTCGCACTTCATTCGGGGGCTGGGATTTCCTCTCCACTCCTTTGTACAGGGTCTTCTGTTTTTCTACGGGTTAGATTTCCATGATCTAGCCCCGAATTCAATTCTTCACATATCCACTTTCATAGTGGTATGTGAAGCATTCCTCCTATCCCCCCCCCCCACACTCCGGCCTCTAGCTCAAAACCTTCAATTTGAAACCAAAGGTGGTCGACGGGCAGCACGCTAAGTGCGGAGGTGCTATGATAAGCAAACTCCCAAACGCCACGTGGCCAAAGGGGGCGTTCGTGGAGACGAACAAGATTTGGCAGCATAAGTGGTTTTATATCACCGAGCCACGCAACACCAAGTGGGCGGCAGCTCCCGCATTCACATCTGGACCTCCGGAGAGACTAACCTCCTGGACCGACAAGGGTCCGAATTGGGGGTCTCAGGCAGAGGTACTGGCGCTCCAAAGCAGTATCACCGGCATGATCTCCAAGGGCACCCAACTCACAAACGTGGTTCAGGTAATGCTCGCCCGCCTCGTCCTTCCCTGCCAAAGCCGGGACTCCTACCTTCGGGAGTTCAATCCAGAAGGATCCCAACCCTTAAAGCACCTCTTCGGCACTACGCACAGAGATATCTGGAAGCACCTTTTTAAGGCCCAGAAGGGGTGGCTGGCGGAGACTAAGGACAGGGGCTTCAGTATTGTGCTCCCCACATCAGAGGTAATTGAGATTTCTGCCGAATATAAACTCCTTCCCTACTTTAATTATAACAGGAGTTAGAGTTTTTGCGTTCTATCCAGGCCTGGACGAAAAAGGTAGAGCGGATCAAGAGTCCGGCTCCCCTACCAGAAGACCCAAAGACGCCTTGGGTGACGGTGATGTTGATTCCGGCACCGTACAAGGTTCCGGAGAAGAAGTCCAAGAAGAAGGGAAAGTAGGTCAATAGCGATCCCCGCCCTACTGGCCTTGCGGACACAAGGTCCGAGGAAACAGGCTCCCAACTGTCTCGCGAAGAAGAAGAGGAGGAGGAAGAAGAAGAAGACTCCCCCGTCCTGGCCAAGGAGAGAAAAAGAGCGGCCCCTGCTGACACAGGCAAGGCCGTGCCTAGGAAGAAGCTGACTCTTCTTGTTAGTTCAGACTCATCGTCCGAACACGCCTATCGGGTTCACTCCAAGATCAAGCCCCTGGCCGGATCATAAGTATTTAAACTGCTTATATTCGAATATTTTCCTTTTCAGCACCTAATATTTGTTCTACCTTTGTGTAGCCCTTCGCACGACATCCCCGTGGCTTCACTGTCCTCGGGGAATTCTCTAGCATCCGAAGAGACGGAGAGCGATACGCCTCTGCGGGGCTCATCGCCCACTGTGGGGAATACCGAGGTATCCTCTCTACAAACTCCCCCCGTTCTGGCAGGTGGGAGTGGGGTGGACGAAAGGGCGGCGGAGTTCAATCCCTCGGCCGCAGTCGACCAGGGGGGAGCGATCCCCATGGTGACCAAAGACAGGGGGCAAACAATCCAGGGCCTCGCTGAACACTGTTCCGGAGTCCAAGGCGGCTCCGGAATCAAGGGACCAGCCCCCCATAATGGGGGAGGGACCAACTACTCCTGCGGCGCTTTCCGTTAATCGGGAGGCGCCGAATATTCTGGAGGGGGCACTGCGAAGTGCTTCCATCATAGAAGATCACCGCACTGTGATGAGTGCGGTCATGGAGAAAATTCACTCCGCCAAGGGCGAACTGAATGAAGCTTTCAACAACCTATTAACGGGCTTTGAGGTATGTGATGTAATGTTTCTTCAAAGCGAATATTTCTATTTTTGATATATATACATACATACATATATATATATATATATATATATAGAGAGAGAGAGAGAGAGAGAGAGTAACACTATTCTAATCCCAGGATTAGAATAACTATTTGGATCACGACGCACCCTATATAGGAGCGGACGGGATGCTCCTGAAACCGGCACAACGAGGGAAAAAACGCCTCGCCGCACCTTATCCCCAACTTCCCCGATCTCACTGTCGGCCCACCCTGCCCAGCGCGCCGCCCGACTGCCTTCCCAGGTGCGCCACCCTACTGCCTTCCCCGGCGCGCCGCCACCCGTGCACCTTCCCCAACGTGTCGCCAGCCCGCCTTCCCCAGCTCGTTGCCACCCTCGCCTTCCACAGGGCCGCCAACCTCCCTTCCTCAGTCTGCTTCCTCCCTGCCTTGCCCGGCTCCCAGCGACATGCCCAACACTTCCTCCCAGCGCCGCCATGCACCAGTGAGTGGCATCACAGTGGACGCATCCTCCAGCTTCACCTCGTCGATGCAGTCCAACGTCTCTAGTTGCTGCCGTTCGCCAGCGCCGCGCGATGTAAGCTGGATCCCAACTTGTTGCTCATGCATGTCGCAGCCATGGCTCCCCTGCAACCCAGCCGTTGTAGCTCAACCCTGCCCTTTGACGCTGCCGACGGCCTCCTCCTGCAACGAGCTGGCTCTGATCCCACGGCCATGGTGGGCTCCCTTGTAGGGAGTTGGCTCTGGTTGTGCTCGAGGCCACTGTCGCTTATGGCCGTTGTACACCAAGTGCAAAAATGTTTGGCGAAAATTCTAGTACAGCTATACGGCGGCCGCCCTGAAGTTCTACTATGGATGTATGCCAAGTTCTACGATGGCTATATGCCGGCTCTCAGGCTAGTTTGCATGACTTGCCATTGCTGGTTATATACTTTCAACCTTTTAGCTTGCTGTTTTGAAGTGTCCGTAGAACATTCTTCTGAACTTGTGATATGAAGCTTCTACTTTTGTGATAGATTGAATATACAGAAGCCTGCTTTCGATTTCTCTTCTCCTAGGCGTGTGTAGCTCGTGGCTTGTGCGGACGCAACTCACTTCTCCCAAATCTCGAAAAGAGCCGAAGTTCAGTTTCTATCAAGTTACAGGTTCAGAGTTTATTTCTGTAATATCTGAAGAAGTCTAACCTACCACCACCTGCCGCCGCGGCCCCCCCATCCGTCCCTCTGTCACCTCCCCCGCCTCTCTCGAACGATCTCTCTACTTTCGCCGCAACGTCGGCGCCTAACGAGCCCACCTTTCCCTCAACGTGTGGGTAGAGCCGGCACGCGCCTACCGCAGATCCGATGGTCTTGAGAAGTTTTGCTCCACCGTCACCAACAGGAGCCGCAATGACGGAGGGCTGACGGGATCTGGTGGCCTGAGCATAATGTATCCATCAGTAGAGCTTGGCCATCAGATCCGGTGTAGGCTGATCTCAGGCTGGCAGCCACGCAGATTCCGTTGGTCCCTCTCTTGGAACTCCGGCTGCTATTGCTGCTACATCTCTTCCCTTATCTCTCTGCCTCCCTCTCCCTAACCTCACTTTCTTGACAAATATCTTCTCTACTGGAGGATTTGAACTTCTCCAAATGTGCACTATAAGTAACTACAAAAATGTTTCTATATTTTTCTTATCAAAGAATTGACTTAATGTTTGAACTGCGGGCCTGTCTTCTTTAACCAGAAGATGCTCTAGTTTAGCAGCATCAATAACGCAAAAAGAGGAAGAAAAAAGGATGCCGGGTTCATCTCTGGAGTGTTTGCAATCCTTTCATGCTAGGTGTTTGTGTAAATGAACCAGCACGCTCATGCATGCCTCTGGAAGTTGAAAGGAAACAAATCAAAAAGGTTAACATGAAAATATGAAAAGAAGTCTGGAGCTTTAAACCAATAAAAGGTCATGACAAAATGCTTCCTTTCATGTGGGTTTTTGTCAAAGGTTGCATTTTCTATCCCTGTCAGTACATGATAGTGAACATATCAACGAAAAAACATGTATGATGATTTCATACATTTTCAGAATTTGGAAAGTTCAAGGTGTGTCTGATGAGAAAGTTTGTACACTATAAAAAATGTGGCTCGGGAGAGAAGGTCGAATTAAACAAGAGTCTAAAAATCAAAGAAGGTTGAATTACAAAACCAAAGAAGTCCAATTTATAAAACCGGATTGAAAGAATCAATTTTTTCCTAAGAATAAATCTAAGAAGTTCAAATTAAATAATAGAGAAGGTCAAAGTTTATAAAATAACTCAAATTTCAAATAACGAAGAAGTACGATGTTTTCAAAAACCTTCTATTTTCACATTTTTAAGAATACACACTGAAGTTCAAATAAAAAAGGTGGAACGGTTCAATATCTATGAAAAACTCAGATATTTTCACGTAACCGAGAGAAGTTCAAGTACTACACGATGTGCATTTGTGTGAAAAAAAGAGAATGGAAAAGCAAAGGGTAAAAGTTTTGTTTCTAGAAGTTCAAGTACTCGGTCCGAGAAAAATTCAAAATTCTTGTGAGAGAGGTTGAACAAAAATACGTGACAAAAGTTCAAGATGAAAACAGCGAGAAGTTCAACTACTACACGGAATGCGTTTCACGTAAGAATATATTGATAGAAAACAAAGAGCTTACAAGGTTTGCGGCAAGAAGTTCACGTGCTCCTCCGGCTGAAGGTCAAGATCTATAGTGCGAGACGTCCGACCTTCAATTACATGTAAAAAACAGGAAAAAAACGTCGTTTTTTGCCATTTTTAAAACTGCTCCAAAACGACAATGAACTTGTAACACATGTCTACATGAAAAAGTTGCTCATATTCATAAGCTTTCCAACGCTATATTATATGCCACATTCCGATCAATGGCTTAAAAGTTTTATCTATAACGTTTAAAGCATATTTTTATGCATTCAAAAAAATATTTTGAACCGTTGCGAATATGGAAAAATGATCAACACGAAAAAGTTGCGTGTTTTCAACAGTTTCCATCGGTATATCATTTGCTCAATTCCGGTAAGTGGTTTGGGAGTTACGGGAGAAAAACATCGTCAGAAAATAGAGTGAAGTTCATGCAGAACAGCCGCAGAAGTTCAATTATTTCACGCGATGCATTTTCGACGAATTTGTCTCGCGATGAAGGCAGAAAAATGATCTCGCCATTTTCGCAATTACTTGAAAACGACTGAGAATCATAGAAAATCGTCAACATGAAAAAGTTCCTCATTTTCCATAGCTTTTCAACGGTATATTATTTGCCGCATTCCGACAAAGTTTGTAGAAAATACAGCGAAAATACGTTTTTTGCTATTTTCGAAACTGACTTAAAACTATAGATAATTAGGAGAAACAATACATACAAAAAAGTTTTGCATTAGTTCAAGCTTTCCAACGCCATATCACTTGCTGCATTCGGACGCACGGTTAAAAAATTAACACGAAAAAACATACTCGGTAGGACTTGTACCATTTTCTAGATTACTTTTAAACCGTTCGAAATTAGAAAAAACTTTCAACATGAAAAAGTAGCGCATTTTCGTAGGCTTTCCAACGCCATATAATATGCCCTAATTGGATTAGCCGTTTAGAAATTACCGCGAAAATACGAACTCGACTGTTCGGTTTACAAAATTTTACGTTTTCCCAAATAACGTTTTAACCATAGGGAATTTGAGAAAACTTTCAACATGTGAAAGGAGCGGTTTTGCAGCAGCTTTCCAATGACATATTATATGCCGCATTCTGATAAACGATTTAGAATGATTCACGTTTTTTGTGTGAAGAAAAAACGGTTTTCAAAACTGCTCTTAAACCGCTTACATTTTGACAAAAACTTAAGTTGGGTCGTGATACTGGTGTCCATAGCTTTCCAACGGTATATCGCAAGCCCCGTTTGGGCAATGTTGACGGAAGTTCAACCTAGTTCAGAGGGAAGTTCAGGCGTGCAACTCAGGCAGTAAAATTGCAAAAACGCGAGTTCATCACGACCCGAGAGCAAAATCCGCCCATGAGCGAGATTTTTATTTAAAAAGAGTATTTAGTTGCTAAAAACCGTTTGAAGATTACACTTACATCACATAGAACGCGGCTAACGAGAAAAATTCGCGGGGAGAGCCACGGTTGCGAAGATAGCCCGAAGGTCGGGTTCCTATAGAGAGAAGTTCAGGCGCGTATCTCAGGAAGTATTATTCTGATCACAACATATACTTCCGCGCCTCACCTTCCGCGCCAAGCACCACGGAGAGCGAGCCAAACGGCTGGCAATGCAGTCCGGCGGCGACGATATTTCCGCGGCGGCGTTTAGGAAGCGACGGCGCACCTCACCTTCGCCCCAAGACCACCTGGGGGATCCGCCGCTGAAGCATCCTGCCTCAGTTATGCATGACAGGGGAAAGCGAACTGCAAGGATGACTACTCCATCGCATTCGTCGTGGATGCGAACTGCAGTGCACAATCTGAGAAGAAGCACCACGAAAAGGACGTAGATCAACACATATGCAGTTTTACATTTAAAAAAAAATATTAACTTGTAATATGTTTGATAAAATGCAGTTCTCTTCTATACGAAAAAGAAAATAAGATCTCGGAAATGCGGTTCTCTTCTGTATAAGAACTCTGAGATCGGAATGTCATTTGGAGAATGCAGTTCTCTTCGTTGTATAGAATCTGACATGACCATGAATCAATACAGAATGCAGTTAGAAGACAAAAAATGTAGAGTCAGACTAGGATTCGCATACACTGCAGTGTGTGCGTGGTGCGTTTAAAGCTTGCACTGCAGTACGCTTCGAGTACACAGTGCAGTGCGCTTAGTGCAAACAAATGTGAAAACAAAAACTTGGCTGCAGTGCGGATGAATTTTGAAACTCGACGACAAACACGTTGAATTCGTCTTTGCAGTCCCATGTGATAAGGTGAGATGCAGTGCGGATGCATATATTTAAAAAAACCTGGCTGCTAATCATATGAGACAATGCAGTGCGCTGAGAACATGTTACAACTCACAAGGAGGAGTTGGCTGAAAGCTCCATTATGTACATATTTGACATTGTCACCATCTGCCACCAAAAAAACACACAAAAACTAACTAGAAAGATATATACAAAAGCACACAGCATGGTGTTTACAGCTTTGCACATCGAGAACTACACACAGCGACCATACATTACTGTTTACATAAAGTTCTGGAGCACCCACGAAAAAGACATCAACACACGTAGAAAAAGATCTGCTATCATTTATGCCTCATCCTGCTCCTGCGAATGCAGTCTTGGAGAGAAGCCAAGAGAAATGCAGAGATTTCTTAGATCCTCCGGGAACTCGGTGACAACGACCATGTTTTCTGGGTGGAACAGAATCTGGAACAAAAACTCAGCCTTCCAATCCTGAATAACAGCTTCCTGCGATGAAGAAAAAAATAAAATAAACAAATATACAACATCATCTACAAAAAAAGAAACTGACGAAAAAAATATCAAGGAATGAGGAGATATTGCTGTGTTAAAAAGAAGATACTTACACTACGCTTTGCGAATTTCACAACAAAGGCTTTGCCGTCGTAATACTGAGCCATCTTCAGAACATAAAAGCCGCACTCGTTGGGGCCCTGCTCAGGGGTGCCCAAATAGCTAGCTTTCTTTGAAACATCCACCCAGTCTACCGACTCCTTTCTCTTGTACTCTTTTTCTCCATAAACCTTCTTCAACAATGCAGTCATCCTAATCATCTGGTGGAAAAAAAATACACATCACAACAAAAATTGTTCAACACGCCCACGCATGAAAAAAAACAAGAAAGCTGGAAAAAGGAAAATTTTTACCATTTCAGTGCGGTCGCTGTGGTATTCAGACTTATGCCACCTCGTCGTTTGATCAACCGGTCCGCTGTACCTCCTAGTGTCATGAATTTCAAGGGTCTGGCGGTGCCTATTCATTGTGTATAGAGAATAATGCTGGTCTTTCATCCGTGGTAACAGAATATGATTTTGTTTCATCAAATTTGTTATGGGTTCGATCAGTGAAAAGGGATTACTGGAAAAAATTGGGAGAGAAAATAAATACAAAAAAGCTGAACAAAAGCAAATCTGATAACTTACTAATTTGCAATCAAGAAGGTTCTCGTCATCACGGACATAAAGTTCGAACTGCTGTGCTGCATCTTCGACGTTAAACTTGCCGTGGACAAAAGGCAACACAACATTTCCATCTTCATCTCTATTCGCGTGATCATTCATTTGAAGCACATACTGCGTGTGGGTAATTCACAAAAGAAAGTTAATGCAGTTCACCTTAAAAAGATGTTCACTCCGACGCTTAATAAAAAAACGGATCACGCTTCTCTAAAAAACAGTATGCAGTTCACAAAATTCTCACCGTAAATTTGTTTCGTTTGAGATGCATGGGTTAAGACACAAAAAAAAATGTATGCAGTTCAGTACATTCTAAAAACAAATTATTATACACTATTTACTGTAGTTCACTCAAGCAGAAAAAAAATTAAGAAAAATAAATAAATACCGTGATAAACAAAGGGGACAGCAGAACGCGTTCGCCAGATCGATAAACCACATTCATACTCTCGTCATTCTTCCAGTACCTGATGATATGATCCATCAATTCCGAGTCCATAAAACCACCTTTGGTGAAAGTTAAGAACAAGTAGTCCACAGTCACAGTGTAGACTTCGATAGGATTCCTGTGCATGAAAAGCGCGCACCTGCACAAAAGAAACGGCAAAGGTGGGGGGGTTAGTAGCACAAAAGCTAAAACACAGAAAGAACATTACACACATTAAGAATCAAAAAAATATAAAAAACTAACGAAAAAAGAACTGACTCGCTGTATTTCTGCCTGAATTGTGTGCTCGTGATGAGTTGCAAGACTTTCCTCATCTCCACAAGATGGCTGAATCTCGCAGGATTCAACTTCTGTACAGGAGATCGAAACTTTGATGGCTTCTGCACATGCCTCTTATTTGATAGAATTAGTGCCTCGCTGTCCGTCGGGCGTTCCACAGCTGCGCTCCTGGTCCTCCTAGGCACTGGTGGTGGCCTCTCAAAATCATCATCGCTATCTTCAGCATTCGGAGGGCTCGCAGCTTTCTTCACATGCTTAACATTGACAGGAGATTTCTCAAGAGCTTTTTCATTCGAAGTGCCAGCACCACTCCTCAACCTCTTACAAACAGGTTCTTTCACAACCTTTATGGGGGGTTCATCAAGGACAACTTTCTGAATAGTTGGAGTATGAACCTGAGTTTCAAACAAGGAAACACCACCTTGGTGTGCGCCTTCATCAAAGCCTGCACAAAAAAAATGGATAATGAGCAAAAGTAGTGAAAAAGAATCATCAAGTTCCCTACGGAAGAGTCATTTTAAACACACAAATGGGGTTCTACTAAAAAGCTTAACAAAAGTAGTCGACCTCCCCTCTCTGTACCAATGAAGTTCACTTAATAAAAAAGGTGTGTGACTGAAAAAAAATGTAATAACCTTCTTTAAAAATTAAAAGTGATGTCAGGTCTAGACAACAATGCGGCGAGGTCAGCCAAGTATAGAGCATGGCCTTCCTGATGTAGCCAATGTGCTCCTTCCCAAACTTGGCAATCGTTTCACCATCCCAGGTCTGCATGAACTGGAACATGTAAAATCCACAATCATGCCTGCAAAGAAAACCAACACAAAACACATTAACAATGCAGTTCACTCAGTAATAAAAGTGCTACTGATGTTAGTAAAACAATGCAGCTCCATACACACAAGAAACCGAGGGAGAACAACCAATAACACACTAGTAATACAGTTCGCTCAAGGGAAAATGTGCTTCTAATTTAGTAAAAACAATGCAGCTTACTTACACAAGAAAAAATGAAGGAGGAAAAAGAAAAAAGGAGAACAGGTACAAACCCGTTTCCCTGTTGCGGGACGTTAATATGAGTCAGCGCATAGCCGTCCAGGGTGGGAGGGTTCAACGGCTCGTCGCAGCTTGCGCTGCCATCTTTCCAGACTTTTTTGATGTTCCTGACCATTTTCCTAAAGACAACACTTGCTGCAGCGCTGTCTCCTTCGTTCAATGAGTCCAGAAGCTCAAAACGCTTCTCTCGCAGGTTCAAAGTGACCAAGCAGTAGTGGCCTATCGCGTCCTTCACTGTTGCGGGAGGAGGGTCAAATGTTGCAAACATAATCTGAAATAAAAAAAGAAAAAAACAAACCAGGTGAGAGAAATAGAAAAAACAGAAAACTTATTTTCAAGATGACGAAAAAATGGTCAAGATGCGTTACCAAGTTTTTCTTGTCCACACGTTCCTCTGTGCTTGAAGAAAACATCTTTTTCAAAGCCCTATTTGTGGCACCGACGTTCCAAATGGAATTCTGCAAAAAAGACAAAACCAGATAGTTAATGAAAAATGAAAATTGGACGAGGGGGATAAAATATAAATTAATGAAAATGCTTACACATAGGTTGTACGAGACAATCATAGTTTGAGGTCCTTTGAACCTTTCAGCTAGCATAGAGACGCCAATGTTTGCGAGGCGCGTGCTCAGCGTTCCATCCGACCAAAAAGACTCGCCAACATGGCCGATAGTAATATCACCAAACTCGCCCTTGAACGCAACTAGATGCCTTCAGACAAGAAGAAAAAAACACAGCAAAAAGTGATAAGATGGGAGCGTCCCTGAAAAAATAACATATTAATTAACCGGGGCGTAAGACAGAAAATGTCATACTGCTTCTTCTTGTCCCT
>LR738713.1:346489467-346502395 GCA_902687465.1 Secale cereale
CTTTAGCTCCTCGTTGGTTTCGACACTCTTACTTATCGTAAGAGGCTACAACTGATCCCCTACACATGTGGGTTATCAACCCTCGCCAGGGGCCAAGCCTCGCGAGGCGGACAACGCAAGGCCTCCCCTGGGGCGGCCTCACTAGGCTGGCTCCCGAGGAGCGGAGATACCAAGGCAAGGGGCACCTCACGAGGTTCACATGACGTGAGCCATGAGGACCAAGGCCAGGCGGGCGCCAGCGGGCATAGGGAGCCAGTTTCCTCTTTTGTGCAAAAGGGGCGAGCGCGGGCGAGGAGTCCCGAGGCGTCAGGCAAAGGTTTCCATATCGGTGCAACAGGACCAAGACCAGCAGGATGGTTGGACAAAAGTCACCACGGAGCCAAGGACGACGTCACCACCAGAGCCTTTGGCAGGCGAAGCCCACCTTTTGTCAGGATAGCTTGTACTAGTTGTCCCCCTTAAAACTTGGCCATTGTGTGATCCCTTCCCGCTCAATGTTTGGGAAGAGGACTCGGGCCTCTATAAACAGGACTAGCCACCACCATAGAAGGGGATCCGATCATTCAGACCACCCTTACACCCACTAGCTCGCCGAGCACAAGAACACCTCTCCTCAGGAGGATGTTCTTCCCGTGTACTTGTTTATCCCCAGCCTACAAGGCAATCCACCACACCACACTGGATTAGGGTATTACACCACAATGGTGGCCCGAACCAGTATAAACCCTTGTGTCTCTTGTTCTTCAGGTTCGACGAGCTAGGCCTAGGAATCGGTGCGAGAGCTAACTAAGGCGGAAAGGACAGCTCTTCGTGCGCACCCCAGTGTTTGAACCTCAAGGATTTGCCGGAACCCACAATCCGACATTTGGCGCGCCAGGTAGGGCTGCGTCGAATCCTCTCTTCTGTCATTCGGCTCGTCACTGCTCCGCTGTCCCGATGGCTGACGATCAGGGGACTCATGCCGACCACTGGGCAACCTGTCCCGCGTGGGCGGCGCCGTCCGCTCAAGAAGACCTCAACTCCATGCTTCAGGCGGCCCGCGCACTGCCTAACGCCACCAGCTGCGAGCGGCGCGGACCTGCGACTTCCGCCCTCGCGTCACGGCGCGCGCGCTCCACCGCGCGGTCTTCAAACTACGCCGCGGCAACAGAACGCACACCCGACGGGAGCAGGCGAACGTACGGGCCGCACTCATCGTGGCGAGAGAACTGCTATGATGCAGGCTGGCCGAGGGCGGCTGCCACGTGCTGCTAGAACGCGTCGCCGAACTGCTGGATTGCGCCAGTAGGGGCGCGCCACCTTTCTGCTCCTTGCCCATGCCTCAGGTCATGGCCGAGGCACGCGCGAGGTCCCGCGAGCTTGCGCGCCCCCTGGGACGATGGGGGGGCCTGACGACACCAACACGGGTGCTGGCGCCACCCATCCTACCGCCGCGGCTTTGTCACAGGCAGGAGTAAGCGCCGGCGACCTCCTGCGAGGGCGTGCCGGAGTGCAACCCAGAAGCCGCCAGGGCCAGGTGCTGCGGCTGGAAGCTCAAGGCGCGGGGCACTTAGGTGGTGGCCTCGATGGGGCAACAGACGATGCCTATGTGCCCCGCATGGTAAACCTGGAGTACGCATTCGGGGAAGGCCCCAATGCCTTCCTCGGGCTAGGATGGAACGATGGGACGCTTGAAGCTGGAGATTACCACGAGTCGCCTGGAGGCTCCGCCGACCCCTTCAGCGATGACGACGGGGCGCAGCAGTTATCGCAGTAGCAGGCGTGCACTAACATGGGCTGCAGGTGGACTAGACTACGACGATGGTCGGAGACCCAAGGGCGGCGGTTGTCGGTGTCAAAACTGGCGGATCTCGGGTAGGGGGTCCCGAACTATGCGTCTGAGGACCGATGGTAACAGGAGACTGGGGACACGATGTTTACCTAGGTTCAGGCCCTCTCGATCGAGGTAATACCCTACTTCATGCTATATTAGTATGGATGAATATGAATACAATAGTTGATCTACCTCGAGATCGTAATGGCTAAACCCTAAGTCTAGCCTATGAGGATATTGTGATTCTCTTCTAGCCTCTACGGACTAAACCCTCCGGTTTATATACACACAGAAGGGGCCTAGGGTTTGTACATGTCATCTTGCAAAGGAAGGAAAATCTACACCCGAACCTAAAACTTGCCATTATAGGAATACAGGAGTCCTATCCAGATACGAGAGATGATCTTCTATTATAATCATCACGGCTGTCGGTGTCAAAACCGGCGGATCTCGGGTAGGGGGTCCCGAACTGTGCATCTAAGGTCGATGGTTACAGGAGGCTGGGGACACAATGTTTACCCAGGTTCGGGCCCTCCCTATGGAGGTAATACCCTACTTCCTGCTTGATTGATCTTGATGAATATGAGTATTACAAGAGTTGATGTATCACGAGATCGTAATGGCTAAACCCTAGAAGCCTAGCCTGTATGACTATGGTAATGAGTCTCCCCTTTTCGGACTACACCCTCCGGTTTATATAGATGCCGGGGGGATCTAGGGTTAGATAGATTCGGTAACATAAGAAGGAGTCTTCATAGTTGGTCGCCTAGCTTGCCTTCCATGCCAAGGAGAGTCCAATCCGGACACGGGTACAATCTTCGGCCTTCATGTCTTCACAGCCCACTAGTCCGGCCCATTGACAACATGCCAGACGCCCGAGGACCCCTTAGTCCAGGACTCCTTAGTAGCCCCTGAACCTGACTTGAATGACGAGGAGTCCGGCGTGCAGATTGTTCTTCGACATTGCAAGGCGGGTTCCCTTCTTTTCGAACTCCAAGATGGTCTTCGGACGTGATAATAGTATCTGGACCTGTATACACAACTGCAGAGGATATAATATTTCACGAGTCCGATCCGCTGATGATTTTCTGATAATATGACATCATGCCTGCTCGGCCATTATTTTCGAGTCGTTAGCTGTCCCACCGTCCCATGTTTCAAGGCGTGGTTTTATTGGTATGTCTTATCAAGCGGAGATCGTGTCTCTCCCCTTTTTTTAAGGGATTCATATCGACCCGGAGGTGGGTAACCCAACCGTCGCTTGGGTACAACTCCTTGGGAACAGGCAAGTCTCAAGGCCCAGGAGGATATGTTCGATATTCGCGACCTTTATATAGGGCTACAGACCTGTCTGTTTCTTTCACGCTTGCTTCTTTCTGAAACCCCTCCTACCCCGAGTTCCAACACCCAGGTTTCAATCGCCACAAGCTCCAATCATGTCCGGATCTAGCCGTCAAGGCAGGTGGGTGGCTTCTTCTGTCATGGAGGGAGATATTGCAATGCTTTGGGCGGCGAGGTATCTGACCGCAGAAATCCTTCATTGGCTTCCTGCCGAGGGGCAGGTTATTCCTACCCCCAGATCTAGTGAGAGGGTCGTGTTCGTGTCCCACTTCCTCTGTGGGTCAGGGTTTGCATGATTTTCATGATCTAGCCCCAGACTCTATTCTTCTTATCTCGATGTTTATCATCACATGCGAAGCCTTCCTCCGAACTCCTCCGCACTTCGGCTTGTGGCTCAAGACCTTTGGTGTGAAGCTGCAAATGATAAAGGGGGAGCAGACAGAGTGCAATGGTGCCATAGTGAGCAAGCTCGCCAGTGTTGTTTGGCTGAAAGGATCCTTTGCCAAGTCTTCCGATTTAGGGCAGCAGGGGTGGTTCTACATCACTGAGCCCCGTGGCTCCAAGTGGGCTGCTGCACCCGCTTTTCTATCCAGCCCCCAATTCAGTTTGCATCATGGGTTAATAAGGGGTTGGACTGGGGATCAACGGACGAGGTGCGGGTTTTGCAAAGCCACATCTGAAACCTCATTGAGAGGGACATCAATATCATCAACGTTGTTCAAGTAATGCTAGTACGCCGGATCCTACCGTGCCAGTGACGGCCTCTCTCCATGTGGGAGTTCAATCCAGAAGGGCCGCAGACTCTTCAGCACTTCTTCGGCACTACACACGAAGGAATGTGGGGATTATTTTTCGGGAAACGAAAGCAATGGCCCGACGCCACCGAAGATGTCGGCCTAGACTGTAACCATCCGGACACCCCGGTAAGTACCCGCTCGCTGAACACCTCATAATTATACACCCGGTGATAAGACCCTGACTGAATCATCCTTTTTCAGGGCTGGATAAAGAAAGTGGAGCGGATTAGGTGTCCGGTTCCCCTTCCCGAAGACTCAGCTAGTCCCATGTTAACAAGGATGCTGGCCTCGGCACCATACCAGGTGCCAGCAGGGGAGAGTAAAGAGCAGAGTGAGAAGACCCGAGATGACCTTTGTTCCGGAGGTAAGTCGGATACTGAGTCCGGAGAAATCGACCTTTCCTTGCTTGAAGACAGAGGCAAAAGAGGACCCAGTATCCATCTCCAAAAAGGAGGAAAAGAGCCGCCTCCAAAGGTTGGGAAAGGTGGTCTACGAGAGGCAAGATGCCACCGTCGAGCGGCTTGGGTTTGGAAAGTGACGCCGTTGAACAACTCCAACATGGGGACAAGCCCTCGACCAAACCGTAAGTGAATCTGGGGTACTTTGATAGTGTACCCCCCTTTCGTCGTTACCGAAGATATACGTAATGTGTCCGTTCATTTTTACAGGTCGGCGCAGAGTTTTTCTGCGCAATCCTCTTCTTCGGGAGGTCTCCTCCCAGAGATGATGGAGAGCGAGACGCCTCCCCCAACCTCCTCTCCTAATAGGGCGGACGACTCTGAAGTGTCGTCGCGGAGGTTTTTCTTGATCAACAAGCTATGCGGGTGATAAAAGAGGTAGTACCCGAAGGTGGATCTCCGGCCATCCGGGATTCCGGGGCTGATAATAAAGGCCCCGGACTATCTGGCTCGTAGCCGACGGTGATTCTGGAGACATGTGGACTGATTCCTTCAAAGGATGGTTGTGCTCCTAGAGCGGTTTCCGGAGACCCTGAGGCTCCGGATATATTGCGAGACATGTTGCTAAAAGCATCTGTCTCAGGGGAGCATGTCGGCGTCCTGGGAACGAGGGTACCCAGACTCGCCTGTCTGGGGGCCGCAGCATGCTCCTACCACAGCCTGATACAACCTAGCTGATCGACCAACTACTCAAGACCCTCACGAGGGGGTTAGACCTCGCGAGGAGAACGACGCCAAGACCCCCTCAGGAGCAGCCTCGGCTAGGTTGCTTCGGAGGGGCGGAGAATCCAAGGCCAAGCCTGTCAGGATGAGGCAGTGACGCAAGCAGTCACGTACCGCACCAGCGGGCGCCAGCGCATGCCAGCGGCGCAGTTGTCATTTTGGTGCAAGGGAGACAGCGCAGGCGCGGGTTCCCGAGGAGCAGGACAAAGGTTTCCCCTTCGGTGCAACAAGACCGAAGACCGCAAGGACAACAGGGAGGATGTCACCACCGAGCCCACCACCGCGTCATCACCGGATCCCTTTGCAGGCGAAGACTGCTTTTGACAGGGTAGGAACGCCCTTGTGTTCCCCCTCAAAATGGCCATTGTGGGATCCCTTCCCGCCTAAACATTTCGGGGGAAGAGGACCCTGGCCGCCTATATAAGTAGCTAGGATCTCCACTACGAAAGGGGATTAGATCCAGAAACTCTGCCCTCGCACAAAGGGGCAAGAATCCTTGCCTCCTGACCCTCCTGAGCTCTCCTCCTGAGCTCAGGAACCATTGTACTCATCCATATTCCAGCCCTCTAGAGACCAATCCACCAAAGCAGGAAGTAGGGTTTCACACTGCAAGGTGGCCTGAACCTGGGTAAACTCTTGTGCTTTACTTGTTGTTCGCTTGAATCTCTTCATCAGCGAGGGCGAGACGCTAGGTAGACGTGAGTGGGAGAGATCTTCATTCACGCCCTTGTGTTCGAACTTCTTGGGTTTGCGGAGCCCGTAATCCGACATTTGGCACGCCAGGTAGGGGGCGTGTCGAAATCTCGCCTCTCCGACGACCTCGTCCCGCTCTCATCCGTCGACCCCGCGTCATCCCACCTCAACGGACCGCGACCCCAATGGCGGAAGCGCATCAGACGCGCGCGGAAGCCCACGACGCTCACACCGCTTGAGCGTCGCCCTTCGGCCACGGGACTCGCCGTCACCCGGCCTTGATCGGGGCTGACGGCGCGATGAGCATCACCGACCCGCCGCCTGGGGACCGGAAGCACCCACCGCCCACACGGCGCTAAAGCCGCACAGCAGCACGGGCCGCCGAGCACGCGGCGGCAAATTCACAGGACCGGCGCGAAATGGCAAACATGAGGGCCGCACTGCTGGTGGGAAGGGAGCTGCTAAGGTGCCGGTTACTCGATACCGGCCAGGAAGCGCTACTCCTCAGGGTGGCCGAGCTCCACAATGCCGCCAGCACCGGAGCTGAGCCATTCTGCTTGCACACAATGACGCCAGGAACCGGGGGCTGTGCCGGCCATGCCCGGTCACCCGTGTGGTCAAGACCTACGGCGACCTACGAGGGGGACATGGGGTATGACTCCCTGAACCCTGCCTATGACGCCGCCCTCTTCCTCGAAGCCCTTTGTACCTGGGTACCGCCCCCGCCGAGGAACCGTCAGGAAACAACCGCATGACTGTGCCCGATGCTGGATGTGATTAGGCACCGGCATGAGGGGGCTCAGGGGCAGAAGGTCGGGGGGCAGACCTCCCGCACTTAGCCCTCGACTCTCCGTCGTCACCACCGACGACCATGGAGCATGAATGAAACGCCATGGGTGCCCGCAGGGGCCGGCACTCGCGGCACTGGCCGTAGGCCTCGGGCCGACGGCATCTCTGGCTCCGGGCCTCGGCAGGCCAAGGAGACACCCCAGGTACTGCGTCAAGACAGAAAGGAAAGGAAGGCTCGGGTCAGGCCCTGGTCCCCTCACGCGTGACCCATCGCGCATGAGCCCGCCCTGGATTTCACCAGGGGCTCGCCGGCGGCGGGTATGATGCGCGTGGGGAGGGGCCTTCTCTCCCTCCGTTCAGGCTCAAGATGCCGCGCCTCCCGGCGCACCATCCCCCGGGCTGCGGAGGGTGCGTCTGGAGGCGGTACAGCAGCCCGTCCTACGCACACCGGGAGGGCCCAAGACCGCGGCTCCATGCCCCCGCTCACGTAATCCCGTATCATCTAGGCCCGACCCTGATCAGGAGGGCTCAGGGGTCATTAGGAGCGTGGGTGGGGCGGGGTCCCCTCGCACCTCAGGACGCCGCATCTCCGGACGACGTTAGCCCTCAGGGGCGAAGTGCGCTCGGATATCGCGTAAGCGGTGTACCTAGTGCTCGGCAGGAGGCCTATAGCCAAGGTCCCATCCGCCCACCATGCGCAATGTCCCACCTCATGAATGCCGCCTTCTGGTGAGTTCATGGCGGGAGCGGACTAGCATGGGGTGGGGCCCTCAAAGCGAAGGGGCGGGCACGTCAGAAGATCTCCGCTCGTGACACTCTCACGTAATAATGAGTGGGGCTGTACACGCCCCGGAGTCCCTGGAGCGTCGGCCTAGGGCCTCAGGGGATCCCTCCCACGTCCTAGAGGATGCACCATGCTCCGCGCTGGCCGTCGACACTGCACTCCAATGGCTATGCCCACACCCGCCGGTGGTAGCCCTACGCTCCGGGCTGGGGAGAAGACCGAAGACCTGCTCAGGGGCCGGACGCGGCCCCTCCATTCGCCATTCGTATTTGCCATCTTTGTATCTGCTTTTTTAAGTCGATCCCGCGGCTGCGCTACTCGTTTATTTTTTTGAAATAAAGGGGGAAGAGTTTTTCGTCCGTGTTTTGTGATTTTTGCTGAGTTTTCCTTCACCCAGTCCATTTTTTGCCTTGCTCGGCTATGTCGGACTACGTCCGCGACCCCACCCAATCACTCCTCGCGAGCAAGGGCCGAGGCGTGGGCGCACGTCCTGTCTGGTCCATGTCCGGACCGCCAATCACTCTTGCGCCAACTGCAGGTACTCACGAGACGCGCCCGGACGGGGTCGGCGGACGCCCCTCTCGGAAACGCAACAAGGGCCAGAGGTCTTAGCCTCAGGGAAAAACGTCACAAGGGAGTGCTTAAACCCATTCTTACATCATCAAAAGCTTAAGTCTTGTGGCATTCCTCTTACCCGGCTCTGGAGCCACAAACAAAAAACAAACCTACGGCAGGAGCTGGACTAAGCATCGACATCTTCGTCAGGACCGTCAGCGTCGCCCCCCTCAAGCACCGGCGCGTCATCGATGGCTGGAACGAGCTCCGTCACCAACACGTCCACGTGATCGCTCACCCATCCCTCCAAGGGGCCAGCGACCGCCTCAGGCGCAGGCTCCAGCAAGGCCCCGAAGTCCGTACGAGGGTCAAGACAGAGCAAGTTACAAAAGATGCGGGAGACCGCACGCCTGAGGACGTCGCGGCTTTGCTCCTCAACAAGCTGCCGAGCCTTCATGACCCCGCCTTCAAGACGCTCCACCACTCTGGTGAAGAACCCGAGATATCCGGCATCATCATCAATCAGAGGGTCATCGACCCTCGAGTCAAGGAGCTCACCTAGGGCTCGGCCAGCCTTGTGCCGCAAGGCCTCGAACATTTTCGAGCGGGTGTGCTGCATTCCACGAGCTCACGCGGCCTCCTCGGAGTTCCGGGTCGCGATAGTGGAAATGTCCTCCACCTGCTTGTGGAAGTAGGAGAGCTCCGCCCTGGCAGCAGCGCGAGCCTTCTCCGACGCCTGCTCGCGGAGCTCCGCTCCGGCACAGGCCTCCCTCGACGCCCGCTCATGACGCTCGGTTGCGGTGCAAGCATTCTCCGACACCTGCAGACGGTGCTCGACATCCACCAGTTTTCTCTTGAGAGCCGAGACCTCCTTCTGGAGTTCCTTGCGCTTATCAGCGAAGCGAGTCTCGTGAAGCCCCAACTTCTCGCAGTAATCCTTCCGCAGGCGCTCTGCCTCCTTGGCAACCTTCCTCGCGACATCCTCGCGATCATCAAGGTTGCCCTCGGCTTCGGCTACCTGGCGCTCCATCGTCTCTAGGCGCTCACGCTCCATGTTTAGTTCCATTGCCTCGAGTGCTAGCGCCTCCTCCCGCGCTGAGAGGCCCGCTGGGCTGTCATCATCGGCCGCGGGCGCGGCTAGGGCAGCCCTTCATGTACGAACCTGACGCTCAAGCGCGGCGTTCGAGGCTTCAAGCTCGCGCTCACGCTCTTCAGCTGTTGCGTGGTGGCGGTCGGTATCTCTAGCCTCTTCCAGGGCGTGGTTGCAAGCCTCCTGAGCCGCGGCGGCAGACGCCTCCGCCTTCTTTAGGGCGGTTTCATATTGCAACTGGCTCAGGTTAACGGCGGTCCTTAACTGGTGCCAGCCCTTCGCCAAAAGCAGGCCCTCGACCTCGACGTGCTTATCCACTTCAGCAATTTTGACCTCGTGGCCCTTCACGGCGTCTGACGCCTCCCGCACAAGATCATGACGAACTGCGCTCGTGCGCAGCGCAAGTTCCAGAAGGCGGCCGGGCTCGTCCACGACATCCGCGCCGCCCAAAGAGGGTTCTCCTTCTCCCTCTCCTTCACCATGCGCCTCGGGGCTAACCCCAGGAGCGTGCGCTGCCTCCAGCGCGAGGGCAGGCGTGGTCCTGATGGGCAGTCAGCTGTCCGGGCTGCCTCAAGAGCTTGCTGGTCCACGATGAAGACAAGCCCCGGGGCACGAGACGGGCCCCCGACGCACCAAGAGCTGCCTTGCCCTAGAAGCACTCGGGGGCTGGGAGCATGACCCACGTGGTAGGGTCCGGGCACAGCCCCGAGAACCCGCGTGATGTTTTCCGAAGACCCAGCATGGTCTGGAGGAGTGACGCGGGCAAAAGCTTCTGCGAGCCTCGCCGAACGGCTCAGGAATGAGCCAGAGGAAACCCTGCGGAGCAAGGGGTCAGGAGAACCATATTGGAAAGAACAGGAAGAGCTGAGGAACACGCACCTACCCGGTACAGTCAGCTTCATCCTCTTCAGAGCCCTCGGGGCAGGCCGTACCTTCCCCTCAACCTCCGCCTCTTGCTTAGCGCCACTAAGGATGACAGGAGGTCGCTTGAGACAGATGCGCCTAGGCCCGGGGCAGGGCCGCAGCGGACGCCTGCGGCCGGCGCTCCATTTCCCACTGCGACGTCCTCCGGACTCACCCCGACCGGAGACTGATGTGCCTCCCCTTCAGCCACCTCAGGAGCCAGCGGCGCCTCGGTACCTTCCGCCACCTCCGTCGACACCGGCGCCCGTGCTTCATCCGTTTGCTCCGGGGGCGGAGTGGACCCTAGATCAGGGGTTCCACTTGACGCATCCGCCCCGGAAGCGAAGGTTGGGCTCGTGTGCCCTGGCACCACCACCAAGGGATCATCATGAGGATCAGAGGCGCCCCCGGCAACAGCCCCCACGCGTCGAAGTGGGGCATCTTTTCAGCAAAAGCTCTTCCGGCCACAGGAGCCAAGTACAAGGTAGTCGTGGAGACAGGGCGTGCTTCGGGCACTCCACCGACTAGTAGCCGCAGCAACCCTTAGAGCGTCTCAGGGGGGAGCTGCTTCCACTGAAGACGCGCACGATCAATAAGACCGGAGAGGGCCCACATTGGGCGAGAGTGGCGCTGAAGCGGGAAGACACGTAGGACAAGTCCCTCACCACCATCGCCATGGTCAACCCATTCCTCCTCATACTGGTCAGCCGACGCATAACTAGCTCCGCCCGTGGATCCGAGAGGGGCTCATGCTCCCAGCCCGAGTCCAGCACCGCCGGCGCGTCGGGAAGGTGGAACTGGGGGCTGTACGCAGCAGCATCAACATACACCCACTGCCGGCGAGACCCTGCCGTGGTCGGGTGGAGCGAGAAGTCAATTTCGGAGGCATCAGTCGCCTCCACCACGCGCAACGACACGCACCCCGAGCGCTGCCCCCTGTCAACCAGGTGGATGGCGAAGAAGTGGCAAAGCAGGGCCACGGACGGGGAAACTCCGACGAAATTTTCGCACAGAAAAGCGAAGCCGAAGAGGAGGATGATGGACCCAAGCTCCAGGTGCAGCGCCCGAATCCGGTAATGCGTGAGCACCGCATAGAAGAAGGCGGAAAAAGGGGGGTGGAGACCCCCGAAGATGGCATGGAGGCAGAGCTGGATGTCATTGGCGCCTAGCTCCACCGTCGGCTGGGAGGCAAGCCAGACCCGGGTCGGCCCCCACTCGTTAGATGCGTCGGCCAAGGCACGACGCACCTTGTCCAAACCCTCCTGATTCACCACGAGGGAGCGACCCGGCGCCGGCTCGAGCACCGGCGGTTGTGTGGCAGACTCGTCGTTTCCCCACTTCTTCGCCCTGCGCGGCATGGCGGCAAGGAAGGAGGGGGCAGAGAAGGCAAGGAAAGGGAGGAAGCGATTGAAGGGTAAGAATGCAGGGGCAGCAGCAGGAAGTCCGCATATCGGTTGTGCGATTGGCAAAATGCACGACTGCCAAGACTGCGTGGGAAGCGGAGAAACCCACGTACCATCCAACCGTCGCGCGCCAACCTGGCCCGCGACCTTTGGGGCCCGCGGCGCTTCATCCTCGACTAAGGCTTCACCTCAAAGTCAACTCCGCGCGCGCCTTGGGCCCGGGGGCTACTGCCGGCGTCTTGGGAACCAGGGTACGCAGACTCGCCTATCTGCGGGCCGCAGCGTGCTCCTACCATGGCCTGGTACGGCCCAGCTGATCGACCAGCTGCTCAAGACCCTCGCGAGGGGGCTAGACCTCGCGAGAATAACGACACCAAGACCCCCACAGGACCGGCCTCGGCTAGGTTGCTCCAGAGGGGCAGAGAGTCCAAGGCCAAGCCTGCCTCAGGAGGAGGTAGTGACGCAAGCAGTGATGTACCACGCCAGCAGGCGCCAGTGCGTGCCAGCAGCGCAGTTGCCGCTTTGGTGCAAGGGAGACAGCGCAGGCGCGGGTTCCTGAGGAGCAGGACAAAGGTTTCCCCTTTGGTGCAACCAGACCGAAGACCGCAAGGACAACAGGGAGGATGTTACCACCGAGCGCACCACCGCGTCATCACCGGATCCCTTTGCAGGCGAAGACTGCTTTTGACAGGGTAGGAACGTCCTTGTGTTCCCGCTCAAAATGGTCGTTGTGGGATCCCTTCCCACCTAAACATTTCGGGGGTAGAGGACCCTGGCCTCCTATATAAGTAGCTAGGATCTCCACTACGAAAGGGGATCAGATCCAGAAACTCTGCCCTCACACAAAGGGGCAAGTACCCTTGCTTCCTGACCCTCCTGAGCTCTCCTCCTGAGCTCAGGAACCACTGTACTCATCCATATTCCAGCCCTCCCGAGGCCAATCCACCCAAGCAGGAAGTAGGGTTTTACAACCGCAAGGTGGCCTGAACCTGGGTAAGCTCTTGTGTGCTTTACTTGTTGTTCGCTTGAATCTCTTCATCGAGGAGGGCGGGACGCTAGGTAGACGTGAGTGGGAGAGATCTTCGTTCACGCCCCTGTGTTCGAACTTCTTGGGTTTTCGGAGCCCGTAAACCGACAGAGTAGCGTACCTTGATGGGTACAGTGGTTGAGAAGATTTTGTCCACGAAGAGCGGATTGAATGAAGCCTTCATGAGCCTGCTAAATGCCTTCGAGGTTTGTAATATAATTTTTTCAGTTATGTTTTATTTGCAAAAATGCACATGTGTATAGGTAGTAGCCCCTGAGACTCCGGTTGGCTTCCAATGGGAAGCAAACGGAGGATCAAAAAGAATCATTCGAGGACTAACCTGATCAACTTGAACACATGATGCTTCCCCCTCGGCCACTTCCCAGACTATGGATATTGCCGAGCTCCAGCGGAACCTGGATATGGCGGGGGACGATCTTGCGTTAATCAATATGCGTCTTGACGAGTCCCAAGCTATGTATTTGGGGCAATCCCCATAAATTTTTGTGGTATGAGCATGATGCTAAAAAGTTATATGCTGGAATATGCATG
>LR738713.1:346502405-346520594 GCA_902687465.1 Secale cereale
GAATGAAGCCTTCATGAGCCTGCTAAATGCCTTCGAGGTTTGTAATATAATTTTTTCAGTTATGTTTTATTTGCAAAAATGCACATGTGTATAGGTAGTAGCCCCTGAGACTCCGGTTGGCTTCCAATGGGAAGCAAACGGAGGATCAAAAAGAATCATTCGAGGACTAACCTGATCAACTTGAACACATGCTGCTTCCCCCTCGGCCACTTCCCAGACTATGGATATTGCCGAGCTCCAGCGGAACCTGGATATGGCGGGGGACGATCTTGCGTTAATCAATATGCGTCTTGACGAGTCCCAAGCTATGTATTTGGGGCAATCCCCATAAATTTTTGTGGTATGAGCATGATGCTAAAAAGTTATATGCTGGAATATGCATGGCTGCAGATGGTTTTGCTGCCGTTAAAGTTCTTAGAGCGGAGCTGGCCCGGGCCAAGGAGCAGGCCCGGTTTAGGAGTGCGGCTACCGAAAAGGTATCGGCTGAGTTAAAAGACGAACAAGTTGCACGGCGCCAACAGAAGGAGAAGATATCCGCGATGGCGCTCGAACTGAAAAATGCTAATGGCCGCTACGAGTTATGGAAAAGGAGAATGAAGCCAAAGCGGCTGAACTTGACAAGGCCTTACGAGAGGCAAAAGAGGCGCGGTCGGAATCCAGAGCGTCCCGTGAGGAAATCCGACAAGCTAGGGAGATTGCGGCTGGTAAGCCTTTTCTGCTACAGACTAAGTTCGGCGATCCGAACTATGCTCAGCTTGACCAAGTGTGGAGTTCTCCGGACGAGTTTTTAGACTTGCCGAAGAGTTCTTCCGATGCGGCGCAGTATTATCAAGCGCGAGAGGGGTATGCAACGGAGAAGCTTTTTTGGTCACAGTTTGGCGCATGAAAGCGCCTCTGTTGCTGAATGCACAGACGTCCCAATGTGCCGAAATTTATAGGATATCCGGTGCTGCCATGAAGAACGTCATACTCTGGTTGTGGCCAACTGAGCCTGTCCCGAATAGCTACTTCGGTTTGGTGCAAAGGCTTGTTGACGCGGTGCCGCGTATCGACGCTGTGAAGAGGTTGACGTGCATTGAGGGTGCACGGATGGCTTTCGCCTGAGTCAAGACATTCTGGGGGAAGATGAAGGCCATCGATGTTGCGGCAAAGAGTCCACCCAAGGGCAAGGACCATGCTGCGCCGGAGCATTATTTTGAAGACATCCTAGAGGCCGCCCGCTTATTAAAGGGTCAGTGCTCGAAAGACATAATGTTCGAGTGAGGTGTATGAGAATTGTAAAGACAATTTCATAGTTAATCTATTTATATGTTTTTGCTCGAAAGCTTGAATTCCTCCTGTGCGGCCGTTTTAATATAATTTGAAAGTTTTCCCGTCATCGGCTTCAGCCCCCTCGTAGGAAGTACGGGGGTGTTCGGAAAAGCATTTAATCACTCTTTATGCAATGTCTTGGTCCATGAAGGAGGTGATAATGCGGCGAACCAGGCAATCGGACTATAGGGTGTTAACACTTTCACTTAGCCATAGGAGTTTTATGGTGGGGCTACGACATAGCCCCTGGTATGTATGCGGCGCATTATAATATGATGCCTTACATATTTGATCTGAAAAAGATCCCTCGTGTGACACGGAGAATCGCTAAAGATTCCAATAAGTCGTCAAGTTGTTGACCAGCTCTCGTTGCATCATGACAGTCCGTTTTCAGCTTTCTCTACTGAGGTACTTGACGAGATGAACCGGAAGCACAATCGTAGTAGTTCTCCCTTTACTACCCTAGCCGATGGAACGGAACGTAGGGTAGAAAGCATAGGAGCCGGGCAACCCAACTATTGACCAAAGACAATGATTCAGAGCTGATGCATATAAGGCCAAACTTGCAATGCCGAAGTACTCTATAGAGCTGTTCGGGCTTTTGCTGGCAACTCATTTGTTTCCGTACCGAGCCCCTGGCAGGTTATGCCATGGTATATCTGTGAAACAACCGCAAGAGCCATATTCATTGGCGAAGCAACACGGATGATTAATCGGATACTTTTTACTGGTACCTGAGTGATATGCCAATGATTACTTTATATATATAAAGACCACAACCCCGGCTATTTGACATGTTCGGGGCCTTAGGCGGAGGAAGAGGCATAGTACAGGCTCGAAATAAAGAGTGCGGTCTAGAAAAGTTACTTTGGACCTCCTGTCGCATGTCTGCGCCGCCTGTCCTCGGCAAGGGGAATCCTTGATGGAAGTAGCCCCTTAGGTGAGTGTACGGATCCGAACTCTGATAGAGCCAGTTTCAAATGTTTGTCCTGTTCGTCACCTGTTTTTAAGAGATAGTGCAGGAAGATATAAAAATAAAATAGATAAAAAGTGTTACGGGAGTGCTTGCACGCTTGTCCGTAGTGTGCATCCACCAATGCCCATGGTATCTTGAGTGCGTAGTGATGTATGCGCGGTACAAATTTTGCAGGTGTACGAGGTGGGCGGCAGAAGCCGGACTGCTATTTTTGCTCCGGGAGTAGTCGATCTTCGGGTAGAAATTTCTTCTGACTCCCGGTATTTCATTGGTGAACCTCTCCGTCGTCCCTATCGCCTGGCGGCCTCCTCCCCTTGTGTTCGGCGTTGAGCTTGCTGGACTGCTTAAAGACCCAGCAGTTTCTGTTAGTATGATTAGCTGGTTTATCGAAGTGGCCGTGAATCTGGTAGGGTCAGTCCAATATCCTATCTAGGTTGGATGGTTCGTCTCGGTTCGCCTTGAGTGGCTTCTTCTGTTCACCGGGCTTGGGATTGTTGAATCCGACGTTTACCGCTCAGTCACGTGATCTTTCATTATCATTGCGACTGTTGTGCTTGCCTCGTCGTGGCTTGCCGTTTTTGTCTCGAATTTCGGAAGTGCCCGGGTCACTGGCATTGTTGCTTCTACGAGCGAGCGAGCTGTCTTCTCCCGCATAAAAGCGGGTCATTAGAGCAGTAAGGGCTGACACGGATTTAGGTCCTTCTTGATCGAGGTGCCGTGCGAGCCATTCGTCCCGGACGCTGTGCCTGAAGGCTGCGAGGGCTTCCGCGTCCGGACAGTCGACGATTTGGTTCTTTTTGACTAAGAACCGAGTCCAGAGCTTTCTGGC
The DNA here is from genome assembly GCA_902687465.1 of Secale cereale. Taxonomy (NCBI): domain Eukaryota; kingdom Viridiplantae; phylum Streptophyta; class Magnoliopsida; order Poales; family Poaceae; genus Secale; species Secale cereale. The sequence continues at coordinate 346,505,522 of LR738713.1, forward strand.
TGACTCTCCGGGCTGCTGGACAATGTGATTTAGGTCATTGGCATCCGGTGGCCGAACATATGTTCCTCGGAAGTTGTCAAGGAAAGCTTCTTCCAACTCTTCCCAGCTGCCTATGGAATTTTTAGGCAGGCTGTTCAACCAGTGCCGAGCTGGCCCTTTTAGCTTTAGTGGGTGGTATTTAATGGCGTGGAGGTCGTCTCCACGGGCCATATGGATGTGGAGGATATAGACTTCTATCCATACCGCAGGGTCGATTGTTCCATCATATGTTTCAATATTGACGGGTTTGAATCCTTCGTGGTATTCATGATCCATTACTTTATCTGTGAAGCAAAGAGGGTGTGCGGCGCCTCTATGTAGGGCCACATTGCGACGTAACTCCGAAGGACTCCATTTGCGGTTTCCGGCTCGGGCGTGGCTGGGTTTGTCACGTCCGAATAGGTAGCCATCATCGTGTGTCGAGGCATGCCCTCGCGATCCATAGATCGATCTTGTGTGTCCTGCTCTACTGTCCAAGTCCCGTCGAAGGTCATTTGTACAACCGTGAGCTGTGTTATTCCTGTCTTTCCGGCGAGGTGGGGCGGTCTGGTGTTTGGCTTGAGTTGCCTCTTTATCCGGATGGGATTGTCGACGACCTGCCGCATTGTGTGATGATGCTGCGGGCTCCAACGCCTCGTCATCGAACTGAGGTAGCAATCTATGCTTTGGGTAGCTTTTTACTGGGCCATTAAGGATGTATTCTTCGGCGGTTAGGACTTTGGTCCATCTATCATTGAGTAGGTCTTGGTCAGCTTGAAGTTGCTGCTGCTTCTTTTTCAGGCTCCTTGCTGTGGCTATCAGCGTGCGCTTGAAGCGCTCCTGCTCGAGGGGTTCTTCGGGTATGATGAAGTCTTCGTCGCCGAGGCTTACGTCGTCTTCGGAGAGAGGAAGATAGTTATCGTCCTCCGAATTGTCGTTGGGAAGGGCCTGTTCATCGGGGCTGGCTTGCCCGTTTTCTTGTTCCTCCCGCTCAGATCTTGCTCCAACAGGGTCTTCACTGTCTTCAGCGTCATCTGGAGTGTTGTTTTCTCCCGTGCCGGCGTTGTTGTGATGTGACTTAGAGTGGCGTTTAGGGCGCCGGGATTTAGAATGTGTCTCAGGAGGTTTATTCTCAACTGGGTCTTCTTTGTCATCATCGCTAGCTTTTTAGGTGTATCAACCATGTACACTTCATACGAAGAGGTGGCCGTCCCACGTCCCGTGAATGGCGGGTCTTGGCCTTGCTCCTTGTTGGTATCGTCGTCTATACCGTCGATGTCTTCGGAGCCATAATCAAGCATGTCGGTAAAGTCCTCGACAGTGGCTATGAAGTGGGTGGCGGGTGGGAAGCGAAATTCCCCGTCGTCATCCCATAGTTCGAACCGGACATAGTTCGGCTGCGAGTCCCCCGCCAAGGACAGGTTTTTTAACGAGTTTAGCATGTCTGCCAGGGGCGGGTGTTGGAAGATGTTTGCGGCGCCAAATTTGTAAATCGATAAATCGATCCAGCTCGATGTCCGCAGGCGTACGTGGTTCGGAACTTATAGTTGGAGGTGAGTCCGGAGTTCCATTGACGCAAATATTACAAGGTGTCGAGTCTGTGTGCGGCTCCAACGCCGTGGACTCTGTGGTCGTAGATGGTGCAATCTACTCCAGATTTAAGGCTATTGCAGCAATAGGAACCATCTCCTGGATGTGATCCGATGACAGATTTAAGTCATGTTCATCGAAGTGAGGGGGAGCGATCGTCGCCGTCTCAAATCTGTCGAAGATCAGGTCTCCAGGATGTCCGCGATGTAGTTCAAGCTCCCGGATCTGACTTGATGGCCAAGGGCGTAGCTGTCGATCTGCTCCATATGGCCAAGCGAGTTGGCCCGCAGTACAAAGTCGCCGAATACGAAGATCTGTTCGGGGAGGAAGGTTTCTCCCTGGACAACGTCACTATCGACAATTGAAGGGGCCATCGAACCTTTCATCGACGACACAGTGGAACTCTCAATGAAAGCACCAATGTTAGTGTCAAAACCGGCGGATCTCGGGTAGGGGATCCCGAATTGTGCGTCTAAGGTCAATGGTTACAGGAAGATGGGGACACAATGTTTACCCAGGTTCGGGCCCTCTCTATGGAGGTAATACCCTACTTCCTGCTTGATTGATCTTGATGAATATGAGTATTACAAGAGTTGATCTACCATGAGATCGTAATGGCTAAACCCTAGAAGCCTAGCCTGTATGATTATGGTAATGAGTCTCCCCTTTCCGGACTACACCCTCTGGTTTATATAGACACCGGGGGGATGTAAGGTTACATAGAGTCGGTTACATAAGAAGGAATCTTCATAGTTGGTCGCCTAGCTTGCCTTCCACGCCAAGGAGTGTCCAATCTGGACACGGGTACAATCCTCTGCCTTCGTGTCTTCACAGCCCACCAGTCCGGCCCATTGACAACAGGTCGGACGCCCGAGGACCCCTTAGTCCAGGACTCCCTCAACGACCCACCAGTCTGGCCCACCAGGAGTTTATCCGGCCACATGAGGACCCCTCGATCCAGGGCTCCCTCAGTAGCCCATGAACCTGTCTTTGATGACGTTGAGTTCGGCTTCCGTATTGTCTTCGGTATTGCAAGGCGGGTTCCTTCTTCGGAATAGATCTTCGGCAAAAAGGTGTATTGTGTTCGGCTCTGCAAGGTTAGTACAACCCTTACCCTTGAAGGCAAGGCTCTTTAAAGAAAACCAATAGTGTGTCTCTACTGACAACTTTTGGGTGAAGCGTCGCGTCCATCCCACTAACATATCGAACCAGTTTATTCGGTCTTAGTTTCGCGTTTCGAGGTATATCCTCATTGACACGACCCGTCAGAATAGAGATCGTGCCTGCTTATTGTGGGATCCTCATCAATATGACGTGAGCACCCATGCCGCGCATTACACATGACCGCTTTGGGAACCAGCGAGTTTTATGGCTAAAGTGGGGGGACGTTCTGTATTCATAGCATTATAAAAGGACATTGATCCCTTTCATCAGCCCCACGCCTTCCTCAAGCTCGAGCTCTCCAATCTCCCTAGCCCCAACATTCTTATCTCCTACGCACACTGCTCCTTGTTCTTCAGCCACTACTCTCCTTCCCAGCGATGGCTGGATCCAGTGCCAGGGGAAAGTGGGAAGCTTCCATGGTCACTGAAAAAACCATGGCGGATATTAAGAGCGCGGGCTATCTCGCCGCTGATATTGCGCACCGAGTCCCTGCCAAGGGTCAGGTAATTCCTGTCCCTGAGGCGGGTGAGAGGGTGGTGTTTACATCCCACTTTGTTAGGGGGCTAGGGTTTCCAGTCCACTCGTTTGTTCGGGGTCTTTTGTTCTTCTACGGGCTAGATTTCCATGATCTAGCCTCGAACTCAATCCTCCACATATCCGATTTATAGTGGTATGTGAGGCCTTTCTCTGCATCCCCCCACACTTCGGCCTATGGCTTAAGACCTTCAACGTGAAGCCGAAGGTGGTGGACGGGGAACACGCGGAGTGCGGGGGCACCATGATTAGCAAGCTCCCGAATGCAACTTGGCCCAAGGGCTCATTCATGGAGACGAATAACGTCTGGCAGTAGGAGTGGTTCTACATCACCGAACCCCGCGACGCCAAGTGGGCGGTGGAGCCTGCTTTCAGATCCGGACCCCCAGAGAGGCTGACCTCCTGGACCAAAAAGGGTCTGAACTGGGGGTCTACAAGTGAAGTGACGACTCTTGTGAGCCGCGTGTCCGGCATGATTTCCAAGGGGCACATGCTCTCCTCCATGGTCCAGGTGATGCTAACCCGGCTTGTTCTCCCATGCCAAAGCCGGGACTCCTCCCTATGAGAGTTCGATCCGGCAGGAGGCAAGCCGCTGAAGCATCTCTTCGGGTTTACACACAAGGAGATCGGGAAGCATCTCTTCAAGATCCAGAAGGAATGGACCCAAGAGACCGAGGATGCGGGCTACAGCACTATGGCCTCCACCCCAGAGGTAATAGAAATCCTTGCCAAACATATACCCTTTCCCTTATGGGACGATAATAGGAATTGGAATTTTTACGTGATATACAGGGCTGGACGAAGAAGGCGACCTGGATTAAGAGTCCGGCACCTTTGCCCGAAGACCCAGAATCGCCTCTGGTGATGGCGATGCTGTTCCCGGCGCCGTACAAGGCACTGACCAAGAAGCCCAAGAAGACGAAGGGCAAGGGGGGCGGAGAGAGCCCCCGTCCTGCGGGCAAGAAGCCCGAGGACCTCCACATCCTCTCCTCTGAAGAGGTGGAGAAAGATGATGAGGAGGAAGAGGAGGAAGAAAAAGAGCCCCCTGTGCAAGGCAGGGGGAAGAAGAGGGGGGCCGTTGTTGACGCGGGTACGGCTGCGCCCCGGAGGAAACTGAACATCAGAGGTAGTTCGGATTCGTCCGAACATAGCTTTGTGGTGAAGCCCAGGGTGAAGCCCCTACCCGAATCGTAAGTTTGTCCGGATTGGCTGCTGCACTTTTGCTTTGTTTTAGTATTTAATTAGTATTTCTTTCCTGCTAACCTATAGCCCTCCGTGTGGACACCTTGATGCTATCTCATCGGAGGGTAACTCTCTTGCGCCTGGAGAGACAGAGAGTGACCCGCTGGTCCGAGCTCCATCGCCCATGATCGGCGGGTACACCGAAGTGTCCTCCCAGCGGGTGTCCTCCGCCCAAGGAGACGAGGGCGGGGCAGGTGACGGGGCGGCCGGAGGTAATACCTCCGCCGCTACTGACCATGGGGAAACAACCCCCATGGAGACCGAAGACGTAGACAATTCGAGGCCCCACCGAATACTGTCCCGGAGCCTAGTGCGGCTCCGGGGTCCGAAGACCCGACTCCTCAAGCGGAGGAGGATACGGCAGCGCACAGAGTTAATCCGGAAGCGCTGGACTCTATGGAGGGAGCACTGCAGAGTGCTCTCGTCATTGAAGAACACCGCACCGTGATGGGTGCGGTGATGAAGAAGATTCAGTCCATCAAGGACGGACTGAATGAAGCCTTCAACAGCCTTTTAACAGGCTTTGAGGTAAGCAATGTAGTGCTTTTTATAGAATTTTTATTTTTAATGCACATACATAGCCAGTAGCCCATGATGCTTTGTGTGATTCTGAAAAGAATCGGACGAAGTATCCATAGTATAACATGCTTACAGAGCTGAACTGTTGTGCAGGCTTCATTAGTTACGGCAACTGCGCGAGACGCAGAGGTTGCCGAACTAAATTGGAAGCTCGAGTTGGCCAACGCGGACCTCGACCGCGTCAACCGGCGTTTGGATGAAACGCAAGGTATGCGGATTTTTGAAATGTCAATAAGACTTAATTGATTGAGTATGTTTATAAACTCTAATGTTGTGTTTTGTATTACACAGTTGGCGCCACTGAGCTCGAGGCCCTCAAGGGCGAGGTTGCCAAGGCCAAGATGGAGGCCGAGGCGAACAAGGTGGCCGCTGACAAAGCGGCTGCCGATTTAGAGGCCGAAAAGGCTGAGTGCGAGAAGCATCGGGCTCGGGTGTCCGAAGTCAAGGTCGATCTCAGCAATGGCATTCTCAAATGTGAGGCATTGGAGAAGAAGACTTCAGAGCAAGCAACCGAGCTATCTGCGGCAGTGAAGACTGTCTAGGATGCGTGAAGCGAGTCACGGAGCGCTCGTCCGGAAATCGAGCAGCCACGGCAAATAGCATCTGGTAAGACATTTCTCTTACAGAGCATCTTTGGAGGGCAGAAGTACATTGGGCTGACACGATTATGGAGTTCTCCAGGCTTGTTTGCGGATCTTCGGAGGAGCAGCGTAGACGCCGCCCAATATTTCCGAGCCCTAGAGGGGAACAACACATAGAAGTTGTTTTGGTTGCAGTTCTATGCACCAAAACATCCGGTGCCCCTCAGCGACCAGATGAAGCAGTTGGTCGAGCTACACAACATGGCGGGCTCGGTCATGATGGACTTAATAGTCCGGCTATGGCCCGCTCAGCCAATCCCAAGTAGCCACTTCGGATTGGTGAAGCAGCTCGTCGAGGCGAGTCCGCGGGTCGATGCGTTAACGTGTTCGGCCTGCATAGAAGGTGCTCGGATGGCCTTCGCTCGTGTCAAAGTGCACTAGGCGAAGATGAACGTAGTGCATATAGCTACTGCTGGCCCGCCCGCAGGCAAGGAGCACCGCAAGCCGGAGAAGTACTTCGAGGACGTCATCGAGGGCGCCCTCCTTGTAGAAGGCCACTGTTTGAAGGATGTTGTTTTCGACTAATTGTATCCGGATATAAAGACTGTGCTTATGAATCCAGTGTATATAAATTTTGCGCTATTATTATATCAGTGTTTTTTACCTCTTGAGTGACTGTTTATCTAAATCCGAAAGTATCCAGTCGTCGGCTTCAGCCCCCATGTACATAGTACTGAGGTGTTCGGTCATATGCATGTACACTCTTTATCCGATGTTTTGGTCCGTATAGGAGGTGTATGCGGAGCGAACCAGGCAATCAGACTATGCGTCGTTATTGCTTTCACTTAGTAGTAGGAGTATGATATGTGGGGCTAGGTACTAGCCCCTGGTGTGGATATAATATTCCTTACTTAAGGCATCCAATTGCACCTGGCTGGGCGAAGAACCAACCCTTCGTATAACACAGGGTAGATCTCTATCCATCCTAGTATAAAACAAAGTCATCGGATTGCAGACCAGGTTCTCGCTTATCATGACAGTCAGTTTTCGGCTTTCTCTACTGAGGTACTTGACCGGACTAGCCAAAAGTACAATTCTAGTAGTTATCCCTTTACACCCTAGCCGAACAATCGGGAACGTAGAGGTAAGCACAGGAGCCGGGTAACCCAACTATTGACCCAAGACATGATTCAGAACTGAAGCATATAAGGCAAACATCCAGGATGCCGAACACTCCCTATAGGTGTTCAGTCTTTTCGACATATATCAGGGCTGAATACAGCCCCTGGTAATAAACCCTTATTGACAAGGCACATATGGCAATCGGATGCGGGAAGAGAACATTTTATGGTGAGTGAATAAACTCCAACCATAATGCGAGTAAAGATGTTCTATTAATATCCCTCTATAATACGGCGAGCCGTAATCTTACAGACAATGCCGAAAGAACCTTTTTGGACATTTTTCATGCCAAGAAGGTATATAACAAGAAAGAGAGAAAAGGTTTACACAGGGTCTTAATCTAAAAGGAAACCTTAGTGCAGGTTGTTGGAAATATGCCCTAGAGGCAATAATAAATTGGTTATTATTATATTTCCTTGTTCATGATAATTGTTTATTATCCATGCTAGAATTGTATTGATAGGAAACTCAGATACATGTGTGGATACATAGACAAACACCATGTCCCTAGTAAGCCTCTAGATGACTAGCTCGTTGATCAATAGATGGTTACGGTTTCCTGACCATGGACATTGGATGTCGTTGATAACGGGATCACATCATTAGGAGAATGATGTGATGGACAAGACCCAATCCTAAGCCTAGCACAGATCGTGTAGTTCGTATGCTAAAGCTTTTCTATATGTCAAGTATCTTTTCCTTAGACCATGAGATTGTGCAACTCCCGGATACCGTAGGAATGCTTTGGGTGTACCAAACGTCACAACGTAACTGGGTGGCTATAAAGGTGCACTACAGGTATCTCCGAAAGTGTCTTTTGGGTTGGCACGAATCGAGACTAGGATTTGTCACTCCGTATGACGGAGAGGTATCTCTGGGCCCACTCGGTAGGACATCATCATAATGTGCACAATATGTGATCAAGGAGTTGATCACGGGATGATGTGTTACGGAACGAGTAAAGAGACTTGCCGGTAACGAGATTGAGCAAGGTATCGGTATACCGACGATCGAATCTCAGGGCAAGTGCTATACCGATAGACAAAGGGAATCGTATACGGGATTGATTGAATCCTTGACATCGTGGTTCATCCGATGAGATCATCGTGGAACATGTGGGAGCCAACATGGGTATCCAGATCCCGCTGTTGGTTATTGACCAGAGAGTCGTCTCGGTCATGTCTGCGTGTCTCCCGAACCCGTAGGGTCTACACACTTAAGGTTCGGTGACGCTAGGGTTGTAGAGATATAAGTATGCGGAAACCCGAAAGTTGTTCGGAGTCCCGGATGAGATCCCGGACGTCACGAGGAGTTCCGGAATGGTCAGGAGGTAAAGATTTATATATAGGAAGCCCTATTTTGGCCACCGGAAAATGTTCGGGATTTTTCGGTATTGTACCGGGAAGGTTCTAGAAGGTTCCGAAGTGGGGCCCACCTGCATGGGGGGACCCACATGAACGTGGGTAGTGGGGGCAAGGCCCCACACCCCTGGTCAAGGCGCACCAAGATCCCCCCTTAGAAGGAATAAGATCATATCCCGAAGGGATAAGATCAAGATCCCTAAAAAGGGGGGATAACAATCGGTGGGGAAAGGAAATGATGGGATTTCTTTCCCCCACCTTTGCCAACGCCCCAATGGACTTGGAGGGCAAGAAACCAGCCCCCTCCACCCCTATATATAGTGGGGAGGCGCATGGGAGCCGCACCCCAAGCCCTGGCGCCTCCCTCTCCCTCCCGTGACACATCTCCCTCCTCCCGCAGCGCTTGGCGAAGCCCTGCTGGAATCCCGCTACTTCCACCACCACGCCGTCGTGCTGCTGGATCTCCATCAACCTCTCCTCCCCCCTTGCTGGATCAAGAAGGAGGAGACGTCCACGCTCCGTACGTGTGTTGAACACGGAGGTGCCGTCCGTTCGGCGCTAGGATCATCGGTGACTTGGATCACGACGAGTACGACTCCATCATCCCCGTTCTCTTGAACGCTTCCGCTCGCGATCTACAAGGGTATGTAGATGCACTCCCCTTTATGCTCGTTGCTAGATTACTCCATAGATAGATCTTGGTGATGCGTAGGAAAATTTTTGATTTTCTGCTACGATCCCCAACAGTGGCATCATGAGCTAGGTCTATGCATAGTATCTTTCACGAGTAGAACACAAAGTAGTTGTGGGCGTAGATAATGTCAATTCTCTTGCCGTTACTAGTCTTATCTTGATTCGGCGGCATCGTGGGATGAAGCGGCCCGGACCGACCTTACACGTACTCTTACGTGAGACAGGTTCCACCGACTGACATGCACTAGTTGCATAAGGTGGCTAGCTGGTGTCTGTCTCTCCCACTTTAGTCGGATCGGATTCGATGAAAAGGGTCCTTATGAAGGGTAAATAGAAATTGGCATATCACGTTGTGGTTTTGGCGTAGGTAAGAAACGTTCTTGCTAGAAACCTATAGCAGCCACGTAAAAACTTGCAACAACAATTAGAGGACGTCTAACTTGTTCTTGCAGCATGTGCCGTGTGATGTGATATGGCCAAAAGGATGTGATGAATGATATATGTGTGATGTATGAGATTGATCATGTTCTTGTAATAGGAATCACGACTTGCATGTCGATGAGAATGACAACCGGCAGGAGCCATAGGAGTTGTCTTATTTATTGTATGACCTGCGTGTCACTGAATAACGCCATGTAATTACTTTACTTTATTGCTAAACGTTAGCCATAGTAGTAGAAGTAATGTTTGGCGAGACGACTCATGAAGACACGATGATGGAGATCATGATGATGGAGATCATGGTGTCATGCCGGTGACAATGATGATCATGGAGCCCCGAAGATGAAGATCAAAAGGAGCAAAATGATATTGGCCATATCATGTCACTATTTGATTGCATGTGATGTTTATCATGTTTTTCATCTTATTTGCTTAGAACGACTGTAGTGAATAAGATGATCTCTCACTAAAATTTCAAGAATTGTGTTTCCCCTAACTGTGCACCGTTGCTAAGGTTCGTTGTTCCGAAGCACCACGTGATGATCGGGTGTGATAGGTTCTAACGTTCGCATACAACGGGTGTAAGCCAGATTTACACACGCAATACACTTAGGGTTGACTTGACGAGCCTAGCATGTACAGATATGGCCTCGGAACACGGAAGACCGAAAGGTCGAACATGAGTCGTATAGAAGATACGATCAACATGAAGATGTTCACCGTTGATGACTAGTCCGTCTCACGTGATGATCGGACACGGCCTAGTCGATTCGGATCATGTATCACTTAGATGACTAGAGAGATGTCTATCTGAGTGGGAGTTCATTAGATGAACTTCATTGTCATGAACAATAGTCTAAGTTGTCTTCGCAAATTATGTTGTAGACCAATAACTGCGTTGTAGCTCCCTGTTTAATACGATCCTAGAGAAAGACTAAGTTGAAAGATATTGTAAGCAATGATGCGGACTGGGTCCGTAGTCCGAGGAGTGTCCTCACTGCTGCACAGAAAGCTTACGTCTTTGATGCACCGCTCGATGTGCAAACCCCTACAACGTTGTCTGTGGATGTTGTGAACACCTGAGAGACACGTCCTGATGACTACTTGATAGTTTAGTGCACCATACTTTACGGCTTAGAATCGGGATTCCAATGACGTTTTGAACGCCATAGAACATATGAGATGTTCTAAGAGCTGAAATTGGGATTTCAGGCTCATGCCCGTGTTGAGAGGTATGAGACCTCTGACAAGTTCTTCTGCCAAAAAGATGGAGGAGAATGGCTCAACTAGTGAGCATGTGCTCAGAATGTCTGGGTGCTAAAATCACTTGAACCAAGTGGGAGTTAATCTTCCAGGTGAGATAGTGGTTGACATAATTCTCTGGACACTATCACCAAGCTACTAGAACTTCGTGATGAACTATGACATGCAAAGGATGGAGATGATCCCGGAGCTATTAGCGGTTCTTAAGACCGCGAAAGTAGAAATCAAGAAGGAGCATCAAGTGTTGATGGTTTAACAAGATCACTGGTTTCAAAAGGGGCAAGGGCTAGAAGGGAAACTTCATGAATGGCAAACCAGTTGTCGCTCTAATGAAGGAACCCAATGGTTGAACCCAAACCTCGAGACTAAGTGCTTCTATTGTAAGGGGAACGGTCACATGGTAGCGGAACTACCCCAAATACATGGTAGATAAGAATAGCTGGAAACTTCAACAAAGTATATTTGATATACGTATTATTGATGTGTACCTCACTAGTACTCCTTGTAGCACCTGGGTATTGGATACCGGTTCAGTTGCTATTATTAGTGACTTGAAGCAAAAGCTACGGACTGAACGGAGACTAGCTAAGGGCGAGGTGACGATGTGTTGGAAGTGTTTCCAAGGATGATAAGATCACCATCGCACGCTCCCTCTATTTTCGGGATTAGTGTTGAACCTAGATAAATGTTATCAGGTGTCTACGTTGAGCATGAATATGATTAGATCATGTTCATTGCAATACGGTTATTCATTTAAGTTAGAGAATAATGGTTATTCTGTTTACATGAATAATACCTTTATGGTCATGCACCCAATGGTTTATTGAATCTCGATTATAGCAATACACATGATGATAATATTAAAGCCAAAAGATGTAGAGTTAATGATGATAGTACCACTTTCTTGTGGCACTGCCGCTTAGGTCATTTTGGCATAAAATGCATGAAGAAATTCCATGCTGATGGATGTTTGGAGTCACTTGATTTTGAATCGCTTGACACATGCGAGCCATGCCTCTTGGGCAGGATGACTAAGACCCCATTTTCAGGTACAATGAAACGGGCAAGTGACTTGTTGGAAATCATACATGCTGATGTGTGTGATCCAATGAGAATTAAGGCGTGTGGTGGATATCATTATTTTCTCATCTTCACTGACGATTTGAGTAGATATGGGTATATTTACTTAATGAAGCAAAAGTCTGAAACGTTTGAAAAGTTCAAGCAATTTCAGAGTGAAGTTAAGAATCATCATAACAAGAAGATCATGTTCCTACGATCTGATCAAGGGAAGATTTTCTGAGTTGTGAGTTTGGCAATCACTTAAGACATTGTGGAATTGTTTTGCTGTTGAAGCCACCTGGAACACCACAGCGTAATGGTGTGTCTGGACGTCATAATCGAACCTTATGAGATATGGTACGATCTATGATGTTTCTTACCGATCTACCGCTATTATTTTGAGGTTATGCATTAGAGACAGCTGCATTCACTTTAGATAGGGCACCATCTAAGTCCGTTGAGACGACGTCGTATGGTTTGGCAAGAAACCGTAGTTGTCGTTTCTCAATGTTTGGGGCTGCGAGGCTTATGGCTTCAGCCGGGAAAAGCTCGAACCCAAAGCGGACAAATACATCTTCATGGGATACCCACTGGTAACGATTGGGTATACCTTCTATCTCAGATCCAAGGACAAAAATGTTTGTCACTAAGAACGGGTCCTTTCTCGAGAAAGAGTTTCTCTCGAAAGAATTGAGTGGGAGGAAGATAGAACTTGATAAGGTTTTCGAACCCTCACTTCAACCGGAGAGTAGTGCAACACAGAAAGATGTTTCTGTGGAACCTACGACTGTTGAAGAGGAAACTAATGATAGTGATCATGAAGTTTCGGATCAAGTTGCTATCAAACCTCGTAGGTCGACAAGGATAAGTACTACTCCTGAGTGGTACGATGATCCTGTCTTAAATGTCATGTTGTTGGACAACAATGAACCTACGAACTATGGAGAAGTGATGGTGGGTCCATATTCCGACAAATGGTTAGAAACCGATAAATCCGAGATAAGATCCATGTATCAAAACAAAGTATGGACTTTGGTGGACTTGCCCTATGATCGGCAAGCCATTGAGACAAATGGATCTTTAAGACTAAGACGGACGTGGACGGTAATGTCACCGTCTATGAAGCTCGACTTGTGGCGAAGAGTTTTCCACAAGTTCAAGGAGTTGACTACGATGAGATTTTCTCACCCGTAGCGGTGCTTAAGTCCGTCGGAATCATGTTAGCATTAGCTGCATTTATGAAATCTGGCAGATGGATGACAAAACAAGTGTCCTTACCAGTTTTCTTAAAGAAAGGTTGTATGTGATACAATCAGAAAGGTTTTGTCGATCCTAAGGATGCTAAAAGGTATGCTAGCTCCAGCGATCCTTCCATGGACTAGAGCAAGCATCTCGGAGTCGGAATATACACTTTGATGGAGTGATCAAAGTTTTTGGGTATACAAAGTTTGTTAGAAACTTGTATTTGCAATAAAGTGAGTGGGAGCACTACAACATTTCTGATAAGTATATGTGAATGACATATGGTTGATCCGAAATGATGTTGAATTTCTAGAAAGCGTAAAGGGTTGTTTGAAAGGAGTTTTTCAAAGGAAGACTTGGATAAAGCTGCTTACATATTGGGCATCAAGATCTATAGAGATAGATCAAGACGTCTGATGATACTTTCAAAAGGAACACACACCTTTGACATGATTTTGAAGGAGTTCAAAATAGGTCAGTTAAAGAAGGAATTCTTACCTGAGTTATATGGTGTGAAGTTGAGTAAGACTCAAAACTTGACCACGGCAGAAGGAAGAGGAAGGACGAAGGTCGTCCCCTATGCTTTTGTCATAGGCTCTATACGGTATGCCATGATGAGTACCGCACCTGATGTGTGCCTTGCCACATGTCTGGCAAGAGGGTACAAAGGTGATCCAGGAGTGGATCACCAGATAGTGGTCAAAAATTATCCTTGGAGGAATAAGGAAATGTTTCTCGGTTATGGAGGTGATAAAGAGTTCGACGTAAAGAGTTACGTCGATGCAAGCTTAACACCTATCCGGATAACTTTGAGTAGAGATACCGGATACGTATAATGGAGCAACAGTTTGGATTAGCTCCAAGTGGAACGTGGTAGCAGCATCTACAATATGACATAAAGTTTTGCAAAGTACATAGCGATCTGAATGTTGCAGACCCATTGACTACAACCTCTCTCACAAGCATAACATGATCAAACCCAGAACTCATTGAGTGTTAATCACATATTGATGTGAACTAGATTACTGACTCTAGTGAACTCTTTGGATGTTAGTCACATGGCGATGTGACCTATGAGTGTTAATCACATGGCGATGTGAACTAGATTATTGACTCTAGTGCAAGTGGGAGACTGTTGGAAATATGCCCTAGAGGCAATAATAAATTGGTTATTATTATATTTACTTGTTCATGATAATTGTTTATTATCCATGCTAGAATTGTATTGATAGGAAACTCAGATACATGTGTGGATACATAGACAAACACCATGTCCCTAGTAAGCCTCTAGATGACTAGCTCGTTGATCAATAGATGGTTACGGTTTCCTGACCATGGACATTGGATGTCGTTGATAACGGGATCACATCATTAGGAGAATGATGTGATGGACAAGACCCAATCCTAAGCCTAGCACAGATCGTGTAGTTCGTATGCTAAAGCTTTTCTATATGTCAAGTATCTTTTCTTTAGACCATGAGATTGTGCAACTCCCGGATACCGTAGGAATGCTTTGGGTGTACCAAACGTCACAACGTAACTGGGTGGCTATAAAGGTGCACTACAGGTATCTCCGAAAGTGTCTTTTGGGTTGGCACGAATCGAGACTAGGATTTGTCACTCCGTATGACGGAGAGGTATCTCTGGGCCCACTCGGTAGGACATCATCATAATGTGCACAATATGTGATCAAGGAGTTGATCACGGGATGATGTGTTACGGAACGAGTAAAGAGACTTGCCGGTAACGAGATTGAGCAAGGTATCGGTATACCGACGATCGAATCTCAGGGCAAGTGCTATACCGATAGACAAAGGGAATCGTATACGGGATTGATTGAATCCTTGACATCGTGGTTCATCCGATGAGATCATCGTGGAACATGTGGGAGCCAACATGGGTATCCAGATCCCGCTGTTGGTTATTGACCAGAGAGTCGTCTCGGTCATGTCTGCGTGTCTCCCGAACCCGTAGGGTCTACACACTTAAGGTTCGGTGACGCTAGGGTTGTAGAGATATAAGTATGCGGAAACCCGAAAGTTGTTCGGAGTCCCGGATGAGATCCCGGACGTCACGAGGAGTTCCGGAATGGTCAGGAGGTAAAGATTTATATATAGGAAG
>LR738713.1:346546078-346564085 GCA_902687465.1 Secale cereale
TTGCTGCTGTCCTACAAACCTCTACGCTTGGAGGCCCAACATAGTCTACAAGAGTAGAAGCGTGTGTAGACATCAAGCTATTTCTGGCGCCGTTGCCGGGGAGGTGAGCGCTTGAAGGTATATCTTTAGATCTTGCAATTAAATCTTTTCGTTTCTTGTTTTTAGTTTCACTAGTTATGTTTATGGAAAACCGTGCTATTGGATCGTTGCTTGCGGGAAGATGCCCCACACCTGTGGTGGTTGATCCTCCCCCTACTGAAATTCTGCCCTATAAAATACCAGCTGGTATTATCGATTATGTTTTGGCTAATCGTTATGCAGGAGACAGACACCCCGATGAACACTTGCTATATCTGTCACAATTATGTTCATTATTTAAGCTTGCAGGTGTATCAAGGGAGTTTGTCATGAGGAAATTGTTCGCCGTATCACTTATAGATAAAGCTTCAGAATGGTATAGGCTACTAAATGACTCTCACCTGTTGGAGTGGGAAGAGATCCAGTCTCTCTTTTACTCCAAGTTTTATCCTCTTCATGAAGTTCATGAGAATAGGAATTATGTTTATAATTTTTATCCTCATGACGGAGAAAGCATAGCTCAAGCTTGGGGGAGACTGAAAATGTTAATGCTAAAAAGTCCTAACCATGGGCTCCCCAAAGATATGATTATTACTAATTTCTATGTGAGGCTCTCTCGACAGGATAAAGATTTGCTCGATGCTTCCTCGATGGGTTCTTTCACAAACGAAAAGACTGATGCTAAATGGGAACTCCTTGAAAGAATTCAATGCAACACTGAAGATTGGGAGATCGACAAAGGTAAAGAGTCAGGTATAATTTATGAGTATGTGTCGGGGGAAACTGTCCGCCACGAACACCTATGGGGCCGGAGCCCCTTCGTTTGTGCGGTAAGAGGGCGGAGGGAGCACAAAGAGCAGATCGTAACGAGCACGCGGGCAGTTTACCCAGGTTTGGGCCGTGATGGTCGCGTAAAACCCTACTCCTGCTTGGTTGTGTATTGAGTTGGAGAGCTCGGGAGCTTGAAGAACCAGCTACACCGAGCGTATGAGCGATCTAGGTTCCGAACCCCCTCCACGTTGTGCATGGGCCTCCATTTATAGTGCAAGGGGTCACCGACAGGTGTCAACGTAGGAGAAAAGGGTAAAAAAGTAAAAGAGGTGGTAGTTGTAACAGTGCGGGAATAGTGGAGCTACAGTGCGCGAACAGTGGTCGCTACCTACTTTGACAGTGGGGGACAAGAGCATTTAATGCCCGTCGCCGTCGACCCCAAAAGCTCCCGCCCTTGCGTCTCCGTTCGCCACGGCGATGGCTTCACCACCGCGGAGTGCCACCGTGTCCCCCAGGCTGCACAGCCATCCGCCACGCGTCCCTGGAATGGCCCCAGGGCGACGCGTGGGCCGATGAGCTGGAGCGCGGGCACACAGCGCAACTCCCCCGGCAAGCACCTTGCCGGGGTCTTGACCTTGCCGGGCCCGGGAGCTTGCCGGGCTATGAAGCTTGTCGCTCCCCGGGCCCTCGCCGGGACGCATATAGCGCCGAGGCGTGTCTTCTATGATGTAATCTTCTAGTCTTCCTGGCAAGCTCCTCTTGCCAGGGCCTTGCGTGAGTGAGGTAACCTTGAGCCTGGAACGGCCTTCCCCGGGGTCTCGATCTTCTGTCTTGTATACTTTGTTTTTGAATGGTTTGACATGGAGCAGGAAGGTCTCCGGCGAGCACGTGGTAAACCCCGCCGCGGGAAGCTGCAACTGCCCGTGCACAAGTTGGGGTACTGAGGTACCCCTACCTTAGTACACCGACAGGAGCCCCCGGGCTTGGGCCACACACGGTGCCGAGCGCTGTTGGGCCAGGCCCAAAACAGTGCACGGGCACGCGCGGCCCACGGCGCGCCGAATCCACTTCCGCATCCGCCGCATCCCCCTGTAACGGCACGCGTCGATTGCGGCGTCGTGGGATGGGACGTGCCCACGTTCTTTTAATGGAAAGAGCGAAACGCCCCCCCACTTCCCCATATAAGCAGAGGAAGCAGGAGCGGTTCCCCTCCTTACGCTTTCATTGCATCCTCTTCCTCCTCCAGAGATCCCCTTTGCGCTCCGCCTCCACACCTCCGCCGCCGCCGTCTGCATCTCCGGCGCCGCCGGGCTCTTCATCCCCCTTCCTCCGCCGCCTCCGCCATGGCCCCGAAGACCGAGAAGGCGAAGGCGGAGAAGGCCAAGAAGGAGAAATCGGAGCAAGCGGCGAGGCTTACCGCGTATCGGAAGCGGAACCTCGTCTTCCCGCCGAGGCTCAGCGCGCGGGAGCTCTGGAGCAAGTATTACTTGTTCTGGTCCAAGGGAACCAAGGCGCACCCCCGCACCCGAGCTTATCCAGCCGCCGCCAAGGACAACTACCCCGGCGGGTACTATTTCTTCGCAGCCTTCTTCCACTGCGGTCTTTGCCCTCCTTTTTCTGAATTCTTCTGTGACATAATGCACACCTACGGCCTCCACCTTCTTGACTTCACCCCCAACGCCATCCTCACAATGGCGGTTTTCGCACACATGTGCGAAAACTATATAGGAATACACCCAAACGTAGCGCTGTTTAGGCACTTCTTCACCCCTAGAGCAGAGGCCGGCGCCCCCCTCTCCGGAGGAATATCTTGGGTTTTTCGTCTGAACAAGAAGGAGTCCTACTTGCCGGGGGAGCTCCGCGGCAAGTGGGAGGAATGGCGTGCGGAATGGTGTCGGATCGTCGAGGACCAGCCGCAATCCTTCACCGCGCCGCGCACAACGCCTATCGTGCGCGGCAGGGACTGGAGCGAGCTGGATTCGGACGACAAGAAGCTCGACGTCGCCCTCATTAGGATTCTCCGTCTCCGGACAGCTAGGTTGTCTGTCGTAGAAGTAGGCACAGACTTCCTCCGCCGCCGCATCGCCCCTCTCCAAGACAGGAAAAGGCCGGCCTGGGAGTACGGCAACTCGGCGGATATCATGAGGCTGCGACCCGGGCTCAACTTTAACTTCACATCGCTGGAGCTGAAGGGGATGGTCCGGGAGCTGTTTAAGCACGACCCGGCCCACCCGGAATGGTTCAGGGGGCCCCGGGGAGTGGTGCCCCTTTGCAACAGCACGGCCTGCGATCCTCTTCGCGCCATGATGCCCGCGTGTGATTCGCACGGCGTGGACCGCACATGGATTCCGCCCACGCCATCAGACATCCTCAGCTTCTTCGACAACCTTGTGGAGGTGGCGAAGAACAAGAACGAGACTCGGGAGCTGACGCGGGACACCACCGACCAGGAGATAGCGTACATCGCTTCTCGGGTTGAAGAGGCCGCTGCAGCCGCAGCGGCTGGAGAGTTTGGCTACACGCCCGACGAGGCAGATGCTGCGGAGGCGTCCTGCCAAGCGGAGGAGGCGGAGATCCGCAGGCTACTGAAGCTGCCTCCCGACGAGCTCGCCGGAGTCCCATCCTTGAGGCACTCCGGGATCATTGGGATCCAGACGGAGGCCGCGGCGAGAGGCAACGCCGCCGGAGGGAACAGGGGCGCCGCAGGGAGCGGAGGCGCCGGAAGGAGCGGAGGCGCCGGAGGGAAGGAGGCCGCGGCGCAGGGCGCCGGGCCCAGCAAGCCTGCCGGGGAGGAGGAGGAGGAGGACGCCGAGGCCGCCGAGGACTCCGGCGGGTCTACGGAGCTCTACGCCGACGACATCTCCTCGTCGTCGGAGACCTCCCCGCCCCGGGCAAGCCCTAGGCGGTCTCCACTGAAGCGTCTCCGCAAGACGGCGACGGGGGCGAGGGCGCAGGCGCCCCGGCAACAACCAGCTCGCCGGGCAGCGCGAGCCCCCCGGGGGAGCCAAGCTGCGCCGGGGGCGACCGGCGCACCAGCCACGGCGGAGGCGGCCCGCACGCAGGCCACGGCAGAGGCGCCTCGCAAGTCGGCGCCGAGCGGACAGGAGTCTTCACGGAGCGGAGCGGCGGCTCCGCCCGCTCCCTGGGCCCCGGCTACCACAGGGGCTGGGTCTTCGCAGCCCCCAGCCCCAGGGACCGCCAAGCGCCCGAGGGAGTCTTTGCCTCCCGCTCCTCGCGCAGACGCGCCCCAGGTGGAGTTTGACTTCTCCGCCTTGAGCGACGACGACGAGGAGGAGCAGGAGTAAGAACTCGACATCCTTCATCTTCTCAAATTTCGTCTTGATTATCGTTGATGCTAATCTTGTTTTTTGCTTTGATTTCAGGACCTTGGCGGAGCGAGTGGCAAAGAAAGCCAAGGTGCCCGTGGTCGAGGTCGCGGACGACTCGCCCGCCGCGGCGACTGGGGACGTGCCGGAGCCAAGCTTGCCGGACCCGAGCGCTGCTCCGAGGAGCAGCCCCCAGCGCAGCCCCCAGCATAAGTCTGGGTTCTGTACTTCCATTTGTCGGGTGCGCTTGAGCTTCTGTCCTTGTGCTAATATCCTGATTATTTTGTCTTGACTTATGCAGAGGTGGAGCCACAGCCGCAGGAGCGTCAGGAGGTCGCCCCCGAGGAGCCGCAGGCCCCGCCGTCCCCGCCAAGGCCGAACTCCCCGGCAAGGGAGAGCGCTCCGCCAAGGGAGGGTACTCCGCCAAGGGCGAGTACCCCGCCAAGGGCGAGTACCCCGCCAAGGGCGAGCAGCCCGGCGAGGGCGGCCACTCCGCCAAGGCAGAGCTCCCCGGCGAGGGAGCCCGCCGCTGATAACGTCCGCCAAGGTAGGTTCCGTAACTTTGTCTTCTTGGAGTTGTTTCTTTTTGGATATTTGCTTGAACTTTCTTTGCTTCTTCTTCTTCTTCTAGATCCTCCTCCCCCCGAGCAGATGGAGACGGAAGTCATCATCATCGAGGAGGAGGGCGCGCAGGGCGGCGGCGGCGACGCCCCTGTCGCCGAGGACACGGCGGGAGCCACCGAGCCGGCCGCGCAGGAGACCGCTCCGGCTGCGGACGCAGCGGCCGGGGAGGGGGACGGCGACCGCACCGCCGGCCCGGAGGCGGCGGGAGCATCAAGTGCTGCACCGGCCGCCGACCCCTCCGCCGGAAAGGAGCAGGCCGGCTAATACCTTGAAGCCCCCAACGGCGTATTCATCCAGGTGCCGTGGGGTTCTTCGTCGCGAGCTCCCGCGGAGGGCGAGGCCTTTGACGGAGAGGTCCTCGCCTCCGCGGGCTTGAAGATCGTCGAGGCGCCCGGAGGAAGCGACGGGCCCGAGGAGGAGAAGCTGCTTCACCAGCTCCTGGCCCTTTACCGGGCCAGGCAGGCGAAGCTTGCTTCTCGGGAGGCCCTCGCCGCCAAGGCCGCCGCGGAGATGGAGAAGCGCGCGGCGGAGCTCAGCGCCGCCAACCAGGCTGCCCTCCGCGAGGTGGCGGAGGAGCGCGAGCGACTCGCCGGGGAGTATCAAGAGTGGTTGCTGGAAAAGGCCGAGGCCGAAGAGCAGCAGCGGCTCGCCGGGGTGGAGCTGTCCCGGCGAGAAGGAGAGCTCGCCCAGCGGAAGGTCAACCTCGACTCCCACGAGGAAGACCTTGCCGCTCGGGAGCAGGCCCTTGGCGGGGAGCTGAAGGA
This sequence comes from Secale cereale, assembly GCA_902687465.1. Taxonomy (NCBI): domain Eukaryota; kingdom Viridiplantae; phylum Streptophyta; class Magnoliopsida; order Poales; family Poaceae; genus Secale; species Secale cereale. The sequence goes on from LR738713.1 coordinate 346,551,642, forward strand.
GGCGAAAGCCGCCGCGGCTGCCGCGGAGACCGCCAAGGAGGAGCTTGCCGCCAAGGTCGCGCAGCTGGAGGAGTCGCTGAAGGCGAGCGTGGAGAAGGTCGCCGCGCTCAACATAGAGCGCGAGAAGGACGCCCACACCAACTCAGAACTCCAGGTGCGTCTTTCTGAGAGGGGCGACGAGCTGAAGGCCGCCAAGGACTCCATCGAGGATCTGGAGCTGAAGGTCTCCACGCTGAAGGACTCGCTTGATGCCGTCCGGGGTCGGGAGACCAAGCTGAAGGAGGAGCTCCGCAAGGAGCGAACTTTGGTGGACAGCGCCAACAAAGCGGCCGAGAACTTCCGCCGTACCGTTGAGGTATGGACCGAGGACTTGGTATCTTCCGCGTCCAACATCGACCAGGAGCTGCTGGCGCTGAAAGTTGAACATCTCATCTACTCTCCGGACCCGAACCTCCCTCACAGCGCCAAACTCAGCCTCTTCTTCAGAGGGATTGCGCCGGCTCTTGCAGGTCTTCGGAAAAAGATCCCCGCGCAGCTGGCCGAGGAGTCGCGCCTGCTCTGCACGGGAACCTTGGAGCGTGTGCTGACGAAGATTGTATACCGCAATCCCGGCATAAACCTCACCAACGTTCTCCGCAGCCTGCCGGCCGACGCAAACATGGAGGTGCTGAAGGAGCAGGTCGCCCACATCATCGCCAAGGTGAACAAGATCTCCAGGATCGAGGGCGACCGCGTAGATTAGGCCTCCTTTATCTTTATCTCTTTTTGTTGCTGCATAGGGTGTTTGTGAACTCATTAATCATTGGGACAAGTTATCTTTTGTAAGATATTTATCTTATTTCGATCAATCAGTGCAATGTTATCTTCCTTGTCTTGGTCATTTACTTTGTATGCTTTTCACCCTACGCTCCCGGGGAGCTTGCCGGCAAGGGTCCCTTGCCGCGAGCGCTGAGTGCTGGACTCTGAGCAGCCTGCCGGCCAAGGTCTCACCGGCAAGCAACCTTGCCGCGGCTAGTCGCGACGCACTTAGCTTGCTGAGCGAACTCGAAAACGAAGCAAGGGCGCGACACTTGTCGCAGCTCACTTAAATCGTTGAGCGTACTCGGAAACAAGACAAGGGTGCGGCTAGCTACGGGTAGGTTCCTCCGCACATAGGTTTTCCATACAAAGTGTGATTGTTCAAGGAAGGCAACTAAAATTTTAAAAATTTGAACTGCTCAAATCTTAATAACTTAGCTTTCGTATATTGCTTGCTTCCCGGTAAGGCTTCTCTTTCTTGAACAGCACTTGGTTCCTCTTCCATCTCCTTCCCCCCCGGCAAACTTGTGGGCGAGGAACGTTCCTTCTGCTTAAGAGGCAAAGGAAAAGAAGAGGGAAACAAGTACATGGCCTTTCGGCGTCGTAATGCTTACCGGATGTGTATGTTGCACAAGATGCCAAATAACGCATGCAAATAGCAGAGAAAAACATGCAAAAGGCAAATAGCGCAAAACACAAAATCTTTACTGATGCACGGGGTCTGCGCCCGGCTTTGTACAAAGGGTTACATGCAACAGCGGCAAAGCTTGTACAAAAGGTGGTTGCCGGAGCGGATCACGGCAACCGCGTCTTATGGGTGAAACTTGCGAAGATGCTGTATGTTCCAGGAGTTGCTCACCGGTAAGCCTTCTTCGGTCTCGAGGCGGACAGCGCCGGGCCTCGTGACTTGTCTCACCCGATAAGGGCCTTCCCACTTCGGCGTCAACTTGTTGGAATTCTTGGCGGACTGAACACGCCGAAGAACAAGGTCGCCTTCCTCGAGACTCCTGGCCTTGACCTTGCGGCTATGGTAGCGACGCAAGGCTTGCTGGTATCGAGCAGCTCGTACAGCAGCCTGGAGACGTCCCTCCTCGAGGAGCAATGCATCATCTTGTCGCAGTTGCTCTTGCTCGAGCTCATCATAAGCAAGCACTCGAGGAGATCCGTATACGAGTTCCGTGGGGAGAACTGCCTCTGCTCCATAGACTAGAGCAAAGGGTGTCTGTCCGGTGGCTCGACTTGGTGTCGTCCTGATTGACCAAAGAGCCGCCGGTAGCTCCTCTATCCAATTTCTTCCGCACTTGCGCAGCCTGTCAAAGGTCCTTGTCTTGAGTCCGCGCAGCACTTCAGCATTAGCCCTCTCCGCTTGACCGTTGCTCCTCGGGTGAGCAACAGAAGCGAAACAGACCTTGGCGCCAAGGTCTTGGACGTACTGCATGAAGGTGCGACTAGTGAATTGTGTACCGTTGTCGGTGATGATCCTGTTAGGGATCCCGAAACGGCAAACAATCGACCTGAAGAACTTGACTGCTGACTGTGCTGTCACCTTTCTCACTGGCTCCACTTCTGGCCACTTTGTGAACTTGTCGACTGCAACGTACAAGTACTCAAAGCCTCCGACGGCTCGGGGGAAGGGGCCGAGGATATCGAGCCCCCAGACCGAGAAGGGCCAGGACAAAGGGATTGTTTGGAGAGCTTGAGCTGGCTGATGAATCTGCTTTGCATGGAACTGGCACGCTTCACACTTGGTTACTAGTGCAGTTGCATCTTGGAGGGCTTCTTGCCAAAAGAACCCTTGCCGGAAAGCTTTCCCGGCAAGCGCCCTTGCGCCAATGTGGTGGCCGCATATGCCTCCGTGTATTTCTGCCAACAGCTTCTGTCCATGTTCCCTGGAGATGCACTTCAGTCTGACACCATTGAGCCTTCTTCTGTACAGCTCGTTATCCACGAACTGGTACATACTTGACTGCCTGGTTATCTTCTCTATTTCTTCTGGGTCGTCGGGAAGTTCTCCATTTTGCAGAAAACGGACGATCTGCTGTGCCCATGCCGGAGCTTGGGGCTCAACGGCAAGGACAAAAGGCATGAGGGCCGCTGCGGGGACCTGAGCTTCTGCGGCAAGAACCTCTGGCTCTGCCGGAGCTGATGGTCCCCCGGCAAGCTCGCCGGGGCGAGGCTTGTCGGGAACGCTTGCTTCAACTATACAGACCCGAGGATCTGCAGGAGCAAACTGTTCCTCAGCGTTCTGGTTGTTGATCTTGGGGACCTTGGCGGCGGTTTCAGGAAGATCCGTCGGCAAGTAGTCGCCGGAGACCAACTTTCTCTTTTTGGACTGCCCAACAGATGGTGTAACGGATGGTTGAGTCAGCTTGAGCAAGAAGGTCCCTGGTTCCACAGGTAACTTCATCGAAGCACACTTTGAAGCGCCATCTGCTATTTCATTCTGAGCTCTCGGGACGTGCTCCATTTGCAGACCTTCAAAGTGCTCCTCAAGCTTCCTCACTTCATCTACATAAGCTTCCATCAATGGGCTCTGATAACTCTTGTTGACTTGCCGGACCACCAACTCAGAATCTCCCCGCACAATCAGCTTCCTGATCCCAAGTTCGGCCGCAATCCTGAGGCCGGCAAGCAAGCCTTCATATTCAGCAGTGTTGTTTGTCGCTTGCTCCCTGGGAAAGTGCATCTGGATAACATATTTGAGGTGCTCTCCTGTGGGCGCGATGAGTACCACGCCAGCACCGGCGCCTTGCAGCGAGAAGGCACCATCAAAATACATTACCCATTCACTTGTCGCTTCTTGTACGGGTGCACTTGTTTCTTGGACTTCTTCATCGGGCGTTGGGGTCCACTCAGCTATGAATTCTGCCAAAGCTCGGCTCTGTATGGTTGAAGTACTTTCAAACTTGAGTCCAAAGCTCGATAGCTCCAGCGCCCACTCGACGATCCTGCCTGTTGCTTCCGGGTTGTGCAATATCCTCTTCAGCGGAAAGCGAGTGACCACTGTTATCTCATGTGCTTGGAAGTAATGGCGCAGCTTTCTCGAGGCCATAAGGAGGCCGAAAAGCAACTTTTGCACACCAGAGTATCTTGATCTAGCTCCCTGAAGAAGGGAACTTACAAAATACACTGGACGCTGCACCATCTTCTTCCGCACCTCATCCTGTTCCTGCGCAGAGTTGTCCTTGTCGGGGCCAGAGCTTGCCGGAGCAGCCCCTTGCTTGTCGCTGGACTCGCTTGCCGGTGGTGTAGCCTCCTCATCAGACTCCCTCTCCACTACTAACGCAGCACTAACCACCTGGTTGGTTGCCGCTAGATATAGCAACAACTTTTCCTGTGGTCTAGGTGCGACAAGTATTGGAGTGGAGGACAGGTACCGTTTCAAATCTTGCAGCGCTGCCTCCGCTTCCGGAGTCCACTTCATGGGACCTGCCTTCTTCAAGATTTTGAAGAAAGGTAGGGCGCGTTCTGCAGACTTCGAAATGAACCTACTGAGGGCAGCTACACAACCTGCAAGCCTTCTGACATCCTTGACGCGCTTCGGGGCCTCGATTTGCTCAATGGCTTTAATCTCGTCTGGGTTGGCTTCAATCCCCCTCTGTGACACAAAGAATCCGAGAAGCTTGCCGGAGGGAACTCCAAAGACGCACTTCTCGGGGTTCAACTTGAGCTGTATCCTGCGCAGGTTCTGAAATGTTTCTTCCAAATCTTGGATCAGGGTTTCCTTGCTCTTACTCTTCACCACGATGTCATCCATGTAAGCCTCTACATTTCTGTGGATCTGTGGCTCGAAAGTAGTGTGCACTACCCTTGCAAATGTTGATCCTGCATTCTTCAGTCCAAATGGCATGCGTATGAAGCAATAAGTGCCACATGGAGTGATAAATGCAGTCTTCTCTTCGTCTTCTTTGGCCATAAAGATCTGGTGGTAGCCTGAATATGCATCAAGAAAACAGAGTAGCTCACATCCGACAGTGGAGTCAACGATCTGGTCAATGCGCGGCAAAGGGAATGGATCCTTGGGACATGCTTTATTCACATCGGTGAAGTCTATACACAGTCTCCACTTCCCGTTGGCCTTGCGCACGACGACTGGGTTTGCTAACCACGTCGGATGGATCACACCTCTAACTAGGCCTGCTGCCTCTAGCTTCTTGATTTCTTCGTTGATAAATTCTTGGCGCTCCACGGCTTGCTTCCTCACTTTCTGCTTGATGGGCCGCGCATGAGGACAGACAGCAAGCTTGTGCTCAATTACCTTCCTGGGAACACCGGGGATGTCAGATGGTTGCCAGGCAAACACATCGACATTCGCCCGCAGGAAGGCAACGAGCGCGCTTTCCTATTTGCTGTCAAGGGTGGCACTGATGGTGAAGGTACCACCAGTGCCGTCCTCCTTGGCGGACACCTTCTTGGTTGCCGGAGGAGCGGCCATTCCCTTCTTACACTTGCCGGTGGAGCTCGATGGAACGTCCTCGACGGCAGCGCAGCACTCCGAAGAGGTGCGGTTGCCGGAGTGGGCCCCAGAGCACTTGCCGGACTTGGTCTTCGTCTTCTTCCCCCCGGGAGCTTCAGCGGCAAGTGTATCCTTCTCTGCCGCAGCTGCTGCATCCCGGTAGATCTTGTCGGCGCAGACAAGCGCATCCTTCTTGTCGCCGTGGACAGTGATGACGCTTATCGGCCCCGGCATCTTGAGTACGTTGTAGGCATAATGGGAAGCTGCCATGAACTTGGCGAGGGCAGGACGGCTGAGTATTCCATTGTATGGTAATGGAATATCGGCGACGTCGAAAGTGATGCGCTCAGTTCTGAAGTTGAGCTCCCCGCCAAAGGTCACCGGCAGAGTGATCTTCCCCTTGGGCTTGCTCCTTCCCGGGTTGATTCCTTGGAAAGAACCGGTCTCTTCGAGCTCGCCATCTGGAATTTGGAGTTTCTTGATCACAGCAGAGGAGATCAAGTTCAGCCCGGCCCCGCCGTCAACCAACATTTTGGTGACCTTGAGGTTGCGGATGGTGGGTGAGACCAGCATCGGCAAGCACCCGACCGCAGTGGTGCGGTCAGGGTGATCCTCAAGATCAAAAATGATGGGCGTGCTGGACCATTTGAGGAGCCTGCGCGACTCCACGGGCGGCTCTGCTGCATTCACCTCACGCACCCACTGCTTTAGCTGGCGGTGGGAGGTGTGCAGAGAGGCGCCACCGTCGACGCACAGGACCTCCGTGGCCTTCTGGAACTCCTGTTCGCTGTTATCTTCATCCTCCATGTCTTCGTCGTCGTCCTCTTCATCCTTGTCGCGGCCCCGGGGAGGTCGATCACCTTGCCGCTGCTTGGCCTTGCCGCGGCGTCCTCCCCGGCCATTGAATGGCCGCTTCTTGCTTGGCTCTCCGCCGCCACCTTGGGCCTTCTCCTTGTCGCGCCTCTCGTACTCAGCCTTCTGCTGCTCGACGAGATACTCGACGCGCTTGCAGTTGGAGAGGTCGTGGCCCTTGGTGCGGTGGATCTTGCAATACTGCTTGTCGGAGCCGTCCTGCTTGTCGGCTACCGCTACAGGGGCAGGCTCCTTGCCGGAGCCGCCAGCCTGTGTTTGCTTGGCGGGAGCCTCCTTGCCGGACTTCTCGACGGCAAGCACCTCCTTCTTGTTCTTCCTTCTGTTGTTCCGCCGCCGGCCCTTCTTTGCCGGGGCGGCGTCGTCGCTGTCGCTTCCTCCTGCGCCAGCATCCTCCCCGGGGAGTCTCCTCCCCTCTTCTGCGCGTGCGCACTTATCAGCCAGAGCATAGAGCTTGCTGACATCCCGAATCTTGGTCATCGCCATTTCTTCACGCATGCGGCAGTTACGCACGTTCTGGTGGAACGCGCTGATAACCGCGGCAGGGTGGACATCAGGGATGTTGTGCTGTACACGGCTGAAGCGTTGGATGTACTTGCGCAGGGACTCTCCTTCCTTCTGGGCCAAAATGTGGAGATCGCTCTCCTGGCCGTGGGGTTTGTGGCCGCCGGTGAAGGCGCCAACAAACTGGTGGCAAAGGTCGGCCCAAGAAGAAATGGAACCTTCCGGCAAGTGCATAAGCCAGGAACGAACGTTCGGCTTTAGCACGAGCGGGAAGTAGTTCGCCAAAATCTTCTCGTCGCGCCCCCCGGCAGCCTGCACCGCGATGGTGTAGACGCTGAGAAATTCCGAGGGGTGCGTCTTGCCGTCGTACTTCTCCGGTACGTCGGGCTTGAAATTTTTTATGCTGGGCCACTGGACGCCCCGCAGCTCGCGGGTGAACGCAGGGCAACCTGCCGCGTACGGCAAGTCGCCTGGTTCACCGGGCGCGCGCGCGTCGACAGCGTCCCCAGCCCTCTGGTCTGATTGCCGCCGAGCTTCTCGGCGGCGCTCGATTGTTGTTCGAGCGTCTTCTTGTCGCCGGTCGTCGAGGACCTGGCGCTGGTCCCGACGGGCCCGCGGATCCGACGATGCCGTGGAGCCGTCGTCGGCGTTGTTCCGGCGGGGCGGCGTCTTCTGCTTCCGCGGCGGGGAGTGCACGCTTGTCGCACCCCCGGCGGTCTTGTCGCCGTCGGCCTTCGTCTTCTCAGCTTGCCGCAGCCGCGAGGTCGCCGGCTGCTGTGGAGAATCGTTGTTGGCGAAGGCGATCAGGCTCTGGATGGTGGCCCTCCAGTCTTCGGCCTTGTCTGCCGCTAGAGGGAAGTCGAGGAGCAGTTGCGCCCTTGCGAGCGCTTCTGCTGGAGTGGAGGGGAACGGGGGCGAGCGGTGCAAGGAGCGGGATATGCTCGGACTCCTAACAGCGTTAGAAGGAGCAGGGTCCCGCCCCGGCGCCTTTGCTTTGCTTGTGCCCGGACGGTGGTCCGGGGCGTCCCGCGAGCCTCCGGTTTGTCCTTGCCCCAGCAAGCGGATACCACCTCCTGTGGTATGGCGCTGCTGGGTTGTCGTGTGCTGAGATGGACGCGGCGCGTCCACGGAGACCGAGGCTCGGTCGTCCGTCCTGTCCTTGGATTTGGTGGCGCCGCGAGTGTCCTCGCCGGCGACCACCCTTCCGACGGCGCCTCCCCCGCCCACCGTTGGCTCTGGTGGCGGCGGGTGAGACGCAGACGGGCCTCCGACCTCCGAAGCCTTCTTCTTCGGGGCCATGGTGCTGTTGCTGATGAAGTCGCTGATGAAACTGGAGAGGTTGATGAAGAATGCGCCCGCGTGAACGCCGGATCAGATGTCGCACAACCTCGACGCCCCCTACCTGGCGCGCCAAAGATGTCGGGGGAAACTGTCCGCCACGAACACCTATGGGGCCGGAGCCACTTCGTTTGTGCGGTAAGAGGGCGGAGGGAGCACGAAGAGCAGATCGTAACGAGCACGCGGGCAGTTTACCCAGGTTCGGGCCGCGATGGTCGCGTAAAACCCTACTCCTGCTTGGTTGTGTATTGAGTTGGAGAGCTCGGGAGCTTGAAGAACCAGCTACACCGAGCGTATGAGCGATCTAGGTTCCGAACCCCCTCCACGTTGTGCATGGGCCTCCTTTTATAGTGCAAGGGGTCACCGACAGGTGTCAACGTAGGAGAAAAGGGTAAAAAAGTAAAAGAGGTGGTAGTTGTAACAGTGCGGGAATAGTGGAGCTACAGTGCGCGAACAGTGGTCGCTACCTACTTTGACAGTGGGGGACAAGAGCATTTAATGCCCGTCGCCGTCGACCCCAAAAGCTCCCGCCCTTGCGTCTCCGTTCGCCACGGCGATGGCTTCACCACCGCGGAGTGCCACCGTGTCCCCCAGGCTGCACAGCCATCCGCCACGCGTCCCTGGAATGGCCCCAGGGCGACGCGTGGGCCGATGAGCTGGAGCGCGGGCACACAGTGCAACTCCCCCGGCAAGCACCTTGCCGGGGTCTTGACCTTGCCGGGCCCGGGAGCTTGCCGGGCTATGAAGCTTGTCGCTCCCCGGGCCCTCGCCGGGACGCATATAGCGCCGAGGCGTGTCTTCTATGATGTAATCTTCTAGTCTTCCTGGCAAGCTCCTCTTGCCAGGGCCTTGCGTGAGTGAGGTAACCTTGAGCCTGGAACGGCCTTCCCGGCAAGCTCCGCTTGCCGGGGTCTCGATCTTTTGTCTTGTATACTTTGTTTTTGAATGGTTTGACATGGAGCAGGAAGGTCTCCGGCGAGCACGTGGTAAACCCCGCCGCGGGAAGCTGCAACTGCCCGTGCACAAGTTGGGGTACTGAGGTACCCCTACCTTAGTACACCGACAGTATGATTGCATTAAGTCCTTTGTTGAAACTACAAGTTTTAATAAGTTTAGTGCTAAGTTTGGATTTGATTCTCAACTCCTTGTTGATTTCCTCAAATCTTTTGCTTCACATCTTAATATGCCTAAGGAGGATTGGATCAAGTATCTTAAACCTTTTAAAGAGACTTGCAAAGAAAATGAAATTGTTCATGATGATTGCAACATGCATGATATAATTCCTAAAAATGAAGTTTTATATAAGCATGTTAATTTTTGTGGAGTGGATAGACCTTGTGAAAGGCCTATGATTGAAGAAGAGAAGTATTGTAAGCAACATAAGCATGAAAGAACAATCACTTCGGTCAGAGATTTAAATGAAATTGCTAGAGAATTGTGTGACCATTATCCTTTTACATGTGAACTTTGCTGTATAGAGGGTCACTTTAATTTTCAATGCATGAACTTTCAAAACATAACTGTTAACCGGTTGTGTGATAACATGATCACCTCTGATCTTTATGATGAGCTTATGTTATTTTTGATGTGTGAAGAGTTATCAGAAAAGACTTCTTGGCTAGATGTTAATGCCATAGGAATAAAAAACACTTTGCAAAATTGCCATCTCTATTGTGTTGTTAATTTCCATGAAAATGATTACATAAGAAAGGAGGGAACTTTGCCAAAGTATAAAAATGTCTCTTATATTTCTGCTAATAAAAAGGAGAGTTTCTCCCAAGTTTCCCCTATTGTTTCTAATGATAAACTAGGATATGTGGAGAAGCTTCATCTCCAACCACTCCCTCCTAAGGTTAAGAAGAAGAAAAAGAAGAGGAGGAGGAAGAGGAGCAAGAAAGAAGAAGAATGGGTATCAACCTGGCCTGAGCATATTCCTCCCATCAACTTTTATCCTAACGGTTGTAAGTTTAAAGAAAGAGGTGAAATTTATTGCCTTAATTATCATCTTGATGATACGTCCGTAGGTACTATTGAAGATGATTTTGATTATGATATGCATGTTACTTATTGTGATTGGGAAAATGATGATAATGCTACTTATGATCTTGAAAATCTTTTTGGTACCAACTCTGAAAGTGATGATATGGGAAGCTCTAAGCTTGGGGATGATAGGATTGCAAACCCTTTACCCACTAGTGATGTGATAATTGATAATTCTTTTGCTAGTAAGAATAAAGACAACATGATTACAAATATAGTTGCTAGCAATGATAATGCTCTTCTCTACTATGATGATGTCATAACTCCAACCTATAGTGATTATAAAGGTACCTATGACATAAGGAGAAATTATCCTTATGAAACTTGTCATAATCATGGAGGGAATTACTCCCTTGTTGAACACCACCCTCCTAATACACAAGTAATCTATAGTGTTCAAGTTGTTTATGATAGTCCTACTCCCACTATTACCAATGAGAAAGATTATGCTTATGTGGAGAGTAAGAGTACCTTTTTGCATGTGGATCATGGTAACAATGCTTTACGTGATGCTTATATTGTTGAGTTCATCCATGATGCCACTGAAATTTATAATGAGAGAGGGAGACTTGGTTCTAAATATCTTAATAATAAGAAGTTTCCTCTCTTTATGGTAAATATTTTGAAATTATGCTTGTTTTGCCTTCCTATGCTAGTTGCTTTGTGCTTCAATGAATTATTATATTGCAATATTCCTATTCATAGGAAGCATGTTAGGCTTAAATGTATTTGGTATTTGCTTCTTGATGCTCTCTTTTGTTCTTCAGCTCTTATTCCTACGAGAGCATCATTAAAGTCTTAAGCATATCTTTATGGCTATAAAGAAAGAGCTCTAGGGAGACAACCCTTGTTATGTTTACTTTCAGTTTTAGTGGTCTTGATGTTTGTTACTACTGTAGCAACATCATTGTATCTTTATTTTTCAGCTTTGTGCCAAGTTTAGCCTCTGATTGCAAGAAAGTTCAAAAGTTGTGACGTACTGTCCAGGAAACAGATTATGTCCTTGGATAGAAAAATTCGTATAAAATCACCAGATCATCTTTTTGGTCTGAATTATTTCGACAGCGTGCTCTATATAATTGTCTTTCGTGCGTCTGTTTTGAGTTTTTTGATTAGAGTTGCAGAAGTGCCCCGGAAAAATCATTTACTACCTGCTGTTCTGTTTTTCACAGATTCTGTTCTGTTTTGCCTTTCCTTCATTTTGCAAACCTAGAGCTTGCTTTTTCTTTGCAAAAACCTTTTGGCAATCTTGAGAAACAATAGAACTTCAAGAATATCTTTATTTCCAGCAAGGAACAATTATTTTATTATGGGTACTAACCTCGCTAATCAGATTATGATGAATTATGTATGAAGGGAGTTTTCAAGTGTGCGAGGGAAGATGATAAAAAGATTCAGGAGTGTCAAACGGTCAAGCTTGGGGATGCCCCCATGCACCCCCAAGAAATATTCAAGGAGACTCAAGCGTCTAACTTTGGGGATGCCCCCGTGCATCCCCTTCTCCATCAACATTATCAGTTCGTCCTTCGTTCCACTATATTTTAATCACTTCATGTGTTATGTGCTATGCTTGGAGCGTCTTGTTTTAGTTTTCCTTTTAGTTTTCTTTTGCGTTTCATAACGAGTTGGAACTCAGCTTTCTTTATGTGGAAGAGAAACACGCTCCACTTCTACCTAGAACATAACATAGAATTTGCATGTATATCTTTGCTGTGTGTGTTCTTTGTCTTTTAATAGCTACTATCATGCTTAGCTCTTAACTTTCATGCTTATCTTTTTAAAGAGCTTTTGTTTAGTTGGTTGCTTGAACTCTCTTTAGTTATCATGTTTATCTTATTAAGAGAGTTTGCTTCCGTTGCATTGGTTGATATGTCTATGATAAAGATGCTACGTGCATAATGGCGCTTAGTAGTTCATGTTTTCTTATGGTTAGTCTCAAATAGCTGGGGGGTTCCCAATGTGTTATTGGAGTACCAACATGATTTTTTGCCTATGATGTGGTATGGTTTAGTAATATCTTCCTTCAAAGAATTTATTTTGATTGACTTGGCGTATGCTCACGCATATTTAAGACTGTAAAGAAAGTCTGTCAAGCCTTGATGATCTTTTGTTTCTGAGTAGCGATATAACTTCCATGCCTGATTCAATGTTGCTTTGTCGCTCTGCATGATTATGACCGTCATTGCTCTCTTAGTTGGTCGCTCCCCGTCTTTTGCTAACCTTCGCCTGTACTAAGCGGACTGACTGCTTGTGCATCCACATCCTTTTAATCCAGTTATGCCATATGAGTCCACCATATCTTCCTACATGGTATTTACCTGCCATTCCTAACGGAGACTTGCATGTACCATCTCGAAATTATTCAAAGAAAAAGCATTCCTATTTTGTGCCTCTGTTTTAAGTTCATGAGGAAGTAGTAGTTAATTCATGATCTTTTT
>LR738713.1:346566535-346580470 GCA_902687465.1 Secale cereale
AACTCATCATTGAAAGCTTTGTTAGGAGAACCAAAGATAATATCATCAACATATAGTTGGCATACAAACAACTCCCCTTTGACCTTCTTAGTAAAAAGAGTGGGGTCAATTTTCCCAATTTCAAACCCACGATCTTGTAACAACTCGGTAAGATGCTCATACCACGCACGCGGGGCTTGTTTAAGGCCATAGAGTGCCTTATCAAGTTGGTACACGTGATTGGGGAACTTAGGATCCTCGAACCCTGGGGGTTGTTTAACATACACCAACTCATTAATGGGACCATTAAGAAATGCATTTTTCACATCCATTTGTTGCAATTTAAAGTTATGATGGGAAGCATAGGCAAGCAACAAACGAATGGATTCAAGACGAGCAACGGGGGCAAAGGTTTCACCGTAGTCGATACCCTCGACTTGGGAGTAGCCTTGAGCCACCAGACGTGCCTTGTTGCGGATGACAATGCCATGGGCATCTTGCTTGTTCTTAAAGATCCATTTGGTTCCAATGACGTTATGGTTCTCCTTTGGTCTTGGCACCAGACGCCACACCTTGTTGCGCTCAAAGTTATGGAGTTCTTCATGCATGGCATTGAGCCAATCAGGGTCTTCGAGCGCATCATAAACCTTCTGAGGTTCAACACAGGAGACAAAAGCTTGATGAGCACAATAGTTTGCTAATTGTCTACGAGTGCTTACCCCCCTTTTTATGCTTCCTAAAATGTTCTCGATGTGATGCTCGTTGGAAGCAAGCCTGGAGGCAACTTTTGCAGCACGACGCTCTAATTGCTCTTCAAGTGTTAACTGAGGAGCACTGAGTTGATCATCTTGAGCGTCGTCAGGAGCTAGATCTTGATCTTGAGCTTCCTCTTGACCTTGATCTTGCTCGGGGGACAGAACTTGGCCTTGTGCATCATTTGGTGGCTCCCCACCAACTTGAGATTGATCTTGCACTTGGCCTTGTTCATCAGGTTGAGGGCCTTCACTTTGTTCTTCGGAAGCGTGTGGGTCTTGGGTTGGTGATGGTTCCACTTGAGTGGAACATTGTCCTTCTCCTTCGGCCACAAGGGGTTCCTCAATGGGTAGGATATATCCAACACCCATTCTTCTTATGGCTTGAGGAGGAATTTCATCACCTGCATCACAAGTACCACTTTGCTCCACTTGGGAGCCGTTATTTTCATCAAACTCTACGTTACTCGTCTCCTCAATGAGTCCATTGGACTTGTTGAGGACACGGTAAGCATGAGAGTTTGTAGCATAACCAACAAATATGCCCTCATGAGCTCTAGATTCAAATTTAGACAAACGAACACCTTTCTTAAGAATGAAACACTTACACCCGAATACCTGGAAGTACTTGAGATTGGGCTTGTTTCCGGTAAGAATCTCATATGGAGTTTTGTTCAAGCCTTTGCGGAGATAGAGACGATTTGAAGCATGGCAAGCGGTGTTGATGGCTTCGGCCCAAAAGTTGTATGGAGAATTAAATTCAGCCATCATGGTTCTTGCAGCATCTATTAAAGTTCGGTTCTTTCTCTCCGCTACACCGTTTTGTTGAGGGGTATATGGGGCTGCATATTGGTGTTTGATCCCCTCATCACCAAGAAACTCATCCAAGGTGTAGTTCTTGAACTCGGTGCCGTTGTCACTTCTGATCATCAAAATCCTTGCTTCATGTTGTCGTTGAGCTTCATTTGCAAAGTTAATGACGGTTTGTTGGGTCTTACTCTTCTTCTTGAAGAAGTATACCCAGGTATATCTTGAGTAATCATCTACAATCACCAAGCAATACTTCCTACCCCCAAGACTATCAAAAGTAGGGGGCCCAAAGAGGTCCATGTGGAGGAGCTCTAGGGGTCTCTTTGAATAGATGATAGTCGTGGGAGGGTGAGCCTTCTCATGTAATTTTCCTTCAATGCACACCCTGCAAGCACGATCTTTGGCAAAGCTAACATTTGTTAGTCCTCGGACATGGTCCCCCTTGAGAAGACTTTGCAAAGATCTCATATTGACGTGGGCCAAACGGCGATGCCAAAGCCATCCCACATCAACTTTAGCCATTAGGCATGTCGCGACCTTAGTGGATTGCTTCGAGAAGTTAACCACATACCGACCATTCTCGACATGCCCAACATAGGCTACTTTAAGAGTCTTGCTCCACAAGAGGGCCACAGAATCAATATCAAAGAATGTAGCAAAGCCCATGAGTGCAAGTTGGCGAACAGAAAGTAAATTGTATGCAAGGGACTCAACAAGCATGACTTCCTCGATCGTGAGATCATGAGAGACAACAACCTTGCCAAGTCCCAATACCTTAGAAGATGAAGCATCACCCCATTCGACATTGGTGGCCATAGATGAACCGAGATGCACGTCCACCACCAAGTCTTTGCTTCCGGTCATATGATTTGTGGCTCCGCTATCGAGCAACCATGATCCCCCACCGGAAGCAAACTCCTACAATAGATCAATGCTTGGATTTAGGTACCCATTTGGTAATGGGTCCTTTGAGGTTAGTAACAAGGGTCTTAGGAACCCAAATGGACCATTCAATGTACTCATAAGAAGAACCAACAAATTTAGCAAACACATGGCCATCACTGGCACGGCATAAAACATATGAAGGATTAAAATCGCCGGCCATGTTTGATGGTATGGTGGAATTTTTCTTGATACCACCACTTTTCTTCTTGGTTGACGTGCCCTCTCCTTCTTTTACAAAGGATTGTCGGAGAGGGGGTGGTTGCTTGGTCTTGTTATTCTTCTTCTTCTTGGACTTAGGAAGAAACCCAATTCCTTCCTTTGCCACAACTTCCTTTTGATTGCTCAAAAGGGTGTTGAGGTTCTTCTCACCTTGTATGCAAGTCACAAGGCCTTTCTCGAGTTGCTTCTTCAACTCGGCATTCTCTTCAACAAGATGCACATGCTCGCAACATGGGTTAGTAGCATTTGCATTATCAATTAAAACCATGTGAGGAAAGATAGCCTTTTCCTTGGTTAGCAAAACTTGGAGTTGATCATGAGACTAGCATGCATTCCTTTCAAGGCCTTGTGAGCCTTGTCAAGTATGTCAAACTCCTCTTTGAGTTTAGCATGATCAACCTCAAGTTTTGCCTTCTCGGAGTTAAGGACGCGAGAGACAACTAAAGCATGATCAAGATCTTTCTTTAATTTAGCATGACCATCATTGTGTGACTCCTCAAGAGCCAAACGAAGACCACGCTCTTCCTCTAGGGCGTTAGAGAGATCTGATATCTCATCGGCATAGTCTCGACTATGTCCTTCCATTTTAGTAATGGTTTCCTCGTGAGCCTCGATCGTGTCATTGGCCTCATCGAGTTGTTCCAAGAGAGCAACAAAATGCTTCTTGGGTTTGCCTTTGAGATTTTTCATGAACACCTCAAATTCATTTTCTCCCTCCTTAACACCCTCACCCTCATCAATACAATTGGTCAATGAGGGATTAGAAGAGATAGTAGTATTGATGTTTGGGGTTACCTTGTTGGTGGCCTTGGCCATGAGACACTTGGCGGTGATGTTCTCGTTTGGTGAGTCGATGAGAGATGAGTGCGGAGTAGTTGCAATTGCAATTGTGGCCATAGTGGTCACCTCATCGTCTTCATCATTATCATCATCCTCCACATATTCTTCTTGGGCCACCAACACCTTCGGAGGAGTCTTCTTGATGAAGTTGTTCTTCTTGGGATAGGACTTTGACTTGTCCTTCCGAATAAGCTTGCCTCCAAAGTCTTCTCTCTTCTCATAAGGGCAATCCACAATGAAGTGACTTACATTTCCACAGTTGAAACATGTCCTTACTCGTTGCTTCCCTTTGATTCCACTGGAGTTGTTCCTGTTGAAGTTGGATTTAGTGTTCTTCTTGCCCCAGAATTGCCTTGAAGCAAGAGCCATGTGCTCATGATAGGCATATTTGGTGTCCTCGGGGCTACACTCATCATCATCTTCTACTTCCTCCTCTTCCACACAAGCCTTGGCCTTCAGTGCAAGATTGGGCTTCTTTGATCGTTGAGCTCTTAAGACCGCATTGTCGGCGGTCACATCCAAGATCCTCATGGAAACAAATTCATCCAACACTTCATTTGAGGATAAAGTGTGGAAGTCCGGTGTCTGACGTATGACAGAGGACATGGCCTTATGATAGGGCATCATGGCCTTGAGGAACTTGCGCTTGATCCAATTGTCATCCGTATCCTTGCTGCCATGATCTCGAAGAGAAACCACAAGGATAGTTAATCTTCGAAAAAGTTCACGAGGATCTTCATCTTCGATCATAGCAAACTCATCAGCTTCATCTTGCACCACTTCATAGTTGGATCGTTGAATACTTGTGCTTCCCTTGTACATCGTGCCAACATGCTCCCAAGCTTCCTTGGCCACAGTGAAGGGTCGAAGAAGTGCAATGTCTTCTGGAGGGATAGAATCTTGAAGAATGCAAAGAGCAGACTCGTTGAACTGATGATCTGCAGTTTCTCTTGGAGTCATGTTGTCGGGATCATACGGATAAAAACCTTGCTCAATGATTCTCCAAAGGTTAGTGGAACAATGATTAATATGACGTTTGAAATGAAACACCCAAGTAGCAAAATCAGTATTTTTGATAAACTTGGGAGGGGGCCCAACGGAATTTAAATGCGGTGTGGGAACGGGTCCTCCATAGTGAGTAGGAGGAGCGGATTGGGCAAATTTCCCACACCCATTCTTAGTAACTGGTGCTTGTTCACTACTAGCTTCCCCCTTGTCGGGATTAGCCTCCGACACGTTGGTAGTGGGACGAGCCACTTCCAACGGTGTGGTGGATAATTTAAGCCCCTCAAGCAAATCTTTAAACATGACTTTGACCTCGCTCGCAAGTGATTCTTTCAATGTGGTCAAGGCCACATTGAACTCTTCACGAGAGACCGAGGCTCCCCCATCTGACGTAGGCAAGGACGGAGTTCCACCGGAATGGTCCTCCGTCTCGACTACGTTGTCACCCATACTCTTTGGACGGTAAAGTCCTTAATAAAGAGACGAGGCTCTGTTACCAATTGAAAGGATCGATGTGGTTGACTAGAGGGGGGGGTGAATAGGCAACTAACAATTTTTAGCTTTTCTTTACCACTTTAAATGAAGCGTCAAAGTAAGTTGTCTAGATATACTATTAAGATGACAACTAAGGGAAAGAAAGGAAAACAACAACACAAGCAAGCTATAGGAATTAAACAAGTAAAGCTTGCACAAGTAAAGGTAAGAAATAACCACAAGTGGAGACGGTGAAGACAAGGATGTGATATCGAAGTTCCTTCCCTTTGAGGGGAAGTACGTCTCCGTTGGAGCGGTGTGGAGGCACAATGCTCCCCAAGAAGCCACTAGGGCCACCGTATTCTCCTCACGCCCTTACACAATGCAAGGTGTCGTGAATCCACTAGTGGTGCCCTTGAAGGTGGCAACCGGACCTTTACAAACAAGGTTGGGGCTCTCTCCACAACTTAATTGGAGGCTCCCAACGAAACCCCGGAGCTTCACCACAATGGATTGTGGCTCCGAAGTGACCTCTTCCGTCTAGAGTGCTCAAACACCCAAGAGTAACAAAATCCACACAAGAAAGTATGGGGAATCATGTTTCCTTTGGTGGAAGTGTAGATCTAGGTCTCCTCCTTCAATCCCTAGCAAATCAACAAGTTTGGTTGGCTAGGGAGAGAGATCGGGCAAGAAAGCTTTAATGGCATTAATGGTGGAGAGAGAGAGGTAAGAGATAAGGTGGAGGTGGGAGAAGGGGGTCCTTAAATAGGGTCACCACAAATCCAACCGTTATGTGCAGATTTACATAGGACCGGTAGTTCCGCTGCTCCAACCGGTAGTACCAGTGAGTGAAGAAACCTGCGCCCGTGCCACTAGAGCGGTACTTCCGGTAGCTTGCCCGGTAGTACCGGTCTTCCGGAGAAAACCGGAACTACCGCCCAACCTCCGGTCAACTACCGCTTGGAAACCAGAAGGTTTCAACCAGGGGCGGTAGTTGGGACGGTGGTTGGGCCGGAACTACCGCCTGGCAGATAGTTTCTGCGTGGTGGCAGTCAAAGCGGTACTACCGCTCGGAACACCGGTAGTACCGGTCTTACCGGTACTTCCGGGCCACCACCGGTGTACCACCGCACCCAGTACAGAGGGTATCACCCCTGAGCGGTACTTGGGGCGGTGGTTTGACCGGAACTACCGTCCACCGGTACAACTGCCCAATAGGGCGGAACTACCGCTGTGGAGAAATCTACAATAAGGGGAAATGATATGGGACCTCTCTCTCCACGAACGGAGGCAATATGGTGGGTGCAAAGAATCTGTGTGCGTGACTTGATTCACCAATTACCTTCCGATGTGGGTTCCCTCTTAATAGTACGGATTTCCTATGACCAAAAGAAATAGAAAGGCATCGGAAACTCCGTCTTCGATCTTTTCCTTAAGAGAGAAAGTCTAACCGTCTTGTGCCACATGTTATCAACCTGAGTAATATTGACACATGATTAGACAAAACACGGATTGTCATCATCACCAAAACCTTAGGCAAGAGATGCTCTTACAATTGGCAACTCATCAACCCAGCGTCTTCCGCACTTGTGTAGCCTATCAAAAGTCCTGGTTTTGAGACCTCGCAACACCTCTACATTTGCCCTCTCAGCTTGGCTGTTACTTCTGGGATGAGCAACAGAAGCAAAACAAAACTTGATGCCGAGGCCTTGGACGTACTGCATGAAAGTGTGGCTCGTGAACTGTGTGCCGTTGTCGGTGATGACTCTATTTGGTTTACCAAAACGGTAGACTAGTCCCTTGAAGAACTTGACGGCTGATTGCAATATCACCTTCCTCACTGGGTCCACTCCGACCACTTTGTGAACTTGTCGATTGCGATGTACAAGTACTCGAAGCCCCCGACACCGCGGGGAAAGACACCCAGTAAGTCGAGCCCCCAGACCGAAAATGGACAAGAAAGAGGGATCGTCTGAAGAGCTTGAGCTGGCTGATGAAAGCTTCTTTGAATGGAACTGGCACACTTCACATTTGGTTACTAGTGCAGTCGCATCCTGGAGGGCGGTGGTCCAGAAAAAGCCATGCCGGAATGCCTTGCCGGCAAGGGCTCTTGACCCTATGTGGGAGCCACACATGCCTCCGTGTATCTCTGCCAACAGCTCCAGTCCGTCCTCTCGAGGAATGCACTTCAATTTCACGTTGTTTGGTCTCCTTCTATATAGGGCATTATCCACAAACTGGTACATGCTGGACCGACGGGCTACTTTCTCTGCCCTTCTTGTTCCTCAGGGAGTTCTCCTGTTTGGAGGAAACAGACGGTGTGTTGTGCCCATGCTGGAGCCTAAGGCTAAATGGCAAGGACCAAAGGCTCATCTTTGGCCGTGGGGGCGGCCGCCTCTACGGTCGGGGCTTGGGCCCCTGCCGGAGGTTGCTACTTCCCGGCAAGCTTGGGGTACCCGGCAACGTCCATGTCGGCGGCTTCTGGGAGCTCAGCGGGAAAGTACTTGTTGGGGCCCACCTTCCTTTGTTTGTTCTGCCCTGTAGATGGCTCAACGGATGGTTGGGTTAATTGAAGCACAAAGGTACCTGGTTCCACATGTAGCTTGAGGGCAGCGCACTTGGACAAGTCGTCGGCAATGCTGTTCTCTGCTCGGGGAACATGCTCTGCCTGCAAACCGTTGAAGTGCTCCTCCAGCTTCCTCACCTCATCCACATAGGCCTCCATTAACAGGCTCTGGTAATCTTTGTTAACTTGCCTGACGACAAGCTGCGAATCACCCCTGACGATAAGCTTTCTGATTCCTAGGTCTGCCGTGATCCTAAGACCGGCATGCAGTCCCTCGTACTCTGTAGTGTTGTTTGTTGATTGTTCCCGGGGAAAGCGCATTTGGACTATGTACTTGAGGCACTCTCCAGTGGGTGCAACGAGTAGCACACCGGCACCAACGCCTTGGAGTAAGAAAGCTCCATCAAAGTACATAATCCAATCACGGCTTGTTTTCTAGTTGGGAAGGGTGATCTCTTGAACCTCTTCGTCGGGCGTTGAGGTCCATTCTGCGATGAATTCTGCCAAGGCTCGGCTCTTGATGGTTGAGGTACTTTCAAACTTGAGGACAAAGCTTAACAGTTCCAACTCCCACTCCACGATCCTCCCAATTACATCTGGGTTGTGAAAGATCCGTTGCAAAGGGAGGCGAGTAACGACGGTGATCTCATGCGCATGGAAATAGTGGTGCAGCTTCCTTGCGGCCATAAGGAGGCCGAAAAGTAGCTTCTGCATACCGAAATACCTTGATCTAGCCCCTGCAAGAGGGAACTGACGAAATAGACCGGGTGTTGCACCATCTTTTTCTTCTGGGCGACCTCGCCTTCTTGCGCAAACTCTGCCTTGCCGGGACCAAGCCTTGCAGGGGGCCCCGCTTTGCCGGCGTCGGGCCCTGCCGGGGAGGCCTCCGGTCCACCATCCGATGAATCCGCTGACATCGTTGTCTCTTCCTCAAATTCCCTTTGTGCCACTAGTGCAACACTAACCACTTGATTCTTTGCCGCTAGATATAGCAGCAATGGCTCTTGTGGTTTAGGGGCGACTAGTGTTGGCGCGGAGGAGAGGTATCTCTTCAAATACTGCAGCGCTGCCTCTGCCTCTGGAGTCCATTTCATTGGACCCGCCTTTTTCAAAATTTTGAAAAAGGGGAGGGCGCGCTCAGTGGATTTGGAGATGAACCTACTTAGTGCAGCAACGCAACTGGCGAGCTTACGGACATCCTTGACTCGTTTTGGCGGCTCAATCTGCTCAATTGCTTTGATCTTGTCGGGGTTTGCTTCGATTCCGTGTTGAGACACGAAGAACCCAAGGAGTTTGCGGGATGGGACACCGAACACACACTTCTTTGGGTTGAGCTTGAGGTTGATCTTGCGCAAGTTTGCAATTGTCTCCTCTAGATCTTGCACGGGCATGGCCTTGTCCTTGGTTTTGACCAGTATATCATCGATATAGGCTTCCATGTTTCTATGTAGCTGGGGCTCAAAACCAATTTGGACCGCTCAGGCAAACATCGAAGCAGCGCTTTTCAACCCGAAAGGCATCCGTACAAAGCAGTACGTGCCACATGGGGTGATGAACGTTGTTTTCTATTCATCTTCCTTCAGCACAAAGATCTAGTGGTACCCTGAGTAGGCTTTGAGGAATGACAGCAGGTCGCACCTGGCAGTGGAGTCCACTATCTGGTCAATGCGCGGCAAAGGGAAAGGGTCCTTCGGACATGCTTTACTGATATTCGTATAGTCGATACATAGCCTCCATTTCCCGTTTGCCTTACGCACTACCGGATTGGCCAACCACGTGGGGTGGAGGACTCCCCTGACTAGGCCTGCTGCCTCCAACTTCCTAATCTCCTCAATGATGAACTCTTGGCGCTCCAACGCTTGCTTCCTGACCTTCTGCTTGACGGGCCGCGCATGAGGACAGACAGCAAGGTGGTGCTCAATCACCTCCCTGGGAACGCCGGGGATGTTGGACGCTTGCCACGCAAACACGTCGACATTCTCCCGCAAGAAGGTGACGAGCGCATCTTCCTATTTGTTTTCGAGGGTGGAGCTTATGGTAAAAGCCCCACCCGTGCCATCCTCCCTGATGGGGACCTTCTTGGTGTCTGGCGGGGCCGCCTTGGACCTCTTGCTCCCACTGGCGGAGCTCTCTGGCACGTCTCCAACGGGAATGTGACGCTCCGAAGTGGCGCATTTGCTGGAGGGGGTGCAGGAGCTCTTGCCGGGGTCCGAAACCTTGTCGGGAGGGGCCTTGCCGGCAGAGGCATAGGTCTTGCCGGTATTCCTCTCCCTCGAAGTTTCAATGGTAGGAGCTAGTGCCTTGCCGGCGTCTGTGGCTACTGCCTCTCGGTAGAGCTGATCGGCGCAAATGAGTGCGTCTTTCTTGTCGGAGGGGACGGGCATCTTCACCGTGTTGTAGGTGTAGTGCGAGGCTGCCATAAACTTGGCCAGCGCTGGGCGGCCAAGGATCCCATTATAGGGCAAGGGGATCTTGGCAACGTCGAAGACAATCCTCTTCGTCCTATAATTCAGCACGCTCCCGAATGTAACGGGCAGAGCGATCTTTCCTTTCGGCTGACTCCTCCCCGGGTTGACCCCTTGAAACGTGCCCGTCTCTTCGAGGTCTCCATCAGGGATTTGTAGCCTTTCTATCACAGCGGGCGAGATTAGGTTCAGACCGGCCCCACCGTCAACTAGCACTTTTGTCACCTTGAGGTTGTGTATCGTTGGTGAAACCAACAACGGCAAACACCCGACTGCAGTTGTGCGGTCAGGGTGATCCTCGGCGTCAAAAATGATAGGCGTGCTGGACCACTTCAGTGGCTTCTGGGCATCGAACGATGGCTCTGCCGCAGTGGCATCACGCGCCCACTATTTTAGTTGGCTGTGAGAGGTATGTAGCGAGGCGCCACCACTGACACACATGGCCTCTGTGGCTTTCTGGAACTCATGCTCGCTGGACTCGTCGTCTTCGCCGTGATCATCATCTTCCACTCTCTTGTTGCGGCCCCAGGCGGGCCTTTCTGGTTGGTTGTCTTGGCCGCGGCGACCACCTCGGCCACCATGCTTCTTGCCGGGTGCCTCGACAATTCTGGAGGTCATGGCCCTTGGTGCGATGAATCTTGCAGTACTGCTTGCCGGAGCCCCCTGGCTTCTCGACGGCCGCCAAGGCCCGGTAGGCAGTGCACCCGGCAAGATCCATGCCGAGGTCGTCAGCCTTGGCCCTTTTGGCAGCGCTGGGGTCATCGGATCCCTCCATGACAAGCACAGCCTTGCCCTTTCGCTTCCGATTGCGGCGTCGGCCCTTCTTTGCCGGGGCGACGGCGTCTCCGTCTGAGGAGCCGGTTACTGCGGCGGGGTACTTCCTTCCCTCTTCAGCCCGAGCGCATCTATCGGCCAGAACATAGAGCTCGGCTACATCTTTAGGCTTGTTCATCGCCAGCTCCTCACGCATCTTGCGGTTGCATACATTCTGATGGAATGTACTTATAACGGTGGCGAGATGAACGTCCGGGATGTTGTACTGCACACGGCTGAACCTTTGTATGTACTTGCGCAGGGTTTCGCCATCCTTCTGGGGGATGACATGCAAATCGCTTTCCTGGCCAGGAGCTTGGTGGCCCCCGGTGAAGGCGCCAACAAACTCATGGCACAAGTCCGACAAGGAAGAAATGGAAACCACGGGCAGGTGCATCAACCATGACATAATGTTGGGCTTGAGCACCAACGAAAAGTAGTTGGTGAGCACCTTCTCGTCGCGAGCCCCAGCAGCCTGCATCGTGGTGGTGTAGATGCTGAGGAACTCCGACGGGTGGGTCTTGCCATTGTACTTTTCTCTGACCTCAGGCTTGAACATGCGGAGTGAGGGCCACCGGAACTTTCGCAGCTCAATGGTAAAGGCCGGGCAACCCACCTCGTAGGGTAAGTCGCCAGGCCCCCCCGGTGCCGGGTGGTCGATAGTGGTCCGAACATCTTCCTGGGCTCGCTGTCGAAGGACTTGACATTGGTCGCGGCGGGCTCGCGGGTCGTACGAAGCCATGGAAAAGTTGTCGTGGGCGTCGGCCCGACGAGCTGGCGGCTGCTGTTGCTGGCGAGGAGGAGGAGAGTGCAGCGTGGTCCCTGCCTCTCCGGTCCTCCCACCACCAGCGTGCATCCGCTCACTAGAGGGCTGGTTCAAGGGTCGTGCTGGTTGCAGTTCATTTCTATTGGCGAAGCTGATGAGGCTCCGGATAGTGGCTCTCCACTCGTCGAGATTCTCTGCGGCGGGAGGAAAGTCGAGGAGCAGTTGCACGCGCGCCAACGCTTCTGCTGGTGTAGGTGGCAGTGAAAGCTGCGTGCACCGCGACATGCTCTGACTTCTAACCATGTTAGAAGGAGCTCTGTCATGGTCCTGCCGCCGCATGCCGCTACCACCATCGTACGCGCATGCATGCTGGCCCGGTGCGTCTTGAGAGTGATGTAAAGGGCTCTTTCCGCGGTGGTGCCAGGAGGCACCAACGTCACGGTGTTGCTCACCATGTATGAGCAGAGAAGACCGTGGAGCGGGCGCCGGTGGAGGTGTCCTAGAGGTCGCCGTGCCGCCCGTGGGTAGCACAGCGACGCTATTAGACCCAACGGCATGTGGCTCGTCGTCTTGGGCACGAACAATGCCGCTCGCCTGGTTACGATGGCCGGAGTGTCGTGGAAGTTCGCGGGTGGCTCCTCCGCCACCATCTACAGCCGCCCCATCACCCGTCCGTGCTGGCACGGGCGGTGCGGCCCCAGACGGGACGATCGCCGTGATGCCCTTCTTCTTAGGAGCCATCGTAATGAAGGAGAAGGTGCGCTAACTCGTAGACCAGATTTTCACAACCTAGCGCCCCCTACCTGGCGCGCCAAAGATGTCGGGGAAACGACACATATGGGATCCTGGGGACCCCTTTTGCTGCGGTTGCGGGGCATAGAGTTGTGCAAAGAGCAGGTCTAGATGATCAACGCGTGGGAATTTTTACCCAGGTTCGGGCTGCAAGATGATGCGTAAAACCCTAGTTCTGCTTGTCTGTGTATATTTGGTGTTCTTGAGCTCCTGAACTGGCCTCTATGCGTGGCTGTCCAAAACGTCTGAATCCTCTCTCAATATGCCTCGGGCCTCCTTTTATATGTCAAAGGGGTTCCCACAATGACACACAGGAGGTATAAAGTTACTAAAGTGTACAAGGTTATCTCCTTACATATTAGGACAAACGCATTTAATGCGCCGCCTATGTGTCCCCTAGCTTAATCGGGGAAGGCAAGGAAGCTTGTCCCGCCCATTGCCGCCTCACCTTGCTCCAACACGCGTCCAGGCTGACGAGGAATGCGGCGCCACGCTGGCTGCTGACTGTTGTGGTGGCAGGGTCTTCACGAAGATCTGCATGCCACCACGCATGTGCTTGTAGTTGGCTTAGGAGACACATGCTGCCATGCAGGTGCTTGTCCAGTTGGTGAGTCAGTCGTCGTGTAGGAGTGGCCACGGGGCGGCAAAACCTTGGCGGGCGTGGGCCTGGCTGTGGCCCCGCAGATGCCCCCGGCAAGGGGTCTCACTGGGGTCTTGTGGCCCTCCCCGGCAAGGATCTTGCTGGGGGTCTTCGGTCGTCCCCGCAAGGCTCTTGCCGGGGGTCTTCGTCTTCTGGTCCCTTGTCTAGGTTTTCAGGCCCCATGGCCCTCCAAGAATCTGCATGCCACTGCGCAGGCATCCCTTGAATCTTGGCGTTGACCTTTGCGATGGTGTCAGAGCTCTCCGACCAAAGGGTGGCGGCTTTGCTGGTGTTTGGGCGAGCGGCCCCGGCAAGGCTCTTGCCGGGGCCACGTAGGCCGCCCCGGCAAGGGCGTTGCCGGGCGAGGAGTCCACCTTGCCCTTCTGTCTTTCATGTCTCTGGCTTGAGAGTTGTCTTGGCAGCCTCGTGCTTTCCTTCTCCTGCTCTGCTAAGTGTGGCCGTAGGCGCGGCTCCAATTGCCCATGCACAAGTAAAGGGGTGCAAAAGGACCCCTACTTTTGTACACCGACATATGGATTCGAGAACACTTGATATATGTCTTGCAATTGAATACTCGTGGTGACAATGGGGTATCGTATTGATCCACTTGATATATGTTTTGGCACTCACCTTGCGGATTCCCGAAGTAACATTGGGGTAATCTATGCATAGGGGTTGATGCACGTTCTCGTCTTTGTTTCTCCGGTAGAAATCTTGGGGCACTCTTCATGGTTCTTTGTGTTGGATTGAGTATTACAAATCTGAATATGTTTTGGTATTATCTTAATATGAACTCTTGATAGATCGATCGGGAAGGATAACTTTGTGTTATCTTAGTACAAACTTTTGAAAGATCGATCGGAAAAGAT
>LR738713.1:346583314-346594775 GCA_902687465.1 Secale cereale
TTTTTAGACCCCCAAGATTTGATGTGGAAATTTGTTATAATGGCAGCATGCCTCCTATTTATGATGATTATATTGATAAAAGTGGATTTGGAGTGGTCATGACTTTATTTAGTGATGAATCCACTACTTTGGAGGATGTTTCTATTGACTATGATGAGAACAAAGTTGCTATCGATGATGATTATGGTGATGACAAGTATGCTATATTGAATAATGATAACCATGAAACTTGTCATCATGACTTTAATTTTCAATCACATGATAGTTATTTTGTTGAGTTTTCTCCCACTACTATTCATGAGAATAAATTTGCTTATGTGGAGAGTAATAAAATTTCCATGCTTCTGCATCATGAAAATAATGATTTATGTGATGGCTATATTGTTGAATTCATTCATGATGCTACTGAACATTACTATGAGAGAGGAACATATGCTTGTAGGTATCTCAATAATACCAAGTTTCCTCTCTTTATGTTGAAAATCTTGAAGTATTGCTTGTTTTGCTTTCCTATGCTAGTTGATTCTTGCTCTCATAAATTGTTTTCTTACGAAATCCCTAAGCATAGGAAGTGGGTTAGACTTAAATTTACTTGCCATGTGATTCATGATGCTCTCTTGCATGTTTCAATTCATATCTTTTGTTATGCCTAGCTAAAAGGCATTAAAGAAAAGCGCTTGTTGGGAGACAACCCTACACTTATACCTACTATTTTTGTGTGTTCACATGATTATGCTACTGTAGTAATCATGTTTTATAGCTTTTGTTTCAATAAAGTTCCAAGCAAAGCCTTAGGATCATGTTGGGTGATAGTAGATTTGATCTTGCTGAAAACAGAAACTTTTGCACTCACAAGAAAAATTCTCATTTTTAACATAAGAGTGCTTTTAAGTTGATTTTTTGGAAGATTAATATACAATTTTTTCACATGGTCATAGTTTTTTCAAGATTTTTAGAGTTGCAGAAGTATGGTGAATGTTCAGATCATTACAGACTGTTTTGTTTCTGACAAATTCTCTTTTTTACTATAAACAGTAGGGTAAAAGCCCACTGCAACTTTTATTAATAAAAAGAGCTAAAACTAGAGGTCTTACAGGGCTTGAGATAAGCCCAAACAGGCAATAAGCAAGAAAAAAAGAGAAGAGAAGAAAAGAAAGAAAGAAAGAAAGAAGAACTAGGAGGACTTGTCGGATCTCGGATTCTGGGAAAACCCTTAAGGTTCGAACTCTGGGGTGCGCACGAAGATCTCTCCTTCTGCCCTAGATCGTCTACTCGCCGATCCCTAAGCCTAGCTCGTCAGATCCGAAGAACAAGGGACACAAATTTTATACTGGTTCGGGCCACCATTGTGGTGTAATACCCTAATCCAGTGTGGTGTGGTGGATAGCCTTGTAGGCTTGAGGAAGAACTTGTACAAGGACGAACTGCCTCCTGAGGAGAGGGGTTCTTGTGCTCGGGTGAGCTTGTGGTGTGTGGCCTTCTATCTGATAAACTCAAGATGAGATGAGCCCCAATGGTGGTGGCTAGTCCTATTTATAGTGGCATGGGTCCTCTTCCCAAATATTAAGCGGGAAGGGATCCCACAACGGCCAAATATGAACGGGGACATCTAGTACAAGCTATCCTGACAAAAGGTGGTCTTCGCCTGCCAAAGGCTCTGGTGGTGACGCCGCTGTGGGCTCCGCAATGACCTCTGTTCTGCTGTCCTGCTGGTCTTGGTCTTGTTGCACCGATATGGAAACCTTTGCCTGATGCCTCGGGACTCCTCGCGTGCACCTGCTTCTTTATCACCAAAGAGGAAACTAGCATTCTGCGCCTGCTGGCGCCCGCCTGGCCTTAGTCTTCACTGCTCATGTCACGAGGACCTCGCGAGGTACCCCTTGCCTTGATATCTCCTATCCTCATGAGCCGACCTAGTGAGGACGCCCCAGGGGATGTCCTGCGTCGTTAACCTCGTGAGGCTTGGCCCCTCGGGAGGCTCTTGAGTGGTTGCGGAAGATGTTGGGCCGTACCAGGCCGCTGATGAGCCACGTCCTAGGCCACAGGCAGTCAAGTCTGGTTACCCCCGTTCCCAGAACGCCGACAGTAGCCCCATGGCCCAAGGTGCGCTCGGGCTTGGCTTCGTGGTGAAGCCAAGGGCCAAGGATGAAGCGTCGCGGGCCCCAAAAGCTTGCGGCCTCGACTGGCACGTGGCGATTGACGAGACGTGGGCGTCTCCACTTCCCCACGCAGCCTTGGCGACTGTGCGACTTGACAAGTCCGTGCATGCACAAAAGTCATCATTACGTGCGATTAAGGAGGCTGGCAATTGGCCTTCTTCTGGCTATAAATAAGGCGGCAGGCAGAGTCCTCGCTGCCCATCTTCTTCCTTCGTTCCTCTTGCTCCTTCTCTCAGGCCCTTCGCCCGACCGAGCCGCTCATGGCACCGCCCGGGAAGTTCTCGTCCATGGAGAAGGGGAACGCTCAGCAAGAGGGGCCTGGCTCACCACCAGCTAAGAGGGGACGAGGCCGTCCCCGCAAGCATGCCGCGACTCCTGTCGGAGCGGCTAGCGGGCGTGGACGGACCCCCACGGTGCCGACAGTCGCTCCTGGTAACCGTGGCGGCGGCTCTTCGAGCGGCGGGGGCCGCCACGTCGCTGGCGGTCCTGTGAACGAAAGGAGGCGCTCTGGGTCGCCAAGCCTCCCCAACCGCGCTCCCACTTGGCCGAGGTGACGTTGGAGTTCGTCGTGTGGTCAGAGAACCCAGTCGGCACCCGGCTCCAGCTCACGCGTTCCCTAGCCGGTGAACTCCTCGCTGCGAGCTCCGGAGGCTTTTGGCTGCAGGCGGATGGTTGTTGAAGCAGGGCTTCGTGGGTCACGGTGGAGGTCTCCGCCTCGGGCGCTATGACTTTGGCTCGTGGCTAGCAGACGTTTTCCCGCGCGCGTGGCTTGGGCGGACGGTGCACCCTTCACTTCAAATATGGCGACGACTCAACCCTCTTCGTGAGGGTGTTTGGGGAAGACGGGCGCCGCGCCGAGTGTTGCCCTGAGGACAATAGTGGCGGTGAGGTGCTTGGCCTGGGCGATGGACGCAGCTCGTCCAGCTACGGCGGCTCCTCCTTCAGCGACAGCTCCAGCAGCGGTGGCTACGACCAGCCGCCACGCCTCCGTGCTCACCTGGAAGGTGGTACTAGGTCGTCTCGTCATCACGCTCAGGTGAAGCATGAGGAGGGCTTTGGCTAAGCTCGGGGTGTAGGTTCTCGTGAGCAGTCGCAGCTCGAGGGTCGTCGTCAGCCGTTCTAGGTTTTTCTTTCTTCCAGCATCATTCAAACAAACAAGTATGGAGGCTTGGAAGGGCATGTAATGAACCATGGTTTTATGATATTTAGCACCAAGCTTAGTGTCTCTGTCCATTATTGCATGATCTGTGTGCTATGCGCCCTTAGGGTGAGGAGACTTATCTTGAAGCACTCGGGATTGCCCTCATCTCGTGACGTTTGACCCCTCGTCAAGCTCCAAAAACTCGTTAGGTGGTTATTATCCTTTACTGCCCGAGGCCCTTGACGCGGGCTGAGCATGGTCGGCCGCCCCTTGTTGCGATACCCGTGGGGCACGGACATAAGGATGGGGGGCGTGCCAATCACAATCCCTGGTTTGGATGCCATGTGAAGGCTAAGGGGGGGAGCGCTCGGGAGAGTGTCGTGCAACTTCCGCTCTCCCCGATCTAGCCCTAAAACTGAGAGAAGGGCCACAGAGGGAAATCAAAACCAAGCAACTGAGGAATGCCAGAACCTTCAGAATCCATTAACAAGAGAAGACAGGGGCAAGCCAACTCCAGAAAGCAAATGAACGGCCATGTCTAGCACCTAATCTAGTCTTCTCACCAGCACAGAACTAAATACTGCCACAAGGACGTGGGAGGGATCCCCCGAGGCCCGAGGGCGGCTCTCCGGAGACTCCGGGGCATGTACAGCCCCACTCATTATTATGTGAGAGTGTCACGAGCGGAGATCTTCACATGCGTGAGCCTTGCTTCACAAGCACTGGGCCTTGGCTTCTCAGGCGCAGGGCCTTGTTCCTTGCAGGCACGGAGCCTAGTCTTCTCAGGAGCAAGGGCCTTGTTCCTCGCAGGCACGGAGCCTAGTATTCTCAGGCACAAGGGCCTTGTTCCTCGTAGGCACGGAGCCTAGTCCTCTCAGGCGCAAGGGCCTTGTTCCTCGCAGGCACGGATCCTAGTCTTCTCTGGCACAAGGGCCTTGTTCCTCGCAGGCACGGAGCCTAGTCTTCTCAGGCGCAAGGGCCTTGTTCCTCGCAGTCACGGAGCCTAGTCTTCTTAGGCGCAAGGGCCTTGTTTCACGGATAGAACCTCCGGAGGTGCCGGATGTTCCACGCATTCGGGACGGGGACGCCGTCCCCTGTTTCCAGGCGCATGGTGCCTGGTCTGGAGACGTGGGTGATCTTGAACGGGCCTTCCCACATGGGTGAGAGCTTGTGAAGCCCCTCCCTAGAGAGGACTCTCCTCAAGACGAGATCGCCTACCTCGAGTGTCCTGGGGCGGATGTTGCGGCAATGGTACCGCCGCAACGAGTGCTGGTATCTTGCCGCTCAGAGTGAAGCGTCACGCCGGCGCTCCTCCCCCAGCATGTGGTCCGCCCCTTGCACGGCGCCCTGCCGCGCCTCATCGAACGCTAGGACTCACGGGGACCGGTGCCTGACCTCGTGAGGGAGGACCGCTTCAGCTCCGTAGGCGAGGAAGAATGGGTCTCGCCTGTTGGCTTGGTAGCAGTGGTACGGATTGACCATAGCACGGACGGGATCTCGTCGTGCCAACCCCTTTTGCAAGCTTAGAGCTTCTTCTTGAAGGTCATGGTCTTGAGGCCTCTTAGGACCTCCGCATTGGCGCGCTCGGCCTGGCCATTGCTTCTGGGGTGTACTACGGAAACGTAGCAAATCTGCGTTCCAAGGTTAGCACAATATGTCTTGAAAAGGTTGCTAGTGAACTGTGAGCCGTTGTTGGTGATGCTGCGGTTAGGGACCTCGAACCGGTTTACGAGGCCCTTGATGAACTTTACTGCAGAGCCGGCTCGGATGGTTCGGATAGCTTCCACCTCAGCCCATTTGGTAAATTTGTCGACGGTGGCATAGAAGTATCGGTACCCCCGGGCGCTCGGGGGAAAGGGCCCAGGATGTCCAGCCCCTAGACCGCGAACGGCCAGGGGAGTGGGATGGTTTAGAGGCCCTGAGCCGCTTGGTGGATCTTCTTGGCATGGAACTGGCAAGCTTCGTAAGACTTTACCAGTTCGACGGCATCGTTGAGTGCCGTGGGCTAGTAAAAACCACCGCGGAACGCCTTGCCGACCAAGGTGTGTGATGATGAGTGATGTCCGCAGTCCCCGGCGGGGATGTCAGCTAGTAGCTCGCCTTCTTGCTTCCTGGAGATGCATCGTAAAGAAATGTCATTTTGGTCGCTTCCTGTAAAGCTCACCGTCTTGAATGCAGTATGTTGTAGCCTGTCAGGCCACGCATTCGGCGTCCTCCTCCTTTTCTGGCAGCGCTCCTCCCACAAGTACGACTTGAGTTCCTTGGTCCATCATCCCTCCTCAGGCTCGAGCACCAGGAGCAAGCGGGTTCCTGAGGCCAGGCCGCAGGCGGGGGCTCCCGAGGTCGATGGCTGGGGGAGTTCCTCCTGACGCTTTCCCGGCCCTTCTCGCGAGGGTGACGCCGAGGGCCTGAGGAGCCTCTCCTCGAAGACACCCGGTTCTTGGGGTAGGCGTCTGGACGCTCTCTTGGCGATGTCGTCGGCCTCCTTATTGGTGCCGCGGGGCACATGCTCCAGCTCCAGGGCAAGAACTGCTTCTCCATTTGCGTACCTCCGCGAGGTATGCCTCCATATGCTCGTCCTTCGGATGGTATACCTTGTTGGAGAAGTTGACGAGGAGCTAGGTGTCGCCCCTGATGACGAGGCGTTTCACCCCCAGGGCCTCTCCGCCTTGAGACTGGCGATGAGGCCCTCGTACTCCGTGATGTTGTTGGAGACCTTATCGCCTGGCTGAAAGTAGAGCTGCATGGCATAGTAGAGCCTGTCTTGAGTGGGCGAGATGAGCTCAGCCCCAGCCCCCGCGCCCTCGCGGGCGAATGCGCCGTTGAAGTACATGACCCACCCATCCGGTGCTTCGCTCCCCGGCGAGAGGGACTGGTCCTGACTTCTTCAGGTCCTGGGGCGTCGGTCCAGTCTACCACAAAGTTAGCAAGTGCGGCCCCCTTGATGACTCTGGTGGTGCTGAACTCCAGCTGGAATGCCTCCAGCTCTATATTCCACTCCGAGACCCTTCTGATGGGCCTCGAACCCCTCGTTGGTTACCCCAAGTGGAAGGTGTAAGATGCAGCAAGTAGAAGTGTTTTCCCCTAGCAAAGATGCCAATGATCGAATCCCCAGAGACTCCTAGGTTCAACAAGTAGGTGTCAATTTCTAACGGCGCAATCAGCAATCAACGTGGACCTGCACACAGATACAAATAACTTTGCTCCCAACGAGTACATAGAGGTTGTCAATCTCTCCGGCCTTGTAGTTCACAAAGGGTTAAAAGCAATATGATAGTAGTGATAGATAGTGTTTTTGCAATAGTAAGTAAATAATGGAAAGTAAATAGTGGATGTGATCAATGATGGTAATATGGACCGAAGTCTCATGATGTTCACTAGTGATGTCTCTCTCCCAAAAGACGATAAAACAGCTATGTGAGGTAAACAAATTACAGCTGGGCAATTGACAGGACCACGAACGCAAACCAATGATGATTACATTGCAAAAAAGGTTGAGGTTCAAAGCATGGGCGGTACGCCAAAGTAAGTAGACCGAAATCCATCAATATCTACTACTAATCATCCACCTTGAGATATCTATCCAGAACATCTCGCTGGTATTAAGTTGTGAGTCCCACCCATAGTGTAAACTCAATGCAACAGACAACTGCATTAAAAGAACTTTTCATAAAGTAAACAATCCTTGCACCCGCGGGCACAAGCACCGTTTTTCCCCCTTGTGGCAACAGCACATCCCCTAGACTCATGTTTCTGTCACTCAAGCTAGTCATCGAGGGGCATGAACCCACAATCGAGCATAACGTTCCCTCATGGAGTCACTACTTACTACTCGGCCAAAGCAATAAATAACAACGGAGAACATGCAAGAACTACTTATGAACTAAAATATAAAAGAGGTGAATCAAATATATTACTCAAGATCAATCTGAACATAATCTCATAATCCATCGGATCCCAGCAAACTCAACATAGCAACAGCATAAGGATTACATAGGTGCCTCGATCATGTAGGGCAGCTCACAGGGACTAATTAGTGAAGCACAAGAACGGGAGGAGAACATCACATAGCTACTGGTCATGGACTCATGGTCCAAGGGAGACTACTCACGAGTCATCCGGGAGGCGTCCATGGTGGTGGAGAAGCTCCCGGTGGTGATCCTCCCCTCCGGCAGGGTGCGGAGAAGAGTTCTCCTGGTGCTCCCGATCTTGGAAGCGGCGGCGGCGGCGGAACAGAGATGGGATCGCGAAAAGAAGTCCTGTTTCAAGGGTTTCGGAGAGTCCATTAAATATATGCCAAAGTAGGGCACCGGGGGGCTCTCGGGGGGCCGAGGCGCCCCCCCGGCGCGGCCCAGGGGGGGCGCGCCCACAAGGCGCCTGGAGCCCCTATGCCCCCCCAGGTTGCCCTTAGGACGCAGTGTTGTTTCCGATACGCTGATTTTTTATATATTTTTTCTGGATTTTTCTAGGTAGTTCTCGAAACGTGAAAACCTGAAATACAAAAACAGCCGAAAACAGAAACTGGCACTGGGGTGCACTGGATTAGTAAGTTAGTCCAAATATGATCAAAAGTGTATGGAAGTGTATGAATATCATAGCAATATCACCCAAAAGTGGCATGGAGCAAGCAAAAATTATAGATACGTTTTGGACGTATCAACATCCCCAAGCTTAATTCCTGCTCGTCCTCGAGTAGGTAAATGATAACAAGAATAATTTCTGTGGTGACATGCTATTAACCATATAGGACTTTCTCATAGTCATATGACAAAAGTTTACTGAGACAATGATTCGATAGCAATTAAGTTGTCTCAAGAGAAAATCACAAATGACTAAAAGTTTTACAACATGAAATTGAAACATCAAAAGGATTTGCAATGAACATGATGTGCAAATATGATAAAGTGATATCTAGCTTGCCCCCTTTAGTGATGCAAAACATAAATGCAAGGGCACCATCAAGGTTTAAGTGATGACTAGATACAATCATTTCAGAATAAACGATATCACAATCATGCAAAAGACAATGCTACTTTGGGACAATGCACATTACACTCAGAATGACAATCATGCTCTCAGTAGTTGGTGCTTCAATATAAAGGTAAAAGAAAGGTTAAGTGCTAAAGCTTTTTTATTTGAAAACATGGAAGCAATTGTGTCAACGGTAGTAGTACTTCATATGTGTCATGTATAAAACATCTTATAAGTTGCAAGCCTCATGCATCGAATACCAATAGTGCTCGCTCCTTGTCCTAATTAGCTCGGATACCCATGGGTTATCATTGCATTGCATATGTTTTAACCAAGTGTCACAAAGGGGTACCTCTATGCCACCTGTACAAAGGTCCAAGGAGATAGATCGCATTTGATTTCTCGTTTTTGATAGATCTCAACTTGAGTACATCCATACCGGGACAACATAGAAAATAGATGATGGACTCCTCTTTAATGCATAAGCATATTCTCATGAGAGATTAAGGATTAAGGTCCAAGCTAAAACTTCCACCATGATGCATGGCTTTGGTTGGCGGCCCAATGTTCTTCTCTAACAATATGCATATTAATTCAACCCACGGTAAATCAACCTTACTTCAGACAAGACAAACATGCATAGAAACTCACATGATATTCAACAAAAGTGTGACAGTTGATGGCGTCCCCAGAAACATGGTTACCGCTCAGCAAGCAACTCATAAGAAATAAGATACATAGGCAACATATTCTTTACCACAATAGTTTTTTGGCTACTTTCCCATGAGCTATGTATTGCATGGTTAGTTTGCTTAGTGCAGGTGGAGGTTAGCAAAAGACTGGGAGCGACCAACTAAGAGAGTAATGACGGTCATAATCATGCAGAGCGACAAAGCAATATTGAATCAGGCATGGTAGTTATATCGCTACTTAGAAACAAAAGATCATCAAGGCTTGACAAACTCTCTTTACAATCTTGAATATGCGTGAGCATACGCCAAGTCAATCAAAATAAATTCTCGAAGGAAGATATTACTAAACCATACCACATCATAGGCAAACAAACCAAGTTGGTATTCCAATAACACATTGGGAACCTCCCAGCTATTTGAGATTAACCAAAAGAAAACCTGAACTACTAAGCACCATCGTGAAAGTAGCATCTTTATCATAGACACATTAACCCATGCAACGGAAGAAAACTCTCTTAATAAGGTGAGCATGTTAATTAAAGAGAGTTCAAGCAACCAACTAAATAAAAGCTCTTGAAAAGATAAGCATGAATACTAAGAGCAGAGCACGATAGTAGCTATTAAAAGACAAAGAACACACACAACATAGATAGACATGAAAATTCTATGTAATGTTCTAGGTAGAGGTGGAGCGTGTTTCTCTCCCACATAAAGGAATGCTGGGTTCCGACTCGTTATGAAAAACTAAAAAGAAAACTAAAAGCAAGACGCTCCAAGCATAGCACATAACATATGAATTGATAAAAATATAGCGAAACGAAAGACGAACTGATAATGTTGATGGAGAAGGGGATGCACGGGGGCATTCCCAAGCTTAGACGCTTGAGTCTCCTTGAATATTTCTTGGGGTGCACGGGGGCATCCCCAAGCTTGAGCGCTTGACACTCCTGAATCTTTTTATCATCTTCCCTCGCACACTTGAAAACTCCCTTCATACACAACTCATCATAAACTGATTAGCGAGGTTAGTACCCTTAATAAAATAATTATACCTTGCTGCAAATAAGGATATTATTGAAGTTCTACTGTTTCTCAAGATTGCCAAAAGGTTTTTGCAAAGAAAAAGCAAGTTCTTAATTTGCAAAGTGAAGGTAAGGCAAAACAGGACAGAATCTGTGAAAAACAGAACAGCAGGCAGTAATTGACCTGTTCGGGATACTTCTGCAACTCAAATAAAAAAACTCAGAACTGACGCACGAAAGACAATTATATAAAGAACGCTGTCGAAAAAATTCAGACCAAAAAGATGATCTGGTGATTTTATACGAAGTTTTCTATCCAAGGACAGAATCTGTTTCCTGGACAGCACCTCACAACTTTTGAACTTTCTAGCAATCAGAGGCTATACTTGGCACAAATACGAAAAGCAAAGATACAATGATGATGCTACAGCAGTAAACAACATCAAGACACAACAAAAACAAAAATTTTATTCATGTGGGCTGCCTCCCAAAAGCGCTTTCTTTTATGTCTTTAAGCTAGGCATAATGCATAGATCAAGTTGTATCAATTGAACCATCATCAAGATCATCAAAAAGCTCTTCAATAATACAACTAGTCTTGAGAGGACTCTCAAATAAAGGCCTCATAGAGATACTTCTAGGTAGAAGACCAAAAGGATAAAAGTCAAGGGAAGATTCATTTATAAATTCATCAACGATAGGTGTTTCTTCCAAAGTCTTTACAGTTTCAACCCCTTTGGCAAAAGGTGGATTGTTTTTAGAACGGGGAGCCTTTGGAAAGTGAACGAACTTAGGCTCCCTCTTTGCCGGAGTTTCTACCTTTTCGGTTTTGATCTAGGAGAAAGTAGTTCCTAAGGTATCAAATATTTTCTCAATCTTGTCCATCCTAGAAGAGTCAGAACCATGGAATTTGACGGTCTCCAAAATTTTGAAAATTTTATGCATGGAGCTATCAAGTCTATTCAAATTCCCTTGGATCTTACGATCCAACTCATTCATCTTATTAGTGCTTGGCATCTCTAGCTCTATTTTTTCAAGTTTTTTCATAATGTGAGCTAGGGTGATGTCCTCTCGAATGCTAACAACAGGGGGACTCCCAACAAGATTTTCAATAATACTAAGAGACTCCCAAACTGGGGCCTCTAGGAAATTCCCATTGATAGCAATATCTAGAATAAACCTATTCCAAGATGTAATTCCAACATAAAAATTTCTAAGTAAGATAGTAGTAGGTTGCTTCTTGGTGGCTCTTTTTTGTGAATCATTAATTCTATACCAAGCATCTTTCAAACTTTCCCCACCTCTTTGTTTAAAGGTGAGAACTCCTGCCTCGTCAAAGACAAAAGGACCCAACATAATAATAACTAAAGAACAAGATAACTATTTTTGTGATTTTCGATAAAAGGAACTAAAGCAAAAATAAAAGGTAAACTAACAAGACTAAAAAGCAAAGGTAAAAGATAGCATGCAACTCCC
>LR738713.1:346594785-346614030 GCA_902687465.1 Secale cereale
TATCCTGAAGAGTGGAGTCCCCGGCAACGGCGCCAGAAAATACTCCTTGATGGGCCTCGAACCCCTCGTTGGTTACCCCAAGTGGAAGGTGTAAGATGCAGTAAGTAGAAGTGTTTTCCCCTAGCAAAGATGCCAAGGATCGAATCCCCAGAGACTCCTAGGTTCAACAAGTAGGTGTCAATTGGTAACGGCGCAATCAGCAATCAACGTGGACCTGCACACAGATACAAATAACTTTGCTCCCAACGAGTACAGAGAGGTTGTCAATCTCTCCGGCCTTGTAGTTCACAAAGGGTTAAAAGCAATATGATAGTAGTGATAGATAATGTTTTTGCAATAGTAAGTAAATAACGGAAAGTAAATAGTGGATGTGATCAATGATGGTAATATGGACCGGAGTCTCATGATGTTCACTAGTGATGTCTCTCTCCCAAAAGACGATAAAACAGCTATGTGAGGTAAACAAATTACAGCTGGGCAATTGACAGGACCACGAACGCAAACCAATGCTGATTACATTGCAAGAAAGGTTGAGGTTCAAAGCATGGGCGGTACGCCAAAGTAAGTAGACCGAAATCCATCAATATCTACTACTAATCATCCACCTTGAGATATCTATCCAGAACATCTCGTTGGTATTAAGTTGCGAGTCCCACCCATAGTGTAAACTCAATGCAACAGACAGCTGCATTAAAAGAACTTTGCGTAAAGTAAACAATCCTTGCACCCGCGGGCACAAGCACTGTTGTTTTCCCCCTTGTGCCAACAGCACATCCCCTAGACTCATGTTTCTGTCACTCAAGCTAGTCATCGAGGGGCATGAACCCATAATCGAGCATAACGTTCCCTCTTGGAGTCACTACTTACTACTCGGCCAAAGCAATAAATAACAACGGAGAACATGCAAGAATTACTTATGAACTAAAATATAAAAGAGGTGAATCAAATATATTACTCAAGATCAATCTGAACATAATCTCATAATCCATCGGATCCCAGCAAACTCAACATAGCAACAGCATAAGGATTACATAGGTGCCTCGATCATGTAGGGCACCTCACGAGGACTAATTAGTGAAGCACAAGAACGGGAGGAGAACATCACATAGCTACTGGTCATGGACTCATGGTCCAAGGGAGACTACTCACGAGTCATCCGGGAGGCGTCCATGGTGGTGGAGAAGCTCCCGGTGGTGATCCTCCCCTCCGGCAGGGTGCCGGGAAGAGTTCTCCTGGTGCTACCGATCTTGGAAGCGGCGGCGACGGCGGAACAGAGATGGGATCGCGAAAAGAAGTCCTGTTTCGAGGGTTTCGGAGAGTCCTTTAAATATATGCCAAATTAGGGCACCGGGGGGCTCTCGGGGGGCCGAGGCGCCCCCCCCCCCCGGCGCGGCCCGGGGGGCGCCCACAGGGCGCCTGGAGCCCCTGTGCCCCCCCAGGTTGCCCTTCGGACGCAGTGTTGTTTCCGATACGCTGATTTTTTATATATTTTTTCTAGATTTTTCTGGGTAGTTCTCGAAACGTGAAAACTTGAAATACAAAAACAGCCGAAAACAGAAACTAGCACTGGGGTGCACTGGATTAGTAAGTTAGTCCAAATATGTCAAAAGTGTATGGAAGTGTATGAATATCATAGCAATATCACCCAAAAGTGGCATGGAGCAATCAGAAATTATAGATACGTTTTGGACGTATCACCTTCCTACCACGTTTGGGCTCTGGAGTACCCTTTCCAGAGGGTAAGCTGAGACGACCTTGATGGGGTGGCCTTGGAAGTAGTGGCGCATCTTACGTGAAGCGACGAGGAGCGCAAGCAAGAGCTTACGTGGCATGGGGTAGCGTGCTCGGGCATCACAGAGCACCATGCTGATGAAGTATACCGGGTGCTCGACGGGGGTGAAGTCCGGACTCGCCTGCGGCTGTGTGGTCTGACTAGGTAAAGGTGCTCTTGGGGCTTGGTCGTCAGTTAGGGCAGCTGCGGCCTCATGGGAGTCGTCTTGCAGGACACGGTCGTCCTCCGGCCCTGCTAGGGCCTCGGGAGTGCCGCCCTTGGGTTGCAAGGTCCTGTCTTGACACTCCTCTCGAACAGCCACCAGCGCTGCACTAGCTGAATGCGGTGTTGCGGCCAGGTAAAGCACCAATGGTTCTTGAGGCTTGGGTGCCACCATTACCGGTGGACTGGTGAGGTATCTCTTGACGTCTTCGAACGCCGCATCTGCCTCAGGGGTCCACTCGAACGGGCCCTTCCTTTTCATCAGCTTGAAGAAGGGGAGGGCTCTCTCCCCCAGCTTGGAGATGAAATGCCCGAGCGACGTTACACAGCTGGCCAACTTTTGCATCTCCTTGAGGTTCTTGGGCGGACTCATCTTTTCTATGGCCTTGACCTTCTCGGGGTTTGCCTTGATCCCTCGGTGCGACACTAGGAAGCCCAAAAGCTTGCCTGGCGGGACGCCGAACATGCACTTTTCCGGGTTGAGCCACATGTCTACCTTGCGCGGGTTGGCGAAGGTCTCTTCCAGATCCGTGATAAGGGTCGCGGCCTCCTGAGATTTTACCACGATGTCATCTACGTATGCCTCAGCGTTCCTCCCGAGTTGTTTTCCCAGTGCGATGTGCATTAACCGCTGAAAGGTTGCTCCTACATTTCGTAACCCGAACGGCATGCAGGTGTAGCTGTATACTCCACACGGGGTGAGAAAGGCGGTCTTCTCAATGTCTTGCAGCGCCATCTTGATCTGGTGGTAACCTGAGAAGGCATCCAGAAAGCATAACAAGTCGCACTCGGCGGTGGAGTCGATGATCTAATCGATGCGGGGCGGAGGAAACGGGTCTTTCGGACAAGCTTTGTTGAGGTTGGTGAAGTCGACACACATGCACTCTTTTCCTCCTTTCTTGGGCACAACGACGGGGTTCACCAGCCACTCTAGGTACCGGACCTCGTGGATGACACCCGCCGCCTCCAGCTTATGAGTCTCCTGCATGATGAAGGACTGCTTCTCCGTAGATTGGCGCATGGAATTCTGCTTGACGGGGCGCATATTGGGGCATACATTTAGGTGGTGCTCCATCACCTCCCTCGGGACTCTTGCCAGGTCCTTGGGTTCCCATGCGAACACATCCCTGTTTGCGCGTAGGTACCCAACCAGTGCCTCTTCTTGGGCTGGGGGGAGACCAGCACCTATGGTGAAGGCGACACCCGACGGATCATCTTCATCCACGGGCACCTGCTTCGTCTCGGCTCGGTCTTGAGAGAAAATTTGCTTCTTCTTAGCCGGTGCAGCCACCTCGGTTCTAGGGGCGGCTTTACCGGACGGATGCACCGCCGCAGCGGTCAGGAAGATGCACTTGAGGGCCGCCAGAGCTTCCTTGGTGTCCCCCGCCACGGTAAGGACACCGCTGCTCCATGGCATCTTCATGAGGTTATAGGCCGGATGGGTCGCGGCCATGAACTGAGCCAACGCGGGGTACCCAAAGATGGCTTTGTACGGGAGGCCGATTCGGGCGATGTCGAAGTCGATCAGCTCGGTGTCGTAGTTGTTGTTTCGGGTGCCGAAGGTGACCGGGAGGCGGATCTTCCCCAGAGGGCTGGTGGAACCGCTGCTGACTCCTGAGAAGGGTTTGGTGGGGCGCAGCCGCTCGAGTGGCACTTGAAGCAAACTGAGAGCCTCCACTGAGAGCATGTAGAGGCCAGCTCCGTCGTCGATGAGGGTCTTGGTGACTGCCACGTTGCAGATGGTGGTGGTGCAGAGCATCGGGAGAGCGCCTGAGCCCATGGTTGTAACACTCCAAATTTTTAGATTTGTTTTCATCAAACTTTTTGGTCTTTTGGAAGGGGGATATTTGAATCTTTCTTAAAACCCCTTTCTCAAATCTTTTCTGGCAAAAGTTTCCATGCCCTTCTCAACCTTGTTTCTGGTCTTGAAGGATTTCACCTTGTGTTGGCTCAACACATATTATTTTCAAAGGAGTTTTGATAAGCTTTTTTTTATGAAAAGTCTTCTTATAGCAACCTTGGGCTTATCCTCCCCACTCAAATTTTTATTTCACCATGACACCCAATGAAAGTCTTTCTTTCCAAAACCTCCTTTCCACCTTGAAACAAGTCTCTCATCAATTCCAGTAGGTTTCAACCTCGTTTGGATTTTTCTTCTAATTATTTTATCCCAATAACAAATTATGTATATTAATTTGAGCCTTGGTGATTTACAAAGGAACCACCAGTTCCCTTTTGAGTTTTGATTCCAAACAAACTCCCCTGGCTAGTCCTTAGTATCCTCAACCTAGATCCATCATGATCCACTGGTCCACAGTTCAAAATTTTCAAATTTCACTTGCTGAAAGTTTGGACCAGATTTGCCATTTTTGGTGAAATTCATATTTTCTCTCTTCCTAAAAATATGTGAAAATTCAGGCAGCCTCTGGATACATCAAGAGACCACCTCACCAAAATTCAGCCCCACAAAAATTTGGCAAGTGCCTGAATCATTTCATCAAACAGTTGATGTGCACTGTTTCTGTTGAAATTCAGAAAAAGTTAACTGAAGATTCAGTCGACAGTGTAGTTTCGTTATAGCTTCTCGTCAATCTCGCCAGTGCTACCTTGGCACCTTGCTGCACCGCTCCTCTCGCTTATCCTGAGCGCCGCACGCTCGCTTGGCTGGTTGCGGGCGTCGGTGGCGTCGTGGCCCGCCTGTGTCGGTGTCTTCCGCGGCGGCAGAGCCACCCGTGGCGGCCGACAGCGGTCACCCTGCAAAGCAACGACGTTCGGTACCGCCCAAGCCACCTGGGAGTTCCGCGTGGCCATCTTCTTACCTGTGCACGCTGCAGCATCATCGTCGTGGCCTGAGAGGCGCAGAGCGCGCTCTCTGCCGCCGGCGTGCCCGCATGGCCGTTCCGTTGGGAAAGGGCCGTAAGCGCCCATATCTTGCTAAGCTCTGCATCGGAATGGAACCAGTAAACCGTCACGTCGATGCTCAAGTGCTTAAGCCTCCCGTTCAGCCACAGCCTCGCCGTAATCGCTCGCCAAACTTATCCCGTTTGCGGCAAACGCCTCGGGCCGGCTATAAATAGCACCCCCAAGCTCGCACTCAACCCCGCACAGCTCCACCATCTCACCAGACCCCGCCCAGCCACTGGAAGAACCTCGAGGGGCCCTTCTTCCCCAACTCCGGCCGCCCCGATCCGCTTTGGGCTCCGGCGGCTCCCTCTTTGGTGAGAGCTTCTCCACCACCCTAGTCTTGCCAGTAGTCTCCTGGCACACCTAGACGACTAACCCCCACT
This sequence comes from Secale cereale, assembly GCA_902687465.1. Classification (NCBI taxonomy): domain Eukaryota; kingdom Viridiplantae; phylum Streptophyta; class Magnoliopsida; order Poales; family Poaceae; genus Secale; species Secale cereale. The sequence continues at coordinate 346,600,066 of LR738713.1, forward strand.
TCAATTTGACCCCCGCAGCTCTCTCCGACGAGACCCACAACCACCCGAACCGCCGTCCGCCGGAGATAAGGTCGCCGTCGACGTGGTGCTCGCCGACGTCCAACTCCACCACCCACCAGCGCGGAAGAGCACCAGGAACCCGTAGGTACCATCCACTTCCCCTACCTCGCCGTGGATCGGCGCCGGCGACCACCGCAGCCCTCTGGCGTCGACGCGACTCTGTTTTCAGTTCGAAGATTCAAACCTGACGGGTGGGACCCGCTCGTCAGTCTCTCTGTTTCATTCAAATCGTTTTTATGGAAAGCGCCATCGAGCAAAGTACGCTTTCCCTATTCAGCTGGCGTACCGCTTTCTGAATCATTTTATATTCTAGCCCCTGGAAACTTTCTATTTCATTACAGACAAGTCCCTGGACAAAAACTTTAATAACTTTTAAACAAAAGATGATTTTGAGTTGATTCATTTTCTGACCTCCTTAGTTTTCTGTCTAGTTTTTTATCATATTTATTTGAAAAATATTTGGGACAACTTTTATGCGCGCACGGTATTTATGTTAGTACCCGTTTTATTTGTACCCGTAGATACCGAAGGAAGTGATGGAGCCGCGAACTTCACCGAGTTAGACTCCGACTACTCCGAACCAGGCAAGCATGTTTAAACCTTTGATATGATGAGTGAGTTGCATGTTTTCCTGAGTAGTTCGTTTTCATGGCATGGTTATATAAGCATTTTTTGTGGATGTTATATTTCATGCAAAACAAGCTCCGTGTGAGCCCCGAAAGATGATGGTGAACCAACATGATCATGTGGTGACATGATAGGTTGTGAGTTGGTATTGTTGAAGCATGCCAATCAAACCATTAACTCTAGTATTTAACGTGGATCGAGTCATGATCCCGTTCGTCTCCTTTTTGGTACTGTCACATGTCTTCTGTAAAGGATACGATTTAGTCAGTTGTAAACCTCTTTCCTTGTACACACCAAATAGAGGGGCCGGGATGAGGGTTCCATGGCCCTGGATTAAAGCCCGTCATCCAGTCAGGGGGCATGGGTGTTTCCGGGTGGGACCGAGAGGGGGGCACCCCTTAGAGCGCGCGATATAAATTTGATCCCATGCTATTCGAGGTTGTAGCCTCCCCGTCTTAAAGTTTTTCGTGAGTGTTGTCACGGGTGATTCCGGGCAGCAGGATGTGAAATGGGTGTGTACTGGTTAGTTGTGTTTCTGCTAAAACACCGTAGACGGAACTAGTCCTTTGTGGCTATTGAAATCCGTTGGCTGTGACTTAAGAGTACAAACTTTGCAGAGTTAAAACCCTCCAAGTAGCCATGTCTATGGCCTAGCGTCAACCTCCGTGTCAACCTCAGTGACCGTCTCAGATATTCTATGATAGTGATAAGTATGGTAATCTAGTCAAGGGTCATCCGGGTAGATGAACTAACCAGTTATTTCTGCACTGATTAATCTCTTGAGATGATTTACTGTCATACTAAAGATTTTATAAGCCCTTTATGTGATGTCGCTCAGACGTCCGACTGTGGCATTCTCGTTATTTACTTTTGAATATAAGCCCTTTATGTGATGTCGCTCAGACGTCCGACTGTGGCATTCTCGTTATTTACTTTTGAATATAAGCCCTTTATGTGATGTCGCTCAGACGTCCGACTATGGCATTCTCGTTATTAACTTTTGAATATAAGCCCTTTATGTGATGTCGCTCAGACGTCCGATTGTGGCATTCTTGTTATTTACTTTTGAATATAAGCCCTTTATGTGATGTCGCTCAAACATCCGACTATGGCATTCTCGTTATTTACTTATGAATATAAGCCCTTTATGTGATGTCGCTCAGACGTCCGACTGTGGCAGTCTTGTTATTTACTTTTGAATATAAGCCCTTTATGTGATGTCGCTCAGACGTCCGACTATGGCATGCTTTTATTCATTTTTCCTTATGAGGCGTCGCTGAGGCACTCGATCGGTATTCTTTTATTTTCCTTGGAATTTCGGGAGGACTACCGCCCGACTTCCCTTTTTATTTTGTAGCACAAATTTATTCTTTCAGTACATATTGCTAGTATGTTCATATGCATCATGTTAGCATTGGTTATATGTTATGTTCGAACTGTCTTGCGAGTACATTCAAAGTACTCACCTGGCTTGTTGATTTGGCCAGATGTTGACGAAGGCGATCTCATGGATAAAGAGTTTGATAGCGAGTCCGATGCCTAGTGGAGTCCCAGTCAGTCTCTTGTGATCATGGAGTTGATCATTGTATTATAACCGCTTCCGCCACCACCAAATAAATCCATCGGGTCTCACTCCGACACTCAATGAACTGTAAGATATTGGAGTCGTGTCACACACTACACTGTGACATATCCACCACCACTTTTATTATGAGTCAGTAGTTATGTCACCCTACCCTTGTGTCATATCCGCCCTTATGTATAATATCGGCGTGCTTGTAATAAATTGTTGAGCAACCTCAACTCAATCTTGTATAATATTCAGTACTCTGGAATTCTGTATCAAGGATTTGTCTACCAGTGAGAAGGATTCTTCTACACTGGTCCGATAAAAAGGTCGGTTTCTCAGTAAATATTTTACTGGAAAACCGGTCCTGACAACCTTGGTATCAGAGCCAGGCTGACTGTAGGAAGCCACTAGGTGCGATCGCTAATCGGTTATTAGCATATTGAGTGCTATTTCAGCATTTTTACATTTGTAGCAATTTTCTGTTAGTCGTCATATATTTATGATTTGACTATTCAGAAGTTTTGTCTACTTTTGTAGATGGCCGGCAGCGACTGTGAATCACAAGTGTTCGCCAACATACCTGAGGGGTTTATCAAGCTCCTCGTCGCCATCACCAAGGTCGCGATCGGGCCATCGACTCGTCCAGAGTTCACACTCTACCAGCACAAGATCAGCGACAGCGTGTCGATGCACCAGGCCGCGGTGCAATTCAAGGGAGGGCGTTCTGAGGCACGCCGCTTCCGATTTGTGGGCAGGGCCATGCCTACGGAGAGGCATGCCATGCAACTGGCTGCCCGCGAGGCGATAGCTCGTCTCCTAGATGCTCTTCCTTTGATGAAGACTCGTCGCTACTGTTACCTCCCCTACCACGTGCCTTACACGTGCCACTACGCGTTTGCGTGCGCAAGGGGGAAACGTGATGAAGCTATCGAATCATTGGTTGAGTACCTCAAGGCTCTTGAGGCAGCTTTTGATAACCTTGTGGACGACTTGGTGGCTGCTCATATGGACTTAGTTTAGAGCGGTTCTGCCAATAGGAGGGAGCTTCTCCATACTTCACCACCACTGACATATGTCTCATCCTCAGCATCTTATGCACCTGCCATCTTAGCCACCGCTCGCCGCCTACCTACCACTGAGGAGTTTGACCAAGTCATTGCTCCGACTCCAATCAGGGCTGCACCACCTGTCGTGCCCGCACCAACTCCTTGAACCAGTATTCCATGCCTGGAGCATATTAGTGAGGAGGTTGAGTCTCCATTGCCACTGGGTCTTACCCTCGGCAGCCCGAAGGAAGTCTTCACCATCTCCCACTAAGTGCGCCTGTCCGCCATGCGATGTGTCCGCTTGTATGATATGTTTTATATGTAAAATAGGTTGATGAGAAGTAGTCTGTATGCGCATCATGTAGGAACTCGGAGAAGTGCACTAGCCTAAATAACATGTCAGGAATGTGTACGCGCATCCTGAGTGACATATTGTATAATTACGACTCGCGTGTAAGATATGTACTAAGCGGCCCTTCTCCATGCGCAATCAAGTATTTTCTCTAAAAATCCTTGGAGTTCGTATTTTTTCTACATTTGCAAAATCATTTGTTTATTTTTGCCGCTCAGTTTTTCTCATGAGTTCTGCAATAATACCCAGAGTGGAAAATGACTCGTCCCTGGACTCGTTCCATGCCAAGTCCGCCAGAGGAAAATTATGGCACACAAACAAGTAACAATTTCACGCAGGGGCAGTCAAGTCAGCAGGGCAGTGAAACAACATTTTCTCAAGTATGCCATCTTTACGAGCAAAGCCAGCAGCAGCACCAAGAAATGATGAACCATGTTATCAATACGGGAAATCACCGTGAGACACCTCAGCAGCATTCAAAATTGTCTGAACTACAGAAGACACGTCCGCCAACATTTTCTCACACTGACAGGCCTCTTGAGGCCGATGATTGGCTTCGAGACATTGAAAGGAAAATGATTATTGCACAATGCTCGGATCGTGAAAAGGTACTCTATGCACCACACTATCTTGCTGGAGCAACTACATCATGGTGGGAGAATTTTCTGCATATGCACTCCAATGAAAATGAGATCACTTGGGAGGATTTTAAAGAAGGTTTTCATGGGGCGCACATCCCTAGAAGCGTTATGAAGATCAAGAAAAGGGAGTTTGATGACCTCAAGTAGAGGGGCATGATAGTGACTGAGTACAACAACTAGTTTACTCAATTATCTCATTATGCCAACGAAGAGCGTATGACTGAAAATAAGAAGATGGAAAAATTCCTAGACGGTCTGGCACCAGCACTTAAATGCCAGCTAGTCATACACACCTTTCCACATTTCAAGACACTTGTGGACAAGGCTATTATTCTGGAAAATGAGCGCCGCAGTTTGGAAGATATTCGCAAGCGAAAAAGGGACAAGACTACCGACACTCGCAACAACCGGAACAAGACTAATTTTCAGAAAAATGGGGCAAACAAATCCATGACCAATGATACGCGTCCGAACAAAAAATTTCATGCAAGGGACAAGGATTTTACGTATCGCCCAGGCGTTACTTGCTACGCTTGTGGAGAAGAGGGACACTATGCCAAACAGTGCCCAAAACCAAGGAACTTGACCCCGAAGCCGAACAGCAATGGTAATAATTCAGCACCCAAGCGTAACAACTTCAACCCCAATAACAACCACAAGAAAGGTCACCTGAACCATGTGACCAAGGAGCAAGCACAGGATGCCCCGGATATCGTACTCGGTACGTTCCCTATCAACACAATACCTGCCACGGTTTTGTTTGATTCTGGAGCTTCTCATTCGTTCATTTCGAAGAACTTTGCTTTGCAACATGATTTTTCGATGCTTCCCTTGGGAAAATAAATGACCATCAAGTCCCCCGAAAGTAAGCAGATCACTCAGAGTTACTGCCAAGGTGTGATCATTGAGATTGAAGGATTGAAGTTCCAGGTAAACATCATCGTGTTGGAAAATAAGGGACTAGATGTTATCCTAGGTATGGACTGGCTAACCACCAACAAAGGATTTATCGACTGCTTCGACCTAAGTGTGATTCTTACCCATCATCACGGAAAGATGATAAGAGTCGCAGCTCAAGAAAGACCAGTATCACGGCAACAAAAATTGAACAAGGTAGACACTTCAGAATTAAGCAAAGTTCCAGTAGTATGTGAGTTCCCGGACGTATTTCCCGAAGAATTGCCAGGCATGCCACCAGACAGGGAAATAGAATCCATTATTGAGCTAGCACCTGGAACCACCCCCATTTACAAGAAACCATACAGAATGGCACCGTCCGAATTGGTTGAACTAAGGAAGCAAATAAAGGAATTATTGGACAAGGGATTTATACGGGCCAACTCCTCATCTTGGGGTTCGCCGGTACTATTTTCCAAAAAGAAGGATGGGACTCTGAGATTGTGTATAGACTATCGAGCGCTCAACATGGTCTCCATCAAGAACAAATATCCGATGCCACGGATAAATGATTTATTTGACCAGCTCGCTCAAGCCAAGGTTTTCTCAAAAATTGATTTAAGGTCGGGGTATCATCAATTAAAAGTACGGACATAAGATATCCCGAAGACATCATTGACCTCCAGATACGGACTATATGAATTTACAGTAATGCCGTTTGGACTGACCAACGCCCCCGCATATTTTGTCCACCTCATGAACAAAGTGTTTATGAAATTGATGGACAAATTTGTAGTGGTGTTTATTGATGATATCCTGGTATATTCTAAGACACCAGAAGAACATGTTGAACATCTCCGAATTGTACTGGGAGAATTAAGGAAACATCAACTATACGCCAAATTCATCAAATGTGAATTTTGATTAAGACAGGTTGGTTTTCTATGCCACGTATTGACATAAGAAGGAGTTGTTGTGGACCCGGAAAAAGTCAAGGCCGTACTTGGTTGGAATCCACCGGCCAACATGACAGATGTACGAAGTTTCCTCGGAATGGCTGGATATTACCGAAGGTTTATTGAGGGATTTTCCACCATAGCGAAACCAATGACACAGTTACTCAAGAAGGATAAGAAATTCGTATGGACTGAAGCTTGTGAGAAAAGCTTCCAGGAACTCAAAAGGAAATTAACAACAGCCCCAGTATTGGTCGTACCAGACATACAAAAAAGTTTGGAAGTATATTGCGACGCATCCCGGAAGGGCCTCGGATGCGTACTGATGCAAGAAGGCAAGGTAGTCGCATACGCTTCCAGGCAACTATTGAAGCATAAGGAAAATTATCCTACCCATGACTTAGAATTGGCAGCGGTCATTCATGCACTCAAGGAGTGGATACACTTTTTTCTTGGGAATCGTTGTGAAATATATACGGACCATAAGAGCCTCAAATATATTTTCACACAACCAGAACTCCATTTACGACAACGACGCTCGTTGGAATTGGTGAAATATTATGACGTTGGCATTCACTACCATCCAGGAGAGGCGAATGTAGTGGCAGATGCTCTCAGCCGTAACCCCAGCTCGGACAACGGCAGCCTACAAAACTTGAGACCTGAGTTTCAGCAGGAATTTGCCAAGCTCAACTTGATGATGGTCATCGAAGGCGAAGTGTCAAATATGGAAATACGGCCTACACTAACAGAACAGATTAAGAAGGCTCAGCATGGACACCCCAACATTGAAGGCATAAAAAGAAAAGTGAGTCTGGGCAAGGCCTCAGAATTTGTCATAGACGATGAGGGAATATTCTGGTTCGGAGACAGGCTTTGCGTACCCAATATAAAAGACCTCAAACATCAAATTCTAGCAGAAGGCCACACCGCTCCATATTCAATTCACCCTGGAGGGACCAAAATGTACATGGACATTCAGGAAAGGTTTTGGTGGCACAGTATGAAGAGGGATATAGCCACATACATTGCATGTTGTGATTCATGTCAACGCAATAAAGCCGAGCACCAAAAACCCGCAGGGCTATTACAGCCAAACAAGATACCTGAATGGAAATGGGACGATATTGGGATGGACTTTATTGTTGGGCTACCTCGGTCACAGCACGGGAATGATGCCATATGGGTCATCACAGATAGACTAACTAAGGTGGCGCACTTCATCCCAGTCAAGACAACCCACACCACCCAGAAGCTTGCCAAACTTTACCTCGCCCGTATAGTATGCCTGCATGGAGTTCCAAAGACTATAATATCCGACAGGGGCACTCAATTCGTCTCTAAATTTTGGGATCATTTACAACAAGCTCTGGGGACGCAACTAGTATTCAGTACAGCATACCACCACCAGACTGGAGGACAAACTGAACGGGTAAATCAAATTCTAGAAGACATGCTGAGGGCATGTGTTCTCACCTATGGGACCAGTTGGGAAGCAAGCTTGCCGTATGCCGAGTTCGCATACAACAATAGTTACCAAGCTAGTCTGAAAATGGCACCTTTCGAAGCCTTGTATGGACGAAGATGTCGTACCTCATTAAACTGGTCAGAAACAGGGGACAGTCGTATCTTCGACCCAGACATGCTCAAGGAAGCCGAGGAGAAAATTAGGCTCATACGAGACCGACTCAAGACAGCCCAGAGCCGACAAAAGAGTTACTACGATCAAAAACATCGTGAAGTCATCTTTGAACCCGGTGAAAATGTGTATCTACGTGTATCTCCTATGAGGGGCCTACAACGATTCAAAGTCAAAGGAAAGCTAGCACCATGGTTTATCGGACCCTTTCGTATAGTTGCACTGAGAGGCACAGTAGCCTACCAATTAGATCTTCCCAAAGAACTGTCAGACGTCCACGACGTGTTCCACGTCTCACAACTAAGGAAATGTGTAAGCAACCCGGAGAAGCAGGTGTCGCATGAAAACCTTGATGTGCAACCAGACCTAACCTACAGGGAACGCCCAATAAAAATATTGGAGGAGTCTGAAAGAAGAACCCGTCAGAAGACAATTAAATTTCTCAAGGTTCAGTGGAGCAATCACACCGAGGATGAGGCAACATGGGAAAGAGAGGATTTTCTTCGGACAGAGTACCACACCTATTTGAGGATCAGCTGAAATCTCGGGGACGAGATTTTTCCTAAGGGGGTAGGTGTTGTAACACTCCAAATTTTTGGATTTGTTTTCATCAAACTTTTTGGTCTTTTGGAAGGGGGATATTTGAATCTTTCTTAAAACCCCTTTCTCAAATCTTTTCTGGCAAAAGTTTTCATGCCCTTCTCAACCTTGTTTCTGGTCTTGATGGCTTTCACCTTGTGTTGGCTCAACACATATTATTTTCAAAGGAGTTTTGATAAGCTTTTGTTTTATGAAAAGTCTTCTTATAGCAACCTTGGGCTTATCCTCCCCACTCAAATTTTTCTTTCACCATGACACCCAATGAAAGTCTTTCTTTCAAAAACCTCCTTTCCACCTTGAAACAAGTCTCTCATCAATTCCAGTAGGTTTCAACCTCATTTGGATTTTTCTTCTAATTATTTTATCCCAAAAACAAATTATCTCTATTAATTTGAGCCTTGGTGATTTACAAAGAAACCACCAGTTCCCTTTTGAGTTTTGATTCCAAACAAACTCCCCTGGCTAGTCCTTAGTACCCTCAACCTAAATCCATCATGATCCACTGGTCCACAGTTCAAAATTTTCAAATTTCACTTGCTGCAAGTTTGGACCAGATTTGCCATTTTTGGTGAAATTCATATTTTCTCTCTTCCTAATAGTCTGTGAAAATTCAGGCAGCCTCTGGATACATCAAGAGACTACCTCACCAAAATTCAGCCCCACAAAAATTCGGCAAGTGCCTGAATCATTTCATCGAACAGTTGATGTGCATTGTTTCTATCGAAATTCAGAAAAAGTTAACTGAAGATTCAGTCGACAATGCTGTTTCGTCAGAGCTTCTCGTCAATCTCGCCAATGCTACCTTGGCACCTTGCTGCACTGCTCCTCTCGCTTATCCTGAGCGCCGCACGCTCGCTTGGCTGGTTGCGGGCGTCGGTGGCGTCATGGCCTGCCTGCGCCGGCGTCTTCCGCGGCGGCACAGCCACCCATGGCAGCCGACAGGGGTCACCCTGCAAAGCAATGCCGTTCGGCACCGCCCAAGCCACCTGGGAGCTCCGCGCGGCCATCTTCTTACCTGCGCACGCTGCAGCATCATCGTCGTGGCCTGAGAGGAGCAGAGCGCGCTCTCTGCCACCGACGTGCCCGCACGGCCGTTCCGTTGGGAAAGGGTCGTAAGCACCCATATCTTGCTAAGCTCTGCATCGAAATGGAACCAGTAAACCGTCACGTCGATGCTCAAGTGCTTAAGCCACCTGTTCAGCCACAGCCTCGCCGTAATCGCCTGCCGGACTTATCCCGTTTGCGGCAACCGCCTCGGGCAGGCTATAAATAGCACCCCAAGCTCACACTCAACCCCGCACAGCTCCACCATCTCACCAGACCCCGCCCAGCCACTGGAAGAACCTCGAGGAGCCCTTCTTCCCCAACTCCGGCCGCCCTGATCCGCTTCGGGCTCCAGCAGCTCCCTCTCTGGTGAGAGCTTCTCCACCGCCCTAGTCTTGCCAGTAGTCTCATGGCACACCTAGACGACTAACCCCCACTTCAATTTGACCCCCGCGGCTCTCTCCGACGAGACCCACAACCACCCGAACCGCCGTCCGCCGGAGATAAGGTCGCCGTCGACGTGGTGCTCGCCGACGTCCAACTCCACCACCCACCGACGCGAAAGAGCACTAGGAACCCGTAGGTACCATCCACTTCCCCTACCTCGCCGTGGATCGGCGCTGGCGACCACCGCAGCCCTCTGGCGCCGGCGTGACTCTGTTTTCAGTTCGAAGATTCAAACCTGACGGGGGGGACCCCCTCGTCAGTCTCTCTTTTTCATTCGAATCGTTTTTATGGAAAGCGCCTTCGGGCAAAGTACGCTTTCCCTATTCAGCTGGCGTACCGCTTTCTGAATCGTTTTCAGTTTTTATATTCTAGCCCCTCGAAACTTTCTGTTTCATTACAGACAAGTCCCTGGACAAAAACTTTAATATCTTTTAAACAAAAGATGATTTTGAGTTGATTCTTTTTCTGTCCTCCTTAGTTTTCTGTCTAGTTTTTTATCATATTTATTTGAAAAATATTTGGGACAACTTTTATGCGCGCACGACATTTATGTTAGTACCCGTTTTATTTGTACCTGTAGATACCGAAGGAGGTGACGGAGCCGCGAACTTCATCGAGTTAGTCTCCGACTACTCCGAACCAGGCAAGCATGTTTGAACCTTTTATATGATGTGTGTGTTGCATGTTTGCTTGAGTAGTTCGTTTTCATGGCATGGTTATATAAGCATTTTTGTGGATGTTATATTTCATGCAAAACAAGCTCCGTGTGAGCTCCGAAAGATGATGGTGAACCAACATCATCATGTGGTGACATGATAGTTGTGAGTTGGTATTGTTGAAGCATGCCAGTCAAACCGTTAACTCTAGTATTTAACGTGGATCAAGTCATGATCCCGTGCGTCTCCTTTTTGGTACTCTCACATGTCTTTTGTAAAGGATATGGTTTAGTTAGCTGTAAACTTCTTTCCTTGTACACACCAAATAGAGGGGCCGGGTTGATGGTTCGATGGCCCTGGATTAATGCCCGTCATCCGGTCAGGGGGCATGGGTGTTTCCGGTTGGGACCGAGAGGGGGGCACCCCTTAGAGCGCATGATATAAATTTGATCCCATGCTATTCGAGGTTGTAGCCTCCCCGTCTTAAAGTTTTTCATGAGTGTTGTCTCGGGTGATTCCGGGCAGCAGGATGTGAAATGGGTGTGTACTGGTTAGTTGTGTTTCTGCTAAAACACCGTAGACATAACTAGTCCTTTGTGGCTATTGAAATCCGTTGGATGTGACTTAAGAGTACAAACTCTGCAGAGTTAAAACCCTCCAAGTAGCCATGTCTATGGCCTAGGGTCAACCTCCGTGTCAACCTCAGTGACCGTCTCGGATATTCTATGATAGTGATAAGTATGGTAATCTAGTCAAGGGTCATCCGAGTAGATGAACTAGCCAGTTATTTCTGCACTGATTAATCTCTTGAGATGATTTACCGTCATACCAAAGATTTTATAAGCCCTTTATGTGATGTCGCTCAGATGTCCGACTGTGGCATTCTCGTTATTCACTTTTGAATATAAGCCCTTTATGTGATCCCGCTCAGACGTCCTACTGTGGCATTCTCGTTATTTACTTTTGAATATAAGCCCTTTATGTGATGTCACTCAGACGTGCGACTGTGGCATTCTCGTTATTTACTTTTGAATATAAGCCCTTTATGTGATGTCGCTCAGACGTCCGACTGTGGCATTCTCGTTATTTACTTTTGAATATAAGCCCTTTATGTGATGTCGCTCAGACGTCCGACTGTGGCATTCTCGTTATTTACTTATGAATATAAGCCCTTTATGTGATGTCGCTCAGACGTCCGACTGTGGAATTCTTGTTATTTACTTTTGAATATAAGCCCTTTATGTGATGTCGCTCAGACGTCCGACTGTGGCATGTTTTTATTCATTTTTTTCTTATGAGGCGTCGCTCAGACACTCGATCTGTATTCTTTTATTTTCCTTGGAATTTCGGGAGGACTACCGCCCGACTTCCCTTTTTATTTTGCAGCGCAAATTTATTCTTTGAGTACATATTGCTAGTTTGTTCATATGCATCATGTTTGCATTTGGTATATCTTATGTTCGAACTGTCTTGCGAGTACATTCAAAGTACTCACCTGGCTTGTTGATTTGGGCAGATGTTGACGAAGGCGATCTCATGGATGAAGAGTTTGATAGCGAGTCCGATGCCTAGTGGAGTCCCAGTCAGTCTCTTGCGATCCTGGAGTTGACCACTGTATTATAACCGCTTTCGCCACCACCAAATAAATTCATCGGGTCTCACTCCGACACTCGATGAACTGTAAGATATTGGAGTCGTGTCACCCACTACACTATGACATATCCACCACAACTTTTAGTATGAGTCAGTAGTTATGCCACCCTACCCTTGTGTCATATCCACCCTTATGTATCATATCGGCGTGCTTGTAATAAATTGTTGAGCAGCCTTAGCTCAATCTTGTATAATATTCAGTAGTCTGGAATTCTGTATCAAGGATTTGTCTACCAGTGAGAAGGATTCTTCTACACTGGTCCGATAAAAAGGTCGGTTTCTCAGTAAATATTTTACTGGAAAACCGGTCCTGACAGCGATGGAGGCAGGATGGTCCCCCGAGTCGAAGGTGAGGTCAGTCTTGGGTGCCACCCATCCAGGAGGGGCCCCCTGGCGTATGGAGGCGACGCCAGCCTGGCAAAAGATCTGCTTGATGTGGCGGCCGGAGGGTGGCGCCTAAGAGCCGCAGAGGAGGGTCGCGACGACGTGGGGCGTCGGTGCCCCGAAGCACGCAACGAAGAGGTCGCGCAGCTCCTCCCAGGATGCCACGGACGATTCTGGCAAGCTGAAGAACCAGGTGCGCAGCATGCCGGTGGGCGCCATGGGGAGCCAGCTGGCCATGACCTTGTTGTCGCCGTCGGCCGTGGAGATGGTCTCTTTGTAAGCCTGGAAGAAGACGGTGGGGTCCGCTGCCCCGTTGTAATGGGGCGGCATATCTAGCCTAAACCTGGGTGGCCACTACATTCGTCATAAGGCGGGGGTGAAGGCATGGTGGCCCGGAGTGCCGCCGCGTGCGGCCGCCAAGCCGGCCAGAGGAGGGACACCTTCCATGGGAGCTTGGCGGATGGAGAGCGAGACGGACATGGGAGAAACTTCGGCACACCCCTACCTGGCGCGCCAAATGTCGGATCTCAGGTTCCGGCAAAACCCTTAAGGTTCGGACTCTGGGGTGCACAAGAAGATCTCTCCTTCCGCCCTAGCTCGTTTACTTGCCGATCCCTAAGCCTAGCTCGTCAGATCCGAAGAACAAGAGAGACAAAGTTTATACTGGTTCGGGCCACTGTTGTGGTGTAATACCCTAATCCAGTATGGTGTGGTGGATAACCTCGTAGGCTTGAGGAAGAACTAGTACAAGGACAAACTGCCTCCTGAGGAGAGGGGTTCTTATGCTCGGGTGAGCTTGTGGTGTGTGGCCTTCTATCTGATCAACTCAAGATGAGATGAGCCCCAATGGTGGTGGCTAGTCATATTTATAGTGGCCTGGGTCCTCTTCCCAAATATTGAGCGGGAAGGGATCCCACAATGGCCAAATTTGAAGGGGGGACAGCTAGTACAAACTATCCTGACAAAAGGTGGTCTTCGCCTGCCAAAGGCTTTGGTGGTGACGCGGATGTGGGCTCCGCGATGACCTCCGTTTTGCTGTCCTGCTGGTCTTGGTCTTGTTGCACCGATATGGAAACCTTTGCCTAATGCCTCAGGACTCCTCGCCTGCACCTGCTTCTTTATCACCAAAGAGGGAACTAGCATTCTGCGTCCGCTAGCGCCCGCCTGGCCTTGGTCATCACTGCTCACGTCACGAGGACCTTGCGAGGTACCCCTTGCCTTGATATCTCCGATCCTCATGAGCCAGCCTAGTGAGGCCGCCCCAGGGGATGTCCTGTGTCGTTCACCTCGTGAGGCTTGGCCCCTCGCGAGGGTCTTGAGTGGTTGCTGAAGATGTTGGGCCTTACCAGGACGCCTGATGAGCCATGTCCTGGGCCGTAGGCAGGCAAGTCTG
>LR738713.1:346622212-346634647 GCA_902687465.1 Secale cereale
GAAGACTTATCTGGGTCCTCTAGATCCTGGCAACCTTGTCTTGCCGTGGTTTGATCCTTGGTTGTGCGGCCTCCGGCAACCTTGGCCTTGCCGGGGTCGGAGCGTTAGCCCGCCCCTTTCTTCTAAACGGCTTAGCAAGGACGCCCGTGGATCATGTGAATCAAGAGGACAGAAAGGATACAGAGAGACGCAAACTCGACCTCTATGCTAGGGGTTAGTCACTGCTAAGCTCTATCAACCCTAACAAAGAAGGAGACTCAACCTAGCATGCATGCTAAAACTTAGGGCGCCAGCGCTTCATTTATTTATGCTCAGGGTCTGCGTCTGGCTTTGTACAAAGGGTTACATGCCTTGCCGACAAGGCTTGTACAAAAGGATGGCTTGCCGGGAGGCCCGGCAACCGCGCCTTATGGGTAAAACTTGCGAAGATGTTCGATGTTCCAGGAGTTACTCACTGGGATCCCATCTTTGGTCTCCAGGCGGACTGTGCCAGGCCTGGTGACTCGTATTACCCGATAAGGGCCTTCCCACTTTGGCGTCAACTTGTTTGAATTCTTGGCCGACTGAATGTGCCGAAGAACAAGGTCGCCTTTCTCAAAGCTTCGGGCATGAACCTTGCGGCTATGATAGCGGCACAATGCTTGCTGGTAGCGTGCTGCTTGTACAGCCGCCCGAAGACGATCTTCCTTGAGGAGCGTTGTGTCATCTTGCCGCAGTCGCTCTTGCTCAAGCTCATCATAAGTGAGCACTCGGGGTGACCCGTATGTGAGTTCTGTGGGGAGAACTGCCTCCGCCCCGTAAATGAGGGAGAAGGGTGTTTGGCCGATGGCTCGATTTGGCGTCGTTCTGACCGACCAAAGAACCGCCGGCAATTCATCGATCCAACGCTTTCCACAATTGTGTAGCCTGTCAAAAGTCCTTGTCCGGAGGCCCCGCAGTACTTCAGCATTTGCCCTTTCTGCATGTCCGTTGCTTCGTGGATGTGCAACAGAAGCAAACAAGACTTTGTCGTCGAGGTCTTGCATATATTGCATGAACGTGTTGCTTGTGAACTGCACACCGTTGTCGGTGATAATTCTGTTTGGTACACCAAAACGGCAGACCAGGCCCTTGAAGAACTTGACGGCAGACTGTGTTGTCACCTTTCTCACTGCTTCCACCTCCGGCCACTTTGTGAACTTGTCGATTGCTACATACAAGTACTCAAAGCCCCCGATAGCACGGGGAAAAGGCCCAATATGTTGAGCCCCCAGACCGAGAAGGGCCACGAGAGAGGGATTGTTTGGAGAGGTCGAGCTGGTTGATGAAGTTTCCTCGAATGGAACTAACACGCTTCACACTTGGTTACTAGTGTCGTTGCATCTTGGAGGGCAGTGGGCCAAAAGAAACCCTGCCGGAATGCCTTGCCGGCAAGGGATCTTGACCCTATGTGGGAGCCACATATGCCTCCATGTATCTCTGCCAACAGCTCTAGTCCTTCCTCCCGGGTGATACACTTCAATTTCACGTTGTTCGGTCTTTTCCTGTACAGGACGTCGTCGATGAACTGGTACACGGCGGACCGACGGGCTACTTTCTCCGCTTCTTCCTGCTCTTCAGGAAGTTCCCCGGTCTGGAGGAATTGGACGGTATGCTGCGCCCATGTCGGAGCCTGGGGCTCGACGGTGAGGACCAAAGGCATTTCTTCTGCTATGGGAGCGATTGCCTCTACGGCTAGGGCTTGACACCCCGCCGGAGTCTGTTGCCCCACGGCAGGCTTAGTGTCTCTCGCAACACTCTTGCCGGCCACCCCCACGGGTTCGGCAGGAAAGTACTTGTCGGGGCCTGATTTCCTTCGCTTGCTCGGCTCAGTCGATGGTTCAACAGATGGGCGAAATAATCGGAGCACAAAGGTACCTGGTTCCCCGGGTAGTTTGAGGGCGGTGCGTTTCGACAAGTAGTCGGCGATGTCGTTCTCCGCTCATGTTCAGCTTGTATACCGTCGAAACGCTCCTCCAGTTTCCTTACTTCATCCACGTAGGCTTCCATCAACGGGCTCTGGTAATCTTTGTTTACTTGCCTGACGACGAGCTGAGAAACTCCTCTGACGATGAGCTTCTTGATCCCGAGGTCCGTTGTGATCCTGAGACCGGCAAGCAGTCCCTCGTACTCAGTAGTGTTGTTTGTTCATACCCCCTGGGGAAGTGCATCTGGATCACATACTTGAGGTGCTCTCCGGTGGGTGCAACGAGTAGCACACCAGCACCGGCGCCTTGCAGCAAGAAAGCCCCGTCAAAGTACATAATCTAGTCGTGACTCTCAACCTTGCCGGGGAGAGTAGTCTCCTGGATCTCCTCGTCGGGCGTTGAGGTCCATTCTGCAACAAACTCTGCCAAGACTCTACTCTGAATCGTCGAAGTGCTTTCAAATTTCAAACCGAAGCTTGACAGCTCCAGGGCCCACTCCACAATCCTCCCAGTCGCATCTAGGTTATGCAATATTCGTTGCAAAGGGAGGCGTGTGATGACGGTGATTTCATGTGCTTGGAAGTAATGGCGCAGCTTCCTCCAGGCCATAAGTAGGCCTAAGAGCAATTTCTGCACGCCGGAGTACCTTGACCTACCCCCTGTAATAGGGAGCTGACAAAGTAAATAGGGTGCTGCATCATCTTCTTCTTCTTCTACATCACTCCATCCGGTAGCGCCTCTTCGGCCCTAGTGGCATCAGGTGATGTCACTGCTATCGCTTCCGTATTGACCTCCCTCTGGGCCACTAGCGCGGCACTGACCACTTGGTTCGTTGCCGCTAGATACAGAAGCAACGGTTCTTGTGGTTTAGGCGTGACCAGTATTGGTGTAGAGGAGAGGTATTTCTTCAAATCTTGCAGTGCCGCTTCAGCTTCTGGGGTCCACTCCATCGGGCCCGTCCTTTTCAAAATTTTAAAAAAGGGGAGGGCGCGCTCGGCAGACTTGGAGATGAACCTGCCCATGGCGGCAACGCACCCAGCCAGCCGAAGCACATCCTTGATTCGCCTGGGCGCTTCAATCTGCTCGATGGCCTTGATCTTGTCGGGATTTTCTTCAATTCCACGCTGTGACACGAAGAAACCAAGAAGCTTGCCGGATGGGACGCCGAAGACACACTTTTCAGGGTTCAGCTTAAGGTTGATCTTGTGCAGATTTGTGAATGTCTCTTCCAAGTCTTGCACGAGGTTGCTTTGTCCTTGGTTTTGACCACTATATCATCCATATAAGCTTCCATATTTCTATGTAGCTGAGGTCAAAACCAATCTGGACCGCCCTCGCAAATGTTGAGCCAGCACTCTTCAATACGAAAGGCATCCGTATAAAGCAATACGTACCACATGGGGTGATGAATGATGTCTTCTCTTCTTCTTCTCTCGTCATGAAGATCTGGTGGTAGCCTGAGTGGGCGTCGAGGAATGATAACAAGTCACACCCGGCTGTGGAGTCCACAATCTGGTCGATCCGTGGCAATGGGAAAGGGTCTTTTGGACAAGCCTTATTAATGTCCATGTAGTCTATACACAGCCTCCACTTCCCATTTGCCTTACGCACTACCACCGGATTGGCCAACCACGTTGGATGAAGCACTCCTCCCACCAAGCCAGCCGCCTCTAACTTCCTGGTCTCCTCTATGATGAACTCTTGCCGCTTCAGAGCTTGCTTCCTGACCTTCTGCTTGACGGGTCGCGCATGAAGGCAGACCGCAAGATGGTGCTCAATCACCTCCCTGGGAACATCGGGGATGTCGGACGCTTTCCATGCAAACACGTCGACATTCGCCCGCAGGAAGCTGACGAGCGCGCCTTCCTATTTGTTGTCGAGGGCGGAGCTTATGGTGAAAGCCCCTCCCATGTCGTCTTCCTCGACGGACACCCTCTTAGTTTCTGGTGGGGCAGCTCTGGATTTCTTGCTCTTCCGGTGGAGCTCTCTGGCGTGTTCTCGACGGGAACGCTACACTCCGAAGAGGAGCGCTTGCCGGAGTACGCGCGAGATTTCTTACCGGTCTTATTTCCTCCCGAGGCTTGAGTGGCAGGAGCAAGCGCCTTAGCGGCAGTCGCTGCAACTGCTGCCCGGCAAAGCTGATCAGCGCATCCTTCTTATCGGAGGGGACGGTGATGATGGACATCGGCCCAGGCATTTTTGGCGTGTTGTACGCGTAGTGCGCCGCCACCATGAACATCGCCAACGCTAGGCGGCTGAGGATCCCGTTGTAAGGCAAGGGGATCTCGGCTACATCAAAAACAATCATCTTCGTCATGTAGTTTAGCTCGCCCCCGAACGCCACGGGCAGCGTGACTTTACCCTTGGGCTGGCTTCTCCCTGGGTTGAATCCTTGAAAAGAGCCTGTTTCCTCGAGGTCCCCATCAGGGATTTGCAGCCTTTTCACCACGATGGGCGAGATCAAGTTCAGGCCGGCCCCGCCATCAACCAGCAACTTCGTCACCTTGAGGTTGCGTATTGTTGGCTTGACCAACAATGGCAAACACCCAACCGCAGTCGTGCGGTCAGGGTGATCCTCGGCGTCAAAGATGATAGGAGTGCTGGACCACTTCAGCGGCTTCTGGGCATCGAGCGATGGCTCCACGGCTGTGATCTCACGCGCCCACTGCTTAAGTTGGCGGTGGGAGGAGTGTAAGGAGGCGCCCGCCGTCGACGCACATGGCCTCTGTGGCCTTCTGGAACTCTTGCTATCCGGACTCGTCGTCCTCCTCACGATAATCATCTTCTCGCTTCTTGTCACGGCCCCGGGCAGGTCGTTCTTGTTGGTTATCTTTGCCGCGGCGGCCAGGTTGGCTGCCACATTTCTTGATAGATCCTTCAACGCCATCTTGGCCTTTCTCCTTGTCTTGCCTCTCGTACTCGGCCTTTTGCTTCTCCACGAGCTGCTCGACTTGTCGGCAATTCTGGAGGTCATGGCCTTTGGTACGGTGGATCTTGCAGCATTGCTTGTCGGAGCTTCCCGGCTTGTCGGCGACCGCCAAGGCCCGGCAGGCGACACACTCGGCGATGTCCTTGCCAGGGTCGTCTGCCTTGGTTTTCTTGGCGGCGCCGGCATCGTCGGATACCTCGACGGCAAGCACAACTTTACCCTTGCGTTTCCTGTTACGGCATCGCCCCTTTTTCGTTGAGGCGACGGCATCTTCGTCCGAGGAACCGGTTTCCACACCGGCGTCTTCGCCGGGGTACTTCCTTCCCTCCTCAGCCCGGGCACATCTGTCGGCTAAAACGTAGAGTTCAGCCACATCCTTGACTTTATTCATCGCCAGCTCCTCATGCATCTTGCGATTGCGCATGTTCTAGTGAAACGCGCTGATGATGGCGGCAGGATGAACGTCTGGGATGTTGTACTGCACCCAGCTGAACCTCTGTATGTACTTGCGCATGCTTTCACCTTCCTTCTGAGGGATGACATGCAAATCGCTTGCTTGGCCATGGGCCTGGTGGCCTCCCATAAAGGCGCCAACGAACTCATGGCACAAATCCGACCAAGAAGAAATGGAATCCGCCAACAAGTGCATCAACCATGACATGACGTTGGGTTTAAGCGCCAACGGCAAATAATGGGCAAGCACCTTGTCGTCGCGCACCCCAGCAGCCTCCATCGCGATGGTGTAGATGCTGAGGAACTCCGATGGGTGAGTCTTTCCATTGTACTTCTTGCCGATGTCGGGCTTGAAGGTGCGGTGGGTGGGCCACTGGAAACCTCACAGCTCACGAGTGAAGGCTGGGCAGCCTACCTCGTAAGGTAAGCCTCCAGATCCTCTCGGTCTTGGGTTATCCATAGCGGGCCCCGCTCGTCTATTCAACTGGTGGCGCGCCTCATGTCGGTGCTCGATGGTGGTTCAAGCGCCCTCGTGGGCAAACTCTCGAAGAACTTGGCGCTGATCACGGTGGGTCCGTGGGTCGGACGACGCTATGGATACGTCGTCGCAAGCGTCGTCCCGACGGGCTGGCACGTGTGATAGCTGGCGAGGAGGAGGAGAATGCACCATGGCCGCGGCGCCTCCAGTCCTTCCACTGCTAGCGTGTGGTGGCTCGGGAGAGCGTCGGCCCGAAGGCCCCGCCGGCTGAGGTTCGTCCTTGTTGGCGATGGCGACAAGGCTACGAACGGTAGCTCTCCACTCGTCGAGCTTCTCCGTAGCAGGAGGGAAATCGAGGAGCAACTGCGCGCATGCTAAGGCTTCCGCTGGCGTGGGTGGCGGGGATAACTGCGCGGATCGAGACACGCTATGACTTCTAACCATGTTAGAAGGAGCTCTATCACGGTCCCGCGGCTGCATGCCATCCTCGCCAGCGCCTCGGTGAGCATGTTGACCTTCTGAATCTCGTGACTGATGCGCAGGGCTCTTTCTACGGCGGAGCC
This sequence comes from Secale cereale, assembly GCA_902687465.1. Classification (NCBI taxonomy): domain Eukaryota; kingdom Viridiplantae; phylum Streptophyta; class Magnoliopsida; order Poales; family Poaceae; genus Secale; species Secale cereale. Next base: position 346,628,582 of record LR738713.1, read on the forward strand.
CGGGGTCCTCCGCGTGGCGATGTTGCTCATCACGCGCGACCTGGGAGGAACGCCCGGTGGGCGCTGCATGGGCGTCTTGGAAGTCGCCGCGTCCCCCGTGCAGGGTATGAAACCTCCCTTGGAGGGCCCCGCGCCGCCTGCGGGGGGCCCAACTCCACCCTTGGACTTGGTGGTATGTGGCTCGTCATCTCGCGCACGAACGACGCCGCTCGCCAGGCTTCGGCTACTGGAACGGCGCGGGTGTTCGCGTGTCATGCCTCAGCTCCCATCCGCGACCACCCCGTCGCCAGCCTGCGCCGGCATGGGCCGTTCAGCTGCAGACGAACCGACCGCCGCAACCGTTGCAGACAATGGAAATTGATTAACTCCTTGACCCTGAGTTAAAGTGTCTTCCGGCTTCTCAGCTTGATCATTGATGTCCAAGCTTGCTGAGCTCATTGGCTCCACCCTGACTGCAGCTGAATTATCTACATTGTTTTCAGAGACTGATGCAGACTTGATGACAGTAGGTAAATGTGCCACACTAGTTCCTCCTTGAGGCTCTTCTTGCAGGTCAGAATCTTCAGCCTCATAAGCCAAAAGAATATTATTCAGCCCTAATCCCTAGGGTGGCTTTGCTTGAACCTGATCCACTTCCTGCAAAGGCTGATTGGCAAAGAACATGTTGCTGTGGGAGTTGTTAGCTTCTGAAAGTGAAATATTGGTGGTAGTACTGTTGCCAGGGGCTCCATCTACCTCCTCCAAAGGCATTTCAACTTGTTGCTCATGGTCCATAACATGTTGTGCCCCAGGCAGAGGAAAAGCCCAATGGCCTGGCTCCTCCCAATCATCCCAATCAGCATCTTGGTTTTGAGCATTGTCACCAGGTGGTTCAATGTGAAATCCAGGAAAGTCATTGGCATTTTGTGGAACTGGGTGAGGGTCCACACCAGGAGGTGGGAAGGGATCTTCATTTGCTGGCCCACCACCCTGAATGTCTTCCAGAATGACTTCAACAGAGCTTGTCCGGGATTCTTCCTCAAAACCCTCTCCCTCAAACCACCTAATACTCTTAGGAATCTCAATCAAGTGAGTGCATCTAGCTTTTACCAGAATTTTCCCTTTCCTGGCATCCTCTTTCTCCCAGTTAATGATACGACCAAAAGTGTAAATAGCAATAGCAATATCATTTGTGTTGCAGTGATCAAAAGGTACTCCCACAATCATCAGCCAACAGATCCTGTTGAAATTAACACGCCTCCAGTTCCTACCTTGGTCATGCGCGGAAAAAGTGATAAATACATCACCAAAGGCACGTGGACTGTCTAATTAACCTGTCCCTATCTCTGACATGCACAAACTGGACAAAAGCTTCACCAAACGGGCAAGGTTGGATGTCCCCATGACCAACTTGTTCTACCTATTCCAGGAACTCTTCAAGGACCTCTCTAACATTCAGAAAATGCACCTCATTAGGGAGCGGCTGCATGGTGACCACCGCCCACTGTTCATGGCGCCGCTGCCTGTGCGGCAGAACTGATGTCTACACACGCTTCTACTCTTGTAGACTATGTTGGGCCTCCAAGCGCAGAGGTTTGTAGGACAGCAGCAATTTCCCTCAAGTGGATGACCTAAGGTTTATCGAACTCAGGGAAGTAGAGGTTGAAGATGGTCTCTCTCAAGCAACCCTGCAACTAAGATACAAGAAGTCTCTTGTGTCCCCAACACACCTAATACACTTGTTAGATGTATAGGTGCACTAGTTCGGCGAAGAGATGTTAAATGGCTAGTGATATGGATGGCAAAACAAAGTAATATAAATCTGTAATAAAAAGTGCAGCAAGCAAACAAGTGGTAAAGATGAGCACAAATGGTATTGCAATGGTGGAAACAAGCCTAGGCTTCATACTTTCACTAGTGGCAACTCCCAACAACATTAACATAATCGAAGCACATGATATTTCCCATAAAACATGCAAAGGGGACGCACTCGGAGGTCATTCCTTCGTGGTCAAGAGAGGACGAGAATTATGTAGGGCTACAAAAGCACACCTCAAAGTTCGTAGTTCTCAATCTAAGGATTTCCCAATGTCACCGCGGCCATCCAAAGAGAGTCCCACAATCACCACAACATATCTAAAGGATAGTCAAAGACAAGCACCAAGAGACTCTCAATCTTCAATCAACACACAAGAGAGGAAATCACTCATGAAAATATTGTTCTAATCCATGTCCAATAGACCGCTGTCACCTTGGTCTCGGGGATTATACTAGATAAAGACAAGTGAGTACATCAATCCAATAAATAGAGGAAGGGGAAATATCATGGGATCACCCTAGATTAACATAGCCTATGATCACAACAAAGATCACATCATGGGAGAGAGAATTGACCACATAGCTACTGGTAAGAACCTCAGCCCCGAGGAGGAACTACTCCCGCATCATGGAGGGAGGAAGCAACGTCGATGGAGATGAATCCGGGGGCACTTCCCCGTCCCGGCAGGGTGCCGGCGCAGGAATTCTGGTCCCCCGAAGCTTGATGACGATGGCGGCGGAGATCAGAATCGCGTCTGGAGAAAAGGGGTCTGGAATCAGGGTTTCTGCGAGACGCTTTAAATATATGCCAAAGTGGGGCATCGGAGGAGCCTCGGGGGGCCCAGGTGCCCCCTCGGCGCGGCCCAGGGGGGCGCGCCGCCAGGGCGCCTGGAGCCATGGTGCCCCCCGCCCCCCGCTGTCCTTCGGGCGCACGGTAGTTTCTGGAACACTGATTTTTTATATAATTTTTCTGGATTTTTTCTGGCAGTTCTCGTAATGTGAAAACCTGAAATACAAAAACAGCTTAAAACAGAAACTGGCACTGGGGTGCACTAAGTTAATATGTTAGTCCAAATATGATCAAAAGTGTATGGAAGTGTATAAATAACATAGCAATATCACCCAAAAGAGGCATGGAGCAAGCAGAAATTATAGATACGTTTTGGACATATCAACATCCCCAAGCTTAATTCCTGCTCGTCCTCGAGTAGGTAAATGATAACAAGAATAATTTCTGTGGTGACATGCTATTAACCATATAGGACTTTTTCATAGTCATATGACAAAAGCTTACTGAGACAATGAATCTATAGTAATTAAGTTGCCTCATGAGAAAATCACAAAGAACTGAAAGTTTTACAATATGATATTGAAACATCAAATAGATTTGTAATGAACATGATGTGCAAATATGATAAAGTGATATCTAGCTTGCCCCCTTTAGTGAAGCAAAACATAAATGCAGGGGCACCTCCAAGGTTTAAGTGATGACTAGATACAATGATTTCAAAATAAACGATATCACAATCATGCACAAGACAATGCTACTTTGGGACAATGCACATTACACTCAGAATGACAATCATGCTCTCAGTAGTTGGTGCTTTTAAAAGAAGGTGGAGACTCTCGAACCGTGGCTTTTGTTGGCAAGGTTGAAAACCCGTAGTCGGAAACAAAGACAAAACATGTACCAGAGCTCTTGGTTTTAAAACAGAGGTAATAATTTTTTTAGATCATGCATGTTTCGTTAACGAATGCTAGCAGACAACTCAATCACTTCTTGAGATGGACAAGTTTCGAGGAACGGCTCCCGAATGAGGACGATCACATCCTCTTAATCTCCTTTGTTTATCACTGCCAAAGTTTTCTGATTTCTCATGAACAAAGCGTGAAGGAGGGTTTGTTTGTTATATTATCTTTTTGAGCCGGGCGCACTCAATGCCAGTTCCTTCTTGTATTATGGGTTTGCACATTATACATGCAATCCCGGGGTGAAGCTTGTCCAACTTAAAAAGGTCATGAATTAACCACTACTTCCTCATGAACTTACAACAGAGGCACAAAATAAGAATGCTTTTTCTTTGAATAATTTCGAGATGGCACATGCAAGTCTCCGTTAGGAATGGCAGGTAAATACCATGTAGGAAGGTATGGTGGACTCATATGGCATAACTGGATTAAAGGATGTGGATGCACAAGCAGTCAGTCCGCTTAGTACAGGCGAAGGTTAGCAAAAGACGGGGAGCGACCAACTAAGAGAGCAATGACGGTCATAATCATGCAGAGCGACAAAGCAACATTGAATCAGGCATGGAAGTTATATCGCTACTCAGAAACAAAAGATCATCAAGGCTTGACAGACTTTCTTTACAGTCTTAAATATGCGTGAGCATACGCCAAGTCAATCAAAATAAATTCTTTGAAGGAAGATATTACTAAACCATACCACATCATAGGCAAACAAATCATGTTGGTACTCCAATAACACATTGGGAACCCCCCAGCTATTTGAGACTAACCATAAGAAAACATGAACTACTAAGCGCCATTATGCACGTAGCATCTTTATCATAGACATATCAACCAATGCAACGGAAGCAAACTCTCTTAATAAGATAAACATGATAACTAAAGAGAGTTCAAGCAACCAACTAAACAAAAGCTCTATAAAAAGATAAGCATGAAAGTTAAGAGCTAAGCATGATAGTAGCTATTAAAAGACAAAGAACACACACAGCAAAGATAGACATGCAAATTCTATGTTATGTTCTAGGTAGAAGTGGAGCGTGTTTCTCTCCCACATAAAGAAAGTTGAGTTCCAACTCGTTATGAAAAGCTAAAGAAAACTAAAAGGAAAACTAAAACTAGACGCTCCAAGCATAGCACATAACACATGAAGTGATTAAAATATAGTGGAACGAAGGACGAACTGATAATGTTGATGGAGAAGGGGATGCACGGGGGCATCCCCAAGCTTAGACGCTTGATTCTCCTTGAATATTTCTTGGGGGTGCATGGGGGCATCCCCAAGCTTGAGCGTTTGACACTCCTGAATCTTTTTATCATCTTCCATCGCACACTTGAAAACTCCCTTCATACATAACTCATCATAATCTGATTAGCGAGGTTAGTACCCATAATAAAATAATTGTTCCTTGCTGGAAATAAAGATATTCTTGAAGTTCTATCGTTTCTCAAGATTGCCAAAAGGTTTTTGCAAAGAAAAAGCAAGCTCTAGGTTTGCAAAATGAAGGAAAGGCAAAACAGGACAGAATCTGTGAAAAACAGAACAGCAGGTAGTAAATGATTTTTCCGGGGCACTTATGCAACTCTAATAAAAAAACTCAAGACAGACGCACGAAAGACAATTATATAGAGCACGCTGTCGAAAAAATTCAGACCAAAAAGATGATCTGGTGATTTTATACGAATTTTGCTATCCATGGACAGAATCTGTTTCCTGGACAGCACGTCACAACTTTTGAACTTTCTTGCAATCAGAGGCTAAACTTGGCACAAAGCTGAAAAATAAAGATACAATGATGTTGCTACAGTAGTAACAAACATCAAGACCACTAAAACTGAAAGTAAACATAACAAGGGTTGTCTCCCTAGAGCTCTTTCTTTATAGCCATAAAGATAGGCTTAAGACTTTAATGATGCTCTCGTAGGAATAAGAGCTGAAGAACAAAAGTGAGCATCAAGAAGCAAATACGAAACACATTTAAGCCTAACATGCTTCCTATGCATAGGAATATTGCAATAGAATAATTCATTAAAGCACAAAACAACTAGCATAGGAAGGCAAAACAAGCATAACTTCAAAATATTCACCATAAAGAGAGGAAACTTATTATTAAGATATTTAGAACCAAGTCTCCCTCTCTCATTATAAATTTCAGTGGCATCATGAATGAACTCAACAATATAAGCATCACGTAAAGCATTGTTACCATGATCCACATGCAAAAAGGTACTCTCACTCTCCACATAAGCATAATCTTTCTCATTGGTAATAGTGGGAGTAGGACTATCATAAACAACTTGAACACTATAGATTACTTGTGTATTAGGAGGGTGGTGTTCAACAAGGGAGTAATTCCCTCCATGATTATGACAAGTTTCATAAGGATACTTTCTCCTTATGTCATAGGTACCTTTATAATCACTATAGGTTGGAGTTATGACATCATCATAGTAGAGAAGAGCATTATCATTGCTAGCAACTATATTTGTAATCATGTTGTCTTTATTCTTACTAGCAAAAGA
>LR738713.1:346683400-346697500 GCA_902687465.1 Secale cereale
CCCCCCCGAACCTTTCTGATGACCGTATAATGACTTCCCTTATATAAATCTTCACCTATGGACCATTCCGGAACTCCTTGTGAGATCCGGGATCTCATCCGAGACTCCGAACAACATTCGGTAACCATGTATATACATTCCCTATAACCCTAGCGTCATTAAACCTTAAGTGTGTAGACCCTACGGGTTTGGGAACCATGCAGACATGACCGAGACATCTCTCCGGCCAATAACCAACAGCGGGATCTGGACACCCATGTTGGCTCCCACATGTTGCACGATGATCTTATCGGATGAACCACAATGTCAAGGATTCAATCAATCCCGCATACAATTCCCTTTGTCTACCGGTATGATACTTGCCCGAGATTCGATCGTCGGTATCCTCATACCTTGTTCAATCTCGCTACCAGCAAATCTCTTTACTCGTTCTGTAACACATCATCTCGTGACCAACTCCTTAGTCACATTGTGCTCATTACGGTGATGTCTTACCGAGTGGGCCCAGAGATACCTCTCCGTCATACGGAGTGACAAATACCAGTCTCGATTCGTACCAACCCAACAGATACTTTTGGCGATACCCGTAGTGCACCTTTATAGCCACCCAGTTACGTTGTGACGTTTGGCACACCCAAAGCATTCCTACGGTATCCGGGAGTTGCACAATCTCATGGTCTAAGGAAAAGATACTTAACATTGGAAAAGCTTTTAGCAGACGAACTACACGATCTTGTGCTATGCTTAGGATTGGGTCTTGTCCATCATATCATTCTCCTAGCGATGTGATCCCGTTATCAATGACATCCAATGTCCATGGTCATGAAACCGTGACCATCTATTGACCAACGAGCTAGCCAACTCGAGGCTCACTAGGGACATCTTATGGTCTATGTATTCACACATGTATTACGGTTTCTGGTTAACACAATTATAGCATGAACAATAGACAATTATCATGAACAAGGAAATATAATAATAACCATGTTATTATTGCCTCTAGGGCATATTTCCAACACAACAATGACGGCAACACCGAGGGAATCTTCCCTCCTGGACAACTCTTCGTGTTCGGCGGCTTCGCGCTTCGCACCAACACTGAAGGCCACCTCAAGCAGATTGAGAGCTACGCCCCTGGCCATCAGGTTAGATTTGGCAGCTTAAACAATGTTGCTGATATCCGCGGAGACTTGATCTTCAACAGATTCGAGCCCGCGACGACCTCTCTTTGCCATCACGATGAACACGACCTAACTCTGTCATCGGATCAGGAAATAGCATGTGCAATAGTTCTGGATCTAGATCCGGAACAGACTGCGTTGCTCGAGGACGGGAAGCTCAACCCCGCCACGGAAGCCGCAGATTCCACGGCATTGGAGCCACACACGGACCCAACTACGAGCAAGGTCTATGTCATCGGAACCCCAGACTCAACTCCAGCCTCAGATTTTGAATCATGCGCATCTGCACCCTTCAAGCCAGATCACGCGTCTATCGCCGAATTCTGTGTTGCGGATATCTTCCAGCACTCACCCTTTGGCGACATGCTAAAGTCATTAAGATCCCTCTCCCTAGATGGGGACACACAGCCGCATTATATCCGGTTCGAACTGGAGGCTGATGGAGAATTTTGCTCCCCACTCACCACCCACTTGGTAGCCACGGTTGAAGATCTAACCGATCTACTTGACTACGCTTCTGAAGACTTTGAAGGGATGGACCTCGAAGCCGAAGCAGATCCAGATCAAAGCTGGCCCGAAACTGGGCGATGGACAGCTACGTCTTCATACGACGTATACATGGTGGATACACCAAAGGAGGCGGAGGGCGACATCGAAGCCGAAGCAGATCCAGATCAAAGCTGGCCCGTAACTGGGCGATGGACAGCTACGTCTTCATACGACGTATACATGGTGGATACACCAAAGGAGGCGGAGGGCGACAGGGAAAACAATCCCTTATAGGACAAGCCCCATCAAAGAACATCCCAAACGTCGGCGTCCAAAGCGTCGAACTAAATCCCGTAAAGGAAGAAATAACAACATTGTCACTAATGATGGTGACACTCCAGAACAAGCCGAAGACCCCGTAGACCCAGCGATGGAGCAGGAAGAGCGAGAGGATGGCGAACAAAGTCCGATGACAGCGATGGCGAAGACAGTAACTACGAACTTTTCTCCGAAGAAGAGGTTAGCCTAGGCGACGACGAATATATCATCCCAGGAGAACCCTCTGAACAAAAGTGCTTCCATCGGAGGCTTATTGCCACCGCAAGGATCCTAAAAAAGCAACAGAAATGGCTTCGAGCCGCAGAGGACACGCTCAATGATAGATGGAATGATGTGCTAGACGCCGAACAAAAACATGGCCAGAACGGCCAAACCAAAGGCTATCCCAAGCGTAAACTACAGCCCGAATTCGACGACGAGGCCGCTGCGCCTATACCGCCGAAAAATATCACCGCCGATAAGCTGGACCAACCACCTCGCAGATGAGACAGAGTTGCTAGCAACGGCGTACACAGGCCCGCACCACCACCCCGTAAAGGAAAGGACGATGCGGCTCAAGTCCGAAAACACGATCTGCGTGAGGACCTGAACAAAAACGCTAGCAAGACCAGGTATATCTACGGACCTAGGGACCGAGCTCCCGCACGGGATGGCGGCTATCAAGCCAATCGCGTCGGTAATATACCAGTTCGGGGTTAATACCGGACATCACAACCATCGGACATACGCCATGACATAGCAAAATACAGGGGCGCCGCACACCCTCTGTGCTTCACCGATGAGGTCCTGGATCATGATTTTCCAGAAGGGTTTAAACTCGTGTACATCGAAGCGTACGATGGAACGACGGATCCTGACGTCTGGATATAATACTCTATTCTTCACATCCACATGGCTTGAGGAGATGATCTCCACGCCATTAAATACTTACCCCTCAAGCTGAAAGGACCAGCTTGCCACTGGCTAAATAGCCTCCCAGAGAACTCCATTAGGAGTTGGGAAGAACTTGAGGATGCTTTTTGAGCCAATTCTCAAGGGACCTATGTCCGGCCCCCGGATGCTGACGGTCTAAGTCACATCATCCAACAACCCGGGGAGTCAGCCCGCAAGCTTTGGAATCGGTTTCTCACTAAGAAGAACCAAATTGTCGATTGTCCGGACGCCGAAGCCTTAACGACATTCAAGCATAGTGTCCGGAACGAATGGCTAGCCAGACACCTTGGACGGGAAAAGCCAAGGACAATGGCAGCCCTAACTACACTCATGACTCGCTTTTGCGCGGGTGAGGATAGCTGGTTAGCTCGTAGCAGTACCAGCGACCCTGGAACATCTATAGTCAGGGACGGCAATGGAAAGCCACGACGTAACAAAAACAAACGTCGAAACAATGCTGGAAGCCCAGATGATACAGCGGTAAATGCCGGATTCAGCGGCTCCAGATCCGGTCAACGAAATAAGCCGTTTAAAGGCAACAGAGATGGTCCATCTAGTCTAGACAAAATATTAGATAGGCCCTACCAAATACATGGCACCCCAGAGAAACTTGCAAACCATACCAACCCTAACTATTGGGTCTTCAAGCAGGCCGGCAAGCTAAACGCCAAACACATGGGGAAAGGGCCTCAGAGCGAAGACGAGGATCAACCTCGCCAGCCGAATACAGGAGGACAGAGGAAATTTCCACCGGAGATCAAAACAGTGAACATGATATGCCACTCATATCCCAAAGAGGGAGCATAAGCGCGCACTCCGAGATGTCTACGCTGTTGGGCCTGTCGCCCCCAAATTCAACCCATGGTCGGCCTGTCCGATCACTTTTGATCGCAGGGATCATCCGACTAGTATTCTTCATGGGGGTTTGGCTACCCTAGTGCTCGACCCAATAATCAATGGATACCATCTAACCCGAGTCCTTATGGACGGCGGCAGCAGTCTCAATCTGATATATCAGGACACTGTCCGCAAGATGGGGATCAACCCGTCAAGAATCAAGCCAAGCAGCACGACCTTTAAAGGAGTGATACCGGGTGTGGAAGCCCGCTGCACGGGCTCTTTAACATTGGAGGTCGTATTCGGCTCTCCTGATAACTTTCGAAGCGAAGAATTAATCTTCGATATAGCTCCGTTTCGAAGTGGCTATCACGCTCTACTCGGAAGAACGGCCTTCGCCCGCTTTAATGCAGTCCCGCATTATGCCTATTTAAAGCTTAAAATGCATGGACCACGTGGCGTTATCACGGTCAATGGAAATATGGAGCGCTATCTCCGTACGGAGGAGGACACTGCGGCCTTAGCAGCCGAAGTCCAAAACGGCCTATTCAAGTCGGATAATCTATCAATAGCGGACATAACTAAACGCGTCCGGCACACGCCTCAGTGTGGCAGCTCAGATGAACCTGAGCAAGGTTGACAGCTACGCCCCCGTTGACTGCCCCATAAGGTGATGGCATATGTTCCTCGAGTACATAATTATGCCTTAAATATTCCTTGGGCGGTGACCGGGGGTGCCTGCATATAGTCCATAGTTCGGCTAGACCCTATTCGGACTCTAAACTTATATTTTTTAGGTTCGTTAAATGAACCAGACTTGTTATGACCACACTGGATTGATTTTTCTTTTCCAGATTTATTTTCTTTTCCTTTTTTCAGATGGCCATCATACTCCCACCTTCAAGGACACATTACAGAGGAGGAAACGACACAGACATGCAGCAGGGACCCGCAATAAGGTTTCTTTTTAGATTAAGACCATGTGTAAACCTTTTTTCTCTTTCTTGTTATATACCTTTTTTGGCATGTAAAATGTCCAAAAAGGTTTTTGGCATTGTCTGTAACTTTGTGGCTCGCCCTACCATAAAGGGATGTTAATAGAGCAGCTTGATTCGCATTATGTTCAGAGTTTTATTAACTCACCATAAATGTTCTCTTCCCACATTAGATTGCCATATGTGCCTTGTCAATAAAGGTCTATTACCAGGGGCTGCATTCAGCCCGGTATATGTTGAAAAGACCGAACACCCATAGGGAGTGTTCGGCGTCCTGGATGTTTGCCTTATATGCATCAGTTACTAATCATGTCATGGGTCAATAGTTGGGTTGCCCGGCTCCTATGCTTACCCCTACGTTCCTGATTGTTCGGCTAGGATGTAAAGGGAGAACTATTGTGATTGTACTTCTGGCTCGTCCGGTCAAGTACCTTAGTAGAGAAAGCCGAAAACTGACCGTCATGATAGGCGAGAACCTGGTCCGCAATCCGGTGACTTAGTTTTATACTACGATCGATAGAGATCTACCCCGTGTTATATGAAGGGTTGGTTTTTTTGCCCAGTCAGGTGCAATTCGATACCTTAAGTAAGGAATAACATATCCGCACCAGGGGCTAGTACCTACCCCCACATGTCAAACTCCTATGACTAAGTGAAAGCAATAACGCCGCATAGTCTGATTGCCTAGTTCGCTCCGCATACACCTCCTACACAGACCAAGACGTTGGATAAAGAGTGTATATGCATATGACCAAACACCCCAGTATTATGTACATGGGGGCTGAAGCCGACGACTGGAAACTTTCAGATCTAGATAAACAGTCACACAGGAGGTAAAAGACGGTGATATTATAAATAGCGCAAAAGTTATATACATCGAATTCATAAGCATAAGTCTTTACATCCGGATACAATCACTCAAAGATAATATCCTTCGAGCACTGGCCTTCTACAAGGCGGGCGCCGTCGATGACGTCCTTGAAGTACTTCTCCGGCTTGCGGTGCTCCTTACCGACGGGTGGACCAGCAGTGGCAATATGCCACGCATTCATCTTCGCCCAGTGCACTTTTACACGAGCGAAGGCCATCCGAGCACCTTCTATGCAAGCCAAACGTGTCAATGCGTCGACCCGCGGACTCTCCTCGACGAGCCGCTTCACCAATCCGAAGTAGCTACTTGGGATTGGATCAGCGGGCCATAGCCGGACTATTAAATCCTTCATGGCCGAACCCGCCATGTTGTGCAGCTCGACCAGCTGCTTCATCTGGTCGTGGAGGGGCACCAGATGTTTTGGCGCATAGAACTGCGACCAGAACAACTTCTCTGTCTCATTCCCCTCCTGGGCTCATAAGTATTGGGCGGCATCTGGGCTGCTCCTCGGAAGATCAGCAAACACGCCTGGAGAACTCCTCAACCGTGTCAGCCCAAGATACTTCTGCCCTCCGAAGATGCTCTATAAGAAAAATGTCTTACCGGATGCTATCTGTCGTGCCTGCTCAATTTCTTGACGAGCGCTGCGTGACTCACCTCGTGCATCTTGGGCATACTTCACTGCCGCAGATAGCTCGGACGCTTGTTCCGAATTCTTCTTCTCCAATGCCTCACATTTGAGGATGGCATCGTTAAGTTTGACCTCAACTTCGGACACCCGAGCTCGGTGCTTCTCGCACTCCACCTTTTCGACCTCCAAATCGGCAGCCGCTTTGTCAGCGGCTACCTTATTCGCCTCGGCCTCCTTCTTGGCCTTGGCAACCTCGCCCTTGAGGGCCTCGAGCTCAGTGGCGCCAACTGTATTATACAGAATACCATATCATAGTTTATAAACATACTCAATCAATCTTAAATTAGTCTTATTGACATCTTAAAATTCGCATACCTTGCGTTTCATCTAAACGCTGATCGATGCGGTCGAGGTCCGTGTTGGCCAACGAGAGCTTCCGGTTTAGTTCGGCAACTTCTGCAGCTCGCGCAGTTGCCTTCACTAGTGAAGCCTGCACAACCGTTCAGTCTATAAGTATGCTATAGTATGGATACTTCGTCCGATTCTCTTGAGAATCACACAAAGCATCAGGGGCTACTGGCTATGTATGTGCATAAAAAACAATAAAGTTATATAAAGAACATTACATTGCTTACCTCAAAGCCTGTTAGCAGGCTGTGGAAGGCTTCGTTCAGTCCATTTTTGACGGACTGAATCTTCTTCGCCACCGCACCCATCACGGTGTGGTGCTCCTCTACGATGGAGGCACCTTGCAGTGCTCCCTCCATAGAGTCCGGCGGCTCCGGATTGACTCCGGGCGCCGCCGTATCCACCCCCACTTGGGGGGTCTGGTCTTCGAACCCTGGAGCCGCATTAGGCACCAGGTCAATGTTCAGGAGGGCCACGGATTGTTTGGGCCCCCCGTCTTCGGTCTCCATGGGGGTTGTCTCCCCATGGTTAGCGGCGGCCGAGGTATTACCCCCGGCCGCCCCGTCACCTACCCCGCCCTCATCTCCTTGGGTGAAGGAAACCCGCTGGGAGGACACTTCGGTGTCCCCGCCGATCATGGGAGATGGAGCTCGGGCCGGCGGGTCACTCTCTGTCTCTTCGGTCGCTAAAGAGTTCCCCTCTGATGAGGAGGCATCTGGGTGTCCACCGGGAGGGCTGTAGGTCAGCGGATAAGAAATACTAAGTAAATGCTAAACAAGCAAAGGTGAAGCCGTTAATCCGGATAAACTTATGATTCGGGCAGGGGTTTCTCCCTAGGCTTCACCACGAAGCTATGTTCGCACGAATCCGAACTAGCAGCGAGGTTATCTTCCTGCGGCATGCGGCCGTGCCTGCATCAGCAGGGGCCGCCCTCTTCGTCCCCCTGCCTTGCGCAGGGGGGTCTTCTTCTTCTTCCTCCTCATCATCTTCCTCCACCTCGTTAGAGGAGAGGATGTTGATTTCCTCGGACTTCTTGTCTGCAGGATGGGGGCTATCTCCGGCCCCCTTGCCATTCTTCTTGGGCTTCTTGACCAGCGCCTTGTATGGCGCCGGGACCAGCATCGCCATCACCTGAGGCAATTCCGGGTCTTCGGGCAAAGACGCCGGACACTTGATCCGGGTCGCCTTCTTTGTCCAGCCCTGTATATCACGCAAAAACTCCAATTCTTGTCATCATTAAATAAGGGAGGAGATATATATTCGGTGAAGTTTTTTATTACCTCTGGGACGGAGAGCACGGTGCTAAAACTCGCGTCTTCGGTTTCTGCCGACCACTCCTTCTGGTTATTAAAGAGATGCTTCCAGATCTCTTTGTGTGTAAAGCCGAAAAGAAGCTTCAGCGGCTTGTCTCCTGCCGAATCGAACTCCCATAGGGAGGAGTCCTGGCTTTGGCAAGGGAGAATAAGCAGGGTCAGCATTACCTGAACCACGGATGAGAGCTGGTGCCCCTTGGAGATCACGCCGGAAGCACGGCTCACGAGAGTCGTCACTTTAGTATGAGACCCCCAATCTAGACCCTTTTTTGGTCCAGGAGGTCAACCTCTCTGGGGGTCCGGATCTGAATGCAGGCTCTGCCGCCCATTTACCGTCGCGGGGTTCGGTGATGTAGAACCACTGCTGCTGCCAGACCTTATTCGTCTCCACGAATGACCCTTTGTGCCAAGTCGCATTCGGGAGCTTGCTAATCATAGCGCCCCCGCACTCCGCGTGTTGTCCATCCACCACCTTCGGCTTCACATTGAAGGTTTTGGGCCATAGGCCGAAGTTTGGAGGGATACAGAGGAAAGCTTCACATACCACTATGAAAGCGGATATGTGAAGGATTGAGTTCGGGGCTAGATCATAAAAATATAGCATGTATTAGAACAATAGACCCCGAACAAAGGGGTGGAGTGGAAACCCTAGACCCCTAACAAAGTGGGAAGTAAACACTACCCTCTCACCCGCCTCTGGGACGGGAATCACCTGACCCTTGGCAGGGACTCAGTGCGCGATATTGTCAGCGAGATCACCTGCGCTCCGTAGATCCTCCACGGTCTTTTCAGTGACCGTGGAAGCCTCCCACTTGACCCTTCCATTGATCCAGCCATTGCTGGGAAGGGGAGTAGTGGTTGAGGAACGAGGAGCAGTGGGCACAGGAGATGAGAATGCTGGGCTAGGGAGATTGTAGAGCTCGAACTTGAGGAAGGCGTGGGGCTGAAGGGATGGATATCCTTTTATAAACGTTGCGAATACAGAACGTCCCCCCACTTTAGCCATAAACCTCGCTGGTTCCCAAAGCGATCTTGTGTAATGCGCGGCATGGGTGCTCACGTCATATTGATAAGGATCCCACAAAAAGCGGGCACGATCTCTATTCTGATGGGACGTTTCAATGAGGATATACCTCGAAACGCGAAACCAGGACCAAATAAAATGGTTCGATATGTTAGTGGGTTGGACGCGACGCTTCACCCAAAAGTTGTCAGTAGAGGCACACTATTCATTTTCTTTTAAGAGCCTTGCCTTCGAGGCTAAGGTTTGTACTAACCTTGCAGAGCCGAACACAATACACCTTTTTGCAGAAGATATATTCGGAAGAAGGAACCCGCCTTGCAATGCCGAAGACAATACAGAAGCCGAACTCATCGTCATCAAAGACAGGTTCAGGGGCTACTAAGGGAGTCCTAGATCCAGGGGTCCTCATGTGGCCATATAACTCTTGGTGGGTCGGACTGGTGGGCCGTGAAGATCATAGTCGAAGATCATCTCTCGTATCCGGATATGACTCATGTATTTGTATAATGGCAGGTTTTAGGTTCGGGTGTAATCTTTCCTTCCTCTGCAAGATTGTATGTACAAACCCTAGGCCCCTCCGGTGTGTATATAAATCGGAGGGTTTAGTCCGTAGAGGCTAACGGAGAATCTCAAAACCTCATAGGCTAGACTCTAGGGTTTAGCCAATATGATCTCGAGGTAGATCAACTCTTGTATTCATATTCATCCATATTAATATAGCAGGAAGTAGGGTTTCACCTCGATCGAGAGGGCTTGAACATGGGTACACATTGTGTCACCAGCCTCGTGTTACCATTGATCCTCAGACGCATAGTTCGGGACCCCCTACCCGAGATCCGCTGGTTTTGACACCGACAGTCCCCGCCACCGCCACCGCCGCAAGGCCTCCATTGTCAACATCTGCCGGTTTTCCCGTGCAGCTTACCCACCGATCTCCATACCCAGGCCACCCTGAGTTTCTTAGATGACACCTACCAAACGCCCCCTTTCCCGCATATCCCCATCCCCCATTCAAGAGCGTCGCAGCCTAAGCCCGGCTACGATTCCCGTGGAGCTCGAGGAGCGACTGGCCCAAAAGAGGTGTATCGCGGTCTCTTCGCCCGACGTCGCCGAGGAAGGTGATGACCATTACTAGCGGCACGCACTCAAGCAGCGGGCTAGAGTGGGCATGTCTCGGCCGTCGGCTATGACATCGAGCTCATCAACAGCGACGGCCTGAGGCGGGCTATGTCACAGGTTAAGTGGACCACCCCTAACCCCTTGGGTTCAATCGTCGTCCATATCATCCATGGCCGCGCCGCTGATCTCCTCTGGCTCGCTATCAACAATTTTCCATCCTACATCGCCATCGAGCCCCTTTTGTCATTTCTAAAGGACACGTTCAGTGACGCTGGCTTGGGATCCACAGCTTCCAAGTCAGACCTCATCGACGGCGACCACGAGGAGGGCACCCTCTCCCCCTCGTCCAAGTGGAAAGAGCCCATCTGCTCTTCTAAGGGGAAAGCACCCGTCTGCGACATCAGAGAGGGCACCCTACAGTCGTGCTCTTCCAAGGGGAAGGAGCCCATCTGCGACAACATGGAGCGCATCCAGGGTTCGTGCTCTTCTCACAGGAACAAGCCCATCTGTGACAAGTGAGTAAACCCATGATTTGTTTTGCCGTGCCTCTTCACAGGGGGAAACCCATGATTTTCTTTGTCGAGTCCCTTTTGTAGTGTAGTGAGAATATGTCCAGTTTTAATTGCTATATCTGGTTGTTTGCAGTATGCCTTGTTTATTTCAGTTGTTCACAATGTGATGCTCTATATGTGCAATTATTTACCGGGCAGTACATTTCATCAATTCAGTTTTAAACATACCAATAGGAATGCATATATTTGCTTGTTGTTAAGCTTGTTATAGCTAGCATATTCCTCTTTTAAAGTTTTTTGATTGTTCGATTGTTTGTAGTTAGCATATGTCCAGTTTCAAATGCTATCTTTGGTTGTTCGTAGTATGCCTTGTTTATTCCAGTTATTCACAATGTGATGTTCTATATGTGCAAGTATGAACTGTGCAGTTCAATTTCATCAGTACCAGTTTCAACAATACCACTATGAATGACTAGATTTGGTTGCTGCATCTTGTAGTTAACACGCCTTTCCCTTTTTATTTAATAATAACCAGTGTACTTAGACTGGCACAATACCAGTTTGAATGACTATGTTTGCTTGTTGTTAAATGTTAGGCATGTTGCAGTTAACACACCTTTCCATTTGTTTTGCTTTGCTAGCATGCTTAAACCTGCACACTGAAGCTATCTTTTGGAGATTATTTTGTCTGCCATGGATAATTTTGGTTGATGTTTAGCCTGTTGTGCTTAACATGCTTCTCGGTCTACCTACACAGGACAATTTTGGGAACGACTATTGTTTTCCATCGAGGTTAGTTTCATCCCATGGCTTATATCTGCTCATTGTTCAGGATATTGGTAGCTGGTACCATATAGGCCGAGGGCTGATAAGGGACTAATCGGTGAATCAGACTTTTAACCGAATATATCTGTAACCTATTTATCGTTAGGTTAACTAGGGCCATATGTAATATATCTGAGGCTACATAGCAACATGCACTGTACTTAATGTCTAAATACGCAATCTTAGGCTACATAGCAACAAGGAAGAGTGTTACCTTAATGTTCTAATGATGTCTAGATATACGTAGAAGAGCAACAGCAACAACAACAACAACAACAACACAGCCCTGTTTGGATACTCAACTTAGCTAGAGGTTAGAGTTAGTTTCTAGCTCATGACTAACCCTGAACTAACTCCATCCAAAGAGTTGTTTGGATGGCAGGGTTAGATTGACAATACATGCACTAGGATAACTAGCTCCAATTAGCACCTCTTGGGTTGGATAGTTTTTTTGGGTGGGTTATAGATGCAACTAGCTCAAACTAGCCCTCATGTTTAGATATACTTTAGGGCATTTCAGCCTGAACTAGCTCAAACTAACTATAACACATGGATAAAACAGCAGTTAATCAGCCGATAATTTGTAAGAATGCACTAAACTCCTTCCGGCCCATAATATAAAATGTTAATTCATCTAATATGTGAGTATATTGGATGTTATAAGATACTACCTCAGTTCCTAAATATTTGTTTTTTCAGAGATTTCAAATGGACTACCACATACAGATGTATATAGACATATTTTAGAGTGTAGATTCACTCATTTTGATCTATATGTAGTCACTTGTTGAGATCGCTACAAAGACAAATAGTTAGGAACGGAGGGAGTATTATAAAAGAGTGTTGTACTGCATCATTGTGCAATTGTTGTTTAGCTTCTGATATTAACTTGGTGCTTTTAGGTACATATGTCATTGGTAAAGATCTGCGCTTCGACCCTTTCTGCGTATGCGGCAATGAGATATCGATGAACCAGCATCAAGTGAGGAAGCTGATAAAGATTTTTAAGAAAATGGGTCCAAATATGGAAATTAAACTATTTGTTTACACTATATCCAACACAACAGCGAACTGCAGGATGGTAAGTAAGAACTCTGCAGCCTTCTTTTTACTGCCCATAATGAGTTGTGTTAGATGACAATGTCTGAATATTTTTCCTTTGTAGTGGTTGCCAAAGCAGTTTACTCAAGATTACCTCTCAAACTACATGATTGGTGGGCATGCAAAGGTTAAAGTATTTCTACCACAACACGATGATTATCTAGATGTTTTCATGAAGACCGTGAAGGATGGGCGGTCGGCCATCACAAGGGGTTGGACTAGAGTCGTGCGTGCCTTCTGCAGGGAGGAGGGCACAATATGGGCATTCCGCTTCACCTTGTTCAGCAACCAGAATGTATTTCGCCTATTTCTTTATCGTCTTTAATAGTACAAGTATACAACTATGGTTCATCATTCTTTATCTGGTTCTTATGTAATTCTTGAACATATATACCTACGAATCGAATAATGCATTGTTTGTTTCAACCTGATAGATATGAATAAAGTTGTAGCATACATTCAAATTCAAATTCAAATCCGATACAATTTGAAATAGCAGCAATTAAATTACGGTGAAATTACGCTCTCCAGGTTGTTACGGCACACACAGTTGGTAAAACACAAACGTTTGCGATATACACCATAATCCGAGACAGTTCACAGAGAGGAAACATGCGCAAGCAAGCACACAGTTGCCGTTTGGAAAGCGTGTGCGATGTTAGACAATATCAAAAATGGTGCGGGCAAACTAAACATTTGTGTTAGTTACCTTATCGTACACGATTCGCAACCATGAACTGTTTTTGATGAAGTATTGAAAGTGTAAGTTATCGACTAGAGGGGGGATGAATAGGTGATTTTTACGAAAGTCTTCAAAACACAATATCTTTTGAAGACAAACAGATGAAAAGAACCAATATGATAAGGAGCGGAAGATAAACGACTCTAGACACACAATAGTCAAGTAAGCATCATAGTGAAAATACTAAGACTATTGATAGATGAATAACATGGATCAAGATGGAAGACTGACTGAAGCTAAACAGTGAACAGTCTTCACACAATGAAGTCAAATAGATCAGACAAACAGGCAATGACTTCGCGAAGTCAAACTGGAATGTGAATGAGTTGGAAGATAGAACCAGTAGCTTGGAGACGAGGGGAATTTGGTAGACCAGTTCCAGTTGTTGTGACAACTGTACGTCTGGTTAGGGAGGCTGAGATTGAACTATGAAGACCATGTCTTCACCTTATTCCCCTTGAGCTAAGGACACCCAGTCCTCGCCCAATCACTCTGGTAAGTATTCAAGGTAGACTTCCAAACCTTCACAGACTTCGTTCACCGGCGATCCACAATGACTCTTGGATGCTCAGAACGTGATGCCTAACCAGCTGGAGGATACACAGTCCTCAAGTGTAATAAGTCTTCAGATCACACAGACAGAAAGACTTCAGTGATGCCTAACACTCTTTGGCTCTCGGTGTTTTGGGCTTTGTCCTCGCATTTTCTCTCAAAGGCTTCGTAGGTGGGTTGCTCTCAAACGACAAAAGCCGTGCACTAACTCTGAGCAGCCACCAATTT
>LR738713.1:346712008-346737737 GCA_902687465.1 Secale cereale
TAAGAGCCTAAGCTTGGGGATGCCCCGGCATCCCAAGATATTATCCAAAGATGAGCGACCAACTAAGCTCGGGGATGCCCTCGAGTCGCATCCCCCCTTTCTTCCAACAACTATCGGTATTTCGCTTGAAACTATATTTTTATTCGTCACATGATATGTGTTTTGCTTGGAGTGTCCTGTATGATATGAGTCTTTGCTTGTTTTGTTTTGCCTTTTAAGTCATCAATCCTTGTTGTACACACCTATTTGAGAGAGCCAAAATTATGCCATGACTTGTTAGAATAGCTCTCTATTCTTCACATAAATCTTTTATGAGCTAGGACTTGCTCTATTGATTCACTTATATCTTTTTTAGCACGGTGTGCTTAGTATTATTGAAGAAATACTCTCTTGCTTCACTTAGATTTATTTGAGAGTTAGTAAAATTTTAAAGAAATTCTCTCTTGCTTCACTTATATTATTTTAAGAGAATGAAGAAAGAAAAAAAATATGCTCATGATTTTCACTTATATTTGTTTGAGCTTATGAAAAGCAACACATGAAAATTAGTCCCAAAGTGATAGATATCCAAGAAGGATATAATAAAAAAATGTCATGAAGATCATTGGACAAAATAAACTTGATTCCTTGTAATAGTTTTGAGATATGATGATATGATATGTGAGTCATGTTGATGAGTAATTGTGCTTCAGTAAGAATACTAGTGTTAAAGTTTGTGATTCCCTATGCAAGCACGAAAGTCAATAATTATGCAATGAAATTATATCCTACTTGTGGTGCATTATTTGGTGTTATTTATGCTCAATGTTCGCTTACGAGATTATTTATTTCATGGTTAGTCACTTCCCAGTCTTTTGATAGCCTTCATTTTGCACTAAGTATGATCTCTACTTGTGCATCCAAATCCTTTATCCCGGTTTTGCCATATGAGTCCACCATACCTACCTATATGTGGTATTTCCTTACCATTCTAAGCAAATTTGTATGTGCCATCTCTAATTTTCAAAATAAATTTCCCTTTTGTGTGCCCGTACCGCTCGCGAGGCGGTGAGGGGTAGCCAATATTTTCCATGCTGGATGTGTTATTCTCACGATGAGTGTTTATTCACTTGTCATTGCACGAGAGTATGGCAAAGGTATTAGGGATGCCCAGTCCCAAAATAATAAAAAAATAGTTTATGTTGTCAAATAATAAATTTCTTGGAAAGTGTTTGTATGGAAGGCAACCGTGGATTCGGCTAGCCATGGCTTGTGAAAATTTGGTGGAAAAGGAATAAACTTTATTTTCTGTTTGGGAACCGCCTATGATATATCTAGCATGGAAAGTGTTGGGAACCTCAAGTCATTCTTGTTGGTGGGAAAAGTATACCTCCCAAAAAAATTTATCTCTCAATTTAAGCTTTGAGGTCTAGCACCTCTACAAATCCCTACTTCCCTCTGCAATTTTCATTTTTGAATTTGAGTCTCCATCTTCTCTTACAAGCACCAACTAGGAAATGCTATGATCGTATTTGAGCATTGGATGTAACTAATATGCGAGTGTATTTCATGAATGGATCAATGACAGAGCATAATGGGCTAGGGATAACTTATTTTAGCATTGATATTTTGAAAGACATGCTTGCTTGTTGATATGCTTGAGTATCTAAATTATTATGTCAAAACTAGGCTATTGCTTTGAACCATATAAAAGTCCAAATGTGCATGCTATAAAGAAAAGAATATGATAAGACTTGATAAACATCACCCCACATCAAAAATTCTATTTTTATCACTTACCTACTCGAGGACGAGTAGGAGTTAAGCTTGGGGATGCTGATACGTCTCCAACGTATCTATAATATTTCATTGTTTCATGCTGTTATATTATCATTCTTGAATGTATTAGAATCATTTTATAGTCATTTTATATCATTTTTTGGTACTAATCTATTCACATAGTGCCAAGTGCGAGTTGCTGTTTTCTACATGTTTTTTACATCGCAGGAAATCAATATCAAACGGAGCCCAAACACTGTGAAACTTTTTGAAGATTTTTTTTGGGCCAGAAGGAACACTATGGGCCCTGGTGGCACCTGGCAGGAGTCCCGAGGAGGGGACAACCTACCAGGGCGCGCCAGGAGGCCCAGACGTGCCCTGGTGGGTTGTGCCCACCTCGGGTGCCCCCCGGACCGCCTGTTGGGGATACACATAACAGGTAGGCCCACAAAGGATCCAAATATCATAAAGCATGGGGTCCACACATCATGTGGGTCCAAATAAGTTTCATACAGACATACTATCCACTCAGATAAGCAACATACCATCCACTCGGATGACAGTCGACCACTCGGTCGACTGACTCACTCGGATATGCGAAGACCAACAGTCGACAAGGCAGTCGAAGCATCATCTGACATTACGGCATCAATGCCCCACTTTGTAACATAGGAGATGAGGGGGTGGCGCACTCTATATAACCCACCCCCACCACTAGACTAGACAGGTTTTCATTCTTCCCCTCTCTCTCTCTACCGCCATTAGTCTCAGGACTTAGCTCAGTCATGAGGATCCGTTCCTCCCTCTCTCACATTGTAATCTCCGGATACATACACAGATAAATAAAGCCACTCCGGAGCACGAGACGTAGGGCTGTTATCTCCACCGCGAGAGGCCCGAACTCGCTAAAACTACTGTGTCACCCATATGCATCTCGATAGATCATGCTCCTTTACCCTGTCCCTTATTATTGTCGGAATCGTTCCCACGATAGTTGGCGCCCACCGTGGGGCACGACGTCTATCGAGCCATGATGCACATGGTTTTTTCTTCAATCTTCAACCCAAGCTCTTTTGGATGATCTCCTGAAAATCACACAATCATCACCAAATGTTTGACTATTAGAGTTTCCAGCCAATCACATCAACTAAGAGAAGGCAAAATACTCATACTAAAAGACGAGGGAGCACACGAGCTCATGAGACTCTCACGTAGCCTCGATCGGTAGCTCAGCTCCCGACGATGAAGCAACCCGTCGTAGTGTCCGGCCTCGTCCACGTTTCGGCGCACGAATGCCGGCATCGCCCGCCGTCTCCGCCTCATATGTGGCATTGTCCGTTGTCTCCGGCCTCGTCCGGCCTCGTCCACGCCGCTAACGCCGCGTTCCGGCCTGCGAACGCCGATGCCGTCCACCGTCCGTGCCTCGTCCACGGCACTATTTGTCATCTCTGGCCTTGTCCGCGCCGCGAACGTCCGCGCTCCGGCGGACGAATGCCGGCGCCGTCCGCCGTCTCCGCCTCGTCCGCGGCACCGTCTACCGTCTCCGGCCAAGTCCGCGCTCCGGCGCACGAACGCCGGCGCCGTCCGCCGCCTCGTCCGCGGCGCCGTCTGCCGTCTTCGGCCATGTCCGCGCTTCGGCGCACGAACGCCGGCGCCGTCCGCCGCCTCGTCCGCGGCGCCGTCTGCCGTCTCTGGCCATGTCCGCGCTCCGGCACACGAACGCCGGCGCCGTCCGCCGTCTCCGCCTCGTCCACATCACCCTCTCGAAGCTACTCTCCGGAGCCTCTGACGGCCCCGTCCCCGGCGAGTTCCTTGCCTACTAAGGCCGCCGAGGTCGGGTTCGGCGAGCCCCCACGGTGTAGCAATAAATTGCATACGATGGATGAGCCGTGGGGAAAGGAAACTCCCTTTGCATGCTGAACCAGCTTTAACTCCTGCTAACTAGCATTAATACCTCTTTCATGCAGATCCTGCGTAGTACAAATTCTGACGTCCGCAATTGATTGCAGGTCACCCGTTGCCTGGACCTCCCACGATTTGGTAATAAAGGGCATGCAGGGAGATAAATGACGCGTAGAAGAAGGAAACGTCCATTGCATGCAGTCAGGCTTAAACTCTTGCTTAGGGCATGTACAATGGTTCTAGCTTAAGGATGCCACGTAAGATATATGATGAGGTGGAGGAGAGAGAAATCATAAGAGAAGGCTTGTCTTATCTTATTTAAGAGAAGACAAGAGATGATAGCTTAGCACAATTTGTCTCACCATGTTTTTAGGAATAACTAATTATTGAAGATAAGGCTAAGAGATGACCCATTGTAGACTTGTATTTTTGTCATCTCTAATTTACATGCAAAACTTAAGATAAGACTATCTTAGCAACCATTGTACATGCCCTTAATTAGTGCTAACTCCTTTTGCATGCAAATCCTGGACGTGAGCAATTCCTTCAATCCATTGGTCTAGTCAACACCGCTGGATCCTGTCCGATGCCAGCCAGATAGAGCTGCCCACCTCTAGCGAGGGGAGCAATGCTGGTGCGCTCGTGGGCCTGCATCTCCAACGCTCTGCGTCGGCCGGCCCAGCCGGCTCCACACCGACAGTCCACTCGGATGGCGTTCGCTCGCCGAGAGATGGTTTTTACACTCTAAGGGGCATGTACAATGGTTGCTAAGATAGTCTTATCTTAAGTTTTGCATGTAAATTAGAGATGACAAAAAAAACAAGTCTACAATGGGTCATCTCTTAGCCTTATCTTCAATAATTAGTTATTCCTAAAAATATGGTGAGACAAATTGTGCTAAGCTATCATCTCTTGTCTTCTCTTAAATAAGATAAGACAAGCCTTCTCTTATGATTTCTCTCTCCTCCACCTCATCATTTATCTTACGTGGCATCCTTAAGGTAGAACAATTGTACATGCCCTAAATAACTAATGTGCAGGTTGCTCGAATGACTTTTGCATCCGGACGACTGACTACGCCCTCGTGCATCATCACTTGGTGAGATACATCTGCAGGACTCGGCCGCCACTCTACACATCCAGACGACTAACATGCGGGCACTCGACCATTCATGTGTTCTCACTCGGTTGAATGCCTCTGTCGTGCATCACTCGGGCGTCCCGTGTGTCGTCACTTCACAGGACATATCTATTTTATTCGGCCGCTGACAAGGTTACGGACCTAGGGTAGGGTCATAGGCCTGACCAAAGGGCCCCACCCAAGGTCACTATCCTAGGATATTAAAAGAGACCCATGACAGTGGAGACAATCGACTGAGGCGATCCGAGGTGACACTTCACTCGACTGACTCATGTACCCAGGATAACTCAACTCCACTCGACTGGATCAGGCACTCGACCTCCGAAGACTAAGCGCCTCTCGAAACAGCAACGGTCCTATATTTACTCACTATAGTAAACCCCTTAACTATCCTTTACTGCAGGCGTTATCAGTAACGCCTGCCTTAATGTACATTGAACCCTTGGTAACATGGAGCATGGCTGGGGTCCTGACGCACTATATAAGCCACCCCCCTCCTCCAGAACAAGGGTTCGCACCGTTGTAACACATACATACACACATCAGTCGACCAAGCCTCCGGGCATCGAGACGTAGGGCTTTTACTTCCTCCGAGAAGGGCCTGAACTCGCTAAACACTCTGTGTACAACCTCGCCATAGCTAGAACCTTGCCTCTCCATTCGTACCCCCTACCCTCACCGTCAGACTTATAACCACGACAATTGGCGCCCACCGTGGGGCAAGGCGTCTCAGCGACATTTGGTGAAGTTGCAATCCATTCCCCGACCACTTTCATCATGATGTCAGGCGGCGCTTTGGCGTCGGGCCACGAGATCCGGCTCGGTGCACTGGTCTTCGTCGCCGATTACTCCGCGTGGCTTCAGGAAGCCCCGCTCGACATTGAGGCTCTACCCGCCCGCGGAGCCACACACTTTCGCGCCGGAGCCGGCGGCGTCCTCCTTCTGCAGCCGTCGACCCGGTACTCATCGTCCACCATCCCCGCTGGACACCGCCGTAAGCGATCTGGTCGTTCACGGCTCCAGCGGTGGGTAAAACGTGCGGTGGCTCGTCAAACGGCCACCCCGCAAGTCGCGGCCGTCGAGCCCGGCGGTTACCTTTACGGGTCGGCCGATCAGTCGACCGAGCTCGAAGATTCCGTTTCCGAGTGCGGAAGCAGCGACCCCACGGCGGAAATCCTCATGGTCGATCCACGCCGTAGCCCGGCAAGTTTTCCTCGCGGGGAGAACGGCGGCAGCGGTGGCGATCGGGCGCACGACAACGACGGTTACATCCCTCAGCCCCTCACCTCCGAGCAAAGAGCTGAGCTGTGTCGCCGCAACGGAGATGCGCTCTTCACCCCCATCGTGGGAGATTCCCCAGAAGCTTTGGCCCTCAAAGCCACGCGCGTGGCCACCTTGGCTGAGCGCGCGCGCCTGGAAAACATCCAACATTCACTCGACGAACAGGCCGCCCGACTGGCCCCCGAGTCCAGTCGACGGCCGCGGCAATCACGTCAGCGTGAGACTCAGGTGTTCCGCACACCAGTCCAAAACCTCGAAGCCGCGGCCCGTATTGCGGAGGCGATTCAGCCCTCCCAGTTGGAAGCTGGAAGAGGCCTTCAGCAGATCCGAGCTTTGCTCCGAACGGCTGAAGAGCAAAACGCGGCTGTCTCTCAGTCGCGCAACAGGATTCATAGCAGATCGGTGGCTGCAGAGACGGTATGGTCGGCCCACAGTCCAAGATCGCCCCTGAGGCATGAGGAACGTGGTCCGCGACATGACCGGCTCCTGGGTCGGAACGACGACCCACTCGACCGTCGACACGGACGCAACGACCGCCGTCGAGCGCCTACCCCTCCTCCGGGGAGTGGGTCGCACTCGCCCCCGCGGCACGTGGGGAGGCGCTTGCGAGACGACGAGCGTAGGGTTCCTCCGGATCCCCTGCGGCCGGGCTTCGACCCGAGGTCCATCCTTGTGCAGGGTCGGGTCGACCGCAACCGGGCGTCCAGGGACGAGCGAGGCGGAGACCAACCCTCCAGCAGCCGAGCGCCGGCCTCCGGGCCCGAGTGCTTCTGTAGCGCAATCAGGGCAGCGGAGATCCCCCCGAACTTCAGGATGGCGGCCGGAGTAAGCAAATTCGGCGGTGAGTCGAAGCCGGACACATGGCTGGAAGACTACCGAGTGGCCGTGCAGATCGGAGGAGGCAAAGACGACGTGGCCATGAAACACCTCCCCTTGATGCTGGGAGGCTCCGCTCGGGCGTGGCTCAACCAGTTAGCCCCCAGGAGCATATACAGTTGGGAAGAGCTCGCTCGGGTGTTCGTTCGGACCTTCGAAGGCACCTGCAAGCGACCTGCCGGGCTCGCGGAGCTTCAGCATTGCACGCAGAAGACGAGTGAAACTTTGAGGGACTATATTCAGCGGTGGACCACTTTGCATCACACGGTGGAAAACATTTCCGAGCACCAGGCGGTGTGCGCTTTCAAGGAAGGTGTGCGCAATTGAGAGTTGAATCTGAAGTTTGGGCGAACAGGCGACATGTCCCTGTCGCGAATGATGAAAATTGCCAGTCGATACGCCAATGGAGAAGAGGCCGATCGGCTTCGTAGCGGCAAGAAACCAGTCGGGCAGGACGACCAGAATCACAATCGGAAGAACAAGCGTAAGGCCGACCCAGCTGCTCAGGGGAGGCCGCAGTGGTCAACCAAGGGAAGGGCAAAGGAAAGCCCAAAGGCTCCTGGGCCCCCAAGAAAGGAAAGGGTCAGGCTGGAGATGATATGCTCGACCAGTCGTGTCCCATACACACAAAGAAGGAC
The DNA here is from genome assembly GCA_902687465.1 of Secale cereale. NCBI lineage: Eukaryota > Viridiplantae > Streptophyta > Magnoliopsida > Poales > Poaceae > Secale > Secale cereale. The sequence goes on from LR738713.1 coordinate 346,719,605, forward strand.
GAAGAGGGAAACTTGGTGTATCCCAAGCACACCACTCGACAGTGTCGACTCTTGATCCAGAGTTTCCAGAAGGACCAGTCTACTGAGAAAGAGAGAGAATCAGAAGGGTCCGAAGACAAGGAGGGGGACGGAGGATACCCCGGCATCAACTCCACCTTGGTGATTTTCGCAGACGTCGAGAGCAAGAGTCGACTGAAGATCATCAACAGAGAAGTGAACATGGTTGCTCCGGCGACCCCCACGTTCCTGAAATGGTCGAAGACCCCTATCACATTTGACCAGTCCGATCATCCAGCGCACATCGCCACCCCTGGGCGGCAGGCGTTGGTGGTCGACCCAGTGGTAGAAGGCACCCGCCTGACCAGAGTTCTTATGGATGGAGGCAGTGGCTTGAATATCCTGTATGCAGCAACCCTCCGGGATATGGGCATTCCGATGTCCAAGCTAAAGGAAAGTAACATGAGGTTCCATGGAGTAATCCCCGGGAAGAAGGCCGACTCACTTGGTCAGATCTCACTCGACGTCGTCTTTGGTGAGTCTAAGAACTATCGAAAGGGGAAGCTGACGTTCGAAGTGGTAGATTTTAACAGCGCCTATCACGCCATCCTGGGTAGGCCAGCCTACGTCAGGTTCATGGCTCGACCATGTTACGTCTATCTCAAGCTGAAGATGCCGGGGCCCAACGGTGTCATTACCATCACTGGGAACCGGCAGAAAGCGGAAGAATGCTTCCAGAAAGGCTCGAAGATCGCCGATGAGCAGATGGCAGCGGTAGAGATGGAGGAGTACCAGAAGCAAGTGGATCCAGGCGACCTGCTAAGGGCAAAGAAGCCGGCTTCCGAGTCAGCCTTTCAGTCGGCCGGGGACACAAAACCCGTGCACATCCACCCCATCGACCCCAACGCAGCGCCGACCCACATCTCCACCACCCTCGACAGCAAATAGGAAGAAGCGCTCATCCAGTTCCTCCGTGAGAACTGGGACATCTTTGCATGGAAACCATCGGACATGGCGGGTGTGCCCAGGGGGCTGGCTGAGCACCATTTGTGAGTCGACCCGAAGGTGAAACCTGTGAAGGAACATCTCCGTCGATCTGCTGCGGAGAAGCGAAAGGCGATTGGCGAAGAAGTGGCTCGACTCCTAGCAGCAGAGTTCATCCGCGAGATATACCACTCCGAGTGGCTCGCCAACGTCGTCATGGTCCCCAAGAAGGACAAGTCTCTCTTCATGTGCATCGATTTCAAGCACATCAATCGGGCCTGCCCGAAAGATCATTTTCCTCTCCCCCGCATCGATCAAATAGTCGACTCGACTGCGGGATGTGAGCGTTTGTCCTTTCTGGACGCATATTCCGGATACCATCAGATCCGTCTGTATGGGCCCGATGAAATAAAGACAGCCTTCATCACCCCTTTCGGGTGTTTTTGCTATGTCACCATGCCTTTCGGCCTCAAAAATGCCGGCGCCACCTTCATGCGCATGATCCAGAAATGCTTAATAAAGCAAATTAGTCGGAACGTCAAGGCGTACATGGATGACATCGTGGTCAAGTCACGGAAAGGTTCCGACCTACTGACTGACCTTGTTGAGACATTCGCGAACCTCAGAAGTTACGATATCAAGCTCAACCCGTCAAAGTGTACATTCGGAGTTCCTGGTGGCAAGTTGCTCGGTTTTCTCGTTTCCGAACGGGGAATCGACGCCAACCCAGAGAAGGTCAGCGCCATCCTCCGAATGAAACGCCCCGAGCGTATACACGACGTCCAGAAGCTTACTGGTTGCTTGGCCGCATTGAGTCGATTCATTTCTCGGCTCGGGGAGAAGGCACTGCCTCTCTACCGACTCATGAAGAAATCCGACAAGTTGAGTGGAATCCCGAAGCCGAAGCAGCGTTTGAGGAACTCAAAGCCCTGCTGTCCACCCAGCCGGTGCTCGCTGCCCCAGTCAGCGGAGAGCCTCTTCTGCTGTACATTGCTGCCACCGGACAAGTCGTGAGTACTGTACTCATGGTCGAGCGGGAAGAATAGGGAAAGGCATACAAGGTCCAACGCTCGATCTATTACATATCCGAAGTTTTGACTCCCTCCAAGCAAAGGTATCCACATTACCAAAAGCTTGTGTACGGGATTTACTTGACTGCAAAAAAGGTTGCCCATTATTTCTCGGATCACTCAATCTCAGTCGTCAGCAACGCCCCTGTCGGTGTACTAAGGTAGGGGTACCTCAGTACCCCAACTTGTGCACGGGCAGTAGCAGCTTCCCGCGACAGGGCCTACCACGCGCTTGCCGGAGACCTTCCTGCTCCATATAAAACCATTCAAAAACAAACTATACAAGACAGAAGATCGAGACCCCGGCAAGTGGAGCTTGCCGGGAAGGCCGTTCCAGGCTCAAGATTACCTCACTCACGCAAGGCCCTGGCAAGAGGAGCTTGCCAGGAAGACTAGAAGATTACGTTACAGAAGACATGCCTCGGCGCAACGTGCGCCCCAGCAGGACCCGGAGAGCGACAAGCTCCCGGGCCCGGCAAGGTCAAGACCCCGGCAAGGTGCTTGCCGGGGAGAGTTACGCTGTGTGCCCGCGCTCCAGCTCATCGAACCACGCGTCGCCCTGGGGCCACTCCAGGGACGCGTGGCGGATGGCTGTGCAGCCTGGGGGACACGGTGGCACTCCACGGTGATAAAGCCATCGCCGTGGCAAACGGAGACGCAAGGGCGGGCGCTTTTGGGGTCGACGGCGACGGGCATTAAATGCTCTTGTCCCCCACTGTCAAAGTAGGTAGCGACCACTGTTCATGCACTGTTGCTCCAGTATTCCCGCACTGTTACAACTACCACCACTTTTACATTTTTACCCTTTCTCCTACGTTGACACCTGTCGGTGACCCCTTGCACTATAAAAGGATGCCCATGCACAACGTAGAAAGGGTTCGGAACCTAGATCGCTCATACGCTTGGTGTAGAGAGGCTCGCGGGACGCTCCGGGCCATCGTCCTGGCACGAGCAAGACGCGGTCGCCGGGGCGGGACCCTGCTCCTTCTAACGCTGTTAGGAGTCCGAGCATATCCCGCTCCTCGCACCGCTCGCCCCCGCTCCCCTCCACTCCAGCAGAAGCGCTCGCAAGGGCGCAACTGCTCCTCGACTTCCCTCCAGCGGCAGACAAGGCCGAAGACTGGAGGGCAACCATCCAGAGCCTGATCGCCTTCGCCAACAACGATACGCCGCGGCAGCCGGCGACCTCGCGGCCACGGCAAGTCGAGAAGACGAAGGCCGACGGCGACAAGACCGCCGGGGGTGCAACCACCGTGCACTCCCCGCCGCGGAAGCAGAAGACGCCGCCCCGCCGGAACAACGCCGACGACGGCTCCACGGCGTCGTCGGATCCGCGGGCTCGTCGGGACCAGCGCCAAGTCCTTGACGACCGGCGACAAGAAGACGCTCGAACGACGATCGAGCGCCGCCGAGAAGCTCGGCGACAATCAGATCAGCGAGCTGGAGCCGCTGTCGACACGCGCGCGCCCAGTGAACCAGGCGACTTGCCGTACGCGGCAGGTTGCCCTGCGTTTACCCGCGAGCTACGGCGCGTCCAGTGGCCCAGCATGAAGAACTTCAAGCCCGACGTACCGGAGAAGTACGACGGCAAGACGCACCCCTCGTAATTCCTCAGCATTTACACCATCGCGGTGCAGGCTGCCGGGGGGCGCGACGAGAAGATACTAGCGAACTATTTCCCGCTAGTGCTTAAGCCAAACGTCCGTTCTTGGCTTATGCACTTGCCGGAAGGTTCCATTTCTTCTTGGGCGGATCTTTGCCACCAGTTTGTTGGCGCCTTCACGGGCGGCCACAAACCCCACGGCCAGGAGAGCGATCTCCACATTCTGGCCCAGAAGGAAGGAGAACCCCTGCGCAAGTACATCCAACGCTTCAGTCGTGTGCAGCACAACATCCCCGACGTCCACCCTGCCGCAGTTATCAGCGCGTTCCACCAGAACGTGCGTAACCGCCGCATGCGTGAAGAAATGGCCATGACCAAGATACGGGATGTCAGCGAGCTCTATGCTCTAGCTGATAAGTGCGCACGCGCCGAAGAGGGGAGGAGACTCCCCGGGGAGGATACCGGCGCGGGGGGAAGCGACAACGACGACGCCGCCCCGGCAAAGAAGAGCCGGCGGCGGAACAATAGAAGGAAGAACAAGAAGGAAGTGCTTGCCGTCGAGAAAGTCCGGCAAGGAGGCTCCCGCCAAGCAAACACAGGCTGGCGGCTCCGGCAAGGAGCCTGCCCCTGTAGCGACAGCCGACAAGCAGGACGGCTCCGACAAGCAATACTGCAAGATCCACCGCACCAAGGGCCACGACCTCTCCAACTGCAAACGCGTCGAGTACCTCGTCGAGCAGCAGAAAGCTGAGTACGAACGGCGCGACAAGGAGAAGGCCCAAGGTGGCGGAGGAGAACCAAGCAAGAAGCGGCCATTCAATGGCCGGGGAGGACGTCGCGGCAAGGCCAAGCAGCGGCAAGGTGACCGACCTCCCCGGGGCCGCGACAAGGATGAGGAAGACGACGACGATGACATGGAGGATGAAGATAACAGCGAGCAGGAGTTCCAGAAGGCCACGGAGGTCCTGTGCGCCGACGGTGGCGCCTCTCTGCATACTTCCCACCGCCAGCTCAAGCAGTGGGTGCGGGAAGTGAATGCAGCGGAGCCGCCCGTCGAGTCGCGCAGGCTCCTCAAATGGTCCAGCACGCCCATCATTTTTGATCTTGAGGATCACCCTGACCGCACCACTGCGGTCGGGTGCTTGCCGATGCTGGTCTCACCCACCATCCGCAACCTCAAGGTCACTAAAATGTTGGTTGACGGCGGGGCCGGGCTGAACTTGATCTCCTCTGCTATGATCAAGAAACTCCGAATCCCAGATGGCGAGCTCGAAGAGACCGGTTCTTTCCAAGGAATCAACCCGGGGAGGAGCAAGCCCAAGGGGAAGATAACTCTGCCGGTGACCTTTGGCGGGGAGCTCAACTTCAGAACTGAGCGCATCACATTCGACGTCGCTGATATCCCATTACCATATAATGGGATACTCGGCCGTCCCGCCCTCGCCAAGTTCATGGCAGCTTCCCACTACGCCTACAACGTACTCAAGATGCCGGGGCCGATAAGCGTCATCACTGTCCACGGCGACAAGAAAGATGCGCTTGCCTGCGCCGACAAGATCTACCGGGATGCAGCAGCCGCGGCAGAGAAGGACACACTTGCAGCTGAAGCTCCCGGGGGGAAGAAGACGAAGACCAAGTCCGGCAAGTGCTCTGGGGCCCACTCCGGCAACCGCACCTCTTCGGAGTGCTGCGCTGCCGTCGAGGACGTTCCATCGAGCTCCACCGGCAAGTGTAAGAAGGGGATGGCCGCTCCTCCGGCAACCAAGAAGGTGTCCGCCAAGGAGGACGGCACTGGTGGTACCTTCACCATCAGTGCCACACTTGACAGCAAATAGGAAAGCGCGCTCGTTGCCTTCCTGCGGGCGAATGTCGATGTGTTTGCCTGGCAACCATCTGACATCCCCGGTGTTCCCAGGAAGGTAATTGAGCACAAGCTTGCTGTTTGTCCTCATGCGCGGCCCGTCAAGCAGAAAGTGAGGAAGCAAGCCGTGGAGCGCCAAGAATTCATTGTTGAAGAAATCAAGAAGCTAGAGGCAGCAGGCCTAGTTAGAGGTGTGATCCATCCGGCGTGGTTGGCAAACCCAGTCGTCGTGCGCAAGGCCAATGGGAAGTGGAGACTGTGTATAGACATCACCGATGTGAATAAAGCGTGTCCCAAGGATCCATTTCCCTTGTCGCGCATTGACCAGATCGTTGACTCCACTGCCGGATGTGAGCTGCTCTCTTTCCTTGATGCATATTCAGGCTACCACCAGATCTTTATGGCCAAAGAAGATGAAGAGAAGACTGCATTTATCACTCCATGTGGCACTTATTGCTTCATACGCATGCCATTTGGACTGAAGAATGCAGGATCAACATTTGCAAGGGTAGTGCACACTGCTTTCGAGCCACAGATCCACAGAAATGTAGAGGCTTACATGGATGACATCGTGGTGAAGAGCAAGAGCAAGGATACCCTGGTCCAAGATTTGGAAGAGACATTTCAGATTCTGCGCAAGATACAGCTCAAGTTGAACCCCGAGAAGTGCGTCTTTGGAGTCCCCTCCGGCAAGCTTCTCGGGTTCTTTGTGTCACAGAGGGGGATTGAAGCTAACCCCGACAAGATTAAAGCCATTGAGCAGATCGAGGCCCCGAAGCGCGTCAAGGACGTCAGGAGACTTGCAGGTTGTGTGGCTGCCCTCAGTAGGTTCATTTCGAAGTCTGCAGAGCGCGCCCTTCCTTTCTTCAAGATCCTGAAGAAGGCAGGCCCTATGAAATGGACTCCGGAAGCGGAGGCAGCACTGCAAGACTTGAAACGGTACCTATCCTCCACTCCAAAACTTGTCGCACCTAGACCACAGGAAAAGTTGCTGCTATACCTAGCGGCAACCAACCAGGTGGTTAGTGCTGCGTTAGTAGCGGAGAGGGAGGCCGACGAGGAGTCTGCACCACCGGCAAGCGAATCCAGCGACAAGCAGGGGGCTGCTCCGACAACCTCTGGCCCCGACAAGGACAACTCTGCGCAGGAACAGGAAGAAGTGCGGAAGAAGATGGTGCAGCGCCCAGTGTATTTTGTAAGTTCCCTCTTGCAGGGGGCTAGATCAAGATACTCTGGGGTGCAGAAGTTGCTTTTCGGCCTCCTCATGGCCTCGAGAAAGCTGCGCCATTACTTCCAGGCACATGAGATAACAGTGGTCACTCGCTTTCCGCTGAAGAGGATATTGCACAATCCAGAAGCAACAGGCAGGATCGTTGAGTGGGCACTGGAGCTGTCGAGCTTTGGACTCAAGTTTGAAAGTACCTCAACCATACAGACCCGAGCTTTGGCAGAATTCATAGCTGAGTGGACCCCAACGCCCGATGAAGAAGTCCAAGAAACAAGTGCACCGGTACAAGAAGCGACAAGTGAATGGGTAATGTATTTTGATGGTGCCTTCTCGCTGCAAGGCGCCGGTGCTGGCGTGGTACTCATCGCGCCCACCGGAGAGCACCTCAAGTATGTTATCCAGATGCACTTTCCCAGGGAGCAAGCGACGAACAACACTGCTGAATATGAAGGCTTGCTTGCCGGCCTCAGAATTGCGGCCGAACTTGGGATCAGGAAGCTGATTGTGCGGGGAGATTCTCAGTTGGTGGTCCGACAAGTTAACAAGAGTTACCAGAGCCCTTTGATGGAAGCTTATGTAGATGAAGTAAGGAAGCTTGAAGAGCACTTTGAAGGTCTACAAATGGAGCACGTCCCAAGAGCTCAGAATGACATTGCAGATGGCCTTTCAAAGTGTGATGCGATGAAGTTACCTGTGGAACCAGGGACCTTCTTGCTCAAGCTGACTCAACCATCCGTTACACCATCAATCGGACAGTCCAAGAAGAGAAAGTTGGTCACCGGCGACTACTTGCCGGCGGATCTTCCTGAGACCGCCGCTAAGGTCCCCAAGATCAACGATCAGAACGCTGAGGAACAGTTTGCTCCTGCAGATCCCCAGATATGTACAGTTGAAGCAAACGTTCCCGACAAGCCTCGCCCCGGCGAGCTTGCCGGGGGGCCGTCAGCTCCGGCAGAACCAGAGGTTCTTGCCGTGGAAGATGAGGTCCCCGCAGCGGCCCTCATGCCTTTAGTCCTTGCCGTTGAGCCTCGGGCTCCGGCATGGGCGCAGCAGATTGTCCGTTTTCTGCAAACTGGGGAACTTCCCGACGACCCAGAAGAAATAGAGAAGATAACCAGGCAGTCAAGTATGTACCAGTTCGTGGACAACGAGCTGTACAGAAGAAGATTCAATGGTGTCAGGTTGAAGTGCATTTCCAGAGAAGATGGACAGAAGCTGTTGGCAGAAATACACGGAGGCATATGCGGCCACCATATTGGCGCAAGGGCGCTTGCCGGGAAAGCTTTCCGGCAAGGGTTCTTTTGGCAAGAAGCCCTCCAAGATGCAACTGCACTAGTAACCAAGTGTGAAGCGTGCCAGTTCCATGCAAAGCAGATTCATCAGCCAGCTCAAGCTCTCCAGACGATTCCTTTATCCTGGCCCTTCTCGGTCTGGGGGCTCGATATCCTCGGCCCCTTCCCCCGAGCTGTCGGGGGCTTTGAGTACTTGTACGTTGCAATCGACAAGTTCACAAAGTGGCCAGAAGTGGAACCAGTGAGAAAGGTGACAGCACAGTCAGCGGTCAGGTTCTTCAGGTCGATTGTTTGCCGTTTCGGAATCCCTAACAGGATCATCACCGACAACGGTACGCAATTTACTAGTCGCACCTTCATGCAATACGTCCAAGACCTTGGCGCCAAGGTCTGTTTCGCTTCTGTTGCTCACCCGAGGAGCAACGGTCAAGCGGAGAGGGCAAATGCTGAAGTGCTGCGCGGACTCAAGACAAGGACCTTCGACAGGCTGCGCAAGTGCGGGAAAAACTGGATAGAGGAGCTACCGGCGGCTCTTTGGTCAATCAGAACGACACCAAGTCGAGCCACCGGACAGACACCCTTTGCCCTAGTCTATGGGGCAGAGGCAGTTCTCCCCACGGAACTCGTATACGGATCTCCTCGAGTGCTCGCTTATGATGAGCTCGAGCAAGAGCAGCTGCGACAAGATGACGCATTGCTCCTCGAGGAGGAACGTCTCCAGGCTGCTGTACGAGCTGCTCGATACCAGCAAGCCTTGCGCCGCTATCATAGCCGCAAGGTCAAGGCCAGGAGTCTCGAGGAAGGCGACCTTGTTCTTCGGCGTGTTCAGTCCGCCAAGAATTCCAACAAGTTAACGCCGAAGTGGGAAGGCCCTTATCGGGTGAGACAAGTCACAAGGCCCGGCGCTGTCCGCCTTGAGACCGAAGAAGGCTTACCGGTGAGCAACTCCTGGAACATAGAGCATCTTCGTAAATTTCACCCATAAGGCGCGGTTGCCGTGATCCGCTCCGGCAACCACCTTTTGTACAAGCTTTGCCGCTGTTGCATGTAACCCTTTGTACAAAGCCGGGCGCAGACCCCGTGCATCAGTAAAGCTTTTGTGTTTTGCGCTGTTTGCCTTTTCCATGCTTTTCTTTGCTATTTGCATGTGTTATTTGGCATCTTGTGCAACATACATATCCGGTAAGCACTAGCACGCCGAAAGGCCATATACTTGTTTCCCTCTCCTTTTTTCCTTGCCTCTTAAGCAGAAGGAATGTTCCTCGCGCACAAGTTTGCTGGGGGGGAAGGAGATGGAAGAGGAACCAAGTGCTGTTCAAGAAAGAGAAGCCTTACCGAGAAGCGAGCAATATATGAAAAGCTAAGTTATTAGAATTTGACCAGTTCAAATTTTTAAATTTTAGTTGTCTTCCTTGAACAACCACACTTTGTATGGAAAACCTGTGCGCGGAGGAACCTACCCGTGGCTAGCCGCACCCTTGTTTTGTTTTCGAGTACGCTCAACGACTTAAGTGAGCTGCGACAAGTGTCGCGCCCTTGGTTCGTTTTCGAGTTCACTCAACAAGATGAGTGCGTTGCGACTAGCTACGGCAAGGTTGCTTGACCGGTAAGACCTTGGCCAGCAGGCTACTCAGAGTCCAGCACTCAGCGCTCGCGGCAAAGGGCCCTTGCCGGCAAGCTCCCTGGAAGCGTAGGGTGAAAAGCATACAAAGTAAAGGACCAAGACAAGGAAGATAACATTGCACTGATTGATCGAAATAAGATAAATATCTTACAAGAGATAACTTGTCGCAATGATTAATGAGTTCATAATACCCTATGCAGCAACAAAAGAGATAAAGGAAAAGGAGGCCTAATCTACGCGGTCGCCCTCAATCCTGGAGATCTTGTTCACTTTGGCGATGATGTGGGCGACCTGTGCCTTCAGCGCCTCCGTGTTCGCGTCGGCCGGCAAGCTGCGGAGAACGTTGACGAGATTGATACCAGGGTTGCGGTACACAATCTTCGTCAGAACGCGCTCCAAGGTTCCCGCGCAGAGCTGGCGCGACTCCTCGGCCAGCTGCGCGGGGAGCTTCTTCCGAAGATCTGCAAGAGCCGGCGCGATCCCTCTGAAGAAGAGACTGAGCTTGGCGCTGTGGGGGAGGTTTGGATCCGGAGAGTATATAAGATGCTCGACCTTCAGCGCCAGCAGCTCCTGGTCGATGTTGGATGCAGAGGTCACCAAGTCATCGGTCCACACCTCAACGGTCCGGCGGAAGTTTTCAGCCGCAGTGGTGGCGCTCTCCACCAAGCCTCGCTCGCTGCGGAGCTCTTCCTTCAGCTTGGTTTCCCGGTCCCGGACGGCGTCGAGCGAGTCCTTCAACGTGGAAACCCTCAGCTCCAGATCCTCAATTGAATCCTTGGCGGCCTTCAGCTCGTCGCCCTGCTTGGAGAGGCGCACCTGGAGTTCGGAGTTGGTGTGGGCGTCCTTCTCGCGCTCTATGTTGAGCGCGGTGACCCTCTCCACGCTCGCCTTCAGTGACTCCTCCAGTTGCGCAACCTTGGCCGCGAGCTCCTCCTTGGCGGTCTCCGCGGCAGCCGCGGCGGCTTTCGCCTCCTTCAGCTCTCCGCCAAGGGCCTGCTCCCGAGCGGCAAGGTCTTCCTCGTGGGAGTCGAGGTTGACCTTCCGTTGGGTGAGCTCTCCTTCTCGCCGGGACAGCTCCTCTCCGGCGAGTCGCTGCTGCTCTTCGGCTTCGGCTTTCTCCAGGAGCCACTCCTGGTATTCCCCGGCGAGCCTCTCGCGCTCCTCCGCCACGTCGCGGAGGGCAGCCTGGTTGGCGGCGCGGAGCTCCGCCGCGCGCTTCTCCATGTCGGCGGCGGCCTTGGCGGCAAGGGCCTCCCAAGACGCAAGCTTCGCCTGCCTGGCCCGGTAAAGGGCCAGGAGCTGATGAAGCAACTTCTCCTCCTCGGGCCCGTCACTTTCGCCGGGCGCCTCGACGATCTTCAGTCCCGCGGAGGCGAGAACCTCTCCGTCAAAGGCCTCGCCCTCCGCGGGGGCTCGCGATGAAGAACCCCACGGCACCTGGATGTAAACGCCGTTGGGGGCCTCAAGATAATAGGCAGACGGCTCCTTCTCGGTGGAGGGGTCGGCGGCCGGCGCAGCGCTCGACGCTCCTGCCGCCTCCGGGCCGGCAGTATGGCCGCCGTCCCCCTCCCCGGCCGCCGCGTCTGCGGCCGGAGCGGTCTCCTCCGCAGCTGGCTCGGTGGCTCCCGCCGTGTCCTCAACGACAGGGGCGTTGCTGCCGTCGCCCTGCGCGTCCTCCTCCACGACGATGGTTTCCGTCTCCATCTGTTCCGGGGGAGGAGGATCTAGAAGAAGAAGAAAAAGAAGAAGAGGTTCAAGCAAATATCCAAAAAAGACGAGTTCAAGAAGACGGAGTTGCAAAACATACCTTGGCGGACTTCGTCGACGGCGGGCTCCCTCGCCGGGGAGCTCTGCCTTGGCGGGGTGGCCACCCTCGCCGGGCTGCTCGCCCTTGGCGGGGTACTCGCCCTTGGCGGAGTACCCGCCCTTGGCGGAGCACTCTCCCTTGCCGGAGAATTCGTCCTTGGCGGGGACGGCTGGGCCTGCGGCTCTTCGGGAGCGGTCTCCGGATGCTCCTGTGGCTGCGGCTCCACCTCTGCATAAAACAATCAAGATATTAGCACAAGACAAAATCCTCAAGCGCGCCCGTCGAGCGGAAGTATGGAACCCAGACTTACGCTGGGGGCTGCGCTGGGGGCTGCTCCTCACAGCAGCGCTCGGGTCCGGCAGGCTCGTCTCTGGCGCGTCCCCAGTCGCCGCGACGGGCGAGTCGTCCGCGACCTCGACGACGGGAACCTTGGCCTTCTTCGCCACCCGCTGGGCCAGGGTCCTGAAATCAAAGCAAGAAGCAAGATCAGAATCAACAATAATCAAGACGAAGTTAAAGAAGATACAAAGCCTCGAGCTCTTACTCCTGTTCCTCGTCGTCGTTGTCGTCGCTCAGGGCGGAGAAGTCGAACGCTACCTGAGGCGCGTCCGCGCGAGGAGCAGGAGGCGAAGACTCCCTCGGGCGCTTGGCGGTCCCCGGGGTTGGGGGCTGCGAGGACACGGCCCCCGTGGACGCCGAGGCCCGGGGAGCGGGCGGAACAGCTGCTCCGCCCTATGAAGACCCTCCTCCGGTTGGCGCTGACGTGCGGGGCACCTCCGCCGTGGCCTGTGTGCGGGTCGCCCCCGCCGTGGTTGGCGCGCCGGGCGCCCCCGTCGCAGCTTGGCTCCCCCGGGTAGCTCGCGCCGCCCGGCGAGCTGGTTGTTGCCGGGGCGCCTGCGCCCTCGTCCCCGTCGTCGCCTTGTGGAGACGCTTCAGCGGAGATCACCTGGGGCTTGCCCGAGGCGGGGAGGTCTCCGATGACGAGGAGAGGTCGTCGGCGTAGAGCCCCAGAGACCCGTCGGAGTCCTCGTCGGCACCGACGTCCTCCTCCTCCTCCTCCACCCCGGCAGGCTTGCTGGACCCAGCGCCTTGCCCTGCGGCCGTTCTCCCTCCAGCGCCTCCGCCCCCTCCGGCGCCTCCGCTCCCTGCGGCGCCTCTGTTTCCTCCGACGGCGCTGCCTCTCGCCGCGGCCTCGGTCAGGATTCCGGGGATCCCGGAGTGCCTCAAAGAGGGGACCCCGGCAAGCTCGTCAGGAGGAAGCTGCAGTAGTCTGCGGATCTCCGCCTCCTCTGCTTGGAAGGACGCATCCGCAGCCTCTGCCTCATCGGGTGTAAAGCCAAACTCTACTGCCGCTGCGGCTGCAGCGGCCTCTACAACCCGAGAAGCTATATAAGCTATCTCCTGGTCGGTGGTGTCCCGTGTGAGCCCCTTGATCTCGTCCTTGTTCTTCGCCACCTGCACCAGGTTGTCGAAGAAGCTCATGATGACGTCTGGCTTGGGCGGAATCCATGTGCGGTCGATGCCATGCGAGTCACACGCGGGCATCATGGCGCGAAGGGAATCCCGGGCCGTGCTGTTACAGAGGGGCACCACTCCCCGGGGAGCTCTGAACCACTCTGGGTGGGCCGGGTCATGCTTAAAGAGTTCCCGGACCATCCCTTTCAGCTCCAGCGCCGTGAAGTTGAAGTTCAGCCCCGGGCGCAATCTCATTACGTCCGCCGCGTTGCCGTACTCCCATGCCGGCCTCTTCCTATCCTATAGAGGGGCAATGCGGCGGCGGAGGAAATCTGCTCCTACTCTGACGGACAACTTTGCTACCCGGAGACGGAGAATTCTGATGAGGGCGACGTTGAGCTTGACGTCGTCTGAATCCAACTCACTCCAGTCCCTGCCGTGCACGATGGCTGTTGTGCGCGGCGCGGTGAAAGGTTGCGGCTCGTCCTCGACTATCCAACACCAGTCTGCACGCCACTCCTCCCACTTGCCGCGGAGCTCCCCCGGCAAGTAGGACTCCTTCTTGTTCAAGCGGAAGACCCAAGAAATCCCCCCGGAGAGGGGAGCGCCGGCTTCTACTCTAGGGGTGAAGAAGTGCCTAAACAGCGCTACGTTCGGATAGATCCCAATATAGTTTTCGCACAGATGTGCGAAAACCGCCATCGTGAGGATGGCGTTGAGTGTGAAGTCAAGAAGGTGGAGGCCGTAGGTGTGCATGATATCGCAGAAAAAGTCGGAAAAAGGGGGACAAAGGCCGCAATGAAAGAAAGCTGCGAAGAAGAAGTACCCGCCGGGATAATTGTCCTTGGCGGCGGCGGGATAGGCTCTGGTCCGAGGGTGTGCCTTGGTCTCCTTGGCCCAGAACAAGTAGTACTTGTTCCAGAGCTCCCGCGCGCTGAGCCTCGGCGAGAAGACGACGTTCCGCTTCTGCAGCAGAGTAAGCCTCGCCGCCTGCTCGGATTTCTCCTTCTTGGTCTTCTCCGCCTTCGCCTTCTCGGTCTTCGGGGCCATGGCGGAGGCGGCGAGGGAAGGGGGACGAAGAGTCCGGCGGCGCCGCAGATGCGGAAAACGGCGGAGGAGGTGTGGAGGCGGAGCGCAAAGGGAATCTCTGGAGATGGAAGAAGAAGCAATGAAGGCGTAGGAGGAGAACCGCTCCTGCTTCCTCTGCTTTTATGGGGAAGTGGGGGGCGTTTCGCTCTTTCCATTAAAAGAACGTGGCCACGTCCCATCCCACGACGCCGCAATCGACGCGTGCCATTACGGAGGGACGCGGCGGATGCGCAAGTGGATTCGGCGTGCCGTGGGACGCGCGTGCCCGTGCACTGTTTTGGGCCTGGCCCAACAGCGCTCGGCACCGTGTGTGGCCCAGGCCCGGGGGCTCCTGTCGGTGTACTAAGGTAGGGGTACCTCAGTACCCCAACTTGTGCACGGGCAGTAGCAGCTTCCCGCGACAGGGCCTACCACGCGCTTGCCGGAGACCTTCCTGCTCCATATAAAACCATTCAAAAACAAAGTATACAAGACAGAAGATCGAGACCCCGGCAAGTGGAGCTTGCCGGGAAGGCCGTTCCAGGCTCAAGATTACCTCACTCACGCAAGGCCCTGGCAAGAGGAGCTTGCCAGGAAGACTAGAAGATTACGTTATAGAAGACATGCCTCGGCGCAACGTGCGCCCCAGCAGGACCCGGAGAGCGACAAGCTCCCGGGCCCGGCAAGGTCAAGACCCCGGCAAGGTGCTTGCCGGGGAGAGTTACGCTGTGTGCCCGCGCTCCAGCTCATCGAACCACGCGTCGCCCTGGGACCACTCCAGGGACGCGTGGCGGATGGCTGTGCAGCCTGGGGGACACGGTGGCACTCCACGGTGATAAAGCCATCGCCGTGGCAAACGAAGACGCAAGGGCGGGCGCTTTTGGGGTCGACGGCGACGGGCATTAAATGCTCTTGTCCCCCACTATCAAAGTAGGTAGCGACCACTGTTCATGCACTGTTGCTCCACTATTCCCGCACTGTTACAACTACCACCACTTTTACATTTTTACCCTTTCTCCTACGTTGACACCTGTCGGTGACCCCTTGCACTATAAAAGGAGGCCCATGCACAACGTAGAAAGGGTTCGGAACCTAGATCGCTCATATGCTCGGTGTAGCTAGTTCTTCAAGCTCCCGAGCTCCCCAACTCAATACAAACTAAGCAGGAGTAGGGTTTTACGCGTCCATCGCGGCCCGAACCTGGGTAAACTGCCTGCGTGATCTCCACGATCTGCTCTTTGTGCTCCCTCCGCCCTCTTACCGCACAAACAAGGGGCTCCGGTCCCATAGGTGTTCGTGGTGGACAGTTTCCCCCGACAGCCCCATTATCAGAGATACTAAACAACCGAGATGCAACCGGTCGAGTGGCAAAATGGGCTATTGAATTTCTTCCGTTAGATATCAAGTTCGAAGCGAAGAAAGCCATCAAGTCTCAGGCCATAGCGGATTTCGTGGATGAGTGGATAGAACAAGAGCTTCCGACTCAAGTCCAGTCGGACCATTGGACTATGTTCTTCGATGGGTCCAAAATGCTGAACGGATCCGGTGCAGGCGTGGTCCTGATCTCTCCCAGGGGCGACAAGCTCAGCTACATCCTTTAGATACATTTTGATTCATCAAACAACGAGGCTGAATACGAAGCACTTTTGTATGGGTTGCATATGGTCATCTCACTAGGCGTCCGTCGCCTGATAGTCTATGGTGATTCCGACCTAGTGGTGAATCAAGTAATCAAAGAATGGGACGTCAGGAGCCCAGCGATGACCAATTATTGCAATGCAGTACGAAAGCTTGAAAGGAAGTTTGAAGGCTTAGAGCTCCATCATGTGCCCAGAGCAAAGAATCAGCTAGCCGACAATCTCGCAAAAATTGGGTCGACTCGGAGGTCCATACCCAAGAATGTGTTCCTAGAGCATCTGCACACTCCCTCTGTCAAGGAAGACCCCTTCACGGAAGAGCCCTTGCAGCCAGTCAGTGCAACCGATCCGACTGAGGTCGAAGTGCCTGCCGTGGTCGACTTGATCATGGAGGTCCTAGTAATCACACCTGATTGGACTGTGCCATATATATCATATCTGCTCAGGCAAGAACTCCCAGAAGATGAAGAAGAAGCGCGCCAAATCGTCCGCCGATCCAAAGCATTCACAGTCATTCAAGGTCAGCTCTACAGAGAAAGCGTCACTGGAGTCGCCCAGCGCTGCATCGATCCAGAGGAAGGTCGACTGATCTTGGATGAAATCCACTCGGGGACTTGCAGCCACCACGCTTCCTCTCGGACTATCGTGGCCAAAGCATACCGAGCCGGATTTTACTGGCCCCGCGCCAACGAGATGGCCAAGGATATTGTGGATAAATGCGCAGGGTGCCAGTTCTACTCCAACATGTCGCACAAGCTAGCATCCGCCCTCAAAACCATCCCGCTGGTCTGGCCCTTTGCTGTTTGGGGCTTAGATATGGTCGGCCCCTTCAGGACAGGCAGGAGCGGATTCACTCACCTTCTGGTGGCAGTCGACAAGTTCACCAAGTGGATTGAGGCCAAACCCATCAAGAACCTCGAGTCGAGCATCGCCATCAGCTTCATTAAGGAACTAATATTCAGATATGGGGTCCCTCATAGCATCATCACAGACAACGGCTCCAACTTTGACTCGGATGAATTCAGAGCTTTCTGTACTTCCCAAGGGACGCGAGTCGACTACGCCTCCGTAGCACACCCTCAGTCGAATGGACAAGCGGAAAGAGCAAACGGGCTGATTCTCCAAGGCTTAAAGCCACGGCTCATGCGCGACCTCAAGCATGCCGCCGGGGCTTGGGTAACCGAGCTGCCCTCCGTCCTGTGGGGTCTGAGGACAACTCCGAATCGGTCGACTGGTTGTACCCCTTTCTTCCTGGTCTATGGGGCCGAAGCTGTACTGCCGAGCAACTTATTACACAATGCCCTAGAGTAGAACTCTTCTCCGAAGCTGAAGCTGAGCAAGCTCGTCAGGATGCAGTCGACCTTTTAGAAGAGGAAAGAGAGATGGCCCTGATCCGGTCGACCATCTATCAACAAGACCCGCGTCGATTCCACGCCCGCAACGTGAGAAGTCGAGCGTTCCAGGAAGGAGACCTGGTCCTCCGAGTGCATCAGAAACGTCCGCACAAGCTCGCCCCAGCCTGGGAAGGCCCGTTCATCATCACGAAGGTGCTGCGCAACAGAGCTTACCACCTCTACTATGTAGCCCAGAAGAAAGACGAACCTCATTCGTGGAATGCAGACCTACTCCGTCGTTTTTTCAACTTGAAGCACTCGACGGTCGAGTTGTAATATGGATTCACCAATTTGTTTCAAAAGCAAGATAGCAATGATTCCCTAACGATTGGTGCCTCCAAATCCCCCAGCGGGTGCTTAGCTGCGATCCTCCGAGCTACGTCACAAGTACACGGCGGTTCGGTCCTCCGAACTCCGCCACAAGTACAACGTAGCTTGGAATCGCCTAAGTTATAAACATTCTACTCCGAGGGAAGAGCGACCCTCTCACTCGGAGGCTTAGCTGCGACCCCGTAAGGGCATGTACAATGGTTCTAGCTTAAGGATGCCACGTAAGATAAATGATGAGGTGGAGGAGAGAGAAATCATAAGAGAAGGCTTGTCTTAGCTTATTTAAGCAAAGACAAGAGATGATAGCTTAGCACAATTTGTCTCACCATGTTTTTAGGAATAACTAATTATTGAAGATAAGGCTAAGAGATGACCCATTGTAGACTTGTTTTTTTGTCATCTCTAATTTACATGCAAAACTTAAGATAAGGCTATCTTAGCAACCATTGTACATGCCCTAACTCGCCTAAGTTACAACTATCTACTCCGAGTGAAGAGCAACCCTCTCATTCGGGGGCTTAGCTGCGGTCCTCCGAGCTACGCCACAAGTACAAAGCGGTTTGGTCATCCGAACTCCGCCACAAGTACAACGTAGCTTGGAATCGCCTAAGTTCTAAACATTCTACTCCGAGTGAAGAGCGACCCTCTCACTCGGGGGCTTAGCTGCGACCCCGTGATTCGCCTAAGTTACAACTATCTACTCCGAGTGAAGAGCAACCCTCTCACTCGGGGGCTTAGCTGCGGTCCTCCGAGCTACGCCACAAGTACAAAGCGGTTCGGTCC
>LR738713.1:346799709-346812040 GCA_902687465.1 Secale cereale
ATTCCAGAAACCCTAGGGGAGTCGACGAAATATTCATCGAGCCGTCGCAGAGTCCAGAAACACCAGATCTAATCTAGACACCATCACAAAGGGGTTCACCACTTCCATTGGTGCCTCTTCGATGATGCGTGAGTAGTTCTTTCTAGACCTACGGGTCCTTAGTTTGTAGCTAGATGGCTTCCTCTCTCTCTCTCTTTTGATCCTCAATACAATGGTCTCTTGGAGATCCATATGATGTAACTCTTTTTGCGGTGTGTTTGTTGGGATCCAATGAACTTTAAGTGTATGATCAAATCTACCTTTTTATATCCATGAAAGTTATTTGAGTTTCTTTGATCTCTTATATGCATGATTGCTTATAGCCTTGTATTTCTTCTCCGATATTGGGTTTTGTTTGGCCAACTTGATATCTTTATCTTGCAATGGGAAGAGGTGCCCGGTAGTGGGTTCGATCTTACGGTGCTTGATCCCAGTGACAGAAGGGGAACCGGCACGTATGTATCGTTGCCACTAAGGATAAAACGACGAGATTCATATCTAACGCCATAGATAAACAGATCTTTTCTACATCATGTCATCGTTCTTAATGCATTACTCCATTTTTCCATAAACTTAATACACTAGATGCATGCTGGATAGCGGTCGATGTGTGGAGTAATAGTAGTAGATGCAGGCAGGAGTCGGTCTACTAATCTTGGACGTCATGCCTATGTAATGATCATTGCCTGTATATCGTCATGATTATTTGAAGTTCTATCGATTGCCCAACAGTAATTTGTTCACCCATCGTTGCTATTTTTCTCGAGAGAATCCACTAGTGAAACCTAAGGCCCCCGGGTCTTCTTTCTCATATATTTGCCTTTGCTTTTATTTTCAGATCTACTAAACCAAAAACCCAAAAATATATTGCTGCAATTTATCTTATTTATCAACCAATCTAACAATATTTATATCTCTCTCATGTTCGTTACCCAAAAGAGATTGAAAACCACTTTAACACGTCGGGTTGTGAGGTGTTGTTATTTGTGTGCAGGTGTTGTTTACGTTGTGTTGCTTGGTTCTCCTACTGGTTCGATAACCTTGGTTTCACATGTGAGGGAAACACCTACCACCGCTGTGCTGCATCATCCCTTCCTCTTTGGGGAAAAACCGACGTAGCTTTAAGCGACATCATACAGTTAAAAGGCGCTCTCTCCAAGCGACCCGCTTAAAACAGGCAAATGTTGCCATCGCGACAGTAAAACGGGTCGTATTTATATACACCAACATGCAATCGTAGTTATAATTCCTCACCACAAAGCCAGACAAAACCTGCACAAACCCGACGACTTGCAAGGCAGCCTGGTCATTGATACGTCTCCAACGTATCTATAATTTTTGGGATAATTATTTATGTGCCCTTAGTTGAGTCCCACTCAGCAGTTTTATCCCTAGTTTTCGAAAACCCTCGATTTTGCCCAAGCCACTTAGCTCCTCTTATTGTTTTGCCCTTCCGTCACGGTGCCGTCCAGTTAGTGTCATTTGATTGTGTGTTGACCGTCTATGGACTTTTTATTGGACCATTTTTCCCCTGCTTCTTCACTCTCTAGTGAGAGACTGCAAGTAGGACCCATCACTCAGAAAACAATCCCATGTTCCCTTTTATTTCTCTCCCCCTCTCTCTCTCAAATCCTAGTCCCAGATCCCCTCCCCCTCTCTCTCAAATCCTGTCGGCGCTGGAGCCATAGCTCCCGTCCATGGCCATCGAAGGGAGGGCCAGCGGAGCTCCCGCTGGTGGTGGAGCCACGGATCCCGTCTTGACCCGCCTCGTCTCCATGGCCGAATGTCAGGGCTGGGCGTGAGCGCTGCCCTGCCCGTGCTCCTTCCTCTCCTCCTTAGCTCTCCCTTTCTCTATCGAGTATCTCTGTCTCTCTCACCCTCCTCTTTTCTCTTCCCCCACAGGAGCAGGGAGCAGCACCAAAGCCACCATGTCGCCGCCCATGGAGGTCTATCTCTCGATCCATTCATCGCCGACATCCACGTGGATCTGATGATGAGGTGCGTCGTCGCGAGCCCTGTTCGATCCGACGCTGCGATGTGCGAGGCACGAACTGCAATGACCGCGTACCCGTTGACCCTCGTCCATGCCAACATGGGCCAGCCTCCACTGACGCTTCCCGCCGGCCCAGATCCACAGCGCCACGAGGAAGGCCAGCGGGGTTCTGGCTAGTGGTGGGGCCACAGATCTCGTCGATGGCCAGTTTAGGCGGCGGCTGGGTACCACGGGTGCGAGAGATGGTGGAGGAGTGTGGCGCACGCCTCCCTCGGGCCTCCCTCCACGCTGGAGCGGCGGTGGCCAAGCGTCAGGCGACCTCCGGTGCCGATTCTATTGGCTTCGGCGCCGATTCCGTTGGCTTCGGTGAGCTCATCCTCGTCCTACAGAGGGCGGCGGGCTTTAAATTGTTGACCCAAAGTTATTTAACACTTGACGCAATGTAATTAGCTAGTGTAGCTGGCAACTATGGACTGATGATTAATTATATTTGAGATGAGGCTGACCTTAAGTGGGAGTACTGATTTGTGTTAATTACTAGTGTTTTAATTAGTTTTTGAGGTGTTAATTACTGCATAAAAGTAATGCAAAATTTATATTATGTTTACAACATGGTAGTGTCCATTAAGATATTTGGTCCATTGTGGGTCCCACATGATAGTGAGAAGAGAGGAGAGAGGAATGTCTTCTGAGTGATGGATCCCACCTAGAAGTGTTCAGTGAGAGTGGGGAAGCAGGGGCAAAAATGTCCAATGAAAAGTTCATAGACGGTCAACACACGGTCAAACGACACTAACTGGATGGAAACGTGACAGAAGGGCAAAACCATAAGAGGAGCAAGCGGGCTTGGGAAAAACCGAGGGTTTTCGAAAACTAGGGGTAAACCTGCCGAGGGTGACTGATACGTCCAAAACGTATCTATAATTTCCGCTTGCTCCATGCCTCTTTTGGGTGATATTGCTATGATATTTATACACTTCCATACATTTTTGATCATATTTGGACTAACCTATTAACTCAGTGCACCCCAGTGCCAGTTTTTGTTTTCTGCTGTTTTTGTATTTCAGGTTTTCCCATTACGAGAACTGCCAGAAAAATCCCGGAAAAATTATATAAAAAATCAGCGTTCCAGAAGCTTCCCAGTAGCCAAAGTACAGCCGGAGGGGGGGCACCAGGGCTCCGGGCGCCCTGGTGGCGCGGCCCCCCTCCTGGCCGTGTCGGGGGGGGCGCCTGGGCCCCCCAGGCCTCCGCTGATGCCCCCCTTTGGCATATATTTATATCGTGTCCCTAAACCCTCGAGACGGGAACCCTTTTTCGCGATCTCATCTCTGTTCTGCCGCCGCCGCGCTTCCAAGATCGGGAGCACCAGGAGAACTCTTCCCGGCACCCTGCCGGAGGAGAGGATCACCACCGGGAGCCTCTCCACCACCATGGACGCCTCCCGGATGAGTTGTGAGTAGTCTCCCTTGGACCATGGGTCCATGACCAGTAGCTATGTGATGTTCTCCTCCCCTTCTTGTGCTTCACTAATTAGTCCTCGTAAGCTGCCCTACATGATCGAGGCACATATGTAATCCTTATGTTGTTGCTATGTTGAGTTTGCTGGGATCCGATGGATTGTGAGATTATGTTCAGATTGTGTTTGAGTAATATATTTGATCTACCTCTTTTATATTTATGTTCGTAAGTAATTCTTGCATGTTCTCCGTTGTTATTTATTGCTTTGGCCAAGTAGTAGGTAGTGACTCCAAGAGGGAACGTTATGCTTGATTGTGGGTTCATGCCCCTCGATGACTAGCTTGAGTGACAGAAACATGAGTCTAGGGGATGTGTTGTTGCCACAAGGGGGAAAACAACGGTGCTTGTGCCCGCGGGTGCAAGGATTGTTTACTTTACGCAAAGTTCTTTTAATGCAGTTGTCTGTTGCTTTGAGTTTACACTATGGGTGGGACTCGCAACTTAATACCAGCGAGATGTTCTGGATAGATATCTCAAGGTGGATGATTAGTAGTAGATGCAGATGGATTTCGGTCTACTTGCCTTGGCGTACCGCCCATGCTTTGAACCTCTACCTTTCTTGTAACACAGTTAGCATTGGTTTGCGCACATAATTCTGTCAATTGCCCAGCTGTAATTCGTTTACCTCACATAGTTGTTTTATCGTCTTTTGGGAGAGAGACATCACTAGTGAACATCATGGGACCCCGGTCCATATTACCATCACTGATCACATCCGCTATTTACTTTCCGCTTTTTACTTACTATTGCAGCAAAACCTATCACTATTATCACTTGCGTTTGATCCTTTGTAAACGACAAGGCTGGAGGGATTGACAACCTCTCTGTACTCGTTGGGAGCAAAGTTATTTGTATCTGTGTGCAGGTCCACGTTGATTACTAATATCTGGCGCCGTTAGCAGTTGACACCTTCTTGTTGAAATTGGGAGTCTCAGGGGAAATCGATCCTTGGTATCTTTGCCAAGGGAAAACTTCGGCTACACTGCATCTCAAACCTTCCACTTGGGGTAACCAACGAGGGGCGAGAAGCCATCAGTGACCCAACTAGGGGTATAAAATCAATTATCCCATATTTTTTTTATTTTTCCATGCTATTATATTATCAACTTTGGATGTTTTATATGCATTAATATGTTGTTTTATATTATTTTTGGGACTAACTTATTAACCTAGAGCCCAGTGCCAGTTTCTGTTTTTCCTTGTTTTTGAGCTTCGCAGAAAAGGAATATCAAACGGAGTCCAAACGGAATAAAACTTTCGTGATGATTTTTTTTTGGACACAAACACACCTACGTGACTTGGAGTAGGGACCACGGAAGCCACGGGGTGGCCACCAGTCGTAGGGACGCGCCCTAGGGGCAGCTTGTGGGGCCCCCGTGACTCCCCTGCACCGCCTCTTTGCCCCGTATATTCAAAAATATTCCAGAAACCCTAGAGGGAGCAACAAAAATACTTTTCCACCACCGCAGGTCTCTCACTTCGTGAGATCCCATCTAGAGGCCTTTTCTGGTACTCTGCCTGAGGGGTATTCGATCACGGAGGGCTTCTCAACCTTGCTGCCCCTCTGAAGATGCGTGAGTAGTTTACCATAGACCTACGGGTCCATAGCTAATAGCTAGATGGCTTCTTCTCTCTCTTTGATCTTCAATACAATGTTCTCAACGATGTTCTTGGAGATATATTCTATGTAATCTTATTTTGCGGTGTGATTGTCGATATCCGATGAATTGTAGATTTATGATGAGATTATCTATGAATATTACTTGAATCTTCTCTGAATTCTTATATGCATGATTTAATATCTTGTTATTTCTCTTCGAATTATTGGTTTGGTTAGGTCAACTAGATTGGTAGTTCTTGCATTCGGAGAGGTGCTTAGTTTTGGGTTCAATCTTGCGCTGTCCTCACTCGGTGACAGAAGGGGTAGTGAGGCACGTATTCTATTGTTGCCATCAAGGATAAAAATATGGGGTTTATTTCATATTGCTTGAGTTTATCAATGTACATCATGTCATCTCTCTTAAGGCGTTACTCTGCTTATGAACTTAATACTCTAGATGCATGCTGGATAGCGGTCGATGTCTGGAGTAATAGTAGTAGATGCAGGAAGGAGTCGGTCTACTTGTCACGGACGTGATGCCTATATTCACGATCATTGCCTTAGATATCATCATAACTTTGCGCTTTTCTATCAATTGCTCGATAGTAATTTGTTTACACACCGTATGCTTTATTCAAGAGAGAAGCCTCTAGTGAAACATGTGGCCCCCGTGTCTATTTTCTATCTTATATTTTCAGATCTATAAAACCAAAACCCCCAAAATACCTTGCTGCTATTATTTTTTGTTTACTTTATTTAGCTTTTTTACTTTAGTTTTAAATCTATCTCTATCAGATCTCACTCTTGTTCATGACGTTTGAGGGACTTAAGGTTGTCAGGATCGCGATTTTAAATCGGATCAGAGCTCTGATGGTAGGATCACAAATCGTAGAATCTTCACTATCAGGATCATAAGAACGTAGATTCTATGAACTAAAATCGTAGAATCAGAGGGGTTAGTTTGGATCATAAAGTCGTAGAATCGTATAACAGAATCGCGATTCAGACAAACTAATGACAACCCCTTTTCCGCGTTGTGTGCAAGTGTTTGTTAGTTTGTGCAGGTGCATACATTGGATACTTGCTTGTCCCTCCTACTGGATTAATACCTTGGTTCTTATAACATCCCAATTTTCAATTTGGATGTTAATATATAGATCATCTCATATGCATTCATCATTTGAGCATTGTTCAATTTTGGAATTTGAATTTATTGGAAAGTTGATCCAGAAGACTTTAAGCAACTCAAGGACCCAATGTGAAAGAGTTGGAGGTTTTCAAATATGACCCACAAATTTTATTAGTTTTCCAAGTGGGGTTGGATCAAATATTTTTGCCAATTTTCATTTTTAACATTTTGAAATAAATGAGAGAAGATACTATGACTTCTTCAAAAACAGAATAAAATTGTTGGAAATTGAATTTTGAATAAAAATATATTTGTTGGATTTTTTTATTTGCAAAAATATTTATTTTTTTATTTTACTTGCACTAAGAGTTTATTTAATTTTTAGGCATTTTAGGTCAGAAAAATGTTCACTAGGTCATATATAAGACCATATATTTATGTGAATTTTTCTGATATTTTTAGTATTTTAGTTTTCGAGTAATTTTTATCTGTGTAAAAAGAAAAACAGAAAATTGGTTTTTTAAGTTAGCCAGCCGGCCCAGCTAGCTAGGTCGCGGCCCAGCTAACGCCCGAGCCAGGGCGGCCCAGCGCGGCCTCCCTAGCACGCGCCCCCGCACCCACACGACCCGCGCCCGCTTTCCCCCTCGCCCGAACCGCCTCGCCGTAGTGGCCGACAGGTGGGGCCCACCTGTTGGGGTTCTTCCCCACGCCGAGCTCGAGTTCTGCTCCAGTCTGACATCGCCGGCGACACCGTCCCCGACTCGGACTCTCCTTTCCCCTCGCCCAAGCAGCCCGCCGCCCCTCCTCTCATATATACTAGGGACCCCGGCCCCGTTTTCTTCATCGAGTCGAGCTGCCGAGCATCACAACCACCACCACGGCCTCGCCGGAGATCCGCCACCGCTGAGCTTCGCCGCCTTCGCCCCACTCCGCCCCACCACCTCAGCTGACGCCGCCCCCTCCATCCGATCCGCCGCGCCGCATGCCCCCGTGCCCTCGCTGCCGCCGTAGAGCCACCGGAGCCGCCGTCCGTCGAAGCCCGAGCCGCCACCGCCGTCATCTCCTCTGTCGCCGGCGAACCCCACCGCCGCGGTATGCCTCGCTTCTCCCCTCACCGTCCGATCATTAATCGACGGATTATATTAGATCTAGGTTTTGTTTTTCTATTTCGAAACGGTTTCTGTTAGTTTACGAGCGTTCATTCGTTTAGCCCTGGTAGTGAATGTTTTCGTTAGTTAAGTCATAGTAGTGAACGTTCTTCAATTAGATCTATTTTCGTAGCCAGGGACCCGTTTGTAGTTGTTTTAATTATAGTTTAGCCCCTGGATTTCTTTTGATCACAACTTTTTCCTCGTTATTCCAAATTAGGTGAAACCAACGCCAATTTTTTTGAATTGTTTCTTCTATCCAGAAAGCCAACATAAATTTATTTTTGAAATTTTTAAAATTTGCATTCAAACAGTTTTGTATTTGAACTTCGTTTGATCATATCTTGAGTTTCGTAACTCCGTTTGAGTTGATTCTTTTTTCAAATCGAAGCTAATGATCTAAACTTTCTGATAAGGCCAAATTCAATTAATTTTTGTACTGTTAGGAATTGTTTTCTCATCAGAGAACTATTTGCTTGTTTTCGAAGTTTTTCGAGATCTTTTCTTTGATTCTTATGCATGATTGCTTATGTATGCTACTGTTTGCTTGCGATAGAAGAATTCCCGGAGTGCGAAGCTTGCTACTACAAGTTCCTAGGTTTCAACATTCATCATCAAGGCAAGTTACACTTTGATCACACTCTTTCATACCCGGTTTTACTTGCATTAGTTAAATCCTCGAACAATTGCATGAGTAGGACTTGGGTACATGTGGGATTGCTGTAGTACATGAGGTAGGAACCTATTGACTTGTCATCACCCATGGTTTATACGTGTGTTATATGTTGCTTAGCCATGCTCGTAGACGTGGATTGGTATGAGAGAATTCATGACAGTTGCGAGAGTATTAATAACTAAAGGGAAATTTAAGGTGGCAACATTAATACACTTCTGGGTGGATTGGTTGCAGGGCACGTGGAGAATCCAATGTTGTCCTAGGAGATCCCGAAGGACCCGTGTGATCATCCTACGGTTTGCCACCCAGGCTCAAAGGGGTCATACATTATTCATGCCTTGAAACTTACGTGTGCAGCCACAAGCCATTATGGGCTCTGGCATAGTTGAGTATGTTGTGTGAGCTCTTTCAGTGGTGGACTAGCAGATGTACGTGAAAGTAGGTGTACCGGTCTACCCAGGGTAAAGAGTGAATGCTTCTGAAAGGCCATGTCTCGATCTTCCAATCATGCATGCGGTCGATTCTTGTGGGGAACGTGTGCAAACCTCTGCAGAGTGTACAATCTATTCATGAGTAGTCGTGTCCCCGGTTATGGACAATTTTGAGTATCCTGGTATTTGAATTATTGATTTATCTCATCACTTTAAATTAATTTGTTGGGTTATAATGAACTGTTGGTTATTTTGGGATTGAGTTGGAGGAACCTTCTCAGTATTGGTAATTCAAACTTAGTAGTAAATAAAAATTTACTCCTTTGTTGTAGGGAAAATTTAGCTTTATGCAAAATAAACTTTATAGCCTCCACCAGCCAATTATGCATGTAGTGATAGTTGTTTGTTCATCATTATCTCTATAGTGTAACATTGCCAGCATATTCAATGTGCTGACCTACATGACTGCAACGTCTCATGTTGTAGAGTTTTCGGACGAAGAGTAAGGTGTGATAGGTCGTTGTCATGCACTCAGTGTTTGCCGTGGAGTTGGATGGACTCAACTATCTTCGATGCTTCTGCAGTTTAATTATCTTAGTTGGCCTTTAGCCAAGTTATTTTTGTAATAATAATCTTTATGAGGATCTCGATGTAATAAGTGTGTGATTGAACTCTGTTATAAAACCTCAAGTACTGTGTGTGTTAGCATACCGATACAGGGATGACACTTAAGCACAGAGACTCCGGTCCATTGGGATCGAGGTCGCTACAAGATGGTATCAGAGCACACCCGGACTGCAGACGTGACCACTAGGATAAGCCACAGGATGCTCTTCTCTACTCATTTCTAATTCTCCTCTTTTCTTCTCTATAGATGTTAGACCCCGAGAACAAATTTACTCAGCCAGATGACGACACTCCTTTCGGAAGACACTTGAAGGAAATCACGAAGTATCTACACATTGGAATACCAAGTTTCACCGGAACCTTCACTGCAACATTACCAGAAGAGGAGTGCTAGAGGATCAAAGTTAGTGTTCCTGGGAGGACTATTGCACCGGTCACGGAACCTCTTGAGCTTGCCTTCTTTGCACCAACTTGGAGCTTATGAAAGAGTATGGCAGCGCACATCACTTTTGGACGCATTTGTGAAGTCTACAACAAGAATCTCGAAGACACCATCTATAAGATTTGTGGATGCTGAGATGAGCAATGGGAGATGATTCACACTTGGAAGGATGGATCTATTGCATCATTCATACAGGAGATGGACCAGCACATTCAACGCTATGAGAACCAGATGTGCACTCTCATGCTGAAGACCAAGACAGTGATGACACGGAATATCGAGCTAGAGGAAGAACTCGAGGCAACGCGCGATGGATACGAAGAGGAAATTGATGTGCTGCTGGAGCATAATGAAGACTTGAAGAAGAAGCTTGGAGTACCCGTGGTAAAACCCGAACCCGAGGTGGACATTCATTCGGAAGACTACATCTTACTAGATAACACCGACACAGACAGTGATGCCGATGAAGACACTCATGACTACGAAGGCGAAGCTGGAGCAGATATTATGGAGTCATCCATCGATCAAAATTACTAGACGACCACCATGTTACTATTAGTATTCTGCCAAGTAGTTACGATCATTCGAGAGCTTTTGTAATAATTGTTTCGGATCTTTGTGTGTTATTGATTGAATTGAGTAATATGATATGAATTTTGTTTATCTCATGTGCATATGGGTAGTGAATCCCTCATTAGGCCTCATTCTATTCTTATTCTCATCCCTCTAACCCATCAGATGCCTCCAAGACGCGACAATGGATTTGCCTTCCCACCCGAGCTCACTCGGTTGATCCAGCAGTAGAACACTTTGATGCAACTACCTGTTCAGAACCAAGGCAACAACAACAACAACAACCCACCTCCTCCTCCCCTTGACAACCTGACCCGTTTCCTAAGGTTGAATCCGTCGGTGTTCTCTGGTAGCATCGAGCCGATTATTGGAGATGACTGGCTTCGCAAGATAGAAAGAGATCTAGCAACTGCAGGATGCACAGATGCAGAGAGAGTGCGCTTTGCCGCACATCAGCTTGAGGGACCAGCAGCCGCTTGGTGGGAGAACTACACCGCCACTTATCCCCTTGCCACAGTTACTTGGGATCAGTTTCAGCAAGCCTTCCGCACTGCACATGTTTCAGCTGGAGCCATGAGCCTAAAGAAGCATGAGTTTCACAACTTGCGCCAAGGAAACTGTACTGTGGGGCAGTACGTGGATGATTTCAGGCAGCTAGCTCGCTACGCGCCAGATGATGTGGCCACAGATGCCGCGAAGCAGGAGAAGTTTCTTGAGGGACTCAATGATTAGCTGAGTATGCAACTGATAGTGGCAACTTTCAACAACTACCAGGAGCTGGTAGACAAGGCCATCATGATTGACGGCAAGCAGCCGCAGATTGAGAGCCGGAAGCGGAAGTATGGACAGGGGAAGTACAACTCTGGAGCTCAGCAGAAGCCCCGTTATTCCCCATACTCGGGAGGACATAACCATCCCACCCATGGAGGACATAACCATGGAGGTCATTCACACCCTGGTGGAAATTCAAACAACCAAAGTGGCCCAGGAATGGCAACGAGAATAGAGGAAGCAACAATTAGAACCGTTCCACTCCATCGACTCCCGCAAAGAAGGATCTGGGTCACATTACTTGTTTCAAGTGCGGGAAGACCGGACACTACGCCACCGAGTGTCCTAAAGCAAAGAATGGAAATGGCAATGGAAGCTCAGAGAAGAAGCTAAATCCCTTCACCAGAGGACAGGTGAATCACGTCAACGTGGAGGAAGTTGACGAGCAGTCCGACGCACTGGTTGGTAAGTTTTTGGTTAATGCATTTGCAGCCCTTGTTCTTTTTGACATTGGTGCATCGCATTCATACATATCAAGGGGTTTTGTGGAAAAGTATAAATTGCCAACCGTAGCCCTTAAGACACCTATGTTAGTGAGTTCCCGTGGAGCAGAGTATATGGCTAGTCGAGGATGTTTTCAGTTGCCACTAACTATAGGGAGACATGTGTTCCCCTCATACCTCATTATCTTGGAATCTATGGGTTTGGACATGATCATAGGTATGGATTGGCTATCCACGTATGAAGGAAATATTGACTGCGCCAGTAAGTCTATTCTCCTCACCACCCCGGAAGGAAGAAGGATCAAATACGTGTCGAGACACACGCCAAGGAGGAAGCAAGTGAATGCACTCTTAGGAGTTGTTCAGGAGGAAGTGCCTATTGTGAAGGATTACCCCGATGTGTTTCCGGAGGAGTTACCAGGCATGCCACCGGATCGAGACATCGAGTTTTTGATCGAGCTGCTACTCGGGACCGGACCAATATCTAAGAGACCATACCGGATGCCCGCAAATGATTTGGAAGAGATCAGGAAGCAGATCAATGAGTTAATGGAGAAAGGTTATATCCGACCAAGTTCTTCACCTTGGGGAGCCCCAGTGCTCTTAGTCGAGAAGAAGGATGGCTCACTAAGGATGGTTGTGGATTATCATGCACTGAATGAACAGACGATCAAGAACAAGTACCCTTTGCCAATGATCAACGATCTGTTTGACCAGTTGCAAGGAGCCAAAGTTTTCTCTAAGATCGATTTACGATCGGGATATCATCAGTTGAAGATCCGAGAGCAGGACATACCTAAGACAGCTTTTACCACAAGGTACGGGCTTTATGAGTACACGGTTATGTCATTGGTTTGACTAATGCCCTGCCTATTTTATGA
>LR738713.1:346812050-346825093 GCA_902687465.1 Secale cereale
GACAGGTGAATCACGTCAACGTGGAGGAAGTTGACGAGCAGTCCGACGCACTGGTTGGTAAGTTTTTGGTTAATGCATTTGCAGCCCTTGTTCTTTTTGACATTGGTGCATCGCATTCATACATATCAAGGGGTTTTGTGGAAAAGTATAAATTGCCAACCGTAGCCCTTAAGACACCTATGTTAGTGAGTTCCCGTGGAGCAGAGTATATGGCTAGTCGAGGATGTTTTCAGTTGCCACTAACTATAGGGAGACATGTGTTCCCCTCATACCTCATTATCTTGGAATCTATGGGTTTGGACATGATCATAGGTATGGATTGGCTATCCACGTATGAAGGAAATATTGACTGCGCCAGTAAGTCTATTCTCCTCACCACCCCGGAAGGAATAAGGATCAAATACGTGTCGAGACACACGCCAAGGAGGAAGCAAGTGAATGCACTCTTAGGAGTTGTTCAGGAGGAAGTGCCTATTGTGAAGGATTACCCCGATGTGTTTCCGGAGGAGTTACTAGGCATGCCACCGGATCGAGACATCGAGTTTTTGATCGAGCTGCTACTCGGGACCGGACCAATATCTAAGAGACCATACCGGATGCCCGCAAATGATTTGGAAGAGATCAGGAAGCAGATCAATGAGTTAATGGAGAAAGGTTATATCCGACCAAGTTCTTCACCTTGGGGAGCCCCAGTGCTCTTAGTCGAGAAGAAGGATGGCTCACTAAGGATGGTTGTGGATTATCATGCACTGAATGAACAGACGATCAAGAACAAGTACCCTTTTCCAATGATCAACGATCTGTTTGACCAGTTGCAAGGAGCCAAAGTTTTCTCTAAGATCGATTTACGATCGGGATATCATCAGTTGAAGATCCGAGAGCAGGACATACCTAAGACAGCTTTTACCACAAGGTACGGGCTTTATGAGTACACGGTTATGTCATTGGTTTGACTAATGCCCTGCCTATTTTATGAGTATGATGAACAAGGTGTTCATGGAGTTCTTGGATACGTTTGTGGTAGTGTTCATTGATGACATATTGGTTTACTCCAAGAACGAAGAGGAGCACAAGGAACATTTGTGCTTAGTTCTTGAGAAGCTCAGGGAACACCAGTTATATGCCAAGTTCAGCAAATGTGAGTTTTGGTTGAAGGAAGTAGGATTTCTCGGACATGTTATATCAGGAGATGGTATAGCAGTGGACCCTTCCAAAATAGAGTCCGTCATGGAATGGAAGGCACCCACCTCAGTTGGTGAGATTCGCAGTTTTCTTAGACTCGCAGGTTATTATCGGAGGTTCATTGAGAATTTCTCAAAGATTGCGAAGCCCATGAAGGAGTTGTTGAAGAAGGAAAGTAAGTACAATTGGACCGAAGAATGTGAGGCCAGTTTTCAGGAGTTGAAGAAGCGTTTGGTTACAGCCCCAGAGTTGATCCTCCAGAATATTCGCAAGGATTTTCAAGTGTATTGTGACGCTTCACGTCAAGGACTTGGATGCGTTCTCATGTAAGAAGGAAGAGTTGTTTCATATGCCTCACGTCAGCTTCGACCCCATGAGTTGAATTATGCCACGCGTGATTTGGAGTTAGCAGCAGTAGTGCACGCACTCAAGACCTGGAGGCACTTCCTTATAGGAAACCGTTGTGATGTATACACGGATCATAAGAGTTTGAAGTACATCTTCACGCAGAAGGAGTTAAACCTTACGCAAAGGAGATGGTTGGAGCTCATAAAGGATTACGACATGAGATTGCATTATCACCCAGGAAAGGCTAATGTTGTGGTAGACGCGTTAACTCGCAAGAGTTATGTTAACACGATCATTGATGTCTACTACGCAACCTTCTTCTTGTAGACATTGTTGGGCCTCCAAGTGTAGAGGTTTGTAGGATAGTAGCAAATTTCCCTCAAGTGGATGACCTAAGGTTTATCGATCCGTGGGAGGCGTAGGATGAAAATGGCCTCTCTCAAACAACCCTGCAACCAAATAACAAAGAGTCGCTTGTGACCCCAACACACCCAATACATTGGTAAATTGTATAGGTGCACTACTTCGGCGAAGAGATGATGATACAAGTGCAATATGGAAGGTAGATATATGTTTTTGTAATAAGAAAATATAAAAACAGCAAGGTAGCAAGTGGTAAACGTGAGCATAAACGGTGTTGCAATGGTAGGAAACAAGGCCTAGGGTTCATACTTTCACTAGTGCAAGTTATCTCAACAAGGATAACATAATTGGGTCATATTACTAGCCCTCAACATGCAACAAAGAGTCACTCCAAAGTAACTAATAGCGGAGAACAAACGAAGAGATTATGGTAGGGTACGAAACCACCTCAAAATTATTCTTTCTGATCGATCTATTCAAGAGTCCGTAGTAACGTTCAATCTATCATAGAGTTCGTATTAGAATAACACCTTAAGACACAAATCAACCAAAACCCTAATGTCACCTAGATACTACATTGTCACCTCAAGTATCCGTGGGCATGATTATACGATATGCATCACACAATCTCAGATTCATCTATTCAACCAACACAAAGTACTTCAAAGAGTGCCCCAAAGTTTCTACCAAAGAGTCAAGACGAAAACGTGTACCAACCCCTATGCATAGATTCCCAAGGTCACGGAACCCGCAAGTTGATCACCAAAACGTACATCAAGTGAACCGATAGAATACCCCATTGTCACCACAGGTATCCCACGCAAGACATACATCAAGTGTTCTCAAATCCTTAAAGACTCAATCCGATAAGATAACTTCAAAGGGAAAACTCAATCCATTACAAGAGAGTAGAGGGGGAGAAGCAACATAATATTTAACTATAATAGCAAACTCGCGATACATCAAGATCATGCCATCTCAAGAACAAGAGAGAGAGAGAGAGAGAGATCAAACACAGAGCTACTGGTACATACCCTCAGCCCCGAGGGTGGACTACTCCCTCCTCGTCATGGAGAGCGTCGGGATAATGCAGATAGTCACCGGTGAGGGTGCCCCCCTCCGGCAGGGTGCCGGAACGGGGTCTAGAATGGTTTTTGGTGGCAACAGAAGCTTTCGGCGGCGTAACTCCCGATCTAGGTTATTTTCCAGAAGTTTCAGTATATATAGGAGGTGTTGGAGTCGGGGCCAAGCAAAGGGGTTCTACGGGATGTCCACGAGGCAGGGGGCGCGCCCCCACCCTCGTGGGCAGCCCATGAGTCTTCTCGTCCCCCTTCGGTACTCCGTGGGCTTCTTCTGGTCCAAAATCACCTCCGTTGAATTTCAGGTCAATTGGGCTCCGTTTGATATTCCTTTTCTGCGAAACCCTAAAACAGGAGAAAAACAGAAACTGGCACTAGGCTCTGGGTTAATAGGTTAGTCCCAAAAATCATATAAAAGCCCATAAAACATCTTAGAAGGATAATATAATAGGATGGAACAATCAAAAACTATAGATACGTTGGAGACGTATCAATCATAAACGGAGGTTTACCCCAGGAGTTGGCGGACGACCTCAAAGATTTGCAGTTGGAGATAGTCCGTGGAGTCTATGTTGCCACATTGGAGATTTAGTCCACTTTGTTGGGCAAGATTCGAGAAGCCTGGAAGACGAACAAAGGAATTGCAGAAATAAAGAGCCGAATGAGCAAAGGAACACGGAACACTGTGGTTTGAAGAATGTATTTATGTGCCCAATGACCCAGAGATCAGGAAGTTGATTCTTTAGGAGGCTCATGATTCTCCTTACTCGATACATCCAGGCAACACCAAGATGTATTTGGATTTGAAGCACAATTTCTGGTGGACAGGAATGAAGAAGGACATTGCCGAGTATGTAGCGGTATGTGACGTCTGTCAGAGAGTCAAGGCGGAACATCAGAAACCAGCAGGGTTACTACAGCCATTACCGATACTGGATTGGAAGTGGGACAAACTAGGAATGGATTTCATCACATGATTTCCCAGGACACAGTCAGGGTACGATTCCATATGGGTTATCGTTGATCGCTTGACTAAGGTAGCTCATTTCATCCCTGTGAAGACCACTTACACGAGTGCTAAGTTGGCCAAGATATACATGACCAGGACCGTATGTCTGCATGGAGTTCCGAGGACCATCGTATCAAATATAGGAACACAGTTTACTTTAAAGTTTTGGAAGCAATTGCACGAGACTTTGGGTATGAGGCTAGAATTCAGTACCGCCTTTCATCCACACACAGATGGACAGACCGAGAGAGTCAGTCAGATTCTGGAGGACATGTTGAGAGCTTGTGTGCTAGATTATGGATCTAGTTGGGATGATAACTTACCCTATGTAGAGTTTTCTTACAACAACAGTTATCAGACCAGTCTACAGATGGCACCTTTTGAGGCTTTGTAAGGAAGGAGGTGCAGGACACCATTGAAGTGGGATGAAGTCGGAAACCGCAAATTATTTGGACCTGACTTAATCAGAGATTCAGAAGAGAAGGTCAAGTTGATCCGTGACAGACTCAAAATAGCTCAGCCGAGACAGAAGAGTTATGTTGATACTAAACGCAAGGAGGTAACCTACGAAGTTGGAGATAGAGCATACCTTCGTGTGTCTCCGCTTCGAGGATTTAAGCGTTTTGGAGTTAATGGTAAATTGGCACCACGATTTGTGGGACCGTACAGAGTGTTGGAACGCAAAGGAGAAGTAGCTTATCAGCTAGAGTTACCCAAAGCTCTGTCCGGAGTCCATGATGTGTTTCACGTTTCCCAGTTGAAGAAGTGCCATGCAGAGATGGTCGATATTCCTCTAAGAGATACAGTGCCCCTGGAAGCAACTCAGTTAGAGAGTGACCTGACATCTGAGGAGAAGCCCATCAAGATTCTCGAGTTTGAGTGGAGTTACTCGCAGCAAGGTCATCAAGTTTTGCAAAGTTCAGTGGAGTCACCACACTGAGGACGAAGCCACCTGGGAACGAGAGGATGATCTACGCCAGGACCACCCGCACCTATTTTCTAGCCAACCCGAATCTCGAGGACGAGATTCATCTTAAGGGGGGTAGGTTTGTAACATCCCAATTTTCAATTTCGATGTTAATATATAGATCATCTCATATGCATTCATCATTTGAGCATTGTTGAATAAATTTGAATTTATTGGAAAGTTGATCCAAAAGACTTTAAGCAACTCAAGGACCCATTGTGAGAGAGTTGGAAGTTTTCAAGTATGACCCACAAATTTTATTAGTTTTCCAAGTGGGGTTGGATCAAATATTTTTGCCAATTTTCATTTTTAATATTTTAAAGTAAATGAGAGAAGATAACATGACTTTTTCAAATACAGAAAAAAATGGAAATTGAATTTTGAGTAAAAATATATTTATTGGATTTTTTATTTGAAAAAATATTTATTTTTATTATTTTACAAGCACTAAAAAGTTTATTTAATTTTTAGGCATTTTAGGTCAGAAAAATGTTCACTAGGTCATATATAAGACCACGTATTTATCTGAATTTTTCTGATATTGTTAGTATTTTATTTTATTAGTTTTCGAGTAATTTTTATCTCTGTAAAAAGAAAAACAGAAAATTGTTTTGTTTAAAAAAAGGAGTTAGCCAGTCGGCCCAGCTAGCCAGGTCGCAGCCCAGCGCGGCCTCCCTAGCACGCGCGCCCGCACCCGCGCCTACTTTCCCCCTCGCCCGAACCGCCTCGCCGCGGTGGCCGACAGGTGGGGCCCACCTATTGGGGTTCTTCCCCACGCCGAGCTAGAATCCTTCTCCAGTCCGACATCGTTGGCGACATCATCCCCGCCTCCGACTCTCCTTTCCCCTCGCCCAAGCACCCCGCCGCCCCTCCTCTTATATATACTGGGGACCCCGGCCCCGTTTTCTTCATCAAGCCGAGCTGCCGAGCCTCGCAGCCGCCGCCACGCCCTCTCCCGAGATCCGCCGCCGCCGAGCTTCGTCGCCTTCGCCTCTCTCCGCCCCGCCACCCCACCCGACGCCGCCCCCTCCATCCGATCTATCCCGCCGCACTGCACGCCCCCCGTGCCCTCGCCGCTGCCGGAGAGCCACCGGAGCCGCCATCCCGTCGAAGCCCGAGCCGCCACCGCCGTCATATCCTCCGTCGCTGGTGAACCCCACCGCCACAGTATGCCTCGCCTCTACCCTCACCGTCCGATCGTCGATCGACGGATTAGATTAGATCTAGGTTTTGTTTTTTTTATTTCGAAACGGTTCCTGTTAGTTTACAAATGTTCGTTCGTTTAGCCCTGGTAGTAAACGTTTTCGTTAGTTAAGTCATAGTAGTGAACGTTCGTCAATTAGATATGTTTTCGTAGCTAGGGACCTGTTTGTAGTTGTTTTAATTATAGTTTAGCCCCTGGATTTATTTTTATCACAAATTTTTGCTCGTTAGTCCAAATTAGGTGAAACCAACGCCAAGTTTTTTTGAATTGTTTCTTCTATCCAGAAAACCAACTTAAATTTATTTTGAAAATTTTAAAATTTGAATTCAAACAGTTTTGTATTTGAACTTCGTTTGATCATATCTTGAGTTTCGTAACTCCGTTTGAGTTGATTCTTTTTGCAAATCAAAGCTAATGATCTAAACTTTCTGATAAGGCCGAATTCAATGAATTTTGGTACAGTTAAGAATTTTTTTCTGATTAGAGAACTATTTGCTTGTTTTCAAAGTTTTTCGAGATCTTTTCTTCGATTCTTATGCATGATTGCTTATGTATGCTATTGTTTGCTTGAGATAGAATTCCCGGAGTGAGAAGCTTGCTACTACGAGTCCGTAGGTTTCAGCAATCATCAGCAAGGCAAGTTACACTTTGATAATACTCTTTCATACCCAGTTTTACTTGCATTAGTTAAATCCTCGAACAATTGCATGAGTAGGACTTGGGTACATGTGGGATTGATGTAGTACATGAGGTAGGAACCTATTGACTTGTCATCACCCAGGGTTTATACGTCTGTTATAAGTTGCTTAGCCATGCTTGTAGACGTGGATTGGTATGAGAGAATTCATGACAGTTGCGAGAGTATTGATAACTAAAGAGAAATTTAAGGTGGCAACATTAATACACATCTCGGTGGATTGGTTGCACGGCACCTGGAGAATCCAGTGTTGTCCTTGGAGACCCCGGAGGACCCATGTAATCATCCTACAGTTTGCCACCAGGCTCAAAGGGGTCATATATTATTCATGCCTTGAAACTTACGTGTGCAGCCATAAGCCATTATGGGTTGTGGCATAGTTGAGTATGTTGTGTGAGCTCTTTCAGTGGTGGACTAGTAGATGTAGGGGAAACAAGGTGTACCGGTCTACCCAGGGTAAAGAGTGAATGCTTCTGAAAGGCTATGTCTCGATCTTCCGATCATGGATGCGATCGAGTCTTGCGGGGAAAAGTGCCCAAACCTCTGCAGAGTGTACAATCTATTCATGAGTAGCCGTGTCTCCGGTTATGGACAATTTTGAGTATCCTCGTATTTGAATTATTGATTGATCTCATCACTTTAAATTAATTTGTTGGGTTATAAAGAACTATTCTTTATTTTGGGGTTGAGTTGGAGGAACCTTCTCAGTATTGGTAATTCAAACTTAGTAGTAAATAAAAATTTATTCCTTTGTTGTAGGGAAAAATTAGCTTTGTGCAAAATAAACTTAACAGCCTCCACCAGCCAATTATGCATGTAGTGACAGTTATTTGTTCATCATTATCTCTATAGTGTAGCATTGCTAGCATATTCAATGTGCTGACATGCATGACTGCAACGTCTAATGTTGCAGAGTTTTTGGATGAAGAGTAAGGTGCGATAGGTCGTTGTCATGCACTCAGTGTTTGCCGTGGAGTTGGATGGACTCAACTATCGTTGATGCTTCGGCAGTTTAATTATCTTATTGGCCTTTAGCCAAGTTATTTTTGTGATAATACTCTTTATGAGTATCTCGATGTAATAAGTGTGCGATTGAACTCTGTAATAAAACCTCAAGTAATGTGTGTCGGCATACCGATCCAGGGATAACACTTAAGCACAGAGACTTCGATTCACTGGAGTCACGGTCGCTACAGTTCTCAATTGAGGGAAATACTTATCTCTACTTTGATGCATCACCCTTTCCTCTTCAAGGGAAAAATCAACGCAAGCTCAAGAGGTAGCAGGAAGAATTGATAGCGCCGTTGCCGGGGAGGTCTACACCAAGCCTACAAAGTACTTGTCTTAAACTCGCATCTCTTGCATCTACATTATTTGCCATTTGCCTCTCGTTTTCATCTCCCCCACTTCTAAAATGTTTTCAGAAAAACATAAAAATATTTGCCTTTTTATTCGTCCTTTTTCCGTTTGTCTTTTTATTTGCTTGTGTGCTAGATCGCTTGTTTTTACTAAAGCATGGCTTGTGCGTCTACCATTGCCAGTACTCCCGAAAGTGAAGTTCTTTATTTTGAACAAAAGGAAGGAGAAAATTTAAAAGATGCTTGGGATATAATTTGTAATGCTCAAAATAGATCTACTCGTAAGCAATCTACTACCATTCTCATTTGTAATTTTTATGTGGGTATTACCGCTTGGTATAGATTTGTGCCAGACACCATCACGGGAGGAGATTTCTTGGGTAGCCATACTTGTGATGCTTATAACACTATCAACAATTTGGTTGGCTCACCCCCATTTATGGTTAATGAAACAGTTTTAACTTTGGAACATGTCATGCAAAGGCTTGATATTATTGAAAATAAAATTCATACTGTAGAACTTATTGAAAATTTGGATAATAAGATCCACAATTAAATCGCTCAATACAGATCAAAGGTAGGAATTACTTTAAAGAACCTAAAAGAAAAATAACCCCTAGTCAATGAGAAAATAAATCAAGATTCCGTTAGAATTGACAAGTTAGAGGGTGTCATTACTAATTTGGGTTCTGCTTTTGCCTCTGTTAAGACAACTCCAATTTTTTCTCCTACAAAGTTCACTAAGTTTGTTTATGTTCCTAAAAATAAAGGTGAATCATCTAGTAAAGGGAACGAAGATCTAAAGATGATAGGAATTAGTCCTAGCCTTATCAATATCATCCAAGAGCCTATTACTATAGGTAAATTCTTTGATTTCTTACCTAGGAGTATTATTATTAACAAACCCAATGAACTTCCTCGGGATTATAATCATGCTACTTATGGTTTGAGTACCAAAGATGACAATACCTAGATCATTGCTTTAGGCCTAGCTAAGGGCGTTAAATAATAGCGCTTGTTGGGAGGCAACCCCATTTCATTTTGGTTTTTACTTTTTTCTTGCTATTCTTTAATAAATCTATCATATAGCCTCTGGTTAAATGTGTTTTAAAGTTTTAATTTAGTGTTTGTGCCAAGCAAGATCTTTGGGATGATTTGGAAGATAGTAGATTGTTTTTTTCTGGAAAAAAAACTTATGCGTCTAGTGTCAGAATTGTTTCTGGTTGCTGGAACATGAAAAAACTCTGAATTTTTTTACACATTTATGATCTACAAATTTCAGAAGGTTTCATAATTTTCTAGAATTGTTAGAGATACATAGGTTCCACCGTAATTCACATCTTTACAGTCTGTTCTATTTTTGACAGATTCTGTTTTCATTCGGTTTTTGCTTATTTTGATGCATCTATGGCTAGTATCGGGGGGTATGCACCATGGAAAAGTTGGAATACAGTAGATATTACACCAATATAAAATAAGAATGAGTTCACAACAGTACCTACATGTAAGGATTGAATTTGTTTTACTAACGGATCTCACGAGCTTTCTGTTGAGTTTTGTGTTGTGAAGTTTTTCAAGTTTTGGGTAAAGATTGGCAAGAGCCTAAGCTTGGGGATTCCCAAGGCACCCCAAGGTAATATTCAACGACAACCAAACATCTAAGCTTTGGGATGCCCCGGATGGCATCCCCTCTTTCGTCTTTAATCCATCGATAAATTTACTTGAGGCTATATTTTTATTCACTACATGATATGTGTTTTGCTTGGAGCCTCTTGTATGATTTGAGTTTTTGCTTTTTAGTTTGCCACAATTATCCTTGATGTACACACCTTTTGATAGGGAGACTCATTAATCGTGCATTTATTAGAATACTCTATATGCTTCACTTATATCTTTTGAGCTAGGGTAGTTGCTCTAGTGCTTCACTTATTTCTGTTTGAGCACGACGGTGATGTTTATTTTGAAGAAATTGATGAACTCACATGCTTCACTTATGTTATTTTGAGAGTACTTAAACAACATGGTAATTTGCTTGGGTTATGAATTTAGTCCTAATATGATAGGCATCCAAGGGGGGTATAATAAAATTTCATAAAGAGCATTGAATATATGAGAAATTTGAATCCTTGCAATTGTTTTGAGATATTAAGATGGTGATATTAGATTCATGCTAGTAGTAAGTTGTGTGGTTAAAGAAATAATTGTTTTAAGGTTTGTGATTCCCGTAGCATGCACATATTGTCTTCTAGTTATGTGATGAAGTTGGATCACGATTTATTCCTAATTGTCTTCCTTTGCGTGAAATTCGGGGGCGCACGATGGTTAACTCCTACCAACCTCTCCCCTAGGATCATGCGTAGTACTCCCTCTATACACTAATATAAGAGCGTTTAGATAACTATTTTAGTATTCTAAATGCTCTTATATTAGTTTACGGAGGGAGTAGAACTTAGCTTCGAGGGCTAATAAACTTTTTGCAATAAGTATGTGAGTTATTTATGACTAATGTTGAGTCCATGGATTATATGCACTCTCACCTTCCACCTTCCTAGCCACTCTAGTACCGCGCAATTTTCGCTGGTGCATGATACGTCTCCAACGTATCTATAATTTTTAATCTCCCATGCTGTTATATTATTATTCTTGGATGTTTTACAATCATTTTATATCATTTTTTGGTACTAACCTATTGACATAGTGCCAAGTGCCAGTTGTTGTTTTCTGCATGTTTTTTACATCGCAGGAAATCAATACCAAACGAAGTCCAAACGCAGCGAAATTTTTTGTGGATTTTTTTGGACCAGAAGACATCCAATGGGCTAGAGAAGCACCTGGGGGGTGCTCCGAGGGGAGCACAACCCACCAGGGCGCGCCAGGAGGCCCAGGCGCGCCCTGGTGGGTTGTGCCCACCTCTGGTGCCCTCGGACCGCCTCTTTGCTCTATAAATACCCCAATATTCCAGAAACCCTAGGGGAGCCGACGAAAATCAATTCCAGCCGCCGCAGAGTCAAGCACCACCAGATCCAATCTAGACACCATCACGGAGGGATTCACCACTTCCATTGGTGCCTCTCCGATGATGCGTGAGTAGTTCTTTGTAGACCTACGGGTCCATAGTTAGTAGCTAGATGGCTTCCTCTCTCTCGTTTGATTATCAATACAATGGTATTTTGGAGATCCATATGATGTAACTCTTTTTAGGGTGTGTTTGTTGGGATCCGATGAACTTTGAGCTTATGATCAGTGCTACTTCTCGAGCTTGCGTTGTATTCCCTCGAAGAGGAAAGGGTGATGTAGCACAGTACCGTAAGTATTTCCCTCAGTTTTTGAGAACCAAGGTATCAATCCAGTAGGAGACCACGCGCGAGTCCCTCGCACCTGCACAAACAAATAAGAACTTCGCAGCCAACGCGATAAGGGGTTGTCAATCCCTTTACGGTCACTTACGAAAGTGAGATCTGATAGATAGGATAGTTTGTTATTTTTGGTATTTTTGGATATAAGAATAGAAAGTAAAAGCGGAAAAGTAAAGTAGATTGTAGATTGATATGTTGA
Organism: Secale cereale; assembly: GCA_902687465.1. Classification (NCBI taxonomy): domain Eukaryota; kingdom Viridiplantae; phylum Streptophyta; class Magnoliopsida; order Poales; family Poaceae; genus Secale; species Secale cereale. The sequence goes on from LR738713.1 coordinate 346,823,813, forward strand.
GAATAGACCCGGGGGCCATAGGTTTCTCTAGTGGCTTCTCTCATGATAGCGGAATTCTACGGTGGGTGAACCAATTAATGTCGAGCAATTGACAGAAAAGCGAATACTTATGAGACTATCTAGGCATGATCATTATATATAGGCATCATGTCCGAAACAAGTAGACCGAAACGATTCTGCATCTACTATTATTACTCCACACATCGACCACTATCCAGCATGCATATAGAGTATTAAGTTCATAAGAACAGAGTAACGCCTTAAGCAAGATGACATGATGTAGAGGGATAAACTCAAGAAATATGATATAAACCCCATCTTTTTATCCTCGATGGCAACAATACAATACGTGCCTTGCTGCCCCTACTGTCACTGGGAAAGGACACCGCAAGATTGAACCCAAAGCCAAGCACTTCTCCCATTGCAAGAACTATAGATCTAGTAGGCAAAACCAAACCAATAATTCGAAGAGACTTGAAAGGATAATATAATCATACATAAAGAGTTTAGAAAAGAACCAAATACTTCTCATAGATAATATTGATTATAAACCCACAATTCATTGGATCTCGACAAACACACCGCAAAAAGAGATTACATCAAATAGATCTCCTCGAAGACCGAGGAGAACTTGGTATTGAGATCCAAAGAGAGAGAAGAAGCCATCTAGATACTAACTATGGACCCGAAGGTCTGTGGTAAACTACTCACAACTCATGGTGAGGCGATGATGATGATGTAGAAGCACTCCGTGGTAGATCCCCCCTCCGGCGGAGCTCCAGAATAGGCCCCAAAATGGGATCTCAGGGGAACAGAAGGTTGCGGCGGTGGAACTAGGGTTTTCTCTGTTCTTCTGATGGTTTCGGGGTACGTAGGTATATATAGGAGGAAGGAGGGCACCGGGGGCCAGACGTGGGGCCCACGAGGCAGGGGGTGCACCCCCCCCCCAACCTCGTGGACGCCACGTTAGCCCTATTCCGTGGTTCTCAAGTCTCCCGTGCGTATTTTGCTCCAAAAATATATCTCCCGAAGTTTCATTCCGTTTTGACTCCGTTTGATATTCCTTTTCTATAAAACCCTGAAATAGGCAAAAAAAAAACAGCAATCTAGACTGGGCCTTTGGGTTAATAGGTTAGTCCCAGAAATAATATAAAAGTGTATAACAAAGCCCACTAAACATCCAAAACATCATAAATAATAGCATGGAACAATCAAAAATTATAGATACGTTGGAGACGTATCAAGCATCCCCAAGCTTAATTCCTGCTCGTCCTCGAGTAG
>LR738713.1:346826822-346847957 GCA_902687465.1 Secale cereale
CAACTTGCTTGCTCACGAAGACCTAGGGCGTTTGAGGAAGCCCATCGTTGGAATATACAAGCCAAGTTCTATAACGAAAATTCCCACTAGTATATGAAAGTTACTAAACATGAGACTCTCTATCATGAAGTACATGGTGCTACTTTGAAGCACAAGTGTGGAAAAAGATAGTAGCAATTGTCCCTTTTTTTCTTTATTTTTTTCTCCTTTTTTTGGAGGGGCCTTTTCTTTTGTTCGGCCTTTCCTCACTTGGGACAATGCTCTAATAATGATGATCATCACACTTATATTGATTTACAACTCGATACTAGAACAAAGTATGACTATATGGATGCCTCCAGCGGTGTACCGGGATGTGCAATGAATCAAGAGTGACATGTATGAAAAGTTATGCATGGTGGCTTTGCCACAAATACGATGTCAACTACATCATCATGCATGGCAATATGACAATATGAAGCGTGTCATATGAAAAGAACAGTGGAAAGTTGCATGGCAATATATCTCGCAATGGCTATGGAAATGCCATGATAGGTAGGTATGGTGGTTGTTTTGAGGAAGATATATGGTGGCTGTTTTGAGGAAGGTATATAGTGGGTGTATGGTACCGGCGAGAGTTGTGTGGTACTAGAGAGGCTAGCAATGGTGGAAGGGTGAGAGTGCGTATAATCCATGGACTCAACATTAGTCATAATAACTCATATACTTATTGCAAAAATTTACGATTCATCAAAATAAAGCAATCAATGCATGCTCCTAGGGGGGATGGGTAGGAGTTAACCATCGCGCGCCCCCGACCTCCACACAAAGGATGACACTCTACAAATGCCTCATGCTCTAACTTCGTCACATAGCGGTTCACCATACGTGCATGCTACGGGAATCACTAACATTAACACAAGTATTTCTCAATTTCATAATAACTCCACTAGCATGACTCTAATATCACTATCCTCATATCTCGAAACAATTATCAAGCATCCAACTTCTCTTCATATTCCATGCACTTAGTATGAAAGTTTTTACTACATTGATCTTGGGTGCCTATCGTGTGAATCCTAGTTTTATAGCCAACGCACATTACCATGCTGTTTTAATAGACTCTCAAAAGGATATAAGTGAAGCATGAGAGATCAACAATTTCTACAGAATATAATTACCACCGTGCTCTAAAAGATATAAGTGAAGCACTAGAGCAAAAACTATTCAACTCAAAAGATATAAGTGAAGCACATAGAGTATTCTAACAATTCCTAGGCCATATTTATCTCTCTCAAAAAGGTGTGTCCAGCAAGGATAATTGTGGCAAACTAACAAGCAAAGACTCAAATTATACATGACACTCCAAGTAAAACACATATCATGTGGTGAATAAAAATATAGCTCCGAGTATAGTTACCGATAGATGAAGACGAAAGAGGGGATGCCTTCCCGGGGCATCCCCAAGCTTAGGCTTTTGGTTGTCCTTGAATTTTACCTTGGGGTGCCTTGGGCATCCCCAAGCTTAGGTTCTTGTCACTCTTTGTTCCATAATCCATCAAAGCAATACTCAAAACTTGAAAACTTCACAACACAAAACTTAGACAAAAATCTCGTGAGCTCCGTTAGTATAAGAAAACAAACCACTACTCAAAGGTACTGTAATGAACTCATTCTTTGGTTATATTGGTGTTAAACCTACTGTATTCCAACTTATCTATGATTCATACTCCCCAGTACTACTCATAGATTCATCAAAATAAGCAAACAACACACGAAAAACAGAATCTATCAAAAACAGAACTGTTTGTAGTAATCTGTAACTTTCGCATACTTCTGTAACTTCAGAAAAATAGAAATAAATTGGTAGACGTGAGGAATTAGTCTATTAATCATCTACAAAAAGAATCAACTAAATAGCACACTCCAGTAAAATCTGGTGATCATTCTAGCGAGCGCTAACGATTCTGTTTTTCACAGCAAGATCATATAAACTTCACACAAGTCTTCCCAAAGGTTCTACTTGGCACAAACACTAATTAAAACACAAAACCACATCTGAACAGAAGCGAGATGCAATATTTATTCCTAAACAGAAGCAAAAAAAATATAAAATTGGGTTGCCTCCCAACAAGCGCTATCATTTTACGCCCCTAGCTAGGCACGATACATGGATAGATCTAGGGATTGCCATAATGATAAGATATATCGCCAAAAACTCATCTCATATTCCCTACGTTCAGTAGCAAGTTTCCTTTGTGGTAAGCAAAAGTAATCAAAAGGGCTAAATTTAATGGGACAAAAATCCCCCATATCAAGCTCAGGAGGTATAGGTTCCTCTTTTGGCCCTTTATAGTGTACAACCAATTCATCATTATAGGCATTCTTTTGGCAGAAGGTCATGAGCCTTCGCTCAAGGGAGAAACCTAACCCATTGTTTTGAATAGCAAAATCATCATTCAACTCAGAAATTCTATCAACCAAGACATCGGTAGGAACCCTTTTTCTAAGGTTTTCATTAAAAGCAACATGATCAGTAGATCGCAACCGCATTATGTCCTCTTGATTAAATAAGACAGCCTCTATGGGAGGTCGACCAGCATCTACCCCGTAATGAGCAAAGATTTCTTTGGCCTCTTTCATGATAAATATAAATTCATAAGCCAAAAAGACAGTAGCTGCATGCTTAACAGAAGAGTGCTCAATATTGGAAAACTCCAGAAAGATTCTCTGAATACAGGGATGCATATGGGTAAATTGCCTTTCAATTTCAACTACAAGCATAGATATGGCATCCGCAAGGCTACTAGTTCCGTGAAGAATAGAGCCACCCATAGTGGGCAAAGCACCGGCACAAGTAAATAAGTCTTGAAGAACTCCTTTTCCAATGATATTACCACTACCAACCCGGAACTTCTTAATATGTAAAGTGGTAGTTTCATCCAGAGGGTCATCATAGACGTTGCCCTCAACATTACTACCCTTCTCGATAAAATCTTCCCCCATCTCAGACATGAGGGCAAGCGAACGATAAACACACGACAAAAGAAGGGCAAATAAAACTACAAGGGTGAAGTGGGAAGAGGAAAACGAGAGGAAAAAATGTAATGCGAAGGATAAGGGTTTGTGATAGGTACTTGTTATATGACTTTTGCGTAAGCCTCCCCGGAAACGACGCCAGCAATTCTTCTTGCTACTTCTCGAGCTTGCGTTGTATTCCCTTGAAGAGGAAAGGGTGATGCAGAACAGTAGCGTAAGTATTTCCCTCGGTTTTTGAGAACCAAGGTATCAATCCAGTAGGAGACCACGCACGAGTCCCTCGCACCTGCACAAACAAATAAGAACTTTGCAGCCAACGCGATAAGGGGTTTTCAATCCCTTTATGGTCACTTACGAAAGTGAGATCTGATAGATAGGATAGTTCGGTATTTTTGGTATTTTTGGATATAAGAACAGAAAGTAAAATCGGAAAAGTAAAGTAGATTGTAGATTGATATGTTGAGAATAGACCCGGGGGCCATAGGTTTCTCTAGTGGCTTCTCTCATGATAGCGAAATTCTACGGTGGGTGAAAAAAATTACTGTCGAGCAATTGATAGAAAAGCGAATACTTGTGAGACTATCTAGGCACGATCATTATATATAGGCATCACGTCCGAAACAAGTAGACCGAAACAATTCTGCATCTACTACTATTACTCCACACATCGACCGCTATCCAGCATGCATCTAGAGTATTAAGTTCATAAGAACAGAGTAACGCCTTAAGCAAGATGACATGATGTAGAGGGATAAACTCAAGCAATATGATATAAACCCCATCTTTTTATCCTTGATGGCAACAATACAATACGTGCCTTGCTGCCCCTACTGTCACTGGGAAAGGACACCGCAAGATTGAACCCAAAGCCAAGCACTTCTCCCATTGCAAGAACTATAGATCTAGTAGGCCAAACCAAACCAATAATTCGAAGAGACTTGCAAGGATATTATAATCATACATAAAGAGTTCAGAAAAGAACCAAATACTTCTCATAGATAGTCTTGATCATAAACCCACAATTCATCGGATCTCGAAAAACACACCGCAAAAAAGAGATTACATCGAATAGATCTCCTCGAAGACCGAGGAGAACTTGGTATTGAGATCCAAAGAGAGAGAATAAGCCATCTAGATACTAACTATGGACCCGAAGGTCTGTGGTAAACTACTCACAACTCATGGTGAGGCGATGATGATGATGTAGAAGCACTCCGTGGTAAACCCCCCCCCCCCCTCCGGCGGAGCTCCGGAATAGGCCCCAAGATGGGATCTCACGAGAAAAGAAGGTTGCGGCGGTGGAACTAGGGTTTTCCATGTTCTTCTGATGGTTTCGGGGTACGTAGGTATATATAGGAGGAAGGAGGGCACCGGGGGCCAGCCGTGGGGCCCACGAGGCAAGGTGGCACGCCCTGTAGGGGGGGCGTGGCCCCACCCTCATGGACGCCACGTCAGCCCTATTCCGTGGTTCTCAAGTCTCCCGTGCGTATTTTGCTCCAAAAATATCTCTCCCGAAGTTTCATTTCGTTTGGACTTCATTTGATATTCCTTTTCTGTAAAACCCTGAAGTAGGCAAAAAACTGCAATCTCGAGTGGGCCTTTGGGTTAATAGGTTAGTCCCAAAAATAATATAAAAGTGTATAACAAAGCCCAGTAAACATCCAAAACATCATAAATAATAGCATGGAACAATAAAAAATTATAGATACGTTGGAGACGTATCAATCAGGTCTATCTTTTTATATCCATGAAATTTATTTGAGTATTCTTTGATCTCTTATATGCATGATTGCTTATAGCCTCGTATTTCTTCTCCGATATTTGGGTTTTGTTTGGCCAACTTGATCTATATATCTTGCAATGGGAAGAGGTGCTTTGTAGTGGGTTAGATCTTACGGTGCTTGAGCCTAATGCAGAAGGGGAACCAATACGTATGTATTGTTGCTACTAAGGATAAAATGATGGGGTCTATTTCTACATAAATAGATCTTGTCTACATCATGTCATCGTTCTTATTGCATTACTCCGTTTTTTCCATGAACTTAATACACTAGATACATGCTGGATAGCCGTCAATGTGTGGAGTAATAGTAGTAGATGCAGGCAAGAGTCGGTCTACTAATCTTGGACGTGATGTCTATATAACGATCATTGCCTGGATATCGTCATGATTATTTGAAGTTCTATCAATTGCCCAACAGTAATTGTTCACCCACCGTTTGCTATTTTCTCGAGAGAAGCCACTAGTGAAATCTACGGCCCCCGGGTCTCTTTCTCATATTATTTGCCTTTGTGATCTATTTTCTATTGCTTTTGTTTCCAGATCTATCAAAACAAAAACCCAAAAATACCTTGTTGCAATTTATCTTATTTGGCATTCGATCTATCAATATTTACAACTCTATCACGTCTGTTACCCGAAAGGGATTGACAACCCCTTTTACACGTCGGGTTGTGAGTATTTATTATTTGTGTGCAGGTGTCGTTTACGTTGTGTTGCTTGGTTCTCCTACTGGTTCGATAACCTTGGTTTCATCACTGAGGGAAATACCTACCGCTGGTATACTGCATCATCCCTTCCTCTTTGGGGAAATACCGACGTAGTTCTAGCAAGACATCAAAAGGAATTTCTGGCGCCGTTGCCGGGGAGGATCTCCAACATATACCAGGTTCCTAATCACAGATCTCATCTCCTCGCAATTTACATTATTTGCCATTTGCCTCTCGTTTTCATCTCCCCCACTTCACAAAAATTTGTGGTTTTATTCGCCCTCTTTTTCGTTCGTCGTTTTCTTGTCGGATCTATTTGAGCTCTTGTCGTCAAGGGTAGTCCTCCCCTCATCATTTGCACCCCCGAGAACGAAGTTCTCAACTTTAAGCAAAGAGGAGGAGAAAGCCTAAAAGATGTGTGGTACCAGATTTGCAATGCTAATAACAGATCTATTCACAAGCAATCCACTATTGTTCTTCTTTGAAATTTTTATGTGGGAATCACTACTTGGTATAGATTTGTTCTTGATACCATTACCGGAGGAAATTTCTTAAGTTGTCCTCCTCTTGATGCTTTGAATGCTATGGGAAGTTTAGTGGGATCTCCTCTTATTATCGTCAATGAAACAACTTTGACTCTTGAGCATGTTCTGAAAAGGTTATATGCTATTGAAAAGGGAATGCTCACTAAAGAACATATTGAAAATTTAGATACAAAGATGCATGATCTTGCTAATAAATTTGGGGCAAAAGCAGGTAATGTTCTTAAATTGCTAAAAGAGGAGGAAACTATAGTTAATGAAATAATTGAAGAAAGTCCTTCTAGGATTGATAAATTAGAACAAATTCTTAGTAACTTGGGTACCGCTTTTTCTTCTTTTAATTCTATTGAAAAAAACTCCCGGAGAAAGACGCAAGAACAAAGGGGCTACTTCTAGTAACAACGATGGGGATCTTAAAATGATTAGTATTCACCCCAACTTCATTGAAGTAATAAAAGGCCCCCTTTACAAAAGAAAATTCTTTGATCTCATCCCTAGGAGTGTTTTTGTTGAAGAATTATATGCCCAATCTTTGAAGAAATGTGTGGTTGAGGAATTGAAAAACAAGGATGACACAACTTTGATCTTTGCTTTATGCCTAGCTAAGGGCTTAAAACGATAGCGCTCGTTGGGAGGCAACCCAACTTGTATCTTTTTGCTTTTTGATTTCCTTGCTGTTTTCAATCAAATACCAATTAATACCTCTGTTTAGATGTGTTTTTTTTGTTTGAATAAATGTTTGTGCCAAGCAAAGCCTTTAGGATCATGTTGGGTGTTAGTAGATTTGATGTTGCTGAAAAACTAAAACTTTTGCGCTCACGAGAAAAATTCTAATTTTTTTTTACAAAAGAGTGTTTTTGATTTGATTCTTTTTGCAGAAGATTGATATACAAATTTTTCACGTGGTCCTAATTTTTCAAAATAAAGTTACATAAGTATTCGAAATTTCCAGATTGCTACAGACTGTTCTGTTTTTAACAGATTCTGTTTTCTTTGCGTTGTGTGCTTGTTTTGATGATTCTATGGTTTTCTTTAATGAGTTTTTGCCATAGAAAAGTTGGAATATAGTAGATATAATGCAAAAATAAAATATGAATTGGTTTGCTACAATACTTATAGTAGTGATTTGTTTTCTTATGCTAACAGATCTCACGAAAGTTTTGTTGAGTTTTGTGTGATTGAAGTTTTCAAGTTTTGGGTTATCTTACGATGGATGAAGGAATAAGGAGTAAGAAGATCATAAGCTTGGGGATGTCCATGGCATACCAAGCTATTATCCAGAGAGAAGCAAGCAACCAAGCTTGGGGATGCCCTCGAGTGGCATCCCCTCTTTCTTCTAACAACCATCGGTATTTTACTCAAAGCTATATTTTTATTCGTCACATATTATGTGTTTTTCTTGGAGCGTCTTGTATGATATGAGTCTGTGCTTGTTTTGTTTTGCTCTTTAAGTCTTGAATCCTTGCTGTACACACCTTTTTGAGAGAGCCATAATTATGCCATGACTTGTTAGAATAGATCCCTTTGCTTCACTTAAATTTTTATGAGCTATGGATTTGCTCTAGTGCTTCATTTATATCTTTTTGAGCATGGTGTGCTTTAATATTTTTTTAAGAAATATTCTCTTGCTTCACTTAGATTTATTTGAGAGTTAGTAATTTTTTAAGAAATTATCTCTTGCTTCGCTTAAATTATTTTGAGAGAAAGAAACAATTTATGCTCATGATATTCACTTATATTTGTTTGAGCTTATCAAAAGCAACACATGAAAATTAGTCCAAAAGTGACATATATATCCAAGAAGGATATAATAAAAACTTTCATGAAGACCATTGGACAAAATAAACTTGATTCTTTGTAATAGTTTTGAGAAATGATGATAGTGATATGTGAGTCATGTTAATGAGTAATTATGCTTTAGTAAGAATATTGGTGTTAAGGTTTGTGATTCATATGCAAACACGAAAGTCAATAGTCATGCAATGAAATTACATCCTACTTGTGGTGCATTATTCGGTATTAATTATGCTTAATGCTCGCTTACGAGATTATTCGTTTCTTGGTTGGTCGCTTCCCAATCTTTTGCTAGCCTTCATTTTGCACTAAGTATGATCACTACTTGTGCATCCAAAATCCATTAACCCAGTTTTGCCACATGTGTCCGCCATACCTACCTATATGCGGTATTCCTTTGCCATTCTAAGCAAATTTGTATGTTCCATCTCTAATTTTCAAAATAAATTTCCCTTTTGTGTGCTCGTACCGCTTGCGAGGCGGTGAGGGGTGGCTAATATTTTCCATGCTAGATGTGTTATTCTCACGATGAGTGTTTGTTCAGTTGTCATTGCACGAGAGTAAGGCAAAGGTATTAGGGATGCCCAGTCCCGAAATGAAAAAATGAATTTACTTTATGTTGTCAAATAATAAATTCCTTGGAAAGTGTTGGTATGGAAGGCACCCATGGATACGGTTAGCTATGGCTTGTGAAAGTTTGGTGGAAAAAGGAATAAACTTTATTTTATGTTTGGGAACTGCCTATGATATATCTAGCATGGAAAGTGTTGGGAACTCTAAGTTGTTTTCATTGGTGGAAAAAGTATGCCATCCAAAATAATTTTATCTCTCAATTTAAGCTTTGAGCTCTCGCACCTCTACAAACCCCTACTTCCCTGTGCGAAGGGCCTTTCTTTTACTTTATGCAATTTTTATTTTGAATTTGAATCTCCATCTTCTCTTATAAAGCACCAACTAGGAAGCACTATGATCGTACTTGAGCATTGGGTGTAGTTAATATGCGAGTGTGCTTCATGAATGGATCAATGGTTGAGCATGATGGGCTAGGGATAACTTACTTTAGCATTGATATTTTGAAAGACATGATTGCTTGTTGATATGCTTGAGTATTTAAATCTCATGTCAAAACTAGACTATTGCTTTGAACCATATAAAAGTCCAAATGTTCGTGCTATAAAGAAAATGATATGATATGACATGTTAGGCAGCATTCCACATAAAAAATTCTGTTTTTATCATTTACCTACTCGAGGATGAGCAAGAATTAAGCTTGGGGATGTTGAGACGTCTCCAACGTATCTATAATTTTTTATTGTTCCATGTTATTATATTATCATTCTTGGATGTTTTACAAACATTTTATATCATTTTTTGGTACTAACCTATTGACATAGTGCCAAGTGCCAGTTGTTGTTTTTTTGCATGTTTTTTTACATCACAGGAAATCAATACCAAACGGAGTCCAAACGCAGCGAAACTTTTTGTGGAATTGTTTTTGGACCAGAAGACATCCAGTGGGCCGGAGAAGCACCTCGGGGGTGCTCCAAGGGGATCACAACCCACCAGGGCGTGCCAGGAGGCCCAAGCGCACCCTGGTGGGTTGTGCCTACCTCGGGTGCCCCCCAGACCGCCTCTTTGCTCTATAAATACCCCAATATTCCAGAAACCCTAGGGGAGTCGACGAAAATCAATTCCAGCCGCCGCAGAGTCCAGGACCACCAAATCCAATCTAGACACCATCACGGAGGGGTTCACCACTTCCATTGGTGCCTCTCTGATGATGCATGAGTAGTTCTTTGTAGACCTACGGGTCCGTAGTTAGTAGCTAGATGGCTTCCTCTCTCTCGTTTGATTATCAATACAATGGTCTCTTGGAGATCCATATGATGTAACTCTTTTTGCGGTGTGTTTGTTGGGATCCGATGAACTTTGAGTTTATGATCAGATCTATCTTTTATATCCATGAAAGTTATTCGAGTCTTCTTTGATCTCTTATATCAATCAGATCAGATTAGATCTATCTTTTATATCCATGTAACTTATTTGAGTTTATGATCAGATCAGATCTATCTTTTATAGTCTCGTATTTCTTCTCCGATATTTGGCCAACTTGATATATTTATCTTGCAATGGGAAGAGGTGCTTTGTAGTGGGTTCGATCTTACGGTGCTTGATCCCAGTGACAAAAGGGGAACCGACACATATGCATCGTTGCTACAAAGGATAAAAAGATGGGGTCTATTTCTACATAATAGATCTTGTCTACATCATGTCATCATTCTTATTTCATTATTCCGTTTTTCCATGAACTTAATACACTAGATGCATGCTGGATAGCAGTTGATGTGTGGAGTAATAGTAGTAGATGCAAGGAGGAGTCAGTCTACTAATCTTGGACGTGATGCGTATATAATGATCATTGTTGGGATATCGTCATGAGTATTTGAAGTTCTATCAATTGCCAACAGTAATTGTTCACCCACCGTTTGCTATTTTTCTCGAGAGAAGCCACTAGTGAAATCTACGGCCCTTGGGTCTCTTTCTCATATTATTTGCCTTTGTGATTTATTTTCCTTTGCTTTTATTTTCAGATCTATTAAAACAAAAACCCAAAAATACCTTGCTGCAATTTATCTTATTTGGCGTTCGATCTATCAATATTTACAACTCTATCACGTCCGTTACCCGAAAGGGATTGACAACCCCTTTTACACATCAGGTTGCGAGTATTTGTTATTTGTGTGCAGGTGTCGTTTATGTTGTGTTGCTTGGTTCTCCTACTGGTTCAATAACCTTGGTTTCATCACTGGGGGAAATACCTACCGCTGCTATAGTGCATCATCCCTTCCTCTTTGGGGAAATACTGATGTAGTTCTAGCAAGACATCAGTGCATCAAACTCACCTTATACCTCTCCTCAAAACAACCATCATACCTACCTATTATGGCATTTTCATAGCCATTCCGAGATATATTTCCATGTAACTCCACCATTTCGTCATATGTTGAGTTTACCATCGAGTTGTAATTTTGAGTTGTAAGTAAATAAAAGTGTGATGATCATCAATATTAGAACATTGTCCCATGTGAGGTTATAAATAAAAGAGGGCAAAGAGCCCAAAAAAAGGCCAAAGAGCCCAAAAGAAAAAAAATAGTCAACAAAAATGAGGAGTCTAAAAAATGAGAGAAAAAGAGAGAAGGGACAATTTTACTATATTTTTCCACACTTGTATTTCAAAGTAGCACCATGTTCTTAATAATAGAGAGTCTCCTATTTTGTCACTTTCATGTATTACTAGTGGGAATTTTCATTATAGAACTTGGCTTGTATATTCCAATGATGGGCTTCCTCAAATGCCCTAGGTCTTCATTAGCAAGCAAGTTGGATGCACACTCACTTAATTTTCTTTTGAGCTTTCATACACTTATAGCTCTAGTCCATTTGCTACATGGAAATCCCTACTCACGCACATTGATATCGATTGCAGGACATCTCCATAGTCCATTGATTTTCCTAGTTTATGTGAGACTTTCTCCCTACTTTTGTCTACTACCACCTTCTATTCATAGTGCTCTGTCCATGGCTCATGCTCATGTATTGCGTGAAGAGTTGAAAAAGCTGAAGCGCGTTAAAAAGTATGAAACAATTACTTAGCTGACAGCGGGGTGGACATGATTTATACTTTGTGCTAAGAAGAGGGAGCATAACAAGACTATATGATTTTGTAGGGATAACTTTCTTTAGCCATGTTATTTTTTGAAGCTTCGTAATTTTCTTTCTAGTATGCTTGAAGTATTATTATTTTGATGTCAATGAACTTTTGTTTTGAATCATATGGATCTGAGCATTCATGCCAACTAAAGAATTAATACATTGCTAAATATGTTAGGTATCATTCCACATCAATAAATCTGTTTTTATCATTTACCTACTCGAGGATGAGAATGAATTAAGCTTGGGGATGCTTGATACGTCTCCAACGTATGTATAATTTTTTATTGTTCCATGTTATTATATTATCAAGTTTGGATTTTTTATATGCATTAATATGAAATTTTATATTATTTTTGGGACTAACTTATTAACCTAGAGCCTAGTGTCAGTTTCTGTTTTTCCTTGTTTTTGAGCTTTGCAAAAAGGAATATCAAACGGAGTCCAAATGGAATAAAACTTTCACTATGATTTTTTTCCCGAACAGAAACACACCTACGTGACTTGGAGTAGGGGCCACGGAAGCCACAGGGTGGCCACAAACTGTAGGGGCGCGCCCCTGGGCTTGTGCCCCCCCCCCCTCGTAACTCCCCTGCACCGCCTCTTTGCCCTATATATTCTCTAATATTCCAGAAACCCTAGAGGGAGCAACGAAATACTTCTCCACCACTGCAGGTCTCTGACTTCATGAGATCCCATCTGGAGGCCTTTTACGGTATTCTACCGAAGGGGGATTCGATCACGGAGGGCTTCTACATCAATCTTGTTGCCCCTCCGATGATGTGTGAGTAGTTTACCACAAACCTACGGGTCCATAGCTAGTAGCTATATGGCTTCTTCTATCTCTCTTTGATCTTCAATACAATGTTCTTCTCGATGTTCTTGGAGATCTATTCGATGTAATCTTCTCTTGCGGTGTGTTTGTTGAGATCCGATGAACTGTGGATTTATGATCAGATTATTTCTGAATATTATTTAAATCTTCTCTGAATTCTTATATGCATGAATTGATATCTTTGTATTTCTCTTCAAATTATTGGTTTGGTTGGGCCAACTAGATTGGTAGTTCTTGCAATGGGAGAGGTGCTTAGTTTTGGATTCAATCTTGCAGTGTCCTCACCCAGTGACAAAAGGGGTAGCGAGGCACGTATTGTATTGTTGCCATCAAGGATAAAAATATGGGGTTTATATCATATTTCTTGAGTTTATCCCTCTACATCATGTCATCTTGCTTAAGGTGTTACTTTGTTCTTATGAACTTAATACTCTAAATGCATGCTGGATAGCGGTCGATGTGTGGTGTAATAGTAGTAGATGCAAGCGGGAGTCGGTCTACTTGTCACGGATGTGATGCCTATATTCATGATCATTGCCTTAGATATCATCATACGTTTGTGCTTTTTTATCAATTGCTCGACAGTAGTTTATTTACCCAACATATGCTTTATTCAAGAGATAAGCCTCTAGTGAAACCTATGGACCCCGCGTCTATTTTCTATCTTATATTTCCAGATCTAGAAAACCAAAAACCCAAAAATAGCTTGTTGCAATTATTTTTTGTTTACTTTTTTAGCTTTTTACTTTAGTTTTAAATCTATCTCTATGAGTTCTCACTCTTGTTCGTGACGTTGAAGGGATTGACAACCCCTTTCCCGCGTTGTGTGCAAGTGTTTGTTAGTTTGTGTAGGTGCATACATTGGAGACTTGCTTGTACCTCATACTGGATTGATACCTTGGTTCTCAACTGAGGGAAATACTTATCTCTACTTTGCTGCATCACCCTTTCCTCTTCAAGGGAAAAATCAACGCAAGCTCAAGAAGTAGCAGTCATACACATCAAGCCTACCTTGTGAAGCAACACTCCAGAATTTTTTTCTCTTCGGCGAGGGAGAGGCATCATCTCCAGGAAGCTCCATCTCTATTTCAGCCGGTAGAGCCCCATCTTCAGCAATCTAACACACTTAAGAAATTGCCGGTGAAGCAAATTGTATTTCCATGATATCCAAAATAGGGATTACAAAAGACATAACAAAGCACATCATGTACAGATGAGTCAACAATAAAACATAATAGACTGCACCAAGAAACCATAAACAAAGAACATGACACATGGATAAACCAACACAAAGAGAATCAATTATAGAATAGATGCAAAAAGTATCAAAGCACCCATAAAGAAACCAAATGAGCAAACCGATGAAGGAGACACGAATGAGAGGACAGACAGACCAAAGAGATAACTCGCGTCGAAGAGTTGAAGCTATGAACAGGTGCAACCAAATGACGACAAGAAACTCTCAAATCCATGCAAGGACACGGGGAAAGAAAATGGACAGCGAGTGTGCATAAGATACCATGCACAAGAAATAAGAAAGAACATACAAATCTCAACTACCCGGTGGGAGGGCGATGGAGAAGCTCAAAGAACCCCTTCTACTCTAGGGAAGTGAATCAAGAGGAAGTCGTCGTGCTTTTTTAGATATAAGATGGCGAGCCTGAAGGATAATGCGGCGGTAGAAAGAAAAGGATATAGGGAAGCAAGCATGCCTAGGGCTTCACGCTACAAAGACACCCCCGTGGGCTACAAGGACATCGAATTCACCAATCAAAAATAAAACCCAGACACACACTGATACGCGGGACCACAAGGATAACACTGGCTAGCAGTGGAGCAAGGGGTGCTAATCTACCAAGCAGAAGACACACTTTTATGCAGGGTTTCAAACGACAATACCCAAAGTCAATATGCCACTCATCTGAGCCGTCGACCCAACACACTAACACATAGACCCAGGATAATGGCCTTACGCCAAAAAAACACTTAGGTCAAGTAGGAAAGAGTATTAAAGCACCAGAACGGACAACCACAAGGAGCGTTACGCATCCCATCCCATGCCTGCCCACCGCATACAGAGAAGTCAAGGTTGAATAATGACTTCATCCATTTGTGCCATCGACCCAACACAATGGTAGGCATACCCATATCATAAACCGACTCAACAAGCACCTGGGTAGGCTAGGAATGAGCACCAGAGATCCAACATGGACAAAGAGGAGGATCATTAATTGGTGATGGTGTAATACCCCGAGGGTGGTTCGTCATCAAGGCGCCCAAAAGTAGGCCTACCGGTAGGCTCACACGGCCCACCTTATGACCAGTGATAGGGGGATCCCGAAGGAATGGATAGACATCTATGGACCACCTTGGTCCCCTAGATGATCATGACGATGACCTAGATCATATCTCTTTGTAAAACCATAACCCCTACCATGTATGTAAGGGGAGGCTAGAGGGCTCTCATTCCCATATACTCCCATAGAAAGAACTCTCGATGGACTCAGACATCCCCCTGTGATCTCTCGCTCGAGGTATACCCACGATCTCAATAACAAACACAAGAAGGACGTAGGGTATTACTCCACCATGGAGTCCCGAACCTAGGTAAAATCCTCACGTGACCTCTGATCTATGACTTTCAGGTATGCTAGGTACCATGCCGAGGGATTTGACGGTATTCTGCACCGTTAGTTGGCGCGCCAGGCATGGGCCATGTCAGCTGGAGATCGATCTCAAATCGGATCTTCCTCAACCTCTGACGGCCTCCCCGGGGAGAGCCTTACCTTTGGATCCCTCACCTTCACCGTCTATAGGGTGGGTCGGGTCAACATCAACCCATCGGCCCGCCCTGTACGCACAATCTACATCGGCGTCATGGACTTCATCATCAACAACCACAACAACCTCCGTATGTGCCTACCCCCAATCCATCATATCACGGCGGCATCACCGTCAACAGTAGTGGCATCTTCGCCACCCACCTCTGCCCCCGGGGCTATCCGAGCCCTAGAATACCGGAGCCGCGTACCAGAGGCAATCCTTGAGCGCCTCCACAACCAAATCATCCAAGAGGCCAACAGTTATCAAGATGACACGGGCTACACGACACCCTCGCCGCCGACCTACGATTTAGAGGCCGATGGCAGACCAGTGCTGAGGTCGCGCACCACTCTAGTATCATGGCTTGGACGCTGTAACAACCTCACACATTTCCACCAGCCACCCCAACATCACACCCCGATGTGATGGTTTTCGACCACTGAATCAAATCGGATCAACAATTTGTATTCTTTACCTGTCTAAGGTATAACTCGCTTCCATTGTATGAGTTGTATCTTGGTCGAAAGACCGTAATTGTATTTGTTCGTCAAATTTGATTGTCGAGAGTTGTTGTATATATATGTTGTTGCAGATTCTTTTGTGACGTGCGCTGTGATACCACACAATGTGCATATTTCCACATGTATCTTGTGTAAAGGTGGCACCTTAGGATCGATATAATGTGGAGGCTAGCAGAGGTTGCGATATCTAACTAATGCCGGTCCCGGGGCACTACGCTTGACGCTGACAGCTCGCACGCACATACAATAGTACCCAAAAGTAATTATTAATGACTACATCTCATCATGGCTCGAGCAGGTGTGAGAATGGATGGCATTATTAAGCATTTCTTCTCCTATCCTTCTAAGATGTACAACAATGGAACAAGGAAACATATCAAGATACTCGGAGCATGACCGGCAAGAGGTTGGCGTTGAAGGCCAACAACCGTCAAATGGGTTGGAAGAAGACACTGGTGCTTCATAGTAGGTTCGTAGACACACATGCCAGGACCAAGTGAGTGATGCATCAATACCACCTGGGTGACATCGAGACGTGAAAGAGTAGGAGCTAGTCATCTGCAAGATCTTTTACTAGACCATGAGTCCAGGAAATGAAAGGCGTAAAGGAACAATTATTAGTCTTATGTGTAAATATATGCTATATAGACTCAGCTACCATATGCGAAAAAACTCCAGATGAATCCATAATTAAAGTGACATCCTTCCTCGAAATAACGCTTTATGAAGGAGCACGGCACTGAGACCACACCTGTAGAGACCATAAGTCGGCGGCTGAGTATAGCTAAATGCCATCTATCCGACTTAAAGTCGTTGATCCAAAGACCAACCTTGACCATGACAGCCCAATTGTTCAAATTATCCTAAATACGGGACACATTTGATTTTGTGCCATGGGTTCAATGGGTCATCTAGTGGAGAAGAAAAATCGGAGCACGCGACTACTCCTTTTGCATCTACGCTAGCAAAAATCCTAATGGTGTTCAATGAAACGAAAATGAATCAAATCATTGCGCCTATGGTATGCGCCCGCATTGTAGATGACCTAACTAGGTTCAACTCTTAGATTAAGTATATGAATATGTTGTATCTTCACACTTCCGTATTTTTGTAGTAAATAGTGTGTAGCAATCCTAGATCTAACTTGTATCTAGCGGAGTACGTTGGTGTTATCTGATGCAACTCTCATTGAGCATATGATCGCATGCAATGAGCCAAGTGCAAAGAATTGACTATTCTTTATACATGATACTATATCACACGAAGAGTTCACGAAGATGATCATCACTTTGTAGGCTATCTGGTCCGCTAGACGGAAGGTGATCCACACAAGTATCTATCAAAGCCCCGACTAGATTCATCGGTTTGTGAAAGTGCAACTATTCCCCGGGTGGTTTTGGTAATTAATAACAACATATAGCTCATTGAACTAATATCCTTTCAAGATAAATATTTCAGGAAGTTCAATGATTCGCATGGCATGGATTAGAGTTGTGTACCCCTAAAAAATCTAAGGACAAAGATTGGCAAAAACTCAAGACTCTACATTTTCATTTTAGTGATCCAAGATCACATTGAGTCCATAGGAAAAGCCAATACTATTAAAAGGGGATGACATGTTGCTTAATGGTCTACTTGCTCAAAATGCTCAGTGCTAAGCTCCAAATCCCTCAACCACTTTCTCATTTCCACATATGTCCCAAACCTAAAAATCAAACTCGGCCCCACCGATTTGATCTACCCGGCGCCACCGAATTCACATGACATATCCACTGCCAAAACCCTAATCAGTTCGGTCTCACCGTTAGGGATTTCGGTCTCACCGAAATGGGATTGCCAACTATGTGTATCCCCTTCGTAATGTTTCGGTCTAACCGAGATGAGCAGATCGTTCCCACCGAGTTGGTAATGCAAACTCTCTGGTTACCTTTTGTAATGTTTCGGTCTCACTGAGTTTGCATGGCCAAGTCTCTGTTTTTCCTATTACCAGAATTGGTCTCAACGAATTTGTGTAATCGGTCAAACCGAGTTGAGGTTTTGCCCTAACCCTAACTTATCGGTCTCACCGAGTTGATAGTATTGGTCCCACTGAGATGTCTAACATTCACATTTTGAACTGCTTCGGTCTGACCGAGTTCTTCTATTCGGTCTGACCGAGTCTGGTCAAATGTGTGTAACGGTTAGATTTTGTGTGGAGTCTATATATACCCCTCCACCCCCTCTCCATCAGTGAGAGAGCCATCAGAATGTGCCTACACTTTCGCTATTCATTTTCTGAGAGAGAACCACCTGCTCATGTGTTGAGACCAAGATATTCCAATCCTACCATACGAATCTTGATCTCTAGCCTTCCCCAAGTTGCTTTCCACTCAAATCTTCTTTCCACCATACCCAAATCTGTGAGAAAGAGTTGAGTGTTGGGGAGACTATCACTTGAAGCACAAGAGCAAGGAGTTCATCATCAGCACACCATCTATTACCTTTCAAAGAGTGGTGTCTCCTAGATTGGTTATGTGTCACTTGGGAGCCTCCGACAAGATTGTGTAGTTGAACCAAGGAGTTTGTAAGGGCAAGGAGATCGCCTACTTCGTGAAGATCTACCCTCGTGGGCAATGGCCATGGTGGGATAGACAAGGTTGCTTCTTCTTGGACCCTTTGTGGCTGGAGCCCTCCATGGACTCGCGCAGCCGTTACCCTTCGTGGGTTAAAGTCTCCATCAACGTGGATGTACGATAGCACCACCTATCAGAACCACGCCAAAAACATCCGTGTCTCCAATTGCTTTTGCACTCTCCATCCCCTTCCTTTACCTTCATATGCAATGATTTACTTTCCGCTACCACAACTCTACAATTGCATGTGTAGGAAGATTGCTTGACTTGTGATAAATTGCTAAAAACTGTCAAAACTTAAAATTGGGAAAAGGCTAAGTTTTATTTGGTCAAGTAGTCTAATCACCCCCTCTAGACATACTCTCGATCCTACAGTTTGCATAATCCTAGTTATCAGAACTGGCTACCGTCCAGTCTACATCTTCGTTAACCCCAGCTTCAAACCCTATGAGAGAGACAGAGGTGGCTGCTGCCAAAATAGGGCCATGCAAAAAAATCAACGTGGACGGTGCCTTCTCCCGTAATGACACCTTAGTACGACCGTTGCTTTTCGCGGGAATGAGGACAATATGTATGCCGGAACTTCGGCAATTGTTGTACAACACATCAATGCCACATGAAGCCTCGATGCACTACCATGCTGGGAGGGAGTCACTCTAGCTGAGGACCTTCATTTTGCAAGCATGGAGATTGCCTCAGATTGTCACAACGTTGTCAAGAAATCGAGAAGGAAACCAATGGTCTCTATGGTGCAATCATTCAAGAAATCTGGGCTCACAAGTTAGCTATCTCTAATTGTCATTTTTATGCATGAACATAGAATTTTTTAATTTTGAGGCACATAACCTTGCAAAGCACGCTTGTTCTTTAGGTATTGGTCTCCATGTATGGTTGGGCCTTTCCTATGTTCCAGTAATGCATAACATACTTCAAACATCACCATGTCAAGAGTTCGTTTGACAAGTGACATGTGCGACATCTACTACACATACATAAAGGTGAATCACCTCCTTTACACGCGTTCACTTGACTACTTCGAGGATGGTATACTACTTGACACTCCTCTCGTGTGCATGCATAAGTATTACCGGAGCTTCATTGATGATGAGGAGGAGTGCAAGCGCAAGTGTACGCCAACACCAACCACGAGGGAAGCGTGGAAGCAGCACAGGAAGGAAGGAGACGAAGATAGAGCTACTGTCTGGCATGAAGCCGGACATCTGAACAACCAGCCAATCATCCGGCATAAATTGGACGTCCGGGTCCTGTCCCAGATCATCCTGCTATGGAGGCCAAAGGCACCCGAAGGGTTGCCCTGAATCCAGATCATCTGGGACTCCGTCCGAAATATCTGGGAGCCAATTCATATCATTCAGCCTTGCTTGTGTGCATGACGGGACACTTGGCCTTGTATCCCCACCTAACTTACCCCTTCACCCTTAGCACGATATATAGACCTCCTCTACCTCATTTGTCGGATAGCTAAGAATAGATCTCATATTATAGAGCTTAGTTCATATATCTCCCCATGTGGTATTCCTCTTAGGAGAAGATCCACGAGTGGATTCATGGCCTCCTAGTGAGAAGAACCATCTATGTTTGGCAAGGCCCCTAGGAGAAGAATCCTCCATGGAATTAAAGACCCACCTCTCCTAGAGATTTGATGAACTACCTTGTATCTTTATTTCCTTGTTGTTTTTGGACTTAATGGATCCCTTGTATTGCTTGTGGTTTGATGAGTACTTGGTGTGAATCTTGTCCAGTAAAGCACTGACAGTGCTATGTGTGTTGCTGCAGGGTCATGCCCCCACCCCAACCCATGGATCTTTTGGGAAGAAACTTTGTTTTGGGTGTCACAAATTGATCGAAATATATTGTTTGCCCCCTGCATAAAATTATATTTCACCATTTGCACCCTCAACTATCCCTCGCTAGCTCCACCATAGAATAGAGCGTTTTCCCCTTTGATTTCTTAATGTTTTTCCCTCGTGTTCTTCGTGTTCCTACTCGAATCCATCGATTAAGGTTGTGCCTACATCATCAAGTCATAGTACCTATAAACATTCACATTGAGAATTAATAAAGCGTGTGTTTGCCTAAAAAAAGTCTATTAACGACGTGCAGTTCTCTTGCATGGTTTGGGAAATAAGTATTATAAGCTATTAGGACTATGTGCATCAATTGATATATGGGTCAACATTTAATTTTTCTTCTTACAAAAAAGATCTTGTTTAGAGATTTAAGCAGGCGTTTGATAAACTAGTTATGTTTGTTCAGGCGAGTTTAAAATACTAAAACCCTAGAGAATTAGTTTTTTGTTACCCAATTTTATGTTGTATATACTTTGATATATTTCCTTTTGCCTTACCCTCATGTCATTGTTACTCTATTCGTCCGAATTTATCAGGCCCCCTCATATTTGGGCTAGACTTTGACTATTTATATGACCACTAGTAAAATATAAAGTATATTCCACAAAAATATATAATTTTATTTGTAGTTCAGAAGAGACTTCCCACGGTCTAATTTTTGTGATATACAATATGAATTACTATTATATTTTACTCCTTTCGTTTCCTAATACAAGACCTTTTAGCTTTTTTTTTAACTCGTATGTATCTAGACATATTTTAGTATGTATATTCACTCATTTTAGTAGATACGTCATCCCGGAGATCTTGGGCACTGCCTTCGGCCTAGTGGTCCAGGGCGGGGCTGGCTCCTCGCGCGCTCCGGCTCCACCGTCGGTGGATGGGGGATGGCAGACTAAGGTGGGCCGCCGCCCGTGC
>LR738713.1:346870397-346886039 GCA_902687465.1 Secale cereale
TACCCCTTATTGGAGAAAATGAGTGCCTATTCATTGGGCACCTGAAATAAAAATCAATGGTAACGACCAAGATCATGCGTGCAACTATTCCTCTTCAACCTCCAAATGCAGCTGGTGACGCTTCTCGGCTGATGATGGGCACGGACTAGCGACACGCTAACTCGTGCGCATAGATGGCCCGATCTTTCACGATGATACTTGCCCAACCGTTCTTCTGTCTTGTTTCTCCTTGCAACTTTCAATAATAATTTTCACCTGTGTACGAAAATACATAAATAAAAATAATGACCCCCTTGGATCAACACGTAGGTGTTGATGTGATGATCAACCCTCTGTCGCTAGTAAATTTCTACAGTGAGAAAATCACAGATGATATACAAGATATGGTCGCACGAAACTCGGATGTTTTGCTGTATCTCTACCTAATAATAAAGCACTGGGTGTTTCTGGTCGTCCGTCATCCCTTTTGCAAAAAAAAGTCCCTGCAATTTGTTGAAATCAACCCGCAGTCCATCTTTAAATCATACCAAACCGTTTATTTTATTTTCTCAGAAAACCCCCTAACATTTCAGGTAATCAACCCACCGTCCATATTTAAGTCACATGAATCGTTTTTTTAATGTGTTTTAACAGAAACCATCCAACTTGGAATCCAAGACTTTTACGTGTCCAACTAACGAGTACAAAAAAACAACAAAGTTTAACAAGAAAATAAACTCACGTACCATGCTAGCCAGCTAGCCGGCTGACATAAATCAAAATAGGAATCCTAACAAATTTATACTAGGATTTCTACCTATCACAAAAAACGTGGAGGTGTACGGAAATTGGGCTCCACGGAAGCTAGCACCGGTTTCATCTTAATCTCTTGTATTCTCTTGTAATGTGGCCGAACAAAATCGCTTGCCATCTTCTCTGTAGGTGACTTTCCTTTCACCTTTTATGTTATCAAACATGCTCGAACACCTCTATACTCCATGTGTACAGAATCATACACTGACGGACCAATCATACCTCTTGAATTCAACAAGCGCGTCATAGAATTGGTCTTTGATCGAACAATTAAGGAACTGATTCTTGGTCCGCATAATTGACGCACACGACTATCGTTTCCTCGATGAAATTGAGCCTCATGCATGACATTATTTTTCACAACTTTTTCATGGCCCGACTTCTTAACTAGCACAGCTTAGTAACAACAGCAATCAACAGTGTCACAACCGTATCAGCCGACTCATTGTCGCGCCCTCCCTTAGCCTCCCCCACGGTGTTGCCTCCACCCCAAGCTATCCATTGAAAGGTCTCGAGCAATTATTTTTTCGCCAAGCCCGTAACCCCCTCCCCATGCACCTTGAACCATTAACATCTGACTTGCCTACACCCGAGACGCTGAGGAGGTCTCCCTCATCTCTGGCTACGACTCGTTCCCTGCCAACGCCTCCCCGTTGTTCCCGAGCCTCGTGTGACGCCCGGATAATTAAGCTACAGTAATCTTCCGCTAATGAGGCCACGTCATCACTGTTACTATTACTAAACTCGATTTGATTCAAATCCCCGTTCAAATTCAAATTTGAAATAAAGTCAAACTCAAAAGTTTTCATTTGTCAAAAATAAGATGTTCTTAATGTGACAAATATTTATTTGTTAATATTGGTGGTGAACCAATACTTTTACAAATTGGTTGAATGCCCTAAGTTAAATAGAATATAAAATATAAGAGGTTAAAGAGAAACAAAAGCAGAATAGTAAAAATGAAGAAAGACCCCCCTCCCCTAGGTCTTGGCCCAACTGGCCGACCAGGCAAGCCACCCATCGGCCCAGCCGCCCCCTCTCTGGCCTACAAGGCCAACCCCGACCAAAACCCTAGTTACCCGACCACCCACTCCCCCCACTCGTCCCCACTTACTCTGATCCCCTCCTCGATCCAGATCGGCGCAGCGGCGCCCCGACCCCATCGTTCTCGATGCCACCCCAATGCGCCACCTCGCCGCTGATACGTCCAAAACGTATCTATAATTTCTGCTTGCTCCATGCCTCTTTTGGGTGATATTGCTATGATATTTATACACTTCCATACACTTTTGATCATATTTGGACTAACCTATTAACTCAGTGCACCCCAGTGCCAGTTTCTGTTTTCGGCTGTTTTTGTATTTCAGGTTTTCACGTTACGGGAACTGCCAGGAAAAATCCAGAAAAATTATATAAAAAATCAGCGTTCCAGAACCTACCTTGCGCCCGAAGTACAGCCGGGGGGGGGGGGGCACCAGGGCTCCAGGCGCCCTGGCGGCGCCCCCCCTGGGCCGCGCCGGGGGGGCGCCTGGGCCCCCCGAGGCTCCTCCGATGCCCCCCTTTGGCATATATTTAAAGCGTCTCCCGAAACCCTCGAAACAGGAACTCTTTTCGCGATCCCATCTCTGTTCCGCCGCCGCCGCCGCTTCCAAGATCGGGAGCACCAGGAGAACTCTTCCCGGCACCCTGCCGGAGGGGAGGATCACCACCGGGAGCCTCTCCACCACCATGGACGCCTCCCGGATGAGTTGTGAGTAGTCTCCCTTGGACCATGAGTCCATGACCAGTAGCTATGTGATGTTCTCCTCCCGTTCTTGTGCTTCACTAATTAGTCCTCGTGAGCTGCCCTACATGATCGAGGAACATATGTAATCCTTATGCTGTTGCTATGATGAGTTTGCTGGGATCCGATGGATTATGAGATTATGTTCAGATTGTGATTGAGTAATATATTTGATCTACCTCTTTTATATTTATGTTCGTAAGTAATTCTTGCATGTTCTCCGTTGTTATTTATTGCTTTGGCCAAGTAATACGTAGTGACTCCAAGAGGGAACGTTATGCTTGATTGTGGGTTCATGCCCCTCGATGACTAGCTTGAGTGACAGAAACATGAGTCTTGGGGATGTGCTGTTGCCACAAGGGGGAAAACAACGGTGCTTGTGCCCGCGGGTGCAAGGATTGTTTACTTTACGCAAAGTTCTTTTAATGCAGTTGTCTGTTGCTTTGAGTTTACACTATGGGTGGGGCTCGCAACTTAATACCAGCGAGATGTTCTGGATAGATATCTCAAGGTGGATGATTAGTAGTAGATATTGATGGATTTCGGTCTACTTACTTTGGCGTACCGCCCATGCTTTGAACCTCGGCCTTTCTTGCAATGTAGTCAGCATTGGTTTGCGCACATGGTCTTGTCAATTGCCCAGCTGTAATTCGTTTACCTCACATAGCTGTTTTATCGTCTTTTGGGAGAGAGACATCACTAGTGAACATCATGAGACTCCGGTCCATATTACCATCATTGATCACATCCGCTATTTACTTTTCCGCTATTTACTTACTATTGCAATTATACCTATCACTATTATCACTTGCGTTTGATCCTTTGTAAACTACAAGGCCGGAGGGATTGACAACCTCTCTGTACTCGTTGGGAGCAAAGTTATTTGTATCTGTGTGCAGGTCCACGTTGATTGCTAATATCCGGCGCCGTTAGCAGTTGACACCTTCTTGTTGAAACTGGGAGTCTCTGGGAAATCGATCCTTGGTATTACCAAGGGAAAATTTCTGCTACACTGCATCTCAAACCTTCCACTTGGGGTAACCAACGAGGGGTGAGAAGCCACCTAGCAAAGCAATTTATGGCGCCGTTGCCGGGGACTCCACTCTTCAGGATAGGGGAGTTGCACGCTATCTTTTACCTTTGCTTTTAGTCTTGTTAGTTTACCTTTCAGTTTTTTCTTTAGTATGTTTTATCGAAAATCACAAAAATAGTTATCTTGCTTGCTTGCTACAATGGGTTCCACCGAGAACACCAAGTTGTGTGACTTCACTAGTCACAACAACGATGACTTTATCAGCACACCTATCACTACACCTGTCACTTCAGCACCTTCATATGAAATTAAACCTGCTTTACTGAACTTAGTCATGAAAGATCAATTCTCCGGTGCTGGAGATGCTGCTGCTTTACACTTGAACAACTTTGTTGAACTCTGTGATATGCAAAAGTACCAAGAAATAGATGGTAATATTGTTAAGCTTAAGCTTTTTCCTTTCTCCTTGAGAGGAGGAGCTAAAATTTGGTTTCAGTCTTTGCCTAGAAATAGCATAGATTCATGGGACAAGTGCAAAGATGCTTTTATCGGAAAATACTACCCACCTGCTAAAATTATCCAACTGAGAAGTAACATAATGAAATTTAAACAATTGGATAATGAACACGTTGCCCAAGCTTGGGAACGTATGAAATCTCTTATCAAGAACTGCCCTACTCACGGTTTGACTACTTGGATGGTTATCCAAACTTTTTATGCAGGCTTGAACTTTACCTCGCGGAACTTGTTAGATTCGGCCGCGGGAGGAACTTTTATGTCAACTACACTTGGTGCTGCCACAAAACTTCTCGATGAGATGATGACCAACTATTCCCAGTGGCACACCGAACGCGCTCCAACAGGTAGGAAGGTAAACTCTGTCGAGGAGATTTCCTCCCTTAATGAAAAAGTTGACTTGATCATGTCTCTACTTTCGAAGCAATCCTCTGTTGATCCTCGTGATGTTCCTTTAAATTCTTTGATTGCTCAAGAACAAGTAGATGTGAACTTTATCTCTAGAAACAATTTTAACAACAATGCTTATAGGAGTAATTTTGGTAGCAATCCTAGACCGTTCCCCTCTAATTCTTATGGGAACAACAATGCTTATCCTAGCACCAGGAACTCCACTACTGAACTAGAGATTATGCTTAAAGATTTCATCACTACCCAAAAAGCTTTTAATAATAGTGTAGAAGAAAAACTAAACAAACTAGGTGATCTCTCTTCAAAGGTAGACAATTTAGCCAATGAGGTAGAATTGCTTAAAATTAGAACTTCTCCTCTTGAGGAGAGGAAGGTCACTCCTATTAATGCTACTCAAGTGCAAATTAATGAAAATATTAGGATGATGGCTAAACTTAAAGAGAGATGGGCTAGAGAAAGGGAGGAAGAAGATAGAATTAAGAGCCTTCCTACCCACCACACTGTTGCTACTATCCAAGTTGTTGAGGATATCCAAACTCTTAGCACCCAATGTACTCCTGGTCCCATTGGACCTATTAATGGTGATGCTATGACTATAGAAACTACCAAACATGTGAACCTAAAGGACACCACTACCACTTTACTTGATGCTAGTGACCTTGATTTTGATAGTTGCACTCTTACCGAAGTTATTGATTTCCTTCACAAGATGTCTAGAGACCCCCGCACTAGCACGCTTAACCTTGCCTTCACAGAGCATATCACTAATGCTCTCATCAAAGCTAGGGAGGAGAAACTTAGAGTAGAAGCCTCCATACCTAGAAAGCTAGAAGATGGTTGGGATCCTATGATAAAAATTAAATTGAATGACTTCTCTTGCTATGCATTATGTGATGTTGGAGCTAGTACCTCTGTTATGCCCAAAAGAATATATGATATGCTTAAATTGAAACCTTTTGATTCCTGTTCTTTTGGTGTTCGTATCGTTGATTCTTCCATAAAGAAACCTTTGAGGAGGATCGACGATGTTCTTATCATTGTCAATGATAATTATGTTCCCGTTGATTTTACTATTATGGATATTGAATGTGATCCTTCTTGTCCAATTATTTTGGGACGTCCCTTTTTACGCACCGTTGGTGCTATCATTGACATGAAAGAGGGTAATATAAAATTTCAGTTTCCTCTCAAGAAAGGGATGGAACACTTCCCTCTAAAGAAGATCAAGTTACCTTTTGAGTCCGTTGTACGGGCTAGCTATTCTTTTACTCTTGATAAAACTTGATCTATATGCATTATGCCTAGCTTAAAGGCATAAAAGAAAGCGCTTTTGGGAGGCAGCCCAATGAATAAATTTATTTTGCTTTTGTTGTGTATTGATGTTGTTACTACTGTAGCATCATCATTGTATCTTTGCTTTTCATATTTGTGCCAAGTATAGCCTCTGATTGCTAGAAAGTTCAAAAGTTGTGAGGTGCTGTCCAGGAAACATATTCTGTCCTTGGATAGAAAAATTCGTATAAAATCACCAGATCATCTTTTTGGTCTGAATTTTTTCGACAGCGTTCTCTATATAATTGTCTTTCGTGCATCTGTTCTGAGTTTTTTTATTAGAGTTGCAGAAGTTCCCCGAACTAATCAATTACTACCTGCTGTTCTGTTTTCCACAGATTCTTTCCTGTTTTGCTTTTACTTCATTTTGCAAACCAAGAGCTTGCTTTTTCTTTGCAAAAACCTTTTGGCAATCTTGAGAAATAGTAGACCTTCAAGAATACCTTTATTTCCAGCAAGGTATAATTATTTTATTATGGGTACTAACCTCGCTAATCAGATTATGATGAGTTATGTATGAAGGGAGTTTTCAAGTGTGCGAGGGAAGATGATAAAAAGATTCAGGAGTGTCAAGCGCTCAAGCTTGGGGATGCCCCCATGCACCCCCAAGAAATATTCAAGGAGACTCAAGCGTCTAAGCTTGGGGATGCCCCCGTGCATCCCCTTCTCCATCAACGTTATCAGTTCGTCTTTCGTTCCACTATATTTTAATCACTTCATGTGTTATGTGCTATGCTTGGAGCGTCTTGCTTTTAGTTTTCTTTAGTTTTTCATAACGAGTCGGAACTCAGCTTTCTTTATGTGGGAGAGAAACACGCTCCACTTCTACCTAGAACATAACATAGAATTTTCATGACTATCTTTGCTGTGTGTGTTCTTTGTCTTTTAATAGCTACTATCATGCTCTACTCTTAGTATTCATGCTTATCTTTTCAAAGAGCTTTTGTTTAGTTGGTTGCTTGAACTCTTTTTAATTACCATGCTTATCTTATTAAGAGAGTTTGCTTCCGTTGCATTGGTTAATATGTCTATGATAAAGATGCTACGTGCATAATGGCGCTTAGTAGTTCAGGTTTTCTTATGGTTAGTCTCAAATAGCTGGAGTGTTCCCAATGTGTTATTGGAGTACCAACATGATTTGTTTGCCAATGATGTGGTATGGTTTAGTAATATCTTCCCTCAAGAATTTATTTTGATTGACTTGGCATATGCTCACGCATATTTAAGACTATAAAGAAAGTCTGTCAAGCCTTGATGATCTTTTGTTTCTGAGTAGCGATATAACTTCCATGCCTGATTCATTGTTGCTTTGTCGCTCTGCATGATTATGACCGTCATTGCTCTCTTAGTTGGTCGCTCCCAGTCTTTTGCTAACCTCCACCTGTACTAAGCGGACTGACTGCTTGTGCATCCACATCCTTTTAAACCAGTTATGCCATATGAGTCCACCATACATACCTATATATGGTATTTCACCGCCACTCCAAGTAAATTTACATGTGCTACCTTTAAAACCTTCAGTTGCAATACATAGCTCATGGGAAAGTAGCTTAAAAACTATTGTGGTAAAGAATATGTTGCTTATGTGTCTTATTTCTTATAAGTTGCTTGCTGAGCGGTAACCATGTTTCTGGGGACGCCATCAACTGTTACACTTTTGTTGAATATCATGTGAGTTGCTATGCATGCTCGTCTTGTCTAAAGTAAGGGCGATTTGCCATGAGTTGAATGGTTTGAGTATGCATATTGTTAGAGAAGAACATTGGGCCGCCAACCAAAGCCATGTATCATGGTGGAAGTTTTAGCTTGGACATTAATCCTCAATCTCTTATGAGAATATGCTTAAGCATTTAAGAGGAGTCCATTATCTATTTTCTATGTTGTCTCGGTATGGATGTCCTCAAGTTGAGATCTATCAAAAACGAGAAATCAAATGCGATCTATCTCCTTGGACCTTTGTACAGGTGACATAGAGGTACCCCTTTGTGACACTTGGTTGAAACATATGTAATGCAATGACAATCC
Organism: Secale cereale; assembly: GCA_902687465.1. NCBI lineage: Eukaryota > Viridiplantae > Streptophyta > Magnoliopsida > Poales > Poaceae > Secale > Secale cereale. The sequence goes on from LR738713.1 coordinate 346,878,290, forward strand.
ATGGAAATCCGAGCTAATTAGGACAAGGTGCGAGCACTATTGGTATTCGATGCATGAGGCTTGCAACTTATAGGATGTCTTATGCATAGCACATATGAAGCACTACTACCGTTGACAAAATTGTTTCTATATTTTCAAAATAAAAAGCTCTAGCACATGAGTAATCCATGCTTCCCTCTGCGAAGGGTCATTCTTTTACTTTTATGTTGAGTCTCCACCTTCTTTTAAAAGCACCAACTACTGAGAGCATGATTGTCATTCTGAGTGTAATGTGCATTGTCCCAAAGTAGCATTGTCTTTTGCATGATTGTGATATCGTTTATTCTGAAATCATTGTATCTAGTCATCACTTAAACCTTGGAGGTGCCCCTGCATTTATGTTTTGCTTCACTAAAGGGGGCAAGCGAGATATCACTTTATCATATTTGCACATCATGTTCATTACAAATCTTTTTGATGTTTCAGTATCATATTGTAAAACTTTCAGTTCTTTGTGATTTTCTCATGAGGCAACTTAATTACTATAGATTCATTGTCTCAGTAAGCTTTTGTCATATGACTATGAAAAAGTCCTATATGGTTAATAGCATGTCACCACAGAAATTATTCTTGTTATCATTTACCTACTCGAGGACGAGCAGGAATTAAGCTTGGGGATGTTGATACGTCCAAAACGTATCTATAATTTCTGCTTGCTCCATGCCTCTTTTGGGTGATATTGCTATGATATTTATACACTTCCATACACTTTTGATCATATTTGAACTAACCTATTAACTCAGTGCACCCCAGTGCCAGTTTCTGTTTTCGGCTGTTTTTGTATTTCAGGTTTTCACATTACGAGAACTGCCAGGAAAAATCCAGAAAAATTATATAAAAAATCAGCGTTCCAGAAACTACCGTGCGCCCGAAGGACAGCCGGGGGGGCCACCAGGGCTCCAGGCGCCCTGGCGGCGCCCCCCCTGGGCCGCGCCGGGGGGGCGCCTGGGCTCCCCGAGGCTCCTCCGATGCCCCCCTTTGGCATATATTTAAAACGTCTCCCGAAACCCTCGAGGGAGGAACTCTTTTCGCGATCCCATCTTTGTTCCGCCGCCGCCGCCGCTTCCAAGATCGGGAGCACCAGGAGAACTCTTCCCGGCACCCTGCCGGAGGGGAGGATCACCACCGGGAGCCTCTCCACCACCATGGACGCCTCCCGGATGAGTTGTGAGTAGTCTCCCTTGGACGATGAGTCCATGACCAGTAGCTATGTGATGTTCTCCTCCCGTTCTTGTGCTTCACTAATTAGTCCTCGTGAGCCGCCCTACATGATCGAGGCACATATGTAATCCTTATGCTGTTGCTATGATGAGTTTGCTGGGATCCGATGGATTATGAGATTATGTTCAGATTGTGCTTGAGTAATATATTTGATCTACCTCTTTTATATTTATGTTCGTAAGTAATTCTTGCATGTTCTCCGTTGTTATTTATTGCTTTGGCCAAGTAATAGGTAGTGACTCCAAGAGGGAACGTTATGCTTGATTGTGGGTTCATGCCCCTCGATGACTAGCTTGAGTGACAGAAACATGAGTCTAGGGGATGTGCTGTTGCCACAAGGGGGAAAACAACGGTGCTTGTGCCCGCGGGTGCAAGGATTGTTTACTTTACGCAAAGTTCTTTTAATGCAGTTGTCTGTTGCATTGAGTTTATACTATGGGTGGGACTCGCAACTTAATACCAGCGAGATGTTCTGGATAGATATCTCAAGGTGGATGATTAGTAGTAGATATTGATGGATTTCGGTCTACTTACTTTGGCGTACCGCCCATGCTTTGAACCTCAACCTTTCTTGCAATGTAGTCAGCATTGGTTTGCGCACATGGTCCTGTCAATTGCCCAGCTGTAATTCGTTTACCTCACATAGCTGTTTATCGTCTTTTGGGAGAGAGACATCACTAGTGAACATCATGAGACTCCGGTCCATATTACCATCATTGATCACATCCGCTATTTACTTTTCCGCTATTTACTTACTATTGCAATTATACCTATCACTATTATCACTTGCGTTTGATCCTTTGTAAACTACAAGGCCGGAGGGATTGACAACCTCTCTGTACTCGTTGGGAGCAAAGTTATTTGTATCTGTGTGCAGGTCCACGTTGATTGCTAATATCCGGCGCCGTTAGCAGTTGACAACTTCTTGTTGAAACTGGGAGTCTCTGGGAAATTGATCCTTGGTATTACCAAGGGAAAACTTCTGCTACACTGCATCTCAAACCTTCCACTTGGGGTAACCAACGAGGGGTGAGAAGCCACCTAGCAGCCGCTCGCCGGACTGCCCCGCCCTGCCTCTCCATCGCCGGCGCCTTCGGACCTCGCCGCACCTCGTGGTCATCGTCCACCCCCACCAGCTCAAGGCCACGGTGCCCCCCATCGCCGGATCGTCGCTGCTCCTCCGCGTCGGCCAACGCCATGACCACCACGTCGCCCGCTGCTCCGACGCCTCCCCGGCCGCCTCGAGCTCGCAAGCGACCTTCCCTGTGAGCCCCTCGCCCAATCCTCCTCCGCCTCCCGCCGTAGGTCGTCGCCCAGTGCCGCCCCGGCTCCACCCGACCACCACCACCCACGCGGCTGCGCCCATGCTTGGCCTCGACCGGGCCAGCTCCGTCCGGAGCCCTGCGCCCGCGCTGCGCCGTGGCCGCGTCCCTGTGCTGCGGCTCCACTGCCGCCCCGCGCCGTTTGACCGCCGGTGCCGCACCCCCCCGCGCCCGCGCTTCGCTGCCGCATCCGCCCTCTAGACGCGCCGCCACTGCCGCCGCTCGCGCCGTCTGCACGCCCTGCTGGGCGCGCCTACGCTTCCCGCACGCCGCGCGAGGCTACGCAGCTCACGCCTCACCCCCACACCCCACCCGCGTGCGCGACCTCACGTGGATGCCGCGCTCGCCTAGCTCCACCGCCCCCACGCACTGGGCCGGCGCCCGCCGCCATGTCCACGCCCTCCCTGGCCGGTGGTGGCCTCGGGCGCACAAGCGTGCGCTCATGCCCGTTCGCCTGTCCGCCCCGGCGCCCGATAATCCGTTTGGCCCATGTGCCTCTGCACATGGGGCCCGCGCCCAAATGTTTTATAAACAAAAAAAGGAAATGTTAAAATAATAATAATTTAATTTAATTAATTAGTTAATTGGTAATTGATTAACTTAATTAACCATGTTAATTAACCTAAGTTAATTAATTTTGTTAGTCAACTAATTAACCCTAATTAACTAGATAATTAAACTATCTAATCAGTTAATTAGTGTAGAGACAATGACATGTGGGACCCAACAGTCTGGTTGACTGGTCAGCGGTCAACTTTGACCACTGACATCGTGATGATGTCATGATGACATAGCAATTCTTTTTTCGAATTATTTAATTAATAATAATTTTAGGATATTGTTAAAACTTTAGAAAATCATATAAAATAATACGTAAATCGGATGAAAAAGTTTTATACATGAAAGTTGCCCAGAACGCGAGACGAATCCGAATACGCGATTCGTTCATCCGCCACACATCTCTATCATATCGAACATGGAACAATCCCTCTCCGGTTTGCCTGTCCGAAAATGCCTAACACTAGGAAAACATTCCCGGATGTTATCCTTCTTCGCCAGAACCGTGTAGCACCGCGTTAGAACGCCCTAGCACTGCGTGTTGACTTGTCGTGCTTCTTTGTTGCATCCGTATGATTTGTATTTATTGTTTATCCCCCCTCTTCTCTCCGGTAGACCGCGAGACTAATGCTACCTCGGTGATCGACTGCATCGACGACGACCCCTCCTTCTCGTTTGAGCAACCAGGCAAGCCAACCCCCTTTGATCATTCCGATATCGCCCATTCTCTTCTCTCTTATGTTAGCATTAGAACTGCTACTGCTTTTTGTATGATCCTATTCTGATGCATAGCCTGTTGTTGATACCTGCTTTCATACCTTACATGTTTATACTAAACTACTTAGTATAGGCTGGTTAGAGATCCACCAGTGACCCCGACATTGTCCCGACTGCCCCGCTGGATTATCAGAAGACCCGATCAATGGGATCGAAGACTAGGCCCCGACACCGCACATCACTTTCCCCTTAGTTGCTCAACAATACTGGGTTACTATCGAGTGCCGAGGGTGACACCTCAGCAACACTTCTGATGTTAACCTTGTAGGTTAGTTCATCGGTTATGGTCATCGAGGATGATTCCTCTTTCTCCACTCCCGATAACGACACTATCGTGCAACTCTCAAGAGCGGACCTCGAGGGTGACTCTTCTTTCGTTCACCTTGATGATAAACATCAGGTGGAATTCCATCAAGGGTGATTTCCTCAGGTTTCCCTTTGGTGTTAGACACACAGTTACTATAGTTACTATGACTTTACAACTATTACTTGGAAAGGCGGGTCGACCCTGAGGGGTACCCGCGAGTGATGTGGATACAGGTTGACCTGGAGGGTACCCGAGAGTTGAATACGAGGCGTGGCCGGGCATTCTTATCCTTGCCGCTGCTACTTCTTGAGCTTGCGTTGTATTCCCACGAAGAGGAAAGGGAGATGTAGCAAAGTAGCGTAAGTATTTATCTCAGTTTTTGAGAACCAAGGTATCAATCCAGTAGGAGACCACGCGCGAGTCCCTCACACCTGCACAAACAAATAAGAACTTCGCAGCCAACGCGATAAGGGGTTGTCAATCCCTTTACGGTTACTTACGAAAGTGAGATCTGATAGAGATGATAGTTTATATTTTTGGTATTTTTAGTTTATAAAAACAGCAAATAAAAGCGAAAAAAGTAAAGTAGATGTAGATTGATATGTTGAGAATAGACCCGGGGGCCATAGTGTTCTCTAGTGGCTTCTCTCATGATAGCGATATTCTACGGTGGGTAAACAAATTACTGTCGAGCAATTGATAGAAAAGTGAATAATTATGAGACTATCTAGGCATGATCATTGTATATATGCATCACGTCCTAGACAAGTAGACCGACTCCTTCCTGCATCTACTACTATTACTCCACACATCGACCGCTATCTAGCATGCATCTAGTGTATTGAGTTCATAAGAACAGAGTAACGCCTTAAGCAAGATGACATGATGTAGAGGGATAAACTCAAGCAATATGATATAAACCCCATCTTTTTATCCTCGATGGCAACAATACAATACATGCCTTGCTGCCCCTACTGTCACTGGGAAAGGACACCGCAAGATTGAACCCAAAGCCAAGCACTTCTCCCATTGCAAGAACTATAGATCTAGTAGGCCAAACCAAACCAATAATTAGAAGAGACTTGCGAGAATATTATGAGCACACTTAAAAAGTTCAGAGATGAACCAAATATCTTTCATAGATAACCTTGATCATAAACTCACAATTCATCGGATCTCGACAAACACACCACAAAAAGAGATTACATCGAATAGATCTCCTCGAAGACCGAGGAGAACTTTGTATTGAGATCCAGAGAGAGAGAAGAAGCCATCTAGACCCGAAGGTCTATGGTAAACTACTCACAACTCATGGTGAGGGCGATGATGATGATGATGAAGAACTCCGTGATGGATCCCCCTCCGGTGGAGCTCCGGAACAGCCTCCAAGATGGGATCTCACGCGAATAGAAGGTACGGCGGTGGAATTAGGGTTTTCTCTCCGTTCACAAAAGTTTTGGGGTACGTAGACTTACATAGGAAGAAGGAGGGCACCGAGGGACGCTCGAGGGGGCCACGAGGCAGGGGGGCGTGCCCTGGGAAGGGGGGCGTGCCCCCACCCTCGTGGGCCACCTCTTGATCCCGTGACGTGGTTCTCAAGCTCCACGTGCGTCATTTTCTCCAAAAATATCTCTTGTGAAGGTTTCATTCCGTTTGGACTCCGTTTGATATTCCTTTTGTGTGAAACCCTGAAACAGGCAAAAAAACAGCAATTTGGACTGGGCCTTTGGGTTAGTAGGTTAGTCCCAAAAAATGATATAAAAGTGAATGATAAAGCCCATTAAACATCCAAGACTTCATAAATAATAGCATGGAACAATAAAAAATTATAGATACATTGGAGACGTATCAAGCATCCCCAATCTTAATTCCTGCTCGTCCTCGAGTAGGTAAATGATAAAGAAAGAATTTTTGATGTGGAATGCTAACCAATATAGTTTTTCAATGTAATTCTCTTAATTGTGGCATGAATGTTCAGATCTAAAAGATTCAAGATAAAAGTCTATGTTGGCATAAGAAATAACAATACTTCAAGCATACTAACAAAGCAATCATGTCTTCTCAAAATACTATGGCGAAAGAAAGTTATCCCTACAAAATCATATAGTCTGGCTATGCCCCCTCTTCATCACACAAAATATTCATATCATGCACAACCCCGATTTCAGCCAAGCACTTGTTTTCATACTCTACCTTTTCAAACCTTTCAACTTTCACGCAATACATGAGCGTGAGCCATGGACTTAGCACTATGGGTGGAATAGAGGTGGTTGTGGAAAAGACAAAAAGGAGGGAGATAGTCTCACATCAACTAGGCGTATCAACGGGCTATGGAGATGCCCATCAATAGATATCAATGTGAGTGAGTAGGGATTGCCATGCAACGGATGCACTAGAGCTAAATATGGATGAAAGCTCAACAAAAGAAACTAGTGGGTGTGCATCCAATTTGCTTGCTCACGAAAACCTAGGGCATTTGAGGAAGACCATCGTTGGAATATACAAGCCAAGTTCTATAACGAAAATTCCCACTAGTATATGAAAGTGACTAAACATGAGACTCTCTACAATGAAGAACATGGTGCTACTTTGAAGCACAAGTGTGGAAAAAAAAGATAGTAGCAATTGTCCTTTTTTTGGGCCTTCCTTTTTTTATTTGGCCTTTTTTTTGCGGAGGGGCTTTATAGATTTAGCCTTTCCTCCCATGGAAAAATGCTCTAATAATGATGATCATCACACTTGCATTACAACTTGATATTACAACTCGATACTACAACAACAAAGTATGACTCTATATGAATGCCTCCGGCGGTGTACCGGTATGTGCAATGAAACAAGAGTGACATGTATGAAAATTTATGCATGGTGGCTTTGCCACAAATACGATTTCAACCACATGATCATGCAATGGCAATATGACAATATGATGCGTGTCATATGAACAGAATGGTGGAAAGTTGCATGGCAATATATCTCGGAATGGCTATGAAAATGCCATGGTAGGTAGGTATGGTGGCTGTTTTGAGGATTAATATTGTGGCTGTTTTGAGGAATAATATGGTGGCTGTTTTGAGGAAGGATATATAGTGGGTTTATGGCACTGGCGAAAGTTGCGCGGTACAAGAGAGGCTAGCAATGGTGGAAGGTTGAGAGTGCGTATAATCCATGGACTCAACATTAGTCATAAGAACTCATATACTTATTGCAAAAATCTACGAGTCATCAAAACAAAGCAATCAACGCATGCTCCTAGGGGGGAGGTTGGTAGGAGTTAACCATCGCGCGCCCCTTACCTCCACACAAAGGTTGGCACATTACAAATACCTCATGCTCTAACTTCGTCACATAGCGGTTCACCATACGTGCATGCTACGGGAATCACTAACCTTATCACAAGTATTTCTCAATTTCATAATAACTCCACTAGCATGACTCTAATATCACTATCCTCATGTCTCAAAACAGTTATCAAGCATCCAACATCTCATCATATTCAATGCACTTAGTGTGATTTTTTTACTACATT
>LR738713.1:346886538-346905318 GCA_902687465.1 Secale cereale
GGGGCATCCCCAAGCTTAGGCTCTTGATTATCTTGAATTCCTTGGGGTTCCATGGGCATCCCCAATCTTAGGCCTTTGCTACTCCTTGTTCCATAGTCCATCAAAGCAATACTCAAAACTTGAAAACTTCACAACACAAAACTTAGACAAAAATTCTTGTGAACTCCGTTAGTATAAGAAAAAAAACCACTACTCAAAGGTTCAGCAATGAATTCATTCTTTCTTTGTATTGGTGTTAAACCTACTGTATTCCAACTTCTCTATGGTTCATATCCTCCAATACTACTCACAGATGCATCGGAATAAGCAAACAACACACGAAAAACAGAATCTGTCAAAAACAGAACAGTCTGTAGTAATCTGCAGGTTTCGCCTACTTATGGAACTCCAAAAAATTCAAACTAAATTGGTAAATTTGCGGAATTTTTCTACCAATCATCTGCAAAAGAATCAACTAAAAAGCACGCTCCAGTAAAATCTGAAGACCACTTTAGCGAGCGCTAACGATTCTGATTTTCAGAGCAAGATCACATAAACTTCACACAAGTCTTCCCAAAGGTTCTACTTGGCACAAACACTAAACAAAACATGAAACCACATCTAATCAGAGGCTAGATGCAATATTTATTCCCTAACAGCAACAAAAACAAAAAACATAAAATTGGGTTGCCTCCCAACAAGCGCTATTGTTTTACGCCCCTAGCTAGGCACGATACAAGATAAATCTAGGGAATGCCATAGTGATATGATATGTCGCGAAAGCTCATTTCATATTCCCTACGTTTAGCAGCAAGCTTACTTTTTGGCAAGGTCTAAATTTAATGGGACAAAAGTCCCCTACATCAATCTCTGGAGGAACATGTTCCTCTTTTGGACCTTTGTAGTGGATAACCAATTCATCATTATAGGTGTAATGCCCCGGATGTAATACTTTCCCTTTTGGGCTTATAATATATCTCCGGCTTCATCTATTTCCATTTCGGGTTCTTTGTCTTTCGGGCTTTCGTCGTTTTGTTGTCTGAGTGTGTGGCTTTCTTTCATATCATGTAGTCATGTGCATTGCATTGCATTTGTGTTGTGGGTTGCTTCCGGTTCGTCGTGTTCCTTCCCGTTGTCCGTTTCGTGTTCCGGAGCTCCCTCACGTGTCCGTGACGTCCCGTAGGCCTACTTTGTTGTTCGGGCGTTTTTCGTTACCGGTGTGCCGCGAGGTTGTGTTGTGTGTTGTTGTTTTGTTGTGTGCAACCCGCCTCTCAAATCTCGTCTCGTTTGGACTCCGTTGACTTTTCCCTCCGTTGTACGTGTGGGTCCGAAGTGCCCTTACTTCGTGTCCCGGGAAACACCCCGTTGCTTTCTTTTATCTCCGTCTAGGCCTTTTATAACTGTCCCCGCGATCGGATCCGTTGGATCACGATCGGAGGGCTCCTAAACACCCCTAGTCTCCCAAACCCTAGTCTAAACTGCTATATATAGACCCCCTAGGCCTATTTTGGCATCCTCTTCTTCTTCCCCTTCCCCACTTTCTTTTTTTTTCCTTTTTTCTCAGATCCCAGCTGATTTTTTCTTCCTTCGATCTGGATCCCGAGGGGATTCCCTCGACCGACCGCTGAAGTCAACGCTCCGGCCGAGCCGGCCTCTTCGCCGCGTCGGCCTCGCTCGCTTCGACCGTGCCAGCCACCGCAGCGCCTACCCGCGCGTCGACCGCGTCGGTCGTTCGACCGGCTCGAGCCGGGCCGCTCGCCAGGTCGGGTGGGGGACCAGATCCCCGTCGCCGCACCGAGCAGGCCGCCTCCCAGCTCCGCGGGCCGAGCGCGCCAGGCCACCGGCTCCTGCCGCCTGGGCCTCCCGCCGCTTATCCGCCCTAGGCCGCCGCGCCACCGGGCCAGCTCCCGCAAGCCGCGTGCGCCGCCGCCTTCTCGCCTCGGTGGGCCACCGCCGCCGGCCCGTACCACCGCTCCCGCGGGCCTGCTCCGCTCCCGGGCCCGTGGACTTCCAGATCTGGGCCGCCGTTACTGTTCATCCGGCCGGCCCACACTGTTCGTCAGATCTCAGATCTGCTAAAGGTTGACTTCTTCCTCCCTAAGTCCCTGTTTCCTGATCTGAAATCCAAACTTTGACCTGCTGTAACTTTTTACTTGTTGCTCCGTTTTGCGCGTGTAGCATGTCCAGTTGTTCGTGGAGTTGTCCTCTACGTTTTACCTGTTGTTGTCATGCATGTTATATGTCATCTTGACACTTGTTTTGCTGTTGCAAGAGTGCATCATGTTACAAACTGCTGTTATGTGTTATTTTCATGCCACCTTTGACTTGTGATAACTTTTAGCTCGTTTGTCCAAACGATGCAAATGACATGTCCACGTGTTCGTCTTGCCACGAACTACGTGTTGTGTGTGATAGGTTGCATGTTAGATTTATTGTTGCCTTGTTATCATCTTTGCAAAGTGCCATGTTCACATGTTGTGTTTTCACTTGTTATGAAATGCCATCTTGTTGAGCTCGTTGCAATCGTTGTGTTCACCTCTATGATGCATGCTTGTGTGTTTCGGGATCACCTTCATATGTATTTTGATGAGGTGCTTACCCTTTGCCATGTTTAGTTTCGAGGTGACTTACACATGCTCTTTTGTGTGCTAAGATGATGTTGCTGTTTTGGGACTTAGTGAAATTTCACTAAGTCTGAAATCTGTAACGTTCCGATGCCATGTTCGTGTGATGTTGTAGGACAAAGCATGATAGTTTTGGGGTGGATTTTGATTGTTCCTTGTAGTATATATTGTTGTCTTTCCATCCATGTCCTCACATGTCCATTTGAGTGACTGTAGCATGTTTATCTTTTGCTCCAAACTTTCAATAAAATTCTGCTGCCAGAATTTTATTTCAAAGTTCAATATGTCCAAGATCATTGCTATTGATCCGTGACTCCGTTGGGGGTGCACTTTGGACCTAGTTGCTGTACATTATATCTAGTTTATGTTCAAGTCCTTTGCCATGCTTTTTGGGTGCTGTAGATTAATTATTTTGAGCTCCAAAGATGCCATGTTGCTGTAATTTTCAGTTTTCGCTCAAATCTTGTTTCGGGCATAACTTTTAGCCCGTAACTCCGATTTCAGCGAATCTTATATCAAACTTGGGTGATTTTCGGTGTAGATTAATAATATCAGCTTGTTATCTTGTTTTGAGGTGTTTTGCTTGAGTGATGTTTTACGTGCTCCATGTGCATCTTTAGTGCATCCATCATGCATTCATGTTTTTCGAGTGCACATTGCATCGTGTTGATTGGTGCTTGGTGTGTTTGTCTTGTTTAGAGCCGGAAGTTGAGCACGAGTTTTCCAACGAGGTTGAGCACGAGGTTTCCAACGAGTTTGAGCACGAGGACCCTTCTTTCGATCCGAACGTCTTCTCTTCAGGCAAGATGACCGAACCCCGATAACATTACTATCTTTGCCTATTGCTAGTAGTCTCGATCTATAGTTTTGCCTCGATGCCCATGTTCTTCTTGTCAGCCTCCTACTTGTAACCAATTGCCATGTTTAACCACCCTACCTATGATAACCGTTGCTTGGCTAAGTACGCTTCGCTCAGCCCTTCTTATAGCGTTGCTAGTTGCAGGTGAAGTGAAGATGCTTGCTCCATGTTGAAGTTTGGTTGGGTTATATCACACTATATAAATGCTTAAACTGAAATCATCTATATATTGGCAAGGGTGGAAGGCTAAGCCTTTTGCTTGGTGATTTGTTCCACTCATGCCGTTAGGATCCGTATAAGCCGGTTTTATGTTCCTTGATTATGCGTTCCTAACACGGTTGGGGTGTATGGGACCCCCTCGATAAACCGCTAAGTGCTAAGTCTTTTCCAGCAAGTCCCAACATTGGTACTTTTTGCCTAATAACAAACTAAACTTGCATAGGGAGTAATTAACCCTCTTTCTTAATCAACAACCCCGGGCCAGTGCTCCACATGAGTGTTGGTCCGAAACGAGCAGACTGCGGGGCCACCTCAAGGAAACTCGAGGTTTGGTAAAAACCTGTAGGATGACTCATCCGGTTGTGTCCTGAGACCTAGATACGCGCGGCTACGATCAGGGTGTCGACACGCCGGGAGGATTTGCTGGATTAGCCTTACCTTAGCTCGGTATATCTTGAGCACGGGATTCCGAGGATACTCGGGTCTTCCCACTTTGGAGTTGCGACTCCGCGGATCGTGGGCTTGTAATGGGTCAAGTTGGAACACCCCTGCAGGGTTTGAACTTTCGAAAGCCGTGCCCGCGGTTATGTGGCAGATGGGAGCTTGTTAATTCCGGTTGTAGAAAACTTGACACAATGATACTAATACACTACCAGCGTGTGTTCCGTGACTGTCAATTTCCGAATCGGGATTCGGGAGTTGAACACGGAGGGGTTATGTTTGTGAGCTTATAGCTAGGATCACTTCGTGATCACTTCTCGCGATGCCTTCTCTTCTCGCTCTCACTTGCGTAAGCTAGATGCTAGTTGCTGCTGCAGACTTGTTCTTTCTTCAGCCTTTTCCCTCACCTAAAGGCTTTGATAGTTCTGTTACCCGGGAACGGGATTGCTGAGTCCTCTGTGGCTCACAGTTACTTCACACACCAGATGCAGGTCCAGCTGTGAGCTATCCAGGTGATGGCACCGAGCTGGATTGGGAGTACGACGAGGAGCGTAGTCGTTACTACGTGCGCTACCCGGACGATCAGTAGTGGAGTCTCTTACTAGGATTCGATCCGCCTGTGGTTGTTTTATCTGAGTTTGGTACTTTGACATTTGGCTTTTGCCCTTAGAGGGTTGTAGTGATCTTATTGTATGATGTTTGAGACTTGTACTGTTATTCTGTGACGTGGCGATTGTAAGCCAACTATTTTCAGTTTACTATCCCCCTTTTACATGAGTTGTGCAAAGATTACCAAACTTGAGATCATTCTAGGATGGACTTATGCCTTTAAGTCGTGCCTCGACACGTAGGAGGTATAACTCCATCCTGGGCATTACAAGTTGGTATCAGAGCCTTCTCCGACCTAGGAGCCCCCACTGTTTGATCGAACCGTTGACGGTTGAGTCTAGGCACACACTGAAAACTTTTTGAGTCCTATATTATATCGGAGAGTAGGATTTCCTTGCTTCTCATCCCCTTTCTCTCTGGTGAGGACTCCTGACATCTACTCTTGTCTCTCCTATCTTCAAAATTTGCACAATTTTTTTTTTTAGGAATCCCGCGAGTATTCTGGGATTGTTTCGATGTTCTTGTGACAAGGATATTGTTCCTGATGCCTCCTGTTACCGAGGAGTTGAGCTTCGGGGTATCGTTGTAACAAGCATATCGCGACAGTACTAAATACTTAAGACGGCCGACATCGAAAATCTCCCCTATACGGCCAGTGGCAAGATAACCCCGACATCACCCAGTACTGGGGAGGTAGTTCGGGAGTATTGCCATAGCTTGTTATAGTGGATGCTTTTCGAAGGTCCGAGGTACACAGTTTCCGAGAAAGACTGGTTATGTGTTGAAGGATGGATACACCTGGATGTAGGTTAGAGTTGATTGCGCGGTGCTTCCCGTGTATCCCCAACACCTGATTGCATAACTGGAATCTTTCGGAAAACTATAGGTGAGTTTTATCCAGTAGATCATAGGCATTCTTCCAACGAATGCAGGTTAGTGAGTTCGGGGTTCGACATTGAGTGAAGGAGTTATATGACCGAGGTTACTATCAGGAGTTGCATCTTAAAGGGTCCTTGGCTATGCTGATCCGGGGATTGCAAAACCTTTTCGTAACACGTTCATATGCTTTCAGCACAAAGATGTTAGAACGAAACTCCTCTCTTGTGTTTGTTCCTTTCCGTGCCTTGTTGTTTTTATTATTTATCCTTTTGATCCCTATGTGGCTTCTCGTGAAGACTGATGTTATCAATTAACTGAGAAATTCATTCGTTCCTCTTGTTCGGATGATTTCATTCGTTCTTATTGTTCGAATGATTATTGTGAAGACTTGTTGCAATTCATTCCATTGATTCAGCTTATTCCTTTTGTCAATCAATTGCTGATTCGTGGTCATCTCTTACAGGATGGCTCCGAAAAAGGTTCCGAATGCCAACCCAGAGGTGGAAGAGGTCCCAGAGCATCCTCCTTCCCCTCCTCCTCCGCCTGAGGCTTGGAGAGCAATTATGCAGACTACTGCTCAGAACACTCAGTTGATGATGCAGATGATGCAGCAAATGCAGGCTATGCAAGCTAATCAAGCTAATCAGGGCGTTCCAATGAACCAAGGCAACTTCTTCCAGCAGCACCATGCTACCCTCAACCAGTTCTTGGCCAACAATCCTAAAGCTTTCAGTTACTGTGTCGACCCTCTTGATGCTGAGGATTGGCTGACCGATATTAAGAAGCATTTTGAGTGCAGTAACGTGAAAGAAGATGACTATGTGAAGTTTGCAGCCTTTCAACTGAAAGATCAAGCAGCTGATTGGTGGCAGCAGTACAAAGACTCAAGGCCGGGTCAAGTGATCTCGTGGGAGAACTTCTGCAAGGATTTCCGCTCGCATCACATTCCTACAAGTGTTATCGAGGGTATGCGTGAGCAATTCCGCAACCTCAAGCAGGGCTCCATGACAGTCTATCAGTATAATGTCAAGTTCCAAAACCTCGCTCGCTATGCAAAGCAAGACATTCCTGATGCAAAGAGTAAAATCTATCAGTTCCGTGGAGGTCTCAAAGATGAACTTCAGCTTGCTCTCACCTTGTTCGAGCCAGACGAATTCGATAAGTTCTATAATATGGCTTTGAAACAAGAAGCAGCTCAGCTTAAGATGGAGGCTTCTAAGAAGAGAATTCGAGATGCTGTTCACTCTACCTCATCGTCTCAGTTGGCTGCGAAACAACAGAAATTCTGGCTTCCTCCTCCTCCAATGATTCGAGCTCCATTCAACAACTCCAACAACAAGAACTCTAGTGGCCGTGGTTTCTCCCACCCACCCAACCCAAGCAACCAGTCGAAGAAGCAGTTTCAGTCTCAAGGCTCCAAGTCCAGTGGCTCTCAGTTCCGTCCTCTCTCAGAAGTGACTTGCAACAAATGCACTCAGAAAGGTCACTATGCCAACAGATGTCCGAATCCGAAGCGTCTTCCACCTCCTCCTCCTATGAGTTCAGCTATTGTCAAGCATGATCCAAAGTCTGCAAGGGTCAATCTGATGAATGCAGCACAAGCAGAGGCTTCTTCTGATGTCATTCTGGGTAACCTTCCAGTGAACTCTATACCTGCTAAAGTGTTATTTGATTCGGGTGCATCATGCTCTTTCATGTCTCAACCTTTTGCATCCAAGTATGATGTGGGCATCAAAAGTTTGCCAAGGGAGTTATCAGTTGTTTCTCCGGGTAGATTGATGCATTCCAGTATATATGCTCCGGATGTTTCTATTCGCATGGGTGATTATCGATTTTTGGCTTCTCCGGTGGTTCTTGGTCATTCTGATATCGACCTAATTCTCGGAATGGATTGGCTTTCTCAGCATGATGCTCACATTGATTGCGCTCAAAAGGAAGTCAAGTTGACTCATTCTGATGAAGATGTGATTATCTTCGCCTCCAGGGATAATACTATTCGGCTTTTCTCTCTTAATGATAAGGGTGAAATTAATGCCATAGAGCAAATTCCAGTGGTGAATGAATATCAAGACGTCTTTCCAGAAGAACTTCCAGGCATGCCTCCACACCGTCAGGTGGAGTTTGTCATCGAACTCGAGCCGGGCACCGAACCTGTTTGTCGGCGTCCATACAAGCTCTCTTCAGATGAATTGAAGGAATTGAAGAAACAGTTGGATGAACAGGAGCGTATGGGTCTCATCAGACCGAGTACATCTCCGTGGGGCTGTGGTGTCTTATTTGTCAAGAAGAAAGATGGCACGGAGCGTCTCTGTGTTGACTACCGGCCACTGAACAAGAAGACGATTAAGAACAAGTATCCGCTCCCCAACATCAACGAACTCTTTGAGCAGCTCAAAGGAGCTAAAGTGTTCTCTAAGCTTGACCTCCGAATGGGCTATCATCAAATTCGCATTCGCGAGGAAGACATTCCCAAGACGGCCTTCAGAACGAGCTACGGTTCATATGAGTATACCGTCATGTCCTTCAGTCTCGCCAATGCTCCTCCTACCTTTTCAAGGATGATGCATTACATCTTCAACCCCTATACAGGCGAGTTTGTGCTTGTGTATCTGGATGATATTCTGGTGTTTTCCAAGAATGAATAAGATCACGAAAAGCACTTGCGTCTGGTTCTTGATCGACTCCGAGAGCATAAATTCTATGCCAAGTTCTCCAAGTGCGAGTTTTGGCTCGATAAAGTTTTGTACCTGGGCCACATTATCTCAGCTGACGGTATTGCGGTTAATCCCGAGAAAGTTGAAGCAATTGTCAACTGGGAAGCTCCTCAGAACGTCAAGCAGCTCCGCAGTTTTCTGGGTCTTGCCAGCTATTGCAGAAGGTTTGTGGAGAACTTCTCCAAGATTGCCAAGCCTCTTTCCAACCTCCTGCAGAAGAATGTCAAATACTTTTGGTCTCCCGAATGTGAAGTGGCTTTCAAAACCCTCAAAGAGAAGCTTGTTTCCGCTCCAGTTCTGATTCCTCCAGATGAATCCAAGCCCTATGAAGTGTTCTGTGACGCTTCTCTTCAAGGCCTTGGTGGTGTGCTTATGCAAGAGAAGAGAATTGTGGCATACACTTCGCGTCAGCTAAAGCCAGCTGAGAAGAACTATCCCACACATGATCTCGAGCTAGCAGCTGTGGTACATGCTCTGATTACGTGGAGACATCTGTTGTTGGGCAGAAAGGTCGACATCTTCACTGATCACAAGAGCTTGAAGTACATCTTCACACAGCCGCATCTGAACCTCCGCCAGACTCGTTGGGTCGAGATGATCCAAGAGTACAACCCCAGCATTGAGTACACTCCAGGCAAGGCGAATGTGATTGCAGATGCTTTGAGCAGAAAGGCATATTGCAACAGCCTTCTTATCAAGCCACACCAGCCTGAGCTTTGTGAAGCTTTCAGAAGCTCAACCTTCAGGTTGTTCCGCAGGGTTTTCTTGCTAATCTCCAGATTGCTCCTACCTTGGAAGATCAAGTCCGTGAGGCCCAGCTCAGTGATACCATGGTGAAGAAGGTGAAACATGGGATTGCAAAGGGCACTCCAAAATACAAGTGCTTCCGTGTTGATGAGAGAGATACCTTGTTCTTCGAGGACAGACTCGTTGTTCCCAAAGGTGATCTCAGGAAGCTCATAATGGAAGAAGCTCATGACTCTCTCCTTTCCATTCATCCTGGCAGTTCCAAGATGTACCAAGATCTCAAGCAATCTTACTGGTGGACACGCATGAAAAGGGAGATTGCCCAATTCGTGAATGAATGTGATGTATGCAGAAGAGTGAAAGCAGAACATCAACGTCCAGCCGGTCTTCTCCAACCTCTTCCTATTCCTGAGTGGAAGTTCGACCACATTGTAATGGACTTCGTCACTGGCTTTCCTAAATCCAAGCGAGGCAATGATGCTATCTTTGTGGTGATTGACAAGCTTACCAAAGTTGCTCACTTTCTTCCAGTCAAAGAATCAATCAATGCAGCTCAACTTGCAGAGCTGTACACTTCCAGAATTGTGTCCCTACATGGCATTCCTCAAGTGATATCCTCAGACCGTGGCAGCTTGTTCACATCAAGGTTCTGGGACTCCTTTCAGTCCGCCATGGGCACGAAGATCAGGTTCAGCACTGCCTTTCACCCTCAGACTAGTGGTCAAGTCGAGCGTGTGAATCAGATCCTTGAAGATATGCTCAGAGCCTGTGTCATCTCCTTCGGCATGAAATGGGAAGACTGTCTTCCATTTGCCGAATTCTCTTACAACAACAGCTTTCAAGCAAGTGCAGGCAAAGCACCGTTTGAAATTCTCTATGGCAGAAAGTGCCGTACCCCTCTCAACTGGTCTGAAACAGGTGAACGCCAACTTCTTGGCAATGATTTGATCTCTGAAGCCGAAGAAATGTGCAAAGTCATACGTGAGAATCTCAAGGCCGCTCAGTCGCGTCAGAAGAGTTACTATGACGGAAAGCATCGTGATCTGGCTTTCGACATCGGTGATCATGTCTATCTCCGAGTGTCTCCGATGAAAGGAACCCAGAGGTTCGGTATCAAAGGAAAGCTTGCTCCTAGATACGTCGGGCCTTTCAAAATTCTTGGCAAAAGAGGCGATCTAGCCTATCAGCTCGAGCTCCCTTCCAACTTTGCAAATGTTCATGATGTCTTCCATGTGTCTCAGCTTCGCAAATGCTTCAAGGCACCTGAGCGAATGATTCCGTTTGAGGAGATTGATCTTCAACAAGACCTTTCCTACCGAGAGCATCCAGTTGCAATTCTCGAAGAAACCGAACGCAAGACTCGTAACAAGTCCATCAAGTTTCTGAAAGTCAAGTGGTCACATCACACAGACCGAGAAGCTACCTGGGAACGAGAAGATCATCTTCGTTCCGAGTACCCTTCCTTTTTCCAGTCCTAGATCTCGGGACGAGATCTTTTTGTAGTAGAGGAGAGTTTGTAATGCCCCGGATGTAATACTTTCCCTTTTGGGCTTATAATATATCTCCGGCTTCATCTATTTCCATTTCGGGTTCTTTGTCTTTCGGGCTTTCGTCGTTTTGTTGTGTGAGTGTGTGGCTTTCTTTCATATCATGTAGTCATGTGCATTGCATTGCATTTGTGTTGTGGGTTGCTTCCGGTTCGTCGTGTTCCTTCCCGTTGTCCGTTTCGTGTTCCGGAGCTCCCTCACGTGTCCGTGACGTCCCGTAGGCCTACTTTGTTGTTCGGGCGTTTTTCGTTACCGGTGTGCCGCGAGGTTGTGTTGTGTGTTGTTGTTTTGTTGTGTGCAACCCGCCTCTCAAATCTCGTCTCGTTTGGACTCCGTTGACTTTTCCCTCCGTTGTACGTGTGGGTCCGAAGTGCCCTTACTTCGTGTCCCGGGAAACACCCCGTTGCTTTCTTTTATCTCCGTCTAGGCCTTTTATAACTGTCCCCGCGATCGGATCCGTTGGATCACGATCGGAGGGCTCCTAAACACCCCTAGTCTCCCAAACCCTAGTCTAAACTGCTATATATAGACCCCCTAGGCCTATTTTGGCATCCTCTTCTTCTTCCCCTTCCCCACTTTCTTTTTTTTTTCCTTTTTTCTCAGATCCCAGCTGATTTTTTCTTCCTTCGATCTGGATCCCGAGGGGATTCCCTCGACCGACCGCCGAAGTCAACGCTCCGGCCGAGCCGGCCTCTTCGCCGCGTCGGCCTCGCTCGCTTCGACCGTGCCAGCCACCGCAGCGCCTACCCGCGCGTCGACCGCGTCGGTCGTTCGACCGGCTCGAGCCGGGCCGCTCGCCAGGTCGGGTGGGGGACCAGATCCCCATCGCCGCACCGAGCAGGCCGCCTCCCAGCTCCGCGGGCCGAGCGCGCCAGGCCACCGGCTCCTGCCGCCTGGGCCTCCCGCCGCTTATCCGCCCTGGGCCGCCGCGCCACCGGGCCAGCTCCCGCAAGCCGCGTGCGCCGCCGCCTTCTCGCCTCGGTGGGCCACCGCCGCCGGCCCGTACCACCGCTCCCGCGGGCCTGCTCCGCTCCCGGGCCCGTGGACTTCCAGATCTGGGCCGCCGTTACTGTTCATCCGGCCGGCCCGCACTATTCGTCAGATCTCAGATCTGCTAAAGGTTGACTTCTTCCTCCCTAAGTCCCTGTTTCCTGATCTGAAATCCAAACTTTGACCTGCTGTAACTTTTTACTTGTTGCTCCGTTTTGCGCGTGTAGCATGTCCAGTTGTACGTGGAGTTGTCCTCTACGTTTTACCTGTTGTTGTCATGCATGTTAGATGTCATCTTGACACTTGTTTTGCTGTTGCAAGAGTGCATCATGTTACAAACTGCTGTTATGTGTTATTTTCATGCCACCTTTGACTTGTGATAACTTTTAGCTCGTTTGTCCAAACGATGCAAATGACATGTCCACGTGTTCGTCTTGCCACGAACTACGTGTTGTGTGTGATAGGTTGCATGTTAGATTTATTGTTGCCTTGTTATCATCTTTGCAAAGTGCCATGTTCACATGTTGTGTTTTCACTTGTTATGAAATGCCATCTTGTTGAGCTCGTTGCAATCGTTGTGTTCACCTCTATGATGCATGCTTGTGTGTTTCGGGATCACCTTCATATGTATTTTGATGAGGTGCTTACCCTTTGCCATGTTTAGTTTCGAGGTGACTTACACATGCTCTTTTGTGTGCTAAGATGATGTTGCTGTTTTGGGACTTAGTGAAATTTCACTAAGTCTGAAATCTGTAACGTTCCGATGCCATGTTCGTGTGATGTTGTAGGACAAAGCATGATAGTTTTGGGGTGGATTTTGATTGTTCCTTGTAGTATATATTGTTGTCTTTCCATCCATGTCCTCACATGTCCATTTGAGTGACTGTAGCATGTTTATCTTTTGCTCCAAACTTTCAATAAAATTCTGCTGCCAGAATTTTATTTCAAAGTTCAATATGTCCAAGATCATTGCTATTGATCCGTGACTCCGTTGGGGGTGCACTTTGGACCTAGTTGCTGTACATTATATCTAGTTTATGTTCAAGTCCTTTGCCATGCTTTTTGGGTGCTGTAGATTAATTATTTTGAGCTCCAAAGATGCCATGTTGCTGTAATTTTCAGTTTTCGCTCAAATCTTGTTTCGGGCATAACTTTTAGCCCGTAACTCCGATTTCAGCGAATCTTATATCAAACTTGGGTGATTTTCGGTGTAGATTAATAATATCAGCTTGTTATCTTGTTTTGAGGTGTTTTGCTTGAGTGATGTTTTACGTGCTCCATGTGCATCTTTAGTGCATCCATCATGCATTCATGTTTTTCGAGTGCACATTGCATCGTGTTGATTGGTGCTTGGTGTGTTTGTCTTGTTTAGAGCCGGAAGTTGAGCACGAGTTTTCCAACGAGGTTGAGCACGAGGTTTCCAACGAGTTTGAGCACGAGGACCCTTCTTTCGATCCGAACGTCTTCTCTTCAGGCAAGATGACCGAACCCCGATAACATTACTATCTTTGCCTATTGCTAGTAGTCTCGATCTATAGTTTTGCCTCGATGCCCATGTTCTTCTTGTCAGCCTCCTACTTGTAACCAATTGCCATGTTTAACCACCCTACCTATGATAACCGTTGCTTGGCTAAGTACGCTTCGCTCAGCCCTTCTTATAGCGTTGCTAGTTGCAGGTGAAGTGAAGATGCTTGCTCCATGTTGAAGTTTGGTTGGGTTATATCACACTATATAAATGCTTAAACTGAAATCATCTATATATTGGCAAGGGTGGAAGGCTAAGCCTTTTGCTTGGTGATTTGTTCCACTCATGCCGTTAGGATCCGTATAAGCCGGTTTTATGTTCCTTGATTATGCGTTCCTAACACGGTTGGGGTGTATGGGACCCCCTCGATAAACCGCTAAGTGCTAAGTCTTTTCCAGCAAGTCCCAACATTGGTACTTTTTGCCTAATAACAAACTAAACTTGCATAGGGAGTAATTAACCCTCTTTCTTAATCAACAACCCCGGGCCAGTGCTCCACATGAGTGTTGGTCCGAAACGAGCAGACTGCGGGGCCACCTCAAGGAAACTCGAGGTTTGGTAAAAACCTGTAGGATGACTCATCCGGTTGTGTCCTGAGACCTAGATACGCGCGGCTACGATCAGGGTGTCGACACGCCGGGAGGATTTGCTGGATTAGCCTTACCTTAGCTCGGTATATCTTGAGCACGGGATTCCGAGGATACTCGGGTCTTCCCACTTTGGAGTTGCGACTCCGCGGATCGTGGGCTTGTAATGGGTCAAGTTGGAACACCCCTGCAGGGTTTGAACTTTCGAAAGCCGTGCCCGCGGTTATGTGGCAGATGGGAGCTTGTTAATTCCGGTTGTAGAAAACTTGACACAATGATACTAATACACTACCAGCGTGTGTTCCGTGACTGTCAATTTCCGAATCGGGATTCGGGAGTTGAACACGGAGGGGTTATGTTTGTGAGCTTATAGCTAGGATCACTTCGTGATCACTTCTCGCGATGCCTTCTCTTCTCGCTCTCACTTGCGTAAGCTAGATGCTAGTTGCTGCTGCAGACTTGTTCTTTCTTCAGCCTTTTCCCTCACCTAAAGGCTTTGATAGTTCTGTTACCCGGGAACGGGATTGCTGAGTCCTCTGTGGCTCACAGTTACTTCACACACCAGATGCAGGTCCAGCTGTGAGCTATCCAGGTGATGGCACCGAGCTGGATTGGGAGTACGACGAGGAGCGTAGTCGTTACTACGTGCGCTACCCGGACGATCAGTAGTGGAGTCTCTTACTAGGATTCGATCCGCCTGTGGTTGTTTTATCTGAGTTTGGTACTTTGACATTTGGCTTTTGCCCTTAGAGGGTTGTAGTGATCTTATTGTATGATGTTTGAGACTTGTACTGTTATTCTGTGACGTGGCGATTGTAAGCCAACTATTTTCAGTTTACTATCCCCCTTTTACATGAGTTGTGCAAAGATTGCCAAACTTGAGATCATTCTAGGATGGACTTATGCCTTTAAGTCGTGCCTCGACACGTAGGAGGTATAACTCCATCCTGGGCATTACAATAGGCATTCTTTTGGCAGAAGGTCATAAGCCTTCGCTCAAGGGAGAAGCCTAACCCATTATTTTGAACAGCAAAATCATCGTTTATCTCAGAAATTCTATCAATCAAGATCCCAACAAGAACCTTTTTTCTAAGGTTTTCATTAAAAGCAACATGATCAGGAGATCGCAACCGCATTAGGACTTCTTGATTGAACAAGATAGCCTCTATAGGAGGTCGACCGGCATCTACTCCATAATGAGCAAAGATTTCTCTGGCCTCTTTCATGATATATCTAAATTCATGAGCCAAAAATATAGTGGCTGCATGCTTAACAGAAGAATGCTCAATATTGGAAAATTCCAAAAAGATTCTCTGAATACAGGGATGCATATGGATAAATTGCCTTTCAATTTCTACTATAAGCATAGATACAACATCCGTAAGGCTACTAGTTCTGTGAAGAATAGAGCCACCCACATTGGGCAAAGCACCATCACAAGTGAAGAAGTCTTGAAGAACTCCTTTTCCAATAATATTACCGCTACCAATCCGGAATTTCTTAATATGTAAAGTGGTAGCTTCATCCGGGGGATCAACATAGACGTTGCCCTCGACATTACTACCCTTCTTGATAGGATCATCCCCCATCTCAGACATGAGGGCAATCAGGCAAGCAATAAACACACGAGTTAAACAAGAAGCAAGCAAACGATAAACACACGACAGAAGAAGGTCAAATAAAACGGCAAGCGTGAAGTGGGAGAAAGGAAAATGAGAGGCAAATAAATGTAATGCGAAGGATAAGTGTTTGTGATAGGTACTTGGTATATGACTTTTGCGTAAGTCTCCCCGGCAACGACGCCAGAAATTCTTCTTGCTACTTCTCGAGCTCGCGTTGTATTCCCTCGAAGAGGAAAGGGAGATGCAGCACAGTAGCGTAAGTATTTCCCTCAGTTTTTGAGAACCAAGGTATCAATCCAGTAGGAGACCACGTGTGAGTCCCTCGCACCTGCACAAACAAATAAGAACTTCGCAGCCAACGCGATAAGGGGTTGTCAACCCCTTTATGGTCACTTACGAAAGTGAGATCTGATAGAGATGATAGTTTATATTTTTGGTATTTTTAGTTTATAAGAACAACAAATAAAAGCGAAAAAAGTAAAGTAGATGTAGATTGATATGTTGAGATAGTGTTCTCTAGTGGCTTCTCTCATGATAGCGATATTCTACGGCGGGTAAACAAATTACCGTCGAGCAATTGATAGAAAAGCAAATAATTATGAGACTATCTAGGCATGATCATTGTATATAGGCATCATGTCCGAGACAAGTAGACCGACTCCTGCCTGCATCTACTACTATTACTCCACACATCGACCGCTATCCAACATGCATCTAGTGTATTAAGTTCATAAGAACAGAGTAACGCCTTAAGCAAGATGACATGATGTAGAGGGATAAACTCAAGCAATATGATATAAACTCCATCATTTTATCCTCGATGGCAACAATACAATACGTGCCTTGCTGCCCCTACTGTCACTGGGAAAGGACATCGCAAGATTGAACCCAAAGCCGAGCACTTCTCCCATTGCAAGAACTATAGATCTAGTAGGCCAAACCAAACCAATAATTCGAAGAGACTTGCAAGGATATTATGAGAACACACAAAAAGTTCAGAGAAGAACCAAATATCTTTCATAGATAACCTTGATCATAAACTCACAATTCATCGGATCTCGACGAACACACCGCAAAAAGAGATTACATCGAATAGATCTCCTCGAAGACCGAGGAGAACTTTGTATTGAGATCCAGAGAGAGAGAAGAAGCCTTATAGATACTAGCTATGGACCCGAAGGTCTGTGGTAAACTACTCACAACTCATGGTGAGGGCGATGATGATGATGGACCCCCCTCCGGTGGAGCTCCGGAACGGCCTCCAAGATGGGATCTCACGGGAACAGAAGGTACGGCGGTGAAAGTAGGGTTTTCTCTCTATTCACGGAGGTTTTGGGGTACGTAGATTTATATAGGAAGAAGGAGGGGACCGGGGGACGCTCGAGAGGGCCACGAGGTAGGGGGCGCGCCCTGGGAAGTGGGGGGGGGCAACCCTCATGGGCCACCTCTTGATCCCCTGACGTGGTTCTCAAGCTCCGCGTGCGTGATTTTCTCCAAAAATATCTCTCACGAAGGTTTCATTCCGCTTGGACTCCGTTTGATATTCTTTTTCTGCGAAACCCTGAAACAGGCAAAAAACAACATTTGGTTGACATTTCTGTTTTAGGGCGTTTTACATACTTGTCCCAGTTGGGCTTGTTTGAGCTAATGCAGGCTAAAAACCAACATTTGCATGTCGTCTGGTTACCTGCATTAGGCTCCCTAGATCATGGAAGCAAATTCTACCATGCTGTTTGGTTGCCCGCGTCACTGTTATTAGACAAACAACACGTTGTTTGGTTGCAAATAGCATAAGGTGTGATCACCACTTCTCACTAGTGGTGACCTTACCACACACACACTAGTTGAATATCGTCTTGTCCTAGCTAGGAAACAAATGGCAGTACAAAATATTAAGAGTCATATGGCTAAATAAGGAAAAGTTCATCGATGCTAGGTGGAAGTCCTTCTTCTTCTTCTTCTTCTTCTTCTTCTTCTTCTTCTTCTTCTTCTTCTTCTTCTTCTTCTTCTTCTTCTTCTTCTTCTTCTTCTTCTTCTTCTTCTTCTTCTTCTTCTTCTTCTTCTTCTTCTTCTTCTTCTTCTTCTTCTTCTTCTTCTTCTTCTTCTTCTTCTTCTTCTTCTTCTTCTTCTGTCGCTCATGTCCTACTTCTTCTTCTTCTCTTGTGCTACTACCTCTTCTTCTTCTTCAGATGCTTGTCTGGCCTCCGTTATCCCACATTGCGTAAGCCCACTCCAACCTTTTATTCTTTCACACTTCATTGTCAAACGACTCCACACCATAGGCGGAGCTGACCACATCATCAGGCATCACATTTTCCTCGTCCGGCACAAGTTCATCACAACACCATTGTTGGATCCAATTATGAAGGATGCAACATGCAAGAACAAGTTGGCCTCGGTAGGGTGGAATGGCTTCTGATCCATGATCTTAAACCTATTATTGAGAGCTCCAAATGCCCTCTAATGGAGCAAATTCCTGTCAGATCCATCGGTAGGGGCCCAAGCGCAACTAGAAGTCATGGATCGGAGGTCACACGAGGGGTTATACAGGTTCAGGCCTATGGAGAGTAATACCCTACGTTCTGCTGGTTTTGATGATTCGTAGTGGAGGGATATCCCGTGCGAGGGATTACAATGAATGGGATTGCTATCGAGAGTTTTCCTATCTGATGATAAAGATCATTGGGCACCCTAGACCCCCCTTCATATAGGTAGGATAGGCCTGGGTTTTACAAGGCATATGTGATCTGGGGCGCCGCCACCCTCTAGTCATGGGGATCCCGAAGGCCATCCTTGCCTCCTACGGTTTACTCCGTGCTCTAGGCCTGGTGGGCCCCTTGTAGTAGATGAGGTCGGGCTCTTGGGCGTTAGTCACCCCCAATACAAGACCACGTCACCCTCTCAACCGTAACTCTAAGTCTAGAGTTGCTGAGGAGTCCTAGGATAGTTCCTACCAAAGAACATTCAGATGGTACCTGGTTTTCCTGAAGGGTGGAAGAACACCTGGCCGACATGCATAGCCAGCATCTCCTAGGTAGAACTTGCCACCGGGGATATTGATGCCATCAGGTCTACTCATGCTGCCACTTAGAATGTTAGCATCATGTGCTGATCCTCCCCAGCCTTCCAACACATATGTGAATTTCACATCGAAGTCAACAAAAACAAGCACATTCTATCTTGTGTAGTGTTTTCTCCCCTTGTATGATGCAAATTGTAACCCCGTCACTCTCGCAGTGACATGAGTACTGATAACCCACAAGTAGGGGATTGCAACCGTTTTCAAGGGTAAAGTATTCAACCCAAATTTATTGATTCGACACAAGGGGGGCCAAAGAATACTCTTAAGTATTAGCAGCTGAGTTGTCAATTCAACCACACCTGGAGACTTAGTATCTGCAGCAAGATAATTTAGTAGGAAAGTAATATGATAGTGGC
>LR738713.1:346906074-346916447 GCA_902687465.1 Secale cereale
GACTGACTAGACATTGTAATTCATGGTAAAAGAGATCCAGTCATGATCACACTCAATGCAAATTAATAGCAATACATGCAAATGACAGAGGTGCTCTCCTACTGGTGCTCTTTTATAAGAGGATATGACTCTGCATAAAAGTAAATAGATAGGCCCTTCGCAGAGGGTAGCAGGGATTTGTAGAGGTGCCAAAGCTCGATTTTAAATAGAGATGAATAACATTTGAGCGGTATACTTTCATTGTCAACATAACAACCAAGAATCTCGATATCTCCTATGCTACGCACATTATAGGCGGTTCCCAAACAGAATGGTAAAGTTTATACTCCCCCAACCACCAACAAGCACACTCCACGGCTAGCCCGAAACAATGGGTACCGTCCAAACCAGCAACAACCCTGGGGGAGTTTTGTTTAATTATTATGATTTTGAGTATGCGACCGGGCATCCCGGTTAGCAGCCATTTTCTCATGAATGATGAGCGGAGTCCACTCATCGTGAGAATAACTGTAATGCCCAGGATGGGACTATATCTCCTACGTGTCGAGGCACGACTTAAAGATATAAGCCCATTCTGGAATGATCGCAAGTTTGGTACCTTTGCACATCTCATGTAAAAATAGGGATGAAAGCTGAAAAGATAGTTGGCCTACACTCGCCACGTCACCCAAATACATTACATGTTCAAACATCATTCAGACAAACATCACATCCCATCTAAGGGTAAGATCCAAATGAAAGATACCAAACATAACATTAAACCACAGGTCTGAATCAAATCCTAGTAGAAGCTCTACTAATCAACCGGATAGTTCACATAGTAACGGCTACGCTCCTCGTCGTACTCCCAGTCTAGCTCAGTACCATCGCCTGTGTAGTTCACCATCATACCTGCATCTGGTGTGGTGAAGTAACTGTGAGCCACAGAGGACTCAGCAATCCCGTTCTCGGGTAACACGACTATTCAAGCCTTGGATGTGGAACAAGGCTGAAGAAACAAATAAGAGTCTGCAGCAGCACTAGCCTAGCTTACGTAAAAGAGAGCGAGAAGAGAAGGTGCCTCGGTCGAGAGATGATCACGAAGTGATCCTAACTAAATCAAGTCAAACATAACCCCACCGTGTTCATCTCCCGAATCCATTTCGTAAAATGACCGTCACGGTACACACGCTGGTATTGTATTGGAACATGGTGTCAAGTTTTCTACAACCGGATATTAACAAGCTCCCATCTGCCACATAACCGCGGGCATGGCTTTCGAAAGTTCATAACCCTACAGGGGTGTCCCAACTTGGCCCATGACAAGCCCACGATCCGCGGAGTCGCAACTCCAAGGTGGGAAGGCCCGAGTATCCTCGGAATCCCGTGCTCAAGATACTCCGACTAAGGTAAGGCTAATCCAGCAAATCCTCCCAGCGTGCCGACACCCCGACAATAGCCGCGCGTATCTAGTCTCAGGCCACGACCGGATGAGACATCCTACAGGTGTATACCAATCCTCGAGTTTCCTTGTGATGGCCCCGCAGTCCGCTCAGTTCGGACCAACACTCATGAGGAGGACTGGCCCGGGGGTTGTTGATTAAGAACTCCGGTTTGCAAGACCCTATGCAAGTTTTTAGTTATTAGGCGAATAGTACCAATGTTGGGACTTGCTGGAAAAGACTTAGCACTTAGCGGTTTATCGAGGGGGTCCCATAACCCCAACCGTGTGAGGAACGCATAATCAAGGAACATAACACCGGTTTATACGGTTCCTAGGCGGCATGAGTGGAACAAATCACCAAGCAAAAGGCTTAGCCTTCCACCCATTACCAATATATAGATGATTTCATTTAATAATTAAATAGTGTGATATCCCAACAAGCTTCAGCAAGAAGCAAGAATCTTCAATCTTCTCCTGCAACTAACAATGCTATAAGAGGGGCTGAGCGAAGCCTACGTATAGCCAATCAATGGTTTGCATAGGTAGGGTGGTTAGACAGGTTCATGGTTACAATAGGAGGCTGACAGGAAAAACAGGGCATCGAGGCAAAACTATAGATCGAGACTTCTAGGAATAGGCAAAGATAGTAATGTTATCGGGGTTCGGTCATCTTGCCTGAAGAGTTGTCGATGGGATCGTAAGAGAGCTCCTCGTTCTCAACCTCGGTAGTAACCTCGTTCTCGTACTCGTACTCAGCTTCCGGCTCTACTCAACACAACCACACAAGGCACGGAATCAAACAAGATGCAATGCGCAGAAAAAATACTGGATGCATGACTGATGCACTATGGAAGCAAAACAGATGCACTATGGAAGCACAGAAAGTCTACTTAGGAAGCACAGTGTTACAGCACAACAATATGCATCAAGCAAAATGCTTCAAAACATGATAACAATAGGATATTATGAATCTACATGCAAAAACACACAAGTTACACATAGGACTTGCTCAAAATGGAGCAACGGGCTAAAAGTTACAACCGAAACAATAAACATGCACAAGCTGAAATTAACAGCCACATAGCAACTTCGGAGCAATAAATAAATAGTCTACAGCACTCAAACATCATGGCAAGGAGCATGGACATAAACTAGACATATCCTACAGCAAACAATTCCATTGGAGCATCCCCAAAGGAGCCATGGATCAATAGCAACAAGCTATGACATATTGAACTTGACAACAAAATCCTGACAGCAGTAATTTGTTGCAACTTGGGAGGAAAAGTTAAATATGCTACAGCCACTCAAATAAGCATGTGAGAGCATGAATGGATAGCCAACAACTTATACAGCAAGGAATCATCAAGAGTCACCCCAAAACTATCATGGATTTACCTAGAACAACAAGCAAACATGGCATCTGGATATTACAGATTCCAGACTTAGTGAAATTTCACTAAGTGTTAAAACAACAGTTTTATCATGGCATCTTTGTGAGCAAGTTTAAGTCACCTCAATGCAAAGCATGGCAAGTGGTAAGCACCACAGCAAAATACACATGATGGTGAATCCAAAACATCTAAGCATGCATCAAGGGGACAAACACATCAATAGCAACGAGCTCCTCTGCGAGGCATCTCGTAACAAGTTTAACAACATAACAGCCACTAGCACTTTGCAAAGGAGATAAACATGGCAAGATGAAATCTATCATGCAAGCTAAAGCAATCAACATGTAGAGCATATCATGATGAACATGTGGACATCTCATTTGCTTCATTTGGATAAACATGCACCAAGTTATCACATTGCAAAGATGGCATGAAAACAACTACTAACATCAGTTTATAACAAGTAGCACTCTTGCAACAGATATTTAAGCATCTAGATGACCTCAAACATGCATGGCACAATGGAACAAAACGTAGTACAAGTCTCCACGATCATTTTGACATATCATTTGCTCAAATCGGACCATCACAAAAAAAGTTATCCACGAAATAAAACAGCATCAGACAACTAAATTAACCAGGGACTTAGTGAAGAAAACCACCTCGGGGTCAGATCTGGTCAAAGTCAAAGCGGGCGGCGGGCGGTCAATGCGGGCTCGCGGGGCGGATCGGGCCGGCCCGAAACGGAGCGGGCGCTCGCGGCTACCGGGCGCTAAAGGGCCGGATCGGAGCGTGTTAACGGGCTCGGCCCGGTAGGGGACAGATCGGGATGGATCGATCGGGGATCCTCCGATCCCTGGCGCCGGCGGCGCTGGAGGCTCGAGGGGCGGCGGCAGCCTGGGGCTCCGGCCCGGCGATGGAGGCGCAGGGGGGGCCGCGGCGAGGGGGCTAGCGAGGCCCGGCCGGCGGGAGGCGGCGGAGATGGCCGGACGACGGCGGACGGCGGAGGGCCCGGCCCCGGGCGGCGGCGGTTGGTGAGGAGGAGCGGTGGGGCCGGCATGCAGGAACGGCGGGGCGGCGAGGAGCGGCCGGCGCGGTGGAGGAGATGGCGGCGGTGAGCTCCTCCGGCGAGGGGAGCTCCGGCGGCGGCGGGAGGTAGGAGAAGACGACGCGGGGGCCCGCGCGTCGGACGGAAGCGCAGCTCCGGCACTACGGAAGCACGGAGAAGAACTTCAGAAGCACGAATTCCTGGGACGTCGGAAGCACGGATTTTCAACGGTGGAAGCACCGTGGATCAACGATGGAAGCACCGGCGGTGAACTGTGGAAGCATTAGGGTTTCAGACGCGAAAATTGGGGGAGATGGACGTTTATATAGGCACAAGGAGCTAGGGTTGTCCAAATGAGGTGAGGTCTTCGGCCACACGATCACAAATGGATGGCCTAGATGAAGGGAGGGGTTTGGGTTGGTTTGGTGGGCTGTTGGAGGGGTGTCTTGGGCCTCAAAGAGGAGGTACTTACAGCCCACGAAAATAACTGTTGGAGTAGCAAACGAACTCCAAACGCGACGAGATTCGACAGGCGGGTTACACACACCAAAACAACAACACACAACAAGTCTCACGCCAAACCGGAAACGTTACACGGCCAAACACCAAAGTAGGCCTCGGGGATGCCACGGACACGTGAGAGAGCTCCGGAACTCGAAACGGACAACGGGAAGGAACGAGTGGGACCGGATGCAAACGACAACACAAATGCAATGCGATGCACATGACTATATGATATGAATGAATGCACACGCGCAACACGACAAAACGACGAAAACCCAAAAGACGAAGAACCCGGAAAGGAATTGATGGAGTCAAAGATATCATATATTGCCCAAAAGGGAAAGTATTACATCCGGGGCATTACAACTCTCCTCTACTACAAAAAGATCTCCTCCCGAGATCTAGGACTGGAAGAAGGAAGAGTACTCGGAACGAAGGTGATCTTCTCGTTCCCACGTAGCTTCTCGGTCGGTATGATGTGACCACTTGACTTTCAAGAATTTGATGGACTTGTTGCGGGTCTTGCGCTCAGTTTCTTCGAGAATAGCAACTGGGTGCTCTCGGTAAGACAAGTCTTGTTGAAGATCAATCTCCTCAAACGGAATCGTGCGTTCAGGAGTCTTGAAGCACTTGCGGAGTTGAGACACATGAAACACATCATGAACATTGGCGAAGTTGGAAGGGAGCTCAAGTTGGTAGGCTAGATCGCCTCTTTTGCCAAGGATCTTGAAAGGCCCGATGTATCTAGGAGCAAGCTTTCCTTTGATACCAAATCTCTGGGTGCCTTTCATAGGAGAGACACAGAGATAGACATGATCTCCAATGTTGAAGGCCAAATCACGATGCTTGCCGTCATAGTAGCTCTTCTGACGCGACTGAGCGGCCTTGAGATTCTCACGTATGACTTTGCACATTTCTTCGGCTTCTGAGATCAAGTCATTGCCAAGAAGTTGACGTTCACCTGTCTCGGACCAGTTGAGAGGGGTACGACACTATCTGCCATAGAGGATTTCAAAAGGAGCTTTGCTGGCACTTGCTTGGAAGCTGTTGTTGTAAGAGAACTCGGCAAACGGAAGGCAATCTTCCCATTTCATGCCAAAAGATATGACACAGGCTCTGAGCATGTCTTCTAGAATCTGATTCACTCTCTCGACTTGACCACTAGTCTGAGGGTGAAATGCAGTGCTGAACCTGATCTTAGTGCCCATGGCAGACTGAAAGGAGTCCCAGAACTTGGAAGCGAACAAACTTCCACGGTCTGAGGAGATAACTTGAGGAATGCCATGTAAAGACACAATTCTGGAAGTGTACAACTCTGCCAATTGAGCTGCATTGATTGATTCTTTGACTGGAAGGAAGTGAGCGACTTTGGTAAGCTTTTCAATCACCACAAAGATAGAATCATTCCCTCTCTTGGACTTAGGAAAACCAGTGACGAAATCCATTTCAATGTGGTCGAATTTCCACTCGAGAATAGGAAGAGGTTGGAGAAGACCGGCTGGACGTCGATGCTCTACCTTCACTCTTCTGCAGACATCACATTCATTCATGAATTGGGCAATCTCCCTTTTCATGCGAGTCCACCAGTAAGATTGCTTGAGGTCTTGGTACATCTTGGAACTACCAGGATGAATGGAAAGGAGGGAATCATGTGCTTCGTCCATTATGAGCTTCCTGAGATCACCTTTGGGAACCACGAGTCTGTCCTCGAAGAACAAGGTATCTCTCTCATCAACGCGATAGCACTTGTATTTTGGAGTACCCTTTGCAATACCATGTTTCACTTTCTGCACCATAGCATCACTGAGTTGGGCCTCACGGATCTGATCTTCGAAGGTAGGAGCAACTTGAAGATTTGCAAGAAAGCCTTGCGGAACAACTTGGAGGTTGAGTTTTCTGAATGCTTCACAAAGCTCAGGCTGGAACGGCTTGATAAGGAGGCTGTTGCAATATGCCTTTCTGCTCAAAGCATCCGCAATCACATTCGCCTTGCCAGGTGTGTATTCGATGCTGGGATCATACTCTTGGATCATTTCAACCCAACGAGTCTGGCGGAGGTTCAGATTCGGCTGTGTGAAGATGTACTTGAAGCTCTTGTGATCGGTGAAGATGTCGACTTTTCTGCCCAACAGAAGGTGTCTCCACGTAATCAAAGCATGTACCACAGCTGCTAGTTTGAGATCATGTGTGGGGTAGTTCTTCTCACTTGGCTTTAGCTGACGAGAAGTGTATGCCACAATTCTCTTGTCCTGCATAAGCACACCACCAAGTCCTTGAAGAGAAGCATCACAGAATACTTCGTAGGGCTTGGATTCATCTGGAGGAGTAAGAACTGGAGCAGAGACGAGGTTTTCTTTGAGAGTTTTGAATGCCACTTCACAATCTGGAGACCAGTAGTACTTGACATTCTTCTGCAGCAAGTTGGAGAGAGGCTTGGCAATCTTGGAGAAGTTCTCAACGAACCTTCTGCAATAGCTGGCAAGACCAAGGAAGCTTCGGAGTTGCTTGACGTTCTGAGGAGGTTCCCAGTTGACAATTGCTTCAACTTTCTCAGGGTTTACCGCAATACCGTCAGCGGAGATGATATGGCCCAGATACAAGACCTTATCGAGCCAAAATTCGCACTTGGAGAACTTGGCATAGAACTTATGTTCACGGAGTCTGTCGAGAACCAGACGGAGGTGCTTTTCGTGATCTTCTTCGTTTTTGGAAAATACCAAAATGTCATCCAGATACACAAGCACAAACTCGCCGGTGTAGGGGTTGAAAATGTAGTGCATCATTCTCGAGAAGGTAGGTGGAGCATTAGCGAGACCAAAAGACATGACTGTATACTCATATGAACCGTAGCTCATTCTGAAGGCAGTCTTATGGATATCTTCCTCACGAATGCGAATTTGGTGATAGCCCATTCGGAGATCGAGCTTAGAGAACACTTTCGCTCCTTTGAGCTGCTCGAACAGTTCATTGATGTTGGGGAGCGGATACTTGTTCTTTATTGTCTTCTTGTTAAATGGCCGGTAATCGACGCAAAGGCGCTCCGTGCCATCCTTCTTCTTGACAAATAAGACACCATAGCCCCAAGGAGACGTACTAGGCCTGATCAGACCCATACGCTCCTGTTCATCAAGCTATTTCTTCAACTCCTTCAACTCTTTAGGAGAGAGCTTGTACGGACGCCGGCATGCTGGCTCAGTACCAGGCTCGAGTTCAATGACGAATTCCACTTGACGGTGTGGAGGCATGCCTGGAAGTTCTTCAGGAAGGACGTCTTCATATTCGTTTACCACCGGAATTTGAGATATGGCATTCATCTCGCCCTTGTCATTGAGAGAGAAAGGCCTGATTGTGTTATCCCGAGAGGCGAAGATAATCACATCATCATCGGAATGAGTAATCTTGACTTCCTTCTGTGCACAGTCAATGTGAGCATCATGCTGAGAAAGCCAGTCCATTCCGAGGATAAGGTCGATGTCAGAATTGCCAAGAACCACCGGAGAGGCCAGAAATCGATAATCACCCATGCGAATAGAAACATCCGGAGCATATAATCTTGAAGTCATGCATTTGCCCGGAGAAATAATTTGCAACTCCTTTGGTAAGGCCATGGTGCCCACATTGTACTTGGATGCAAATGGGAATGACATGAAGGAATGTGATGCACCAGAATCAAATAACACTTTTGCAGGAAAAGAGTTCACTGGAAGGTTACCCAAAATCACATCAGAAGAATTCTCTGCTTGCGCTGCATTCATCAGGTTCACCCTTGCTGCCTTTGGATCATGCTTGACAATAGCTGTACTGACAGGTGGAGGAGGCGGAAGGCGCCTTGGGTTGTTGCACTTGTTGGAATAATGACCCTTCTGGCCACACTTGTAGCAAGTGACCTCAGAAAGAGGACGAGTAGGAGGAACACTTGGTCTTGGAGCTTGGAACTGTGACTTGGACTGCTTGCTTGGGTTGGGTGGGTGGGAGAAACCACGACCACCAGAGTTCTTGTTGCTGTTGTTGTTGTAGGGAGCTCGGATCACTGGAGAAGGTGAAAGCCAAAATTTATGTTGCTTCGCGACCACTTGAGAAGATGAGGAGGAGTGAACGACATCTCGAATCCTCTTTTTAGAAGCCTCCATCTTGAACTGGGCTGCCTCTTGCTTAAGCGCCATGTTATAGAATTTGTCAAACTCATCAGGCTCGAAGAAGGTGAGAGCAAGTTGAAGTTCATCCTTGAGACCTCCACGGAACTGATAGATCTTGCTCTTGGCATCTGGGATGTCTTGCTTAGCATAGCGGGCAAGGTTTTGGAACTTGACATTATACTAGTAGACAGTCATTGAGCCTTGCTTCAGGTTGCGTAATTGCTCACGCATACCCTCGATGACACTTGTTGGAATGTGGTGAGAGCGAAAGTCCTTGCAGAAATCATCCCAAGAGATCACATGCCCTTCTATGGAGTCTTTGTACTGCTGCCACCAGTCAGCTGCTTGGTCCTTGAGTTGGAAGGCTGCAAACTTCACATAGTCCTCGGGCCTGACGTTACTGCACTCAAAATGCTTCTTGATATCGGTTATCCAATCTTTAGCATCGAGAGGGTCGACACAATAACTGAAAGCCTTTGGTTGATTGGCCAAGAACTGATTGAGCGTAGCATGGTGCTGCTGGTTGAAGAAATTGCCTTGATTCCGTGGAGCACCCTGATTTGCTTGATTTGCTTGCATCTGCTGCATCATCTGCATCAACATCTGGGTGTTCTGATTTGTAGTTTGCATAATCGCTCTCCAGGCCTCAGACGGAGGAGGAGGGGAAGGAGGACGGTCTGGAACCTCTTAACCCTCTGGGTTAGCGTTGGGAACCCGTTTCGGAGCCATCCTGAAAGAGATGACCACCAATCAGCAATTTGATTGAAAGAAGGTATAAGCTGAAACAACGGATAGAAATGCAACATAGTCTTCACAAGAATCATTCGAACAAGAGGAACGAATGAAATTCTCAGCTTAATGATAACAACAATCTTCACGAGAAGCCACTGGGAGACAAAAGGTAAATAAGAAAAACAACAAGGTGCAGATTGGAACAAACACAAGATAGGAGCTTCGTTCGACATCTTTGTGCTGAAAGCTTATGGAACGTGTTACGAAAGGGTTTTGCAATCCCCGGATCAGCATAGCCAAGGACCCTTTAAGATGCAACTCCCGATCAGAACATCGGCCATAAAACCACTTCACTCAATGTAGAACCCCGAACTCCGTAACCTGCATTCGTTGTAAGAATGTCTACGATCTACTGGATGAACCCACCTATGAATTTCCGAAAGTTTCCAGTTATGCAATCAGGTGTTGGGGATACAGGGGAAGCACCGCGCACACAACTCTAATCCTACATCTAGTTGTATCCATCCTTCAACACATAACCAGTTGTTCTCGGAAACCGTCTACCTCGGACCTTCGAAAAGCATCCACTATACAAAGCTATGGCAATACTCCCGAACTACCTCCCCAGTACTGGGTGATGTCGGGGTTATCTTGCCACTAACCGTATAGGAGAGTTTTCGATGTCGGCCGTCTTAAGTATTCTAGTACTGCCGCGATATGTTTGTGACGACAATACCTCGAAGCTCAACTCCCCAGGACACTGCCATAACCCCTAATGTCAGGAGGCATCGAGAACAATATTCTCGTCACAAAGACATTGAAACAATCCAAACAATACTCGCGGGATTCCTAAAAAAAATTTGGTGCAATTTTTGAAAGTAGAAGAGGCAAGAGTAGTCGTCAGGAGTCCTCACCAGAATGAAAAGAGATGAGGAGCAAAAGAATTCCTACTCTCCGATATAAATATAGGACTCAAAACATTTTTAGTGTGTGCCTAGACTCGACCGTCAACGATTCGATCAAACAGTGGGGGCTTCTAGGTCGGAGAAGGCTCTGAATACCAACTTGTAATGCCCAGGATGGGACTATATCTCCTACGTGTCGAGGCACGACTTAAAGATATAAGCCCATTCTGG